>CM039720.1:35957079-36557079 GCA_022539455.1 Dendrobium nobile | reverse complement strand
GATTAATTACAGTTATTTGACTAATTGATATAATAGTAATACAATTTGTGGATATTTAAAATTCAAATTAAAGAGCATGAAAAATTTTATTTTAAATTAGGAGGGGGAGAGGATAATTATAAGAATTTTTCGTTTATATTTTTATTTTATTAATAATTATAGTAAACATTTTATGTAAAATTTAATAGAGTAAGTGTATAGGTGTCAATAAATGAGCTAACCGTCTAACCCAATAACAATCTGATATTGGCCAAGTTCAAAAAAAAAAAAAAAATTGGGTTCAGGTTGACCTGTTTAGAGTCAGGTCCATGTTTGGAACTTTACCTATTTAATTAGTTGGTGGGTTTGAGTTGATTCACAAACCAGATTGTGACATGACTTTAACCTAATTTTGGCTCATTTTATTATTATTATTATTGTTATTATTATTATTATTATTATTTGTTGGTGTGCTATTTTTGCTTATGATAAATTATTCTAAACTCAATAATTTTTTTAATCAAAATAGGTTATCGGGTCGGGCTACGAACATTTGGCTTGTTGTTGGATCAGGTTGGGGCCCACCTTTTTTTGTTTATTAAAGGGGTTAGGTACTAATTGTCTAAACTTAGACCAGTACATCAATTCCAAAATAGACCTAAACTTGGGCCATTATCCTATTTGACAACTTTAAGGCTTCATTTGGGATGATTTTTTTATTGCTTCTTAAAGTAGTTTTTTAGTACAAAGATTTAGACTTCGTTTGGAACGGCTTTCTTAATACTCCTTAAAGCAATTTTTTAGTATAAAAATTCTAATTTTTGTACTAAAAGTTACTTTAAGAAGTAGTAAAAAATCACCCCAAATGAATCCTTGATTTTTTTATATTAAAAAACTACTTTAAGAAGCAATTAAAAAGTCATCACAAACGAAGCCTAAATAAGAGTCATCCTTGCATCTCACTGAACTATCGTGAATTATTGATGACAAAGCCAAGAAAAAAAAAATATTTGAAGTGATACTCTATGTTTTATAAGTTGTAATAGGACACAAGGGCTTAATGAAATGAAATCCAGAGTTTTACATGTAATTAACTTGTATGTAGGGCCCAATGTGGTTGTGGAATATTACTATTTTTTTTGGCTGATGGAATGAAACAAGTTGATAATTTTATAAGCACATAAATAAGCAAATTTATGATATATTAATCATGTCAAATTTAACAAAAAAATAATATTATAAAGTTTTATTGATTCAAAATCGTTTTTTCAAATTATATATATATGGGGATGGAATCAGCTTCAATTTTGAGGGGGACAAATACAACACAAAAATAATTAAATATAAAAAAAAAATATTATATATCTATATATTACAAAAAGTTTTTTTAAAAAATAAGCAAGAAAATAAAAAAAAGTGTAATTGAACTGTCATGAAAAACATGAAAGAAAATATTAGAACTAAATGTGAAGAAATATATAGATATTTTAGGACAAGTTAGGACAAAAGAGTTTTTTAGGGGGGGCAAAAATAATTTTTTATGAGGGGCAAAAAAAATTTTTTACTCTCGAGGGAGGGCAATTGCACCCCCAAAGGAACATATGGTTCCACCAGTGTTATATATATATATATATATATATAATATATATATATATATATATATATATTATATATATATATATAATATATATATATACATATATGGAGTTAACAAAAGATGAAAGTATTTGGACTTTGGAATTTGATCTATGGAGATCAATTTAATTTTGATTGTTGAGCTCAAAAAACAAAAAAAACAAAAAACAAAATTTTTTTTTTTTTTGATTGAGTGCAGATGACTTAATCCTTATTAATTTTGAATTGAGCCAGCTGCGTTCGAACTTCTCGATATCAGCCATATACCAACTTGGGCAGAGAACCAGTGATCTATATTAATAAACCATGAGAGATTAATTAGTTTATAATGAGTGATTAATACTGGAGAAAGGAACTTAACTAACCATCAAGAACCTGCGCAAGGGGAGAGCATCTCCAGTAAGCTAAGTGGCCTCTCCCCCCCACCGCCCCTCTCTCTCTCTCTCTCTCTCTCTCTCTCTCTCTCTCTCTCTCTTCAAATTGGGCTTTTTCGGCTGCTTCCTCACTTTCTCTGTAGTGGTAGGAGAGTTGCCATTTTCTGGTCCTCAGGCGCAATATCTACACCGAAGCTTGCCTTGACTCCGGCGAACTTCAATGCGTCTTTTTGCGTAATCTCTCAGCTTAAAAAGCTCCTGCCTTTTCTTTCTCCAAGCTTATAGATCTTTCTCCATTTGTGCTGAACATGAGCTTCCGACTTCATCTACCGCTCTGCTTCTTCTTCATCCTTCCGCTCCTCGTTCTCTCCGCGACGCCAGCCCTAAACGACGATGTCCTGGGTTTAATCGTCTTTAAGGCCGACCTGGAAGACCCGGATTCCAAGCTTGCATCTTGGAACGAAGACGACGACACCCCTTGCAACTGGTTCGGAGTCAAATGCGACCCAAACTCCGACCGAGTCTCAGAGCTCGCCCTCGATGGGCTCTCCCTCTCCGGCAAGCTCGGTCGCGGCGTTCTCCAGCTTCAAAACCTACAAACCCTTTCGCTTTCGAGAAACAACTTCTCCGGCTTCCTCATCGCCGAACTTCTCCGCCTGGAGAGCCTTCGGAGCGTCGATCTTAGCCATAACAGCTTCTCTGGCTCAATTCCTGATGGATTCTTCTCGCAATGCGGGTCCTTGAGGTTTCTCTCTATAGCCAACAACAGGATTTCTGGGGAGATTCCTTCCAATGTAAGCTCTTGCTCCACCCTTGCAACACTGAACCTTTCCTCCAACCAGCTTTCTGGGGCTTTGCCGAGCGGAATTTGGTCTTTGAGTGATCTCCGGTCTCTTGATCTCTCTGGTAATGCTATCGCCGGAGAGATTCCGGCGGGGATTGGCCGGATGTTCAATTTCAGGTCGGTGAACTTGCGCGGGAATCAGCTCTCAGGGAACTTGCCTGAGGATATTGGGGACTCTTTACTTTTAAAAGATATTGATGTTGGCGGGAACATGCTCGTTGGATCTCTTCCGAGCTCCTTGCAGAGGCTTTCCATGTGCAGTTATCTTGGATTAGGCTCAAATTCCTTCTCCGGTGAGCTTCCAGATTGGATAGGAGAAATGACGAATCTTCAAACTTTGGATTTGTCCCGAAATCAATTTTTGGGCCAGATTCCAGGTTCCATTGGTCGTCTTCAAGCCTTGGAAGGCCTTAACCTTTCTGAGAACAACTTTACTGGGAGATTGCCGGAATCCATGGCTAGCTGCACAAACCTTCTTGATTTGGATTTGAGTCACAATTTTCTGACTGGCAATCTGCAACAATGGATCTTCCTCCTAAGGTTGAGAAAGATCAAGGTTACAGAGAACAAACTGAGTGGATTTATTCAAATTCCCGCAGCAAGTTCTTCAACAATAACAGTGCTGGATCTTTCCAGGAACACCTTCTCTGGAAATATTCCGAAGGAAATTTCAGCCATCCAGAGCTTGCAGTTCTTGAATCTATCCTCAAACAGAATCTCAGGCACTATCCCATTAGCACTTGGTGAATTGAAGGCCGTTGAAGTTATTGATTTGAGTGGGAATCAGCTCATTGGTAATATTCCATTTGAAATTGAAGGAGCATTATCCTTGAAAGAGCTAATACTGTCAAAAAACTCTATCAGTGGAGAAATTCCTGGAAAGATTAGTAGCTGTGCTTCCCTCACTTTGCTGTAAGTTTGCTTAATTAACTGCTTTAATTCATGGAAGTTTAGACCTTTTGTTCATGAATTCTAACCAGGTTTCTACTTTTTTGTCCTTAGCACTTAACACTATTGAGCAACTCCTGTCATTGTCATTATTTTGTATTTTTGTAATTAGGCTTTATATGATGTTGGTCACCATCTTATTGTCTTCTCCTGTTTGGATTCTACTTATAGGGATCTTTCACAGAATAATCTCACTGGCTCAATTCCTCCAAGCTTAGCCAATCTCACCAATCTCCAAAATGTAGATCTTTCTCTTAACAAGCTCACAGGAAGCCTACCAAAGCAACTGGGTGACCTTCCTCACCTTCTCTCTTTCAACATCTCCTACAACAACTTCTCAGGCGATCTTCCTGCTGGGAACTTCTTCAATACTATTTCATTTTCCTCCATTTCAGACAATCCAGACCTTTGTGGTGCTGCTGTCAACCGTTCCTGTCCTGCTTTCCTTCCCAAGCCCATAGTGCTTAACCCCAATTCCTCCTCAACCTCCACTCCCTCTTCAACCTCAGCTCTCCCTACTGAAAACTACCACCACAAGAAGATTGTCTTCAGCATATCTGCCCTTGTTGCCATTGCTGCTGCTGCCATTATCATCCTTGGTGTCATCACCATATCTATCATAAACCTTGGAGTGAAAACCTCGGCTTCGCATTCTGCCGCCGCAATGGCTGTTACTGATGACTACCTCAGACAATCTCCCACTACTGATTCCAGCTCTGGAAAGCTTGTCATGTTCTCTCGAAATGACCCCGAGTTTTGCGCCGGTGCTCATGCTTTACTGAACAAGGATTGTGAGCTTGGCCGTGGCGGCTTTGGTGCTGTCTACAAGACAATGCTCCAAGATGGCCGGCCGGTGGCAATCAAGAAGCTCACTGTTTCAAGTGTAGTGAAATCCCAACAAGATTTCGAGCTGGAGGTGAAGAAGCTGGGGAAATTGCAGCATCCCAATCTTGTTACTCTTGAAGGTTATTACTGGACTTCTTCTTTACAACTCATAATCTATGAGTATGTATCCGGTGGGAGTTTATACAATCTCCTCCATGAAAGCTCAAAGAGTAAGACTCTCTCATGGCAAGAACGGTTTGACATAATTCTAGGGACTGCAAAGAGCTTGGCTTATCTTCACCAACACGGTGTAATACATTACAACCTGAAATCATCCAATGTAATGCTTGATGATTCTGGCGAGCCGAAGGTTGGAGATTATGGATTGGCAAAGCTGTTGCCAATGCTCGATCGGTACGTCCTCAGTAGTAAGATTCAGAGCGCGTTGGGATACATGGCGCCCGAATTCGCATCTAGGACTTTGGTGATTTCCGAGAAGTGCGATGTCTATGGATTTGGAGTGCTTGCACTTGAGATTGTGACAGGGAGCAAGCCGGTGGAGTATGCTGAGGATGATGTGATTGTTCTTTGCGACGTGGTTAGGGGATTGCTTGATTTGGATAGAGTTGAGGATTGCATGGATGCTAAGCTCTGTGGGAAGTTTCCAATGGAAGAGACTATACCAGTGATCAAGCTCGCCTTGATTTGTACTTCACAGG
Organism: Dendrobium nobile; assembly: GCA_022539455.1. Taxonomy (NCBI): domain Eukaryota; kingdom Viridiplantae; phylum Streptophyta; class Magnoliopsida; order Asparagales; family Orchidaceae; genus Dendrobium; species Dendrobium nobile. Next base: position 36,551,755 of record CM039720.1, on the reverse strand, counting down.
TGCCGTCAAGCCGGCCAGAAATGACTGAGGTGGTTAACATACTTGAGCTAATCAGGTTTCCTCAAGGTACCTCAGAAGAAGAACTGAGTTGAAGTTCTAGATAAAATCATCAAATTTTTTGAGAATTTTATGGGTCTGAGTAGCAGCAAGAGAGAAAGAAGAAAGAAAGAATGACTGTTTTCTGGTGAAGAGGAATCCGGTTCTTTTTTCTAGATTTTGAATTTAACACTCTAATTTGCTCGGTGCTTCTTGTTGCCGGATTCCTCTTCACCACCATGCTGTGCTTTTGATTTGCTTAGTTTTGACGAGAAAATGTTCTCTTGTTAGGTCTTTGTCATGTGAGCTGGTTTTCAAACTTTCTAATTTCTAACGGTCTAATTCCCTTAAGACCTTTGAAGCATCTGTGCAATTTTTGTTGAAAATTCTCTTGATTTCCGATCTTAGAAACTTGCCAAATTTCTCAAAACATATTCTGTTATGATCTTTTCGGCAGAATTTCATTATTTTACTTGTATTTAAGATAGGCGCTCAAAGCATGCCATCAAAAAGAGGGGAAATTATTACGTGCCGTCGCATCGGACGTTATCCAAAGATGAATCAGGGCGCATCATGTCACTATTTGCTGTGTACTGGTGTTGTGTCTGCTATGTATCGGAATGACGTGGCGCATTCTGATTCCAATTATCGCATGAAAACAGACGGATAGCTTAGAAACTAAGGTATATGATAATTATTATGGACTCATTTTGAATCATTTGATTCTTAAAAAGCAGCATAGGTGATTGCATTGTTATTGGAGTTTGGAGATATTTGTATTTGTTTTGCTGTTTATGGGGCTTTTAGTTTTTGAGTTTCTAAATTTTATTTCTCAATTCATTTATATGCTCATAAAATTATGGAGCAAAGTTTGCATACAAGTAAAAAACTATTTTCAATAGTTATGGAAAAAACTATATCAAACAAAATTTTAGATTTATGTTTTGTAAAATTATTGTAGAGAAAGTAACTTTTAAAGTTGTTGGAGAAATTAACTTTTTAGTACAAAATATTTTCGAAAGCAGTTGAAAAATATTGGCCAATTGAAAATTATGTTTGTGATTTGAAAACAATCAATAAAAAGGCTATTTAAAATGAAGTCTTAGACTTCGTTCGGGACGACATTCTTACAATTTCTTAAAGTACTTTTTTAGTACAAAAATTAAAAGCTGCTTTAAGAAGCAGTAAGAAAATCGTTCCAATCTAAAGTCTTTGTTTGGTACGATTTTTTATTGTTTCTTAAAATAGAGTTTTAGTATAAAATTAGGCTTCGCTTGAGATGGCTTTCTTATTGCTTCTTAAGACAACTATTTAGTACAACAATTTTAATTTAAATTAAAATTTTTGCATTAAAAGGCTGTCTTAAAAGTAGTAATAAAGCCGTCCCATTGATTTTTGTATTAAAAAAATATCTTAAGAAACAATAAGAGAGTCATCCCAAACAAATTCTTAGTCTTTAGCCCATTCAATCTCTAAATAGAAATGCACTGAATTCTTTTCAACTCTCCTCTACTAAGGGCATCTCCAACCAAACGTCAAACGAGCGTTTGGCGTCATTCCTTCGCTCCAGCCGAACGCCAAAAAATCCTCCATTTGCTTGCGGGTGAACAGTGCAACGCCAATATTGGCATTGCACTGTTCACCCACGCCATTTTTTTATGTCAACCGGAAAAATGCAGGAAAGGAGAAGGGTCGTTACCTTGGCGCAGAAGCAAAAAAATGGCGTTGGATTGGAGCAGCACCACGCCATTTTTGCTTTTTGCGGTATTTTGACGTGAAAAATAGAGTTCTCGGTTGGAGATGACCTAAAGCAAACAGTTTTGTAAAGATGTTCAAATTTTAAAATTAAATTATTATCTAATTCTCTACAATTTTATAAAATACTCCTAATATTTTTCAAAATGATAAATATGTTATGCTTTCATAGTCAAATTATTTGACTTTAACAAAATATTATTATTTTTTAAAATTAAAAACTATCATTTCAGCCTTTCTTATTTTAATTTTAAAATATTTCAAATATATTAATTTTTTATTATTTATTTCACTTTCCATTTATTTCAAATATCCTCCACAGTCAAAAAGCAATAAAGAACTTAAAGACCTGCTCAAAGATCTCAGCTCATACAACACTCGAAAGGAGCAAATAAAATAAAATAAAATAAAATAAAATAAAAAAATAATAATACATATTGCACGAATTTCTCAGCAGACGACTCACGAGACTATTATTAATTGATTAAAGATAAGATAAAATATTATAAAAATATATGGTTGAAACTATAAGCAATTTGATGCTGTCGGAATGGTGGCTTTATTTTCTATTGCTGTAGTGAGATAAGTGAAATGGCACATTTGCCCCTGGTTTTTCGTTAATCGAGCTTTATTAACCTAATCATATAATGACAAAAGACCTGAGACTGAGAGGTCAGAGACTTACTACTTATGTTTTAATATTTTTTTAATTTTGTGATTAATTAAAATTAATTAAACAATTATTCTCTAAGTATTTCAAATTTGCAACAGAGGGCAGAAAAAAATATTAAATTATTTTCTTACATTGTGCAAATAAGAAATTTGCTAAAGCAAAGTCAGAAGTTAGAGTTAAATTGACAATAAATAATATATATCAATAAAAAAAAAGAACTTTTAATTATTTTAAATAAAAAATAGCAAATGATCAAATATAACACCTTATCATATAAGGAAAATAATTACTTAATACTATGTATAACCACTACACTATAATTTAAAATTTATATTATTTTATTTTAAATATTTAATAATAGACATATCTTAACAATTTTTTATGAATTAAAGATGATGATGACGACAATAATAATAATAATAAGACTTTGACTTCAATAGGGCAAATTATTGCATTCAGTCACCGGACGTAGAGATAGGTCCGGATATTAATAAAATATTATTTTAAATTAAGCGCATCAAAAGTGCAAGTAAAGAGCAGGTAAGGCGCAGGTAAAGTGCAGGTAAAACGCAGGCAAAGCGCCGGTCAAAGCGCAGGTAAAGCGCAAGTCAAAAGCGCAAGTGGCGTGACAAATTTTTATTGGATGTCCGAACCTATTTTCCACGTCCGATGACCGGATGCAATAATTTGCCCTTCAACAGGGACGGTTTTTCTATTGCTTCTTAAAACAGCTTTTTAGTATAAAAATGTTATTATTTGTAATAGATAGTTGTTTTAAGATGCAGTAAGAAAGTCGTACCAAACGAAGTCTTTATCTGAGAATTTGGGGTCGGCTACATGAATCATTTTCTCTTGACTGTATTATTAAGAGTCAGATTCTTATTTACATCTAATAAAAAAATTATTTTTAATATTATTAAGAGTCTTTTTAGGTATCAAATTATATGAAAATCTTTATTTTAAATAATTTTTTTTTTTTGAAAATGACACTTTTAATTTAAAAACAGATTATTAATTTTGGTCAAAAAGATAAACCTTCAATCATCACAATAGAGAAGAGGGATATTAGTTATGTATATTTTGTTGTATGTGAAAATGTGCAATATTAAAATGCTAAGCCTTAAGAAGACCACATGGTCTCCATGGTCTCTATTTGTAGTTACCAAAGACTTTTATTAAAAAAATTATTATTATTAGGATTGGAGGGGCAGCTCTTCCTCAAACCTTGTGTAGTAGTGACAAAAGCCTGGTTTGACCTCTTCTTTTTGTTTATATATAATTTATTTATTATTTATATAAAGAAGCGCCTTAGAAGTCTGTGGAGTGAGAACAATTATTTTGTATGAATTTCTAATGTCATTTGGAGATCAATCAGAATGTGTTATGTTACCTCTTGTTCGGTACCGTTGACCAGTACTGCTCGGTACCGCTGACGTGGTGTATTATGATTGGTTTCCGAAAGACGTTTTGCGATCGATCTCCGCACAGAATAATTTCTCATAGAGTGGCTCTTCTAAGTCATCGGGTCATTAGGTGAGTTGGTTCGAACTTGATCCATTAATGAGTTCACAAGAATTATGAGTTCAAGTTCGAGCTTGTATTCGAGCTCAACATAGCTCGACTCGCAAGTTTATTGAACTTTTGATTTAATTAAAAAAAGTTTCAAAATTAATTTCAGAATAATGTAATCAAATAAATACTAAATATATTTAAATATTTCTCGAGTCCAGTTTGAGCTTTTTAAATGAGCTTGGGTAATCAAGCAGAGTTCAAGCTTAATAATTTTCAAATGAGACGAGGTAGAGCTCATTAAATGAGCTCAAGTCAAGCTCGAACTCAATAAGCATGAAATAAGATAAATTTGATATGACAAATATATCACAATAGCCTAAAATAAATTTAATTTTATCAAATTTTAAAAAAAATTAATTCATTAATATCATAGAGTGAGAGAAATTAACAAATTCATTTGATTTTAATTATACATTATATTTAATTCTTTAGGGTTTAGGATAAAACTAAGTTAAGTGTTGCAGAGATGAGGATGCTCAAGTGGATGAGTGGATTTACCCTTAGAGATAGGACACGAAATGAGCATATATGTGAAAAGCTTGGAGTAGCTCCAATGGAAGATAAGATTAGATAGAGTCAACTCATATGATTTGGTCACATAAAACGGCGACCTTCTGATGACCCGATTAGAAAAGTAGAGGTATTAGATTTGACTTATGTTAAGAAAGATGGAGATAAATCTAAAAGAGTTGGTTATAAAATATTAAAAATGATCTTTCTTTATTAAATTTAAATAAGAATTTGACTTTTAACATGACACAATGGATAAAAAATATTCATGTAGGAGACAAAGGTTTGATGTTGGTATTATTTGTATTATATTTAATTATTTTTAAATTATATTAACTGTCAACTAATAAAAAAAATTTAAATGTGTAAATATTATAATTTGTACCAAATTAATTATAGCATTAAATGACCAATTAATTAAACAATGAAGGTGGAAACATGTCAGTGAGAAGAAAAAGAACAATGGAAAAAGAGTAAAGGCAAAGGTAAAGTGTCTTTAAAAGGATTGAAGGAGAAGACAATCATGTTATTGCTAAGAGACAAAAAGAAGTGCTTCACAGCTTTTAAGAAAAAAATTTCAACAATATATTTCAATGGCAGAAATTAAAATATAATTTATTTGACTTATTTCAGCATAAATTAATAAATGTTAAAGTTGATAGAATTTCTCTTTTTTTTTTCTAGGAAAAATTCTAACCATGCATGCCCTTCACCGTTCGATAGCCGCGGTCTAATCTTATCCGCCCAATCTCTTTCATTGGATTATTGTCTGATCATAGTTGTCAAATCTTTATTGGAGAACTACTTGTCTAACTATAACAGCGCCTAACCACTATCATTCAATCTTCATCAGCCAATCGCTGCTGTCAGATATTTGCCTCCCACCATCGAACCTTCGATGTACCGCCATCACCGTTGAACCTTCGATGTACTGCCATCACTGTTGAACTTTCTACGTCTGATCATCAGTTTTGGACCAACCCCTGAACGCTATCGCCTAACTACTATCATCAATTGCTGCCATTGAACTTATTGCCCGACCAATATTGTCAGGATGTTGTCACTCAGGCTCAGCCACAAACTTCCAAACATATTCCACCATATTTGCTATCAATTCTCAAAACTGTTGTAATCTTGATACCTCCAAGTTAAAAGATGGACAAATCTTTTTTACCAACACTCTCATATTATAATTATTCCAGCTAGATCACGCCCCGTGATTTTTCCTATTTGTGAATTTTTCACGTAGAAACTCCGTTGTTACAACTATTCTTTTCATTATATGTTAGTGCAGATTTTCATACAAAATTAAGACGAAAAAACTCTCTTATTCTACTACCACGAATTTTATAGCATTCAACAATCATTACCGCTAATTTTGAAGTAATGGATCTCAAATTAATCATCAATCATTATAATGTCTATATAAACTAATATATTTTTTGGATATTACATCATATGATGCCATAATAATGGATTGGTTTTAAACAAAACCAAACTATTTTTTAAACCTCCCAAAAATAATAATCAAAGATAATATAAACAAAAACAATGTCTATTATCATTAATTTGCCACATCATGAAGGTGAAATTATTCAACGTAGAGCATACTTTCTTAATATATTTTTAATATTATTTTGTATTGACACTTAGTATTAATATTATATTTCATCAGTACTGTGTAATAAATAATATAATATGATTCTCTGTCGTTTTTATGGCCCTCTTTAATTAGATTCATTTATATTTATTTAATCATATAATTATTATTAGATATTTTTTTATTATGCATATTATGATATCCTTATCTGTTCATCATATGACATTGAAAAATTTGCTTATAAGCTACGTGGTTGGCTTTGACCAAATAAAAGATAAAATCATATGATATATTTTTTATTTTTATTCTTATAGTTTATTCATATGATATCATATTATATATTGGTGAATTTTGCATTGTGATGACATATTGCTAATGATTATATTAGTTGTTGTATTAGTTATTTCATAGATTATGCGGCTTCATTTAGGACATTTTTTTTACTATTTTCTACCGCAGTTTGTTAATGCAAAAATTCTTGAAAATAGTGGCCGAAAGTTATCCCCAACGAAACTATAGATACATAATATTCGATGTTCCATGTCTCATTCATATAATGCCGATATATATATATATATATATATATATATATATATATATATATATATATATATATATATATATATATAATGTACATATGCAATACTTTGTGGCTATTATCTCATAACATAAATCTTTATTATAGTTGTAGTTCATGATAATTCGTATTAGAGAGTTTTATAGATTTAATCACAATATGAGACAAATCATAATGTGTCACATAACTGGTTTGATCGATAAAAATATGTGTTGTGAAATGTATACGCACATACTAAGGAGGCTATTTTTTAGGTTAAATATATTCTAATTTTTCAGAATGACTAGGGTGGGTTGATGGGTTTTGGTGGCCCTATTTTTTGAAAGAAAGTTTGAGGTGAAGTGACATTATTCTTGTCCATTATAGTTGTTGAGTGAAGAAGATTAGTACTGACCACATCACCCATAGCAGTAGGAAGAAGATGATTATCAACTGTTGTGCAAACAGGATTAACAGTTAATTGGGGGTTCAGTTTGTGACAATCCATTCTTAAATGCTCCAAGTACTTACAATGCTCACAAAAGGAATGGAAAATATCCATCTCAACATGTTGAATGTAACCAAATTTCTCAGAACCCATCCACACAGGTTGGGATAACGTTTTGTGACATCAATCTCGGCCAGCACACGGGCTACAGATGGCCTCGACACAACTAAGGTCGCATTGTAGGTCATAAGCGACTTATTAAATAAAGATCCCAATCCATGAAGAATATGATGAGAAAATATGTGAGGATGAAGATTAGGAAAAGATACCCAAATCGAGATAACTAGGCATCTACATCCAAGAAAGACGACTGTTTGATAAGTTTCATACAGCAACTGTTAACTAAGTATGAACGATGAGAGAAGATGTCACTATAATCAAAGTCGTTCACCAATTTAATCAAACCGTGCTTTAGGTTTAAGAGGGTAATAATGAAATCACTATTGAGCTTAAGGTTGAAAAAAAACTTCCTAATCACATCAAGAGTTGACCTACGAGCAGGAAAATACCCAGCCAAGGTGAATTCGAGTGGAGCCACAAGATATAAGATTTCATCATCTGAAATCCACAAAGAAGGCAAGCCGCGATGTGCCGTGGTTTTGAGTTCAAGAAAAATAGTTGAAGCAAATGACCCGAACAGAGCATCACAAAATGAACGAGAAGGTAATTTCTCATGAAGAAAACTTGGACCCTTCAGCTTAGTGACAACGGTTGAATAATCAGGCGAAGGTGGAAGAAACAATGAAGAACCACAAAATGACAAAATAAAAGAAAAACAATATAAAGAGAGAGGGAAAAAAACACTTGCTAAAAGCACAAATTCGGCATGAGCACCACTCGGGGAGGACGACTCCCAAAACCCTAGCAGAGCTAATGAATCTTATATAGAGAATACATTAGTATAGGTCACTACACACAATTAGGTTTCATGGCCAAAGTTTGACTATAATTTACATCATTTTTTACATAAATAAATAGTCCTTAAGAAAAAAAAAGAATTTATGATAAATGTTTACAAAATAATAGAAATTTTTTAGGAATAATAGTTTCAAGAAGTCTAAATCTCATGAAATAGATTACATAATAACAAGCTTATGGTAATGAGACAATAATATATTGATGTGCAACTCACAGCAAGGTCAACCTAGGTCGACTAATGATGTATGCTTGATCACCATTTATGGTGGCTTTAGCCCAGCATAATTGATTCAGGCTTTGCTTGGGACAACTTTCTTAATGCTTTCTGAAGCAGTTTTTAATTACAATTAAAAAAAAAAAAGATATTTTAAAAAACAATAAGAAATCTGTCTCAAATAAAACCTCGCACTCATCAAGACCAAGCAACGTTGGATTGATTTAGTTACTGTCAATTATAGTATCCAAAAGTATGGGTGATGAACCAAATTTTATTTCAAGCCCATCACATCAAGATAAACTTATTTAACCTTTGGTTCACTAAAAATTAAATAAATGAAGCATTAATTACATTTATTTGAGTGATAAAACTTGCATTAGAATTTATGTATGGTTTGCTTCTATAAAAAAAAAAAAGTTTTATTTGAGATAATTTTTTTTACTTCTTCTAAAATTATTTTTTAATATATATATTTTTTTCAATTAATCGATTTAAATAAAATATTGAACCTAATAAATTGTATTCGAATTTTGTAATTAATTAAATTTTCTACTGTGTTTTTTTTTTTTTTTTGAGAAAAATAGGGGAAATTATGCACAATTTCATTCAAAAAAATAAAATTATCTATAATGCCACGTGTCAATAATAAATGATTTGGTACCGACACGTGGCTTGTGGTTTTGGCCTCTCCCGCCGTGTAAACGAACGTCTCTGACGGGATCCACGTAATCGACCTTCGTTCGCGGATCTTTCTCGGCCTCCTCCGACTCCGTTCTCCGACAACGTCTCCGACCAAATGTGTTAGCGAGAGAGTGAGTGAGAGAGAGAAGAAGAAGAAGAAGAAGAAAACCTCAGTAGTTTTCTTTTCTCCTCTCCCTCGAAAATGGCGGAATAAAACAAAAAACCCTACTGAAGCACCTCATCTCCTTTCTTGAAGAAACGAGTCTCTCCCCATCCCCGATCACGGTAAGATATGATACCGCCGCCGATCATAATCACCATCGGGATCTTCCTCCTCACTCCAGCCCGTCATCAAGATCTCTTGATTCGTCATACCGGCACTTAGGGTTTCTGGGCGCCGCCATGGCATCCGAGGAGTTGCGTCTTGTCCAATCGCAGAGGATGGAGAACGGATCCAGCTCCCGGATGGTATTTCGCGATGACTCCATTCCCTTTGCCCTCACTGGTGGCTGCGTAGAACACCGGAAGTCCCGCCCCGCTTGCGGCTTCGTCATGGAGGGTAACAAGTTGTTCCCCAACGATAAGGGAGAGGTACGTTTGTTTCAGAATCAGGAGGCGGCGTTGCGTCGGAGCTTGTACCTTACACCTGGACGAATTGAGCGTGATGAGGGGAATGGCCGTACTCGAGGCTGGAATGTTGAAGGCAATGGGGGTTCGGGGAGCGGTGGAGATGGATCGGATGGGGATGGGGACGAGGATGATGAGGAAGATGGGGTTGAAGATGATGAACTCGACGAAGGGGATGGCGAGGTTGACGGCTTGGTTTCTGTTGATTTGGGGAATGCTAATAAGAATAACAATAATAGCAGTGATAGTGTACAGAGTAGTTCGGAGAAGATCTGCAGTGACAAGGCAAACCTGCAGGAACACCATTCCTGTTTTGGTGAGAAAGGGGGGAATTCTTGATTTTGATTTTATTTAATGTCTGTTGTTTGTTTTTTGAGCATTTATGTGTGTTTTAGGACTGAGTAGAACAGTTATGGCCAAGGTGAATGAAATGAGGGGAAATTCAGGTGAGCAGCATCACCACTGTGAAGGAGGGAATAATTATGAGAATGCAATCACTGTGGTAGAGCCTGAGCTCTACTGCAGTCAGATTTTTCATGGAGTTGATGGGTCTACTTCTGTGCGAAAGGCTTTAGGAGGAGAAAATGGATATGGTTTCAGTGGCAGAAAGGAAGCTAGTTTTTCGGTTTATCCTGGAGAATCTATACGAGCACATCTTTCTGATCCTGTTACGTGAGTTTGTACTAATAGCCTTTTCGACGTGCCCAATATTTTTCACTCCATCTATGAAAGTTATTTATTGTCACTAGTATCTAATTAGCACTTACCTTCCTCCCTTACAGCGGCCAATTGGTTTGCTTAAATCAAATTGTTTTTCTAGTGCATGTGCACATCAGCTTTTGTGAAATCAGCATCATTACAACAAATGCTTTCTTTCTATATATTTGATTTAGTATAGTTAAAATCTACTGCTAAACGATGTAGTCTATCCGGGTTATTTTCTTCTCAAGATATTAACCTTTTGGTCTGTTGGAAGTTATCAGTATTAATCTCAATAGTTATTTTTCATTTGGGACTATTCCAGGCTAAAAGTTTGCACTTTGTTAAATTAAATATACTAAATATCTCTTTCAATAAGTAGAGACATTGAGCACCTTCTAACTTTTGGTTTCATAGATTATTCAATTTTTTAATTTGAATCTAGCTTTAAATTTCTGGTTCAGTACCTCGTAATGTTTGTATACCTAAATGCTTCATAGGATGTGATTTATTTCAGAAAATTAGTCTTCACATTGTTATTTTCAGTGTGCTACATGAAATAAAGTCACTGCTATTTTTACAAAAATGAATGAGCTTCTCAACTAGCCCATTTTTTTATGGTCCTTAAATCATAGAGTGGATAAACCTTACAATATCTATGTCAGGGATTTTTATTTTGTGTTACAATAAGCCCACCCCACGTAGTGGGATAAAGGCTTGATGTTGTTTTTGTTTCAAATGAATCAAAATTGTGATGTGACAGGTTTTTGAAAAACAAAACCCAAAAATGTTTATTCTGTTAAAGTACTTTAGAATTTTTTTTTAAAGATAAGATGATATAGATTTATTTTGCATCATTTCACTTTAATATTGAAGGGCTCGGCCCCATATTAGTAGCATCTTTGCCCAACGCCCTTTCTTTTATTTCAAATATTGCCTACTTATCTCCTAGAATGTCTATTGATGATTCCTTGGGGTTGCGAATGTTTGGGTCCATGATATATTTTCTTTCAGCATCAATTAGTCCATATAGCACTGACCATGTTTTTGTTGGCCTTTGTTGGTTTGTATAATGCATTTGTTTCCAAGTTAATTTCATTTTTTTAGTACTAACTCTTTTTCGATCCTCTTCATTACAAAATAAAAAAAATGCTTTTCTTATATTTATTTATTTATTTGTTATCTAGTGGTGTCCTTATGGATGATGCAATAATTCTACCTTGTGGGCATTCCTTTGGAAGCGGTGGAATGCAACATGTTCAAAGAATTGTAAGTTCTTTTCAGCACGCAAATTATGTTGTTTTCATTTGCATTTTAGTCATTATGTAGATATGTGCAAAAGAAAGAAGATATCACTTCTTGGTATTTATTATATATGTGTACCTGCATTGCTCAATTTGAGAAGTCGTTTAAATGATTTTCATAGATTGTGCATAAGTTTTACAATACGTTTTTTTACTTATGGGCTATTTGGTTTGCTGAAAATGGAATTTAGGGACTGTTTGAAGCCTGAAAAATAAATACAGTGTGAAGTAAATGCAGTGTATTTATAATACTTTGGAGCTGTTTGGTTGTCTATAAAGTAAATGTAAGAGAATTGTTTTTCTTGTTTGGTGAGGTATATGCAGTGTAAAATGAAAGCAGAGTATTTTGAATACTTTTGTGCTGTTTGATATAATGTGTAGTATCAAGTTTAGTATACTATTGAAATGGAATGACAACAATACTATTCAATGTTTTAACATGATATTTATTATTTGAACAATATGAAACTTTCATATGTCAGAGCACTTGAAAATATAAATCAGACACATGAAAATGAGCAATCATACCTAGAGTAAATTTAATATTGCTACAAACATGCTCAACATTATCTTTAATGTTTCATAAATCCAAAATACATTTGAAGACATGACAACTAAAAATGTTTATATATATAATACAAAATAACTCAAAAAATATCTAGCTATTACAACTCAAAGTTCTAACATTTTTCACCACATAATTCATTTTCCTAGCTCTTTACACATCCATCTAACCTTCGATTTCATAGGTTTTGAGAGGAATGATTTCATCATTGTAGGATTCGATAAGTTATCATATATTGTATCAATCTCTTCCTCGAAAAAGCCAGGGATACTTGAAAGCTTAATCATCAGCTCACTGAACATTTTTCTTTCCTTGGTGACTCTTGATGTACTCCGAATAGCATTAACTACTTGAGTAACACTATCCGTGCATATGTTCTTACAAGGATTTCATAACATTTTCAGTTTTTTAAGCAGATATTTTTCAAACCTATGACCTCAAAGCATTTGTCAATTATCATTTATTCAAATGCCTGGAGATAGAAAATTTGATCACCTATACTTAGGCAGAGCTCGACATTTTCAGATTGAGAAGAAGAAAATGGTAGCAAAAAAATCATAAGATGGGAGAAAATGCAGATTTTGTTCTTCCTAGAACGTTAAAAACAGAGAAAACAAATTGAAATTTCTATTTGGAATAAAATGTGAATTGAAATGGGGAGAAAAGATACCTAGGTTGCTAGTGAGACCAATATGTGTCTCGGGAAAAGATAGTAGATACCTAGGTCGTGGCATGCTGTGGAGGGAAGAAGAAGTGTCGCGGGCAAGACACTTACAGGCTATGAAGATCTTTAACAGGCGCTTGATACGTGCTGCAAAGATCGTCAACAAGCACTCGATTTTGTGGAGTAACGACGAGAGGGCTTTGCGAAGGGAAGCAAGATGTTGCGGGAGAAAGACACGCTGTTGGGGTTCCGCTCCTTTTTTACGCCACAGAAGAGCGGTGTATTTGGAACCCACTTGATTTTAGCAGGGTTCGAAAACATGCTGAATGCATCGCATAATGAATTTGTAATGTTTTACATTTTTACTGTTCATTTACTTTACGCCGAACCAAACGTCAAAATTTGAGAAGTGCGCGTGTTTACTTTACAGTTTATGCTAATTTTGGTAAATCAAACAGCCCCTTAGAGTAAAATAAATGTAATGTAATTAAAATATTTGAAGTTTTGTGGATGAGTGTTAAAGCAATGCACATGATTTCTTTTTTTGTTTTTGCTTGAAGTAAATGAATGCAATTGTGGTAGCCAGTGGTCTGCGGTGTCTGGTGATTGCGCCAACTCCAGTGGAAGAGGCAATGACAACGATAGAGGTGACAACGCAGTCAACTTGCGGTGAAAATTGAATCCAACTAAAAATATGTGAGTTTACAATACATAAAAAATGAACTACTAAGTGAAAAAAGAATCCCGAAAGATTTACACTGTATTCCTTCTTCATCAAACGAAACACCAAAAAATTGAAATCTCTTGCATTTGGAATACTTTGCATTCCTTTTTGGGTAAACCAAACAGCCCCTTTAGTGTTTTTGCTTATTAAATCTTAACCATAGAAGTCCCTTTTTATTCAATATTCTTCCAAGCGTGTGCTTTTATGCAAAGTGTGTACCGAAGATAAATTCAATTGGTATGAGCTCTAACACCAATACTTGACCCCTCAAATTTTTTCAGAATTCACTTTAGTTGATGAAGATTCTAGTACAAAGGAGTTTCAGTTTTTGTGTAACCAATCCACTTATGTGGTTTTGTAATGTGTTTAAAATACTTTTTTTATTTTTTAATTCTTTTGAGCTATATTGCTGATATGAAAAAGGTTTCTCTACCCAACTAGTACAAAAGAAGTCTTCTGGGCCGTTTGGTGGATGATATGAAGATTCATTCTAGTACAAAAAAAAAAAAAGTTTTCAAGGGTGTTAGGCGGAAGATTATGTACAACACATGGCATATCATTCAGTGAGTTGCTTAGAGACTCTTTCTAAAGTCGTGACTGGATTGCTAAAACATAGAGCAAGGATAAATTTAACATGTCAAAGGTTTATACAAAAAAGGATTTGGGATAAAATTTTGAAAGAAATTAGGAATAGTAATAAAATATACGAGTTAGTTTTGAATAGAATAAGCTTTGGCTATCTAATTATAAATCCATTATATAAAATTCAAATGTAATTGAAGGCCGATGGTTGATTAGATTCTAACAAAATGACAGTCATAATTTTTGCTATCATTTTATTTCATCTGAATATATAAAAAATAAAGGATAGGAAGGTTTTATCCTCCTAGTCATAAAACAGGATTGTCCAACGTCAATCCTTAGTCACAAGCTATTATTTTTTTAGGATTATTTAATGTGGCATGTGTATATGCCAATTATTAGAAATTTTACATAAATTGTCATTATGATTGATTTTAAAGGTCATTTGGATCACCAATATTTTAGTTAGTTTGGATTTGTTTATCAGTGTTCATGAAGACCTCCAAGCATGGATAGATATATTTTTAGAGCTTAATGTTTGGAGGATCTACGACGACGTCTTCTGTTTATATTTTCTTATGATTGTGCTCTTCATCTTCATTTCTTCCTTTTTGGAATGTATTTCCTTTCTAGTACCTCATCAAATGATGGATTTCAGGATTTCTGATTCATCTCTGTTTTTTTTATGGATTTCGGTGGTTTCACATTACAAGGATAGATCTTGAATCCTTCCTCAAACAACATTTTAACTCTCCTAGTGCTTTTTGTAGCCTAGTGGAATTGATGCAATGTATGTTGCTTATCTTAATCCTTATTAGTTCATATAGTTTCAATATTATTTAAATATAATATTGCTAGAAGTTAAATACTAATGGTTAAAATGACATTTGTCGTGTGGAAATAGTTTATTTTTATTTGATAATGGGCAGCTCTGAATTTTGAATAATTTTTATTGTTATACTAATTGTAGTTGAGAGATGTAATTATGATGGTTGACTATAAAATGAAGAAAGGACTTCTTTTGGCACGCCTTTTGGGGATTAGCTCCTCTCATGTTTCTAACAGTGACGCTCATGTTTCTCTTTATCTCTATCTTCAACATGGTTTACTTGCATATTTAATGTTGTTTGATATACTTAAGCCTCTCTAATGATTTGAGTGATAGCATTGGTATGTCTTTATTGATCATTGTTTTTTTTTTTTTGCTCACTAGTCGCATAAATTGGTATCAATTTTATATCATAATTACAACATGTGGACCATTTTTGTTTAATTTTGTATAATGGATGTACTAAATTGGAGAGTCTTGATACTTTGGGGGACTAAACTGGCCACGCATGAATATTCAGGGGACTATTTTAGAATTTTTTTTACGATCTTAATTTCCATTGACTAATACCAGTTAGTTGATTTACATATGCATGTGAAGTTCTGCACAAGGCAAGAGGGAGGAAGGCTTAGCTCTTTGGAGCCCATACTCATTAATACCAAATAATGCACCAATAGCATAAAGTTCATATGGAGCCATAGCACTATCAATGTCATATAAATAGAATATAAGATTATTTTAACATAATGGAGGTTAACGAAAGGCAATTAGATTGAAAGATAAAATTATCATTGCGATGAAAGCAGCTAGATTTCCAAATAAAACTATCATGGTTGTAATAATAAGAAATAGTATGTCAAAATACTTAACAGTAAATGCAGCGATGTGACTTACATTAAAATAATAATACTGTAAATTGAACGACATAAGAAACAATAATTAAAAAAAGTCAAAGCAATGATATCTTACCACAATGTCTTTAACAATTTACTGAATTAAATCAAGCAAAACTAAAGATTAACAGACAAACAATCAAAGTATAATAGAGGAAGAAAATGCATAGTAATAGTAAGAAGGAAATAACATAAATAATTATTGGTTTGAAGAGGGAGGAGGGCATGGGCCTCTCTACACGGAAATGTAAGGCAACATCAAGGACAAGGGTAAGGAAAAAGTTGGCTTCAAATAGAAATCATCAGCAAGCAAACAAGAAAAAAACTAATTATATGGACAATTTACAAATCATCAACAATCATGCCAACTGGATCCAACCTAGAAGATTGTTTTTTGGAAAGAGCCATTTATCTTAGAACCAAAAACTAGAATAATTACATAGACAATATACCAAAAAACTAACCTTGACTCCCTCCATGCCCACAAATGCGAGGGCCTTTAATGACTCTCGTAGGCATGGAGCATCGCCTGCAATGAAGATTAACCATAGTTTGAAAGCTTGAGAAGAAGATGAATATGGGGTCTTTTGGTCAAATTAACTAAATATTTAACGCCATTAAAATAAATGAACTTCTTGATGACCGAAAACTATGGAGGGATTTGTAACGAAATCTCCAAATGCGCTAGCGATCTAAATGCAACTTTTACAAAAATATTGACCCAGATTCAAAGCACAAACCAAATTTCAGTGATTTGCTAGATATTAACCTGTTAATCTATTACACCCTTTCATGTTGGATAATTATATCAGCTAACTCGCGGATTGCTACTTATGCTTAGTCATTCTTTTAGTCTGTTTTCATAGTGTCCAGGAAATGGTACTTTATATTTGAGATATTGATAAGATTATATTTACTATCATAAAATTGATGATTTATTGTTGTGTTTTGCCTGCAGAAAGCTTGTTTTAAATGTTCGTTGCCAATTTCAGAAGATTCATTTCGACCAAATTTAGGTATAACTTTAATTTTGTTTCTTGTCCTGAGACTGACCTGCAAAGGAGTTTCATGCTAGCAAACACTTTGATAAACTAGGTTGGATAAATCTTAATTACCTCGTTCTCATTCAGTTCTCTAGGCTGTGGTAATTATTAATCAAAAGTTTTTTATTGATTTTTTTGTGCTTCCAGCTATCAGTGGTATATATGCTTTCTTTTTTATGTTTGCACTCGTGTGATTAGTTTCTTTGCAATAATTCATCACATGTTTTCCATTCAGCTTTGGACTTTTTTTTTGGATATATTGTTGTGTTTTAGTGTTGCAGCTTTCATGACAAATCTTCTTTAGATTGCACGCTGGTTTTCCATTAAGAACTGTAGTTTTTATAGTAGGCACTGGCCACCTTTTTTTAGCCAATTCTCATTATATTTTGCTTTGATTGATATGCATTCATCCGTTCATCATTTCTTATGTTTGTATATTTTGGTGGGCATGTGCTCACACTCTAATGGGATAAAGGCTTTTTCTTGTAGGTTCTCACACTTCTTTATTTAAAACATTCTGAGATTGTGGTTTTATTTTTTAACTGGTTTACTACTTATTCCTCAAACCTATTGCTTCCTGTGCCATAAATTTTCATCATATTTGGCTATCGGAAACTCTGTTCAATCATTAGATTGTTGTACTTGGAGGCTTGTCTTATTCATGTTCCATAAGTTTACACCTGTGATACGTCATTGATTGTTTATGATTCTTGATACTTTCTAAGATGTTTATGGACATGAATACAATGGTGATATTTCACGGTATGTACTTAAAAATATTGCCATTTACCTACACTAGCAAAAGAAGAAGCATGTTGTTACGCCCTCTTCTGCGAGCAGGAGCCAGCTGAACCACGGATCCAGCCGAACGCTGTAGATCCTCTGGGCGGTGTTGAGTCCAGTAATTAGGTTGTTAAGCCTAAGTAAGTGTCCCAAGGCTACCAAGAGGGGGGTGAATTGGTAGTTTTTAAAATTTTAAACCCTCTTAATAATAAAGTTGAACCGAAATAAAATTTTCTTTTAAAGTTAGTAGAAAAATGTTTTTCAACCACAGAGTTGTTAAAACTGAAATTTAAAGTGCGGAAACGTAAAAGCTATAAAGTAAATGACACCAGATTTATAGTGGTTCGGTCTATAACCAGACCTACATCCACTCCTCAGAGGCACCCTCTGAGTATTGCACTAATACCACAAAGTGACTCTCCTTTAGCACCCACAGCAAGGCGGAGAAGCCTGTACAAAACACTCTTTTCACCACTACCCGGTGCGGCAGAGAACCGTCGTCCTTTCACACTCTCCTAGTGTGGGCAGAGAACCCTACGGCTGTTTACACTCTCCAAGTGTAGGCAGAGAACCTTCTTCCTTTCACACTCTCCTAGTGTGGGCAGAGAACCCTCGTCTGTTCACACTCTCCAAGTGTCGGCAGAGAACCGGACCTTCTTGAATGATCTTCTCACAAGAATCTAGAAGGAAGAAAGAAAAAGAGTGAAGAAATCCAATTCCACAAGTAGAGACTCTTACCTTAGCAATCCAAGTGAAGCCTTCTCGCTCCAGTGGTAGGAATCCTCCTTTGAATGCTCTCTTCCACTCTCTTCTTGGCTATTCTCTCAAGAGGCACGAAGATCAAATGACAAAAAGATTGGGTGGCAGTCTAATTTGGACTATTTATATAAAAGACAAGTGAAACCGCCCAAAAACTGCAAATTTTCAATTCTGTACGCAGTGGATCGTCCTGTACGATTCTGGATCGTCCTGGACGATTTTACTTAAACGATCTGAAACGACCCAATTTGTATATGTGTACGAACTGACTTCGTACAGCTGATCGTCCTGTACGAACTTGGTTCGTCCAGTACGAACGGTTATTACAAGGTCGGTTCTAGAAACTGCTGAAAACTGTTCTAAGTCGGTTTATCGTTTGAACGAAAATGTGATCGTCTGGACGAAAATTTTCCTGAGAGCCGATCGTCCTGGACGATTATTTATTTCGTCTGGACGAAAATTTTCCAGAGAACCAATCGCCGCGGACGATAATTTGTTTTCGTCTGGACGAAAATTTTCCAGAGGACTGGTCGCCTCGTACGATGGTAAAATTCGTCTGGACGAAAATTTTACAGAGAACCCATCGCCTGGTACGATAATAAATTTCGTCCTTGACGAATAGGACTTAGAAAATTTTTCAAAGCAAGTTCCTATTCGTTCCAAGTGCTCTATAGGAGATAACTGACAGATCGTCCAGTACGATAAATATCGTCCTGTACGATCAGTATAGAATTTTAAGATCTCCTTATTTGTGTGTGTGAGATTTTATTCACTCAATTACAATCACTCCCTTTCAAAATTAATTCAAAGAAAAGACAAACATCAATTAAACAAAATATCTCATGTTGAATTTGAATTGAACTTTTCGTAGTCTGGAGTCTGATTTTCCTGAAATGTTAGTACACACAAGAGCAAGTGCAAATCTTCTGAAATTGTTAGGAGATAACTATACATTTGAACAATAATGTTTGGAATCATCAAAACTACATAAGTTGCATAAATATAACTCATTCAAATAGCAACTATTCAAACAATCTCCCCCTTTTTGATGATGGCAAAACAATTATTATTAGTATGGTTTCAAGTTAAAACACATCTTTTATCTCCTAAACTCCCCCTGAATTTATGAGTACATTAAAATAAGGAGGCATTAAAGAACAATATTTAACGAACAAAATTTTTGTTTTTTTTTTTTTTTTTTTTTTAAATTTTAACACAAACTACACAAACTTGCAAACAGAACAACTAAAAAGAGAAAACACAAACATACACAAACTAACACAAACATACACAAACTAATAATTTCTCCCCCTTTTTGACAGCAACAAAAAGTGAAGAAGAAAAAGACAAGAAATGTAAATAATTATATGAAATTCATTGTTAAAATTTAATCTAAATGGTGATTGACATAGGGTATGCAATTTTAAACTAAAGATATTAGGTCAATCATAGAAATTCATAAAATTTATGAAATGATATAACATTGTAAGTAAGAAGAATTTTTCAAAGACATGATTCAATTTAGACATTTTGATTATTGAAAATCATTACAAGTCAGATGTAAAAAAAAATTCTATATTTCAAAGTTCAAGAGAATATGAATGAACATTAGATCAACTTGAATTAAGAGATTGAACGAATTTGGAAAGAAGAGAATTACCTCATGTGGTGCTTTGCACATCTTTTCAAAGTTTTGTAGCACATTTTTGTGCATTTTTCTTTGGTTGGGCTTATTTTGTGCCTCTTTTCCATTTTACAAATTTTTGTGAATCCCTTTTGATTTTTGTACATTTGTACACTGTTCAAGAGTAATTTGACCAATTCTTTCCAAAATCTATAATCTAAAATTTCAAATTTTTCTAGGTGCATAAATATCATTTGAGCATAGAAATACAAACTAAGAAAACATCAAAATTGTAATAACAATATTAACTTTTATGTAGTCTAAATGAATAGACATGAATTTAAAAGTTCTAAGTACAACAAGTTATAAACAAATTATAAATTTAGAAAGTCTAGATTTTCTAATATAGATAATCTCAAATTACAATCGAATTTAAGCACTATGTAGATTAAAAAATACTAATGAAATTCATAAATATTAGCCACATTTCAAAACAAATCTAACAAAAACAAACTTTCATTGAAAAGAAAAGATTACATAAACATTGAACTTAAAAACATAAAAACAATCACAATAACACATATAAGATAAAAACAAAACAACAAAACAAAAAATACAACAGACACACAACAACAAACAAAAAAAATTTTTACTGTTCTGGAGGAGGAGGAGGTATGCCGCCAAAGAGGTTGAAGTAGGAGGCCATCAACATTACATTGGTATTAATTTCATGAACTTCATCTTTAATGTTACCAATGTCATGTTGTTGCTGAGTAAGTTGAGCATCAAATTGATCAAACCTTTGATCAATGTGAGTCTCTAGTCTATCAAATCTCTCAATCAGATTCTGGTAATCTGATTGAGAAGCAGAAGCTTGCACTCCTTCTTCTTCTTCTTCTTCTGAAGCACTGTCATGTGCTTCCCCTTTTTCTTTTTCTTCCTTGAAGAGCAGTCTGAATGATGTGTTGTTATAGTAAACTGGCTCTTCATATTCCTCATCAGGATGCACTATATTGTACTTCTTCTCCAAAATATAAGTAATTAAGTGCCCTAATGAAATGTTCTTCTTCCTCTTCTGATCAGCATGTCCTATTTCTGAAAGCCCATAGATATGATCTATGATGAGTTGGGCTTCATCAATAGGATGTCTTGACATGATTAAAAAAGTTAGACAAGAAAGGAGAGGAGTAATGTTAATCCTATCACCAGCTTTAGGAATAATTGAGGATCTAAGGATGTGCGGGATGATTCGGGCATCTTGGGTCATACCTGAGACTCTAGCAACATGATTGTCAATCGCATTTTTTTCTAATTACCCTATTGATTTCAAACCATTTGAAGGAGGTTTCTGACATTAGGGTGTGGGCTCTATATCCCTCAGTTCTTAACTTTAAAAATGTACCAAGATCGTGCTTGGTGATCTCAACTTTTTTCTTAAAAACAAAAGAACTAATGATAGAGTGGTCAGAATTGAAACTCATGTTGGCTAGAAAGTAATGGTAGGTTTGTTTATTGTAGAAGTGGACGAGAGAAAGAATGAACTGAAATTGGGTTGAGGCGAAGAGGTGCATTACCCGAAATTTCAACTCTGTTGGGATAAGAATGCGAGACGAAGTGATTTTTGCGGAGGCAAAACGAGGAAAAGATTCCTCATTTGCCTTGGAAAGAAAGTTGTCTGGGGCATTCCTGTTTGGTTTTTTCACCAAAACCTTTTGTCTTTTGCTAGAGGAGGCCATTGTTGATTTTATGTTAAAAGGGATTGAAAAAGAAATTTGAAAGTGTGATTGTCAAGTTTGAAAAGCCTTCATATTTAAAGGAAAACGATACTTTCGTCCTGGACGAAAATATTCGTCCTGGACGAAACATAATAGTTCGTCTGGACGAAGAAAGTTCGTACAGACGATCCAATTCGTCCAAAATGTAACGACTTTTCGTATTCAACACAACTTACGATGCGTCCCTTCGTACAGGCGTTTTGACTTGACCAATCGTACAGACGAAAAAATTTCGTACAGACGATCGAAAAGTATTTCGTTTTAATGACTCTTGAAAACCGTCCCCTACAATGAATCGACACATGTTCGTCTGGACGAACTAAAATTTCGTACAGACGAAGTTCGTATTAAAAAACTGTCTTATCCACTCAACCGCTGCATTCAATCGTTCCGACGTTTGAGAGAAAAAAAAATTCGTCCTGGACGATCACAGATCGTACAGACGATCCAATAAAAAACTGCTCTAAAACGGTTTAAATTTTCGCAAACTGTTCCTTTACACATCGTCCCGTACGAAAATAAATCGTCCTGGACGATTTCCTCCAAAAAATTTAAATTTTTAAATTAACAAAATCAACAAAAACAATCAGAAACACAGAAAACATAAAACAAAATCATAAATCCAAAAACAATTCATTAAAAACACAAAATTCACAAAATTTCAAAAACAAAACATAACAAGTATCAATGTTGCAAAGACATTTTAGTTAAGCATTCAAATCAATAACACCAAGCCTTGTTCTTAAAGTACTGAAGGTATCAAAGGCTAAAGGTTTTGTAAAAATGTCTGCAAGTTGATTTTCAGTTGAAACATGTATGAGTTCAATTTCTCCTTTGGATACGTGATCCCTTATGAAATGATGCCTTATAACGATGTGTTTGGTTCTAGAATGTTGAATAGGATTTTTTGAAATACAAATAGCACTAGTATTGTCACAATAAATTGGAATAGTGCCTATAGTTAATCCTAAGTCAATCAACTGTTGTTTTAACCAAAGTACTTGTGCCACACAACTTCCTAATGCAATGTATTCTGCTTCTGCAGTAGATAGTGCCACTGAATTTTGTTTTCTACTAGACCATGAAACTAATGAATTTCCAATGAATTGACATGTTCCAGAAGTGCTTTTCCTATCCACTCTACAGCCTGCAAAGTCAGAATCTGAGTAACCAATAATTTCAAATGAAGAGCTAAACTTAGGATACCAAATTCCTAAGTTTTGAGTTCCTAGTAGATATCTTAAAATTCTTTTTACTGCTGTCAAATGTGATTCTTTTGGATCTGATTGAAATCTAGCACATAGGCAAACACTAAACATAATATCTGGTCGGCTAGCAGTCAAGTAAAGTAAAGATCCAATTATCCCTCTAAATTTCTTTTGATCAACAGATTTTCCCTTAAGGTCCTTATCCAACTGAACTGAAGAACTCATTGGTGTACTAACAGGTTTAGCATTGTCCATTTCATATTTTTTGAGGATGTCCTTAATATATTTGTTTTGACTAAGAAAAGTACCTTCCTCAAGTTGCTTAATGCTAAATCCTAGAAAGTAATTTAAATCTCCCATTAGACTCATTTCGAATTCATTACTCATTGTTTTAGAAAAATCATCACAAAGATGTTTATTTGAAGATCCAAAGATGATGTCATCCACATAAATTTGAACAATAAGTATATCCTTTCCAATTTTTCTTAAAAAGAGAGTTGTATCCACACTTCCTTTTTCAAAAGATCTTTCAAGTAGGAAGGTGCTTAACCTCTCATACCAAGCCCTAGGTGCCTGTTTCAATCCATATAATGCCTTTTTTAATTTGAAAACATGATTTGGAAATTTAGAATTTTCAAAACCTGGAGGTTGTTCTACAAAAACATCTTCTTCAATTACTCCATTTAAAAAGGCACTTTTAACATCCATTTGAAACAATTTAAAACCTTTAAAACAGGCAAAGGCTAGTAAAACCCTAATTGCTTCAAGTCTAGCTACAGGGGCAAAAGTTTTCTCAAAATCAATTCCTTCAATTTGATTATACCCCTTAGCTACTAATCTAGCCTTATTTCTAATAACTACTCCTGAGTCATTCATTTTATTTTTGAACACCCACTTGGTTCCAACAACACTTTGATCTTTTGGCCTTGTAGTTAGTTCCCAAACTTTATTTCTTACAAATTGATTTAACTCTTCTTGCATGGCCAATATCCAAAATTCATCTGAAAGTGCTTGATCAATGTTAGTGGGTTCAATAGTTGAAATAAAAGCTGAATGATTGACTTCCTTGTTTAATCCACGCCTAGTTCTAACACCCTCACTTGGTTCACCTATAATTAATTCTTTTGGGTGATTTTTAGAGAATCTCAAATCTCTAGGCAAAGGGTCTTCTCTTTCTATAATTTCTTCCACATTTTCTTCCAAATTTAATCTATCAATCTTTTGGGAGTTTTCTTCAATTTCTTCTTCAACAACTTTTGGCTCTTCTATGTTTTCATTTTCATCAAAAACAACATGTGTGGTTTCTTCAATGACTAAAGTTCTTTTGTTGAATACTCTATAAGATTTTCCAACACTTGAATATCCAACAAAAATTCCTTCATCTGATTTTGGATCAAATTTTCCTAAGGCAGATTTTCCATTATTATGTATGAACACCTTGCAACCAAATACATGTAAATGTGAGATCAAATTTGAATAAAACGCCCTATGAATTGGTAAAAGGTAGAACACCAAATTTGTCGAAATTTTAGTTCGTCCAGACGAACATGTGTCGATTCATTGTAGGGGACGGTTTTCAAGAGTCATTAAAACGAAATACTTTTCGATCGTCTGTACGAAATTTTTTCGTCTGTACGATTGGTCAAGTCAAAACGCCTGTACGAAGGGACGCATCGTAAGTTGTGTTGAATACGAAAAGTCGTTACATTTTGGACGAATTGGATCGTCTGTACGAACTTTCTTCGTCCAGACGAACTATTATGTTTCGTCCAGGACGAATATTTTCGTCCAGGACGAATATTTTCGTCCAGGACGAAAGTATCGTTTTCCTTTAAATATGAAGGCTTTTCAAACTTGACAATCACACTTTCAAATTTCTTTTTCAATCCCTTTTAACATAAAATCAACAATGGCCTCCTCTAGCAAAAGACAAAAGGTTTTGGTGAAAAAACCAAACAGGAATGCCCCAGACAACTTTCTTTCCAAGGCAAATGAGGAATCTTTTCCTCGTTTTGCCTCCGCAAAAATCACTCCGTCTCGCATTCTTATCCCAACAGAGTTGAAATTTCGGGTAATGCACCTCTTCGCCTCAACCCAATTTCAGTTCATTCTTTCTCTCGTCCACTTCTACAATAAACAAACCTACCATTACTTTCTAGCCAACATGAGTTTCAATTCTGACCACTCTATCATTAGTTCTTTTGTTTTTAAGAAAAAAGTTGAGATCACCAAGCACGATCTTGGTACATTTTTAAAGTTAAGAACTGAGGGATATAGAGCCCACACCCTAATGTCAGAAACCTCCTTCAAATGGTTTGAAATCAATAGGGTAATTAGAAAAAATGCGATTGACAATCATGTTGCTAGAGTCTCAGGTATGACCCAAGATGCCCGAATCATCCAGCACATCCTTAGATCCTCAATTATTCCTAAAGCTGGTGATAGGATTAACATTACTCTTCTCCTTTCTTGTCTAACTTTTTTAATCATGTCAAGACATCCTATTGATGAAGCCCAACTCATCATAGATCATATCTATGGGCTTTCAGAAATAGGACATGCTGATCAGAAGAGGAAGAAGAACATTTCATTAGGGTACTTAATTACTTATATTTTGGAGAAGAAGTACAATATAGTGCATCCTGATGAGGAATATGAAGAGCCAGTTTACTATAACAACACATCATTCAGACTGCTCTTCAAGGAAGAAAAAGAAAAAGGGGAAGCACATGACAGTGCTTCAGAAGAAGAAGAAGAAGAAGGAGTGCAAGCTTCTGCTTCTCAATCAGATTACCAGAATCTGATTGAGAGATTTGATAGACTAGAGACTCACATTGATCAAAGGTTTGATCAATTTGATGCTCAACTTACTCAGCAGCAACATGACATTGGTAACATTAAAGATGAAGTTCATGAAATTAATACCAATGTAATGTTGATGGCCTCCTACTTCAACCTCTTTGGCGGCATACCTCCTCCTCCTCCAGAACAGTAAAAATTTTTTTTTGTTTGTTGTTGTGTGTCTGTTGTATTTTTTGTTTTGTTGTTTTGTTTTTATCTTATATGTGTTATTGTGATTGTTTTTATGTTTTTAAGTTCAATGTTTATGTAATCTTTTCTTTTCAATGAAAGTTTGTTTTTGTTAGATTTGTTTTGAAATGTGGCTAATATTTATGAATTTCATTAGTATTTTTTAATCTACATAGTGCTTAAATTCGATTGTAATTTGAGATTATCTATATTAGAAAATCTAGACTTTCTAAATTTATAATTTGTTTATAACTTGTTGTACTTAGAACTTTTAAATTCATGTCTATTCATTTAGACTACATAAAAGTTAATATTGTTATTACAATTTTGATGTTTTCTTAGTTTGTATTTCTATGCTCAAATGATATTTATGCACCTAGAAAAATTTGAAATTTTAGATTATAGATTTTGGAAAGAATTGGTCAAATTACTCTTGAACAGTGTACAAATGTACAAAAATCAAAAGGGATTCACAAAAATTTGTAAAATGGAAAAGAGGCACAAAATAAGCCCAACCAAAGAAAAATGCACAAAAATGTGCTACAAAACTTTGAAAAGATGTGCAAAGCACCACATGAGGTAATTCTCTTCTTTCCAAATTCGTTCAATCTCTTAATTCAAGTTGATCTAATGTTCATTCATATTCTCTTGAACTTTGAAATATAGAATTTTTTTTACATCTGACTTGTAATGATTTTCAATAATCAAAATGTCTAAATTGAATCATGTCTTTGAAAAATTCTTCTTACTTACAATGTTATATCATTTCATAAATTTTATGAATTTCTATGATTGACCTAATATCTTTAGTTTAAAATTGCATACCCTATGTCAATCACCATTTAGATTAAATTTTAACAATGAATTTCATATAATTATTTACATTTCTTGTCTTTTTCTTCTTCACTTTTTGTTGCTGTCAAAAAGGGGGAGAAATTATTAGTTTGTGTATGTTTGTGTTAGTTTGTGTATGTTTGTGTTTTCTCTTTTTAGTTGTTCTGTTTGCAAGTTTGTGTAGTTTGTGTTAAAATTTTTGAAAAAACAAAAATTTTGTTCGTTAAATATTGTTCTATAATGCCTCCTTATTTTAATGTACTCATAAATTCAGGGGGAGTTTAGGAGATAAAAGATGTGTTTTAACTTGAAACCATACTAATAATAATTGTTTTGCCATCATCAAAAAGGGGGAGATTGTTTGAATAGTTGCTATTTGAATGAGTTATATTTATGCAACTTATGTAGTTTTGATGATTCCAAACATTATTGTTCAAATGTATAGTTATCTCCTAACAATTTCAGTAATGTACTCATAAATTCAGGGGGAGTTTAGGAGATAAAAGATGTGTTTTAACTTGAAACCATACTAATAATAATTGTTTTGCCATCATCAAAAAGGGGGAGATTGTTTGAATAGTTGCTATTTGAATGAGTTATATTTATGCAACTTATGTAGTTTTGATGATTCCAAACATTATTGTTCAAATGTATAGTTATCTCCTAACAATTTCAGAAGATTTGCACTTGCTCTTGTGTGTACTAACATTTCAGGAAAATCAGACTCCAGACTACGAAAAGTTCAATTCAAATTCAACATGAGATATTTTGTTTAATTGATGTTTGTCTTTTCTTTGAATTAATTTTGAAAGGGAGTGATTGTAATTGAGTGAATAAAATCTCACACACACAAATAAGGAGATCTTAAAATTCTATACTGATCGTACAGGACGATATTTATCGTACTGGACGATCTGTCAGTTATCTCCTATAGAGCACTTGGAACGAATAGGAACTTGCTTTGAAAAATTTTCTAAGTCCTATTCGTCCAGGACGAAATTTATTATCGTACCAGGCGATGGGTTCTCTGTAAAATTTTCGTCCAGACGAATTTTACCATCGTACGAGGCGACCAGTTCTCTGGAAAATTTTCGTCCAGACGAAATAAATAATCGTCCAGGACGATCGGCTCTCTGGAAAATTTTCGTCCAGACGATCACATTTTCGTTCAAACGATAAACCGACTTAGAACAGTTTTCAGCAGTTTCTAGAACCGACCTTGTAATAACCGTTCGTACTGGACGAACCAAGTTCGTACAGGACGATCAGCTGTACGAAGTCAGTTCGTACACATATACAAATTGGGTCGTTTCAGATCGTTTAAGTAAAATCGTCCAGGACGATCCAGAATCGTACAGGAAGATCCACTGCGTACAGAATTGAAAATTTGCAGTTTTTGGGCGGTTTCACTTGTCTTTTATATAAATAGTCCAAATTAGACTGCCACCCAATCTTTTTGTCATTTGATCTTCGTGCCTCTTGAGAGAATAGCCAAGAAGAGAGTGGAAGAGAGCATTCAAAGGAGGATTCCTACCACTGGAGCGAGAAGGCTTCACTTGGATTGCTAAGGTAAGAGTCTCTACTTGTGGAATTGGATTTCTTCACTCTCTTTCTTTCTTCCTTCTAGATTCTTGTGAGAAGATCATTCAAGAAGGTCCGGTTCTCTGCCGACACTTGGAGTACACAAAACACAACAGGCGGGAGCCAGCAGATTAGGGAAGGGAGTTCGGCCCCCCTTGTGGGTCCCATAAAAGCTGTAATTCAATATGTAAGGAGGAGAAATAAAGGTGGAGATATTTAGGAAGGTTTTAATTAAAATTGTGAGGAAATATTTTAGAGAAAGAGATCGAAATTGAATTCAAATTAGAGATGAAATCAATTTAGGAAAGGGGGCTAATTTAGGAGGGAATTACTGAATTCGAGAAGCTTATTTATAGCTAACCATGTTGTATTTTCAGCATGCTGTGATTTGTGTTGTTGTAGTCTTTTTGGTGAGTTTCCTAGCGGCTTCTAGGGTTGTGGGAGAGCCGATCTAACTCTCGAATAGTACATCAATTGTATATTGCATTATTTTTTAGGAGAAATCGAAAAACAATCATTATCTTTGTGCTCCTACGCTTTTCTTCTCTTTTGTTTGCTGATTTTACTTCCAAGACGTATAAAATTGATATAAGAACGAGGGTTTTTGGAGACAATGGCAGCAAAGAAGGTTGATGCTTTGGAAGGCGAGATGGAGCAATTCAAATTTGGCATGGAGAAGAAGTTCTCAACTATGGAAGAAATGTTTTTCATCTATGGAAAACTGATTTGGATGGGTGGAGGAGATGATAAAGAAGCTAATGAAGATTCAATCTAAAACTCCACCGGTGGTTCTGATTGCCAACCCCAACCTAGAATCGACTAGAACCTTGGCCGAAACTAAGGAAAATGAGATCAGATAGTAAGAGTTGGATGAGGAAAGCTTCTTTCATCAAGAACCACCTCTCACAGCTCCGATAAGGGGCGAATTAGGGATTCCGAATAGGGGGACAATAAGAAGGGAGTTTTATGGTGGGGGTGGTGGAGTGACCGAGCACTATGGGAGGCCGTTTGGGCAAGGAGAATAGCCAACCGGAGGATGAGGGGGATGAACCAAGCCATGGGGATCGGGTCATGAGTGGAAGATGGAAGAAAGGTGGGATTCCCACCCTCGATACATGGGGGAGCCAATGGCGGGCGAGAAAGTTGGGGTGGAGAAGTGAAGGTGAGAAAGTTGAAGATGTCGGTGTTCGAAGGGGTGGATGCCCATGGGTGGGTATATCGAGTGGAGAGGTATTATGCGGTGAATGGGTTGAAAGAGGAGTAGAAGCTTACAGCCGCAGGGTTACGTTTGGAGAGGAAAGCCCTCGCTTGGTGCAGTGGAGAGAAGCTAGATATTCAATCCGTTCATGGGAGGAGTTTAAGGATTGCTTGTTGGAACGCTTTCGAGCCAATAGGGAAGGAGACCTACACGAGCAATTCCTTGCCTTGTCTCAAGAATGTTGAGGGGAATTTCAGAGGTAGTGTTGGAGAAAAATTCATGAAGGGCCCCAAGCCCGACATACAAGCGGACGTTCGATTGCTGCGCCTGAGGGGGTTATACGCGATGATGGAGCTAGCCTAGATAGTGTAGGATTGGAGACAGGTGGAAAAGAGCACTAAAAGAGGGGTTGTGAGTGGCTCTTGCAGAAGTACCTTAACTTTACTGGCATGGAGGACCTAGACAATGTCATTTCAGCAGGAAGCACGGAGGAAGAAAGGTGGGGAAGCTTGCCCGGGGGCCAACTTCAAGTGCCTCACAAAGGCAGAGATGTTGGACAAGAAAGCGAAAGATCTATGCTTTCACTGTGATGAGAAGTATGCACCAGGTAATCGGTGCAAGGGCCGCACACTCCATGTCCTTATGGTTTGCGAGGAGGAGACCAACAGTGAGGATATGGTGTAGGAAGCAGGAGGGGAGCACTTACATCTAGATGTTGCGGAATTGTCCCTTAATTCAGTGGTGAGGTTTACACCAAGTCTCACCATGAAGGCGAGAGGGCAGATTGGGGAGCAGCCAGTGGTAGTTTTGGTGGATAACCGGGCTACTCATAACTTCATCTCCAATCGGGTCATGAATTAGTTAGGATTGAAGTTGGTGGATACAGGGAGCTTTGGAGTCATGATGGGAACATGAAAGGTAGGGATTGAAGTTGGTGGATACAGGAAGCTTTGGAGTCATGATGGGAACATGAAAGGTACAGAGTAGGGGAATTTGCAGGGGTTGGTTTTGACACTTTATGACGTACAATTAGTGGAGGATTTTCTAACATTGGATTTGGGGAGCACCAATGTGATCCTAGGTATGAAGTGGTTACAGAAGATTGGGGTGACAAAGGTGAACTGGAAGTCCTTGACTATGGAGATTTAGATAGAGGGGAAGAAGGTGGTGCTGCAATGAGATGTCGGTCTGCGCAGAAGCATGATTTCACCCAAAATCATGGTCAATGCAATACAGGGAGTAGGGTTGAGCTACTTGGTCGAACTGCATAGCCTAGAGGGGATTCAAGATTCAAAGCGGGTCAAGGTCCTTGAATGTGTACATCAGCTTCCGCAGTAGTTTCCTGAGGTTTTTCAGTAGCTAAACATATTACCACCACCCCGGGATCACGAGCATGTTATTACTCTGAAAGAGGGAGGTTCCCCTATCAATGTACGATTGTATCGATACATGCAGATTCAGAATGATGAGATAAAGAGGCTCATCAGAGAGATGCTTGAGGCAAAGGGATTATCAGGCCCAGTGTGAGCCCTTTTTCAACCCAATTTTTTTAGTGAAAAAGAATGACAATTGAAAGTTTTGCATGGACTATGAGGCCCTAAAGAAGGAAACTATGTGGGATAAGTTTTCTATCCTCTTGATTGATGAGCTGTTGGATGAGTTGTTTGGGACGGTCATCATCTTTTCAAAGATTGACATGAAACTAGGGTACAACCAGATCAGAATGAAGCTGAGGAATGTGCACAAGACCGCTTTCAGGACTCATGAGGGTCACCACAAGTTTTTGGTGATGCCTTCGGCTTTGCCAATGTTCCATTCACTTTTCATTCCCTCGTGAATCCACTTTTTCAACCCTATCCCAAAAAGTTCGCTTGGTATTTTTGATGATATCCCGATCTATAGTCGGACGAAGGTAGAGCATGTGGGTCACCTAAAGACTGTATTGGAGAATTTGAGGGAGCACCACTTGTATGCCAATCTGAAGAAATATTCTTTTGCATAACCACAGGAAGAGTACCTGGGACATGTGGTAAGCAAGCAGGGGTAGTAGCAGACCAATCTTGGTTTGAGGCTATGGTGGATTGGCCTTTACCTAAGAACCTGAGAGAGCTAAGAGGGTTCTTAGGCCTCTTCAGATACTACCGGAAGTTTGTACCAGAGTATGGCACGATAGCATGACCATTGAGTAAGCAACTGAAGGACAGTTTCAATTGGGGAGAGGCAGCAACACATGCTTTCGAGCAGCTGAAGAAAGCCATAACCAGCGTGCCAGTGATAGTGCTTCCTGACTTCAGCAAGCCATTTGTGGGGGAGACAGATGCATCAGGATGTGAACTGGGAGCAAAGCTTATGCAGGGTCATTGGACCATTGCATATTTCAGTCAGTTGCTCATTACCAAGGCGAGACTCAAGTCTGTATACGAGCGGGAGTTGATGGCAATTGTCTTGGTTATCCAAAAGTGATGACTTTATTTGTTGGGACGACATTTTATCGTCATGACAGACCAGAGTCTGAAGTTTATACTGGAATAGAGGATTGTGACTGAGAAGCACTAGAGATGGTTGTCCAAGTTATTAGGATATGACTTCAATATTCAGTATTTCCTAGGGCTGCAGAGTATGGCTGCGGATGCACTATCATAGAAGACAGACGAGCCAGGGTCAACAACTCTGTCAGTACCAATGGTCTTAGATTGAGAAACATTAAGATAGGAGAGCGAATAGGATGAGGATCTAAGGAAGATTAGAACCGAGTTGTTGCAGAACCCAGACAGTCATCCCGGTTACACGCTACGGGGGTCCGAATTGCTACATCAAGGCCGCTTTTTTTTACCAAGGAGATCGGGGTATATCCCCAAGCTATTGTAGGAGTTTCATGGCAACGAAGTTAGAGGACATTCATGAGCTAAAAAAAACCTACAGTCGGCTATTTGTTTAGTTATACTGGCGTGGATGTGCTGAAATGTAGAGGATTGGGTAGCGAGATGTGATATATGTCAGAGGCACAAGTACTTAGCCATGACACCAAAAGGGTTACTATACCTTCTAGCTATGTTGGAGAGGGTGTGGGTGGAGGTGATGATGGACTTCATCGAGGGGTTGCCACGTTCGGAGGGATTTTTAATGATACTGGTAGTAATGGATCGTCTAAGCATGTATACACACTCCATCCCTTCGAAGTACCCTTATACCCTGGTCTCTATGGCTACTACTTTCATATGGGAGGTGGCATGCTTAAATGGATTTTTAGAATCCATTTTGTCAGATAGAAATAAGTGTTCCTTAGCCACTTCAAGGAAGGAGTTGTTTTGTTTAGAAGAGATGACCCCGAAGAGAAGTACGACATATCATCCCCAGACGGATGGCCAGACAAAGGTGGTTAACAGAAGCATAGAGTTCTATTTGAGATGCTTTGTATCAGATACACCAAAAAATTTGGCAAAGTGAATGGCTTGGGCCAAATATTGGTACAACACATTGTACCATTCAGCAGCATAGACGTCACCTTTTAGAATTCTTTGTGGGAGATTCATTTATTTGATCCATTATGGACATAGAACTGCACCATTATCCATCTAGAGCAGTACTTAGGAGAGAGGGACAGGGTACTATCTCAGCTCAGATATATGTTGAGGGCCCAACAGATCATGAAGAGGAAGACTACTGAGCACAGAAGAGAAGAACACTTCGAGCCCGAAGATATGGTGTACTTGAAGCTAAGAACCTACATGCAGAAGACATTAGCCAAGAGGAGGAATAAGAAATTATCCCCATGATACTTTGGGTCTTATGATGTTTTGGAACACATTGGAGTAGTGGCCTATCAATTGGGGCTACCCCTCTCATTAGCATTGCACCCAGTGTTTCATGTCTCATAGCTGAGGCAGGCAATAGTAAATCACACATCGTTTTCACTACCCCCGACTTTGACAGAAAACCTGGAGGTCATTTTGGAACCCCTGGGAGTAGAAGGGGTGTGCTGAGGAGAGACAAGGGTACAAGAGGTACTATCAAGTTGAAGGATTTGCTGGAGCATTTGGTGTTTGTTTTGTTTTTTATTCCACTATTGTAATCTATCTTTTTTAGGTTGATTTCACCCAGATTTTGCATTATTTCCCTTGTTTTGATCAATTATTGTTAGGATTGCTTGCGAACTCAAGTATTTCCTCTTGGATTACTTGCGAACTCATCTATTTCCTATCAGAATCATTCCTAGAATACATATTATTTATCATTACAGAATTTATAGCATTAATTTTTGTGCTTGTGTAGCTCTTCGTGCAGCAGTTCAGGCATTCCTCAGGGAGGAAGAGTCACATTCCTCAAGATTATCTAAACGAAGAAGGGACAGATTTGAACAGGTAAATTACTTCCATTGCTGGCAAAGTGCGATTTTAATTTATTTTCCCTATATTTACTTGTGCAAAAGTTGCTTTATTTTATTTGCATCTTTTATTTTGCAGGACAAATATACCTATGATGATCAACTTCCATTGGATTCACGAAATAGAGGTGTTCAGTTTCCATTTAATGTCTCTGACCGCGTTATAATAAAGGTATACTCACTATATTTCATTAGTCCCAATTCATAATTCCCTCTGCTAAATTCAATATTCCAGGGTAACAAGAGAACGCCTCCACGATTTGTTGGAAGAATTGCAGTTGTGACTACGCAATGCTTAAATGGATGGTTAGTTCATTTCATTTTGTATTTTACTCTGCCATAATCCATATATTTATCTCGTTCTGTTGTGGAAAAATTGATTGAATAATGTTGACCAAATCGTTGTGCTTAGGAACTTGGCTTGCTTTACCAAACTTGGATTATGAACGAGCAAAGAACTAGTTTAATTAAGGACCAAAACAAAATTCCGATTGGCTGCCCGGATTGGGCACCCAAACAAGTTTGACCAATGTCTACCTAGCCCAGAAGTAAAATGGTTCTCTTGGCACTTTAAAACTACTAATAATTTTTTTTATCTTGCTTTCTTGTTGTCATTGTAGTCTTGAGCATTATCTCAGTTATTTGAGGTCATTTGAAAGGTTAATTCCAAGTGGTGATGATTTGTTTTTTATGGTGATAATAATAATGATGATCTTCATCATTGTATTGGTAAATCATATGGACTTTATTGTGTCTATGGAGAAACAAACAAGCCCATGTCATACTGATAGAACACAATCACGTCCGAGCAGTAAACTACTGTTTTCAAAAGCAAAACAACAATACTACTCAGAAAATTGAGAAAAACTGTAGAGAAATTTAAGAGAAAACTGTGGATTTCACTAACGAGAGAGAAAAATCAGCACACGATACAAGTTTCTTTAATGTTAGAGGAAGAAACAACTCTTTAAATCTCTAGCCAGGAGACTAGAGCCCAAGCACACCAAGGAGATCCCAAATTCATATTCAAATTCAAGATGAAACCCTAATCCTCCAAAGAGAAACTAATTAAAGCCAAAAGGATAATTACAAATTCCCTAAACAGCCCCTAATTCAAATATTTCACTTCAAAGCAATATTTAATTAAGATGTGGGTCCCATAGGGCCAGTCGGACCTCTCTATCTCCCTTCCCTGGTTCCGCCCAGCTCCCTGGGCCGACGTCTGTAGCAATAAACCGGTCCACTATGGACCAGTTTAATGGATTCAGCGGGCCCTCTCTATCTCCCTTCCCTGGTTCCGCCCAGCTCCCTGGGCCGACACCTGTAGCAATAAACCGGTCCACTATGGACCAGTTTAATGGATTCAGCCTCTGTTTAAAATTGCGCAATAAGGCGCGCCTCTGCGCAATTTGACCCAAAACCGCCTCGAGGCTTACGCAATTCCTCTCCTGGCAGAGGCGTACGCCTCACTTGAACTGAGGCGCGCCTCAAATATATGCTTAGTATCGCTCAGTATATGCTCGGTACCGCTCAATATATGCTCGGTATAGCTAGGTATTTGCTCGGTACTGCTAGGTACATGCTCGGTACCGCTCAATATATGCTCGGTACAGCTAGGTATTTGCTCGGTACATGCTCGGTACCGCTCAGTATATGCTCGATACAGCTAGGTCGAACCCCGCCAGGGGGCAGCTCCCCCTTGGACCCCCGGCAGTCCGGCATATTGTTCTATTCATCATCTTTAGTAATAGTTGTTAGTGTTAGTCTACTTGTTCATGAGTGCATGCTTTGATTGGAAGACATTGGACTCTATAGGAGAGGAGGAAGGGGTGAGAAGATTCCCTTGAAGACCTATTGATGGGACATTATTGGATTATATATGTTCTTTCTTAATTGTACTTTGGGAGTTTTGATAGACTAATATTTTGTAGTTTTGTACTTTGAGACATGATTTTATTGCATTTATTTTCTTACTTTCCCCTAATTTTAATTGTCATTTAGATGTTTTTATTGTATGATAGAATCTTACTATTTTTTACTTGCTAAAACCTTTAAATTCTCATTTACGCAATTCTTCGCCGGTGAGGCTTACGCCTCACACCGCCTCGAGGCTTACGCCTCGCGTCACGGACGAAAAACGCCTCGAGGCTTATTTACGCAATTTTAAACCTTGGATTCAGCCGGCCCCTCTTGGGCCGGCCCAACACATACCAGCTTGATGCAGAGCTTGTTAAACCACAGCTGCTTCTGAGGCTCTTCAACTTGTGTGTTTTGCTCTGCTTGTGTGATCTTTAACCATCTTCAAAGCTTCTATTAGCTCTTAAAGCTTACTCTTCTGACTAGCTGAAGAAAATTTCCTTTTGTGTGACTTGGATCCCTTAAATCAAACTCAAAATAGATTTTTAAAGTTCCACATCAAATTTCATTTGCATAAATTAATTCATGCAAGGGTGAAATTTATGTTTTATTTGAGACAGCTTTCTTGTTGTTTTTTAGTACAAAAATTTCTAATTAAAAAAAATTATACTAAAGTTATTTTAAAAAATAGTAAGAAAGCTATTCCAAATGGAGCCTTAATGATAATTTTATATATGCTTTTATTTGTAAACATTGATTTCAGTTTTGAGGATTGGTACTAACTTCTAACTTGTCACAAATATCAGGTATGTTGTGAAGACGCTGGATAATGCAGAGAGCGTCAAACTACAGTATCGCTCCTTAGCAAAAGTTCCTGATGATTCCCCCAATTTTACAGGAAATAAATCAATCTCTTCAAATTGGCTGTGTAGCACCTCTTAAAGTTTTGTTGATTTTGCGTTATGTGATCTGTAATCCATACAGATTTGTACAAATTTGGAACACTAAAGCGAAGTCATTGTACATCCCAAGTGAGCAGTTTCTCATCACATTTGTTCTCACTTACCTTCCAATCTCTAATTTTATAATATGTATTAACTGTTTATATATATTTATCATTATGAGGTCAAGCCCTTCAAAAAAATTTCAGAACTTTTGATGATGGGAAGGCTAGAGATTGAGGCTTCATTTGGGACAGTTTTCTTATTGCATCTCAAAATAGTTTTCGAACTCGAAAGTTGCTTTGAGAAGCAGTAAAAAAATTGTCCCAAACGAAAGATGAGGCTTTAGTTGGGCAGTTTTCTTATTGTTTTATGAAAGTTTTTTATTATATAATTCTTTTGAATTTTTGAAATTTTTGTATTGAAAAGCGGCTTCATAAAGTAGTAAGAAAGTTATCCCAAATAAAACTTAAATCTTAATTTGAATATGTACTATTTTAAGTATTTTTGTGACTATAATTTGTTGTGACATTTCGAACTGGTTATTTACATAATTATATTTAAATTTTTATATTTATTAAACCGTAGTCGTATGTATTTAATTTCCCTTTTTGATTATTGGCTTTTTTTTGTTCTTCTGCTCTCTAAAAGTTTTTATGATTTTATTAAAAAAGTAAATAGAATTTTGCACAAATATCTCTTTTGAGGTTTTTTAGGATTTGATTCATCTTTCATTTTGGGGATAAATCATATAGCGCAATGGTAGGAAAGTTTCTCTAATTTGAAAAGCCAAAATCCCTTTCTATTCGACTATGTTATTATTCAGCCGGACTAAATTTATGTTTGTTAAATGGTCACCTTTAAGCCTGGATTGCATGTCCAAAACCTTAATCTTAATCTCTCTATGAAAGTTGATTTATCTATATATTTGATTAAGTTTCATTTGAGTTATTTTATTGCTGTTTTTTAAAGTAAATTTTTAATAAAATTTTTTTAATTTTATAATAAAAAATTAATTTAAGAAACAGGCTTAAGCTAAGGGGTGTCAAAATTTGACTCAACTTGAAAGACGACCTGAGCTTGACCCGAAAAAAATCTGGGATTGGGTTAAGCCGTTTTCCATACAGGTTGGGTTTGGGTTTTTGGATTTTGACCCATTTGTAAAATTGGGTTGGGTTCGAGTTGACCCGACAACCTGAAATTAACTCGAGTTCCACCTGAAAACAACTTGCGTCATGTCCCCGTAGCCGCGTAGGGTGTCCGATGTCGCATGTGGCATTCCTCGGCCAGTCATCCTCGACTTGAATCCACTATTTTGTCGGTCCTGCATGCTGGCAACAGCCTAGCCTCACCTTGCTAGCCCTCACACCCTCGATCAAGTCGGACCAACTGCTCCTAGCGAACCTCGCCTGAGTCACCCCACACGCTCCCCTCAAGCCTTGCCCTGCGCATCTGTGCCAGTCATAATGGCGCTTAGCCATCGGGTTTCGCATTTTCTGAACAGGTCATGAGTCAAGTCGAGTCAACCAAGAAACTCACGCAAGTCGGATATGAGTTGGAAATCCTAACCCATTTGTAAAATCAGATCGAGTTCTAAATAACTCGTTTAGACCCGAGTCAACTCGAGTTTGATCCAAATACGAACCGTTTCAACACCCCTAACTTAAGTCGAAGAATATCCCTGTTTGTTATACACACCTCTTCACTTCTTTAAGAAAACCACTCGAAAATTTTTAAACTTATTGATTTATTTATTTTTTTAAGAAATTTGAGCTAATTAAGATATTCAAATACATTACTTACTCAAACTTTAAATAAAAAAATCTTACCAATATATCTATATATGAGCTTCCTAGCCTATACGTACTAAAATTTTTTATTATATTGTAGCATTTTAAGCAATGAAAGAGCCGAAGCCCTCTTTTTATTTATGGACAAGTACCACAAAAGAGTGAAAAGACAGATACATCCCTCACTCACAACACAGGTGAAGATCCCGACCCCACTCCCAACCAACCTAATCAGTCAGTATAAAGCACGGCCTCACGGCTCACTCTTTTCCCGCCCCGACGCTTCATTCCTCGTTCTCCTCCCAGCTCGGCAGTATCACGGTGTTGTTCTGCTTCATCACCACCTGCCTCAACTCCTCCTCCCTCACTCCAAATCCCTCCGCCAGCTCCTTCCCCATCATCAGCCTCAATATCGAATTCTTCCCCACCAGAAACTGCGGCCTATTCCTCCTCGCCGACGTCGTAAACCCTAGGATCTCCATTGGTCCATGGCTCGCCGCCACCTGAGAGAATGGGAAAAACCGCGGCACCCAGAACACATCCCCTTCCTTCACCTTCACCTTCATCGCCCCCGTCCCGTTAGGATAAACTACTTCCACCGTCCCCGCCCCGGAAACCACCACCCCGTATTCCGTCGCCCGAGGATTCACGTGCGGTGCCATCATCGATCCCTGCATACATCAATTCATCGATCGTTCGCAGGATTAATAGGATTGATTTCGCAATTTGATGGGAAATTGAAAATTACCGCGCTGAGATTGACGAGGAAGACGCTAATGTCCGATTGCTTGAGCGGCAGGTAGTCGTGTTCGTTGACCTCGATGCTCCAACCATAGTCGTTTCTGAAATCAGGGTCACGATCGTAGATATTGTATGCATCCGGTGCTTTTACTGGATCGCCAACGGGGCGCCGGGCCTCGTTCTTTTCTGTTGATGGTTCTCCGGAGAAGATTGAGCTTACGATGCTTGTCAAGGTACACGCCCCTTTCTTCTTTTCTTCTTTTGCTTCTATTTCTATCTTCCCGTCAACATCCTGCGCTAATCGTCTAGTCTTTTTCATCGTTTCCATCGCCGACTTCACGGCGCCGTTGAGCTGCTGGAGGTAGTCGGCTTCATTTCCATGGATGAATATGATCGGCCCGGCGGTGCGGCCTAATGTCAGCACTCCGACCTCCTCTGGTGTAGCCTGAAATCAAAACCAAATGTTTTAAGATATGTAGTTCTCCATTATTTAGATGGTTTTTCTGGGTGTCTAAGGCCCCTAAACTCGACGTTTTCGATTTAAAGGCCTTATAGAAATTAATCAAACCAAAACTGCATGAATGACAGGTGTTTGATATAATGCGAAAGTACGCACATGGAATGCTGCGGCTAATGTTCTTATATCGAATCCTGCTAAGACGGAAAGAGGATACTCCCCGCCGCCAATGTAGAAGGGTGTGAACAAGTCAGGGATGAGATCAGTGCCGATGGGTTCGATGCTCGCGACGATTTGGAGTCGGTGTTCCTTGCCGGTGTTGACGACGTAGAAGGCGGAGCCCGCCGGAATTCGGAGAACGTCTCCAGGTTTTAATTGGCGATCAACAAAATCGTCCTTGTGAATCCAACCGATCTTTGCCTCCCCTGTAGTGGCTTGATTAAATATCGCATGCAGAAATAACTAGGTGTATCTATCTGAAAAATTTTAGACTAAGGTTTTATTTGGGATGATTTTCTCACTGTTTTTTAAATAGTATTTACTATTTAGTACGGATATTTTAACTTTTATGTTAAAAATTTACTTTAAGAAATAGTAAGAGAGCCATCCCAATCAAAGCCTAAAAGTACCT
The DNA here is from genome assembly GCA_022539455.1 of Dendrobium nobile. Taxonomy (NCBI): domain Eukaryota; kingdom Viridiplantae; phylum Streptophyta; class Magnoliopsida; order Asparagales; family Orchidaceae; genus Dendrobium; species Dendrobium nobile. The sequence goes on along the minus strand of CM039720.1, from coordinate 36,511,206 downwards.
TTCTAATACAAAAACAAGTTGTAAGAAAGCCCTCCAAAATGAAGTCTTAAAACTTTATACTGAAAAAATGTTTTAAAAAGTAATAATAAAGCTGTCTCAAATAAAACCTTAGGGCCTAATTTGGGGAAAAATTATTCTGTGAGGAAGCCGAACGCCATCCGGAGCCAATGAAAATGTGTCACCTCACCTCATGCTCGTTACTGCTCGGTACCGGATGACGTAGTTGCACCTAATGATAAGTTGTGTCCGGTTTCCGCATAGAATAATTTCTCTTGATTTGGGATAGTTTTATTTTTTTTAATTAATTTTTAAGTACAATTTTATTTTGTAAAAAAAATAATACTAAAAAATTATAATAAAAAATAAAAACAAATTATTCAAAACGAAGCTGAAGTTTATGCATGTCCCAAAATAAAGAGGAGGAGAAGTAGAAGAAAACTTGAGTATATTCAGAATAAAATTTCATCAATATGAATTTTTAAATTTTAAAATTTAACTACAGAATTCAAGAACATAAATAATCAATTAATTTAGATTCCATTTGTTTTCAGATATTTAAAATATTTGCTGAGCTCAGTAAACATTAATACCTCTTAGAAGGAAGAGGATGAGGTCGGCATCTAAGTAATGTGGAATCATTAGTGTGTTGGGCTCCATGGTGACGAAGCCAATGTGCATGCGGGGCGGATGGCCATTCCATGGGTGGCCTCTGAACACCCTGATCTCGCCGCCCTCCGTCTTCACCACCACCTCCGATTTCTTCATCAAAAATGGTGCCCACTCATGACCACCGCCTTCATCACCGGGCACCTCCCATTCTCCGCGATCTGCCGTCACCGCCACGGCGATTAACAGGCAGAAGAAGATCGCCGGAAGTCGACCGCTTCCTTGCTTCCACGTCTCCATCTCTCTCTGTCTCTTTCTAGAAGAAGATGTTTGTGTTAAATTGAAGTGGAAGGGGAGGGTTTAAGAAGAGGAACCTGCTGAATGTGGATAAGGCACGTGTCATGCATGCATGAGCAAATTGCGTTACGTGGGATCGCGGTGTCGAGTAGCAGCACTTATCCGTGGGAACAACTTGCAAGTGATCAGCAAGGAAATCCAGGTACCCATCCCCCATCCAACATTTAGAAATAAATGCGCTCTTGTTTTTTCTTATCATTGTCCTTACACGTAAGATTTCACTGTATTAGCTCCTGATCTACCTAATTTAAAAAGCTTATTTTATATATACATACATTTAACCCTACCCTTAACAGGACTCAATGGAGAAAAGTATTAGAAATGAACTTTCTTGATTAGATTTAGATGAGAATTTGACTCTTAACGAGACACAATGGAGAAAAAGATTCATTAACCGATCTCGCATTAGTGGGATAAAGAGTTGTTGTTGTATTTGAGTGATTAAAAGGTTAAAAGATAATAATAGGAGTTAAAATAGTGAAATAATATAAAATCTGAACATATAGCTTTATCAGAGTCATTACTGAAAAAGTGAGTTTGGCAATTCATTTTTGACTTGAATACTATTTCCATGAATAAAATTCCACTTGCGTACGATTTTGAATTCTATAAAATCAAACAATTTGCAAATTACATTGACATCTAAATCTGAAGAAGAGAAATTCTATGCTTCAGTGAACTACAGTAGTAATACAAGTAGATACAGAGTGAGAAGGAACAGAATGGAGTTAGCTCACAGATCAATGACATTTACATGAGACCATTAGAGAAGCTGGTCTTTGGGGCTAAGAAAAATGTGAAAAAAAATGCCGCAAGTTGGGTGAAATTTTATTTTAGAAACATGGCACATTCTCTGCTGTCATGATCATGTTGCACGTAGAGTATATGGAAGCTGCAGCTGCCCTGACTGCAAGTTCCTTGTCCAAAGCCTCTTGGCTCTTCAAAATCCTGGAAGCAAGTGAAATAGCAAGGGTTAGTGGTCAAGGCTCGATATGATAGGTTCAAGAAATTGTCTAAATGAAGTGTCTTGGATCCCATTTGATTGCTTGAACTTAAAACACATTTAAAAAAAAAAAGATGAAATTATTAGATTCATGATTTGGTTAGATATAGTAAAATAAACAATAATTTTAAACGCATCTTAAAAAAAAAAAATCATGATTTCATATTGGGAGAGAATTCGATCATATTATTCTGTAAATTGTTTCTTTATAGACATACAGTAGTGTGAACGTAATAGAAATAAACTAATAGGAGAAGATAATTAAAATTATGGAAGAATTAGCATAAAGCTTCTTAAATTATATCCTTTTTAAATATAATTGATTTCCTAATGCATTAACAATATTTACACATAAAATATGTGTAAACAAAATTAGTATTTTCTAAAATAAGTTTTCTTTTGCAAGTAAGCTAATGAGTTCCTGATCTCAAAAACTCATTATTAAAAAAATATAGGGATTTACATAAATACCACGAAATTCATATGTATTTATATAATTAATAGCGAAATTTTTTGTCTTTGCTTATATAACATCTTAATTTCTAAATTACATCAAAAACGTATTAAAATACACTTTTTCATATACATGCTTTAATGTGATTTAGACATTAAACTATTATTTAAATATTTAAATGTTAGATATGTAAATATATAAGAATTTTGTGGTATGTATATAAATTGCCCTAGAAAATTTGAGGATGTGGAAGAACTACTATAATATTTGCATATGTAGCAAAAATGCTTGTTTACAAATAAAATAGAAGGGTTAATAAAAAGAAAATGGAAGGAAGGGAAGATTCTATTTGTTAAAATTATCTGCAATTTAACTTGCCTTATCTCATTTGCCACTTCAAAATGTAAGAATCCATTGGTATTAACATATCTGAGCCCTTCTTGACATTGTGACTTGAGCTCTTCAACCTGCCTAAGCCACTTCTCCTTTAATAGAAAACCAAAAAAAGATCTAGTGAGTTCCAAGCTTCTAAGAAAGAAATTTATCTAGAATAAAATAGGAGTTTATTCATAACACATTATAGAAATATTTAATCTACTCTACAAAACAAAGATTACGCAGTCGAAGAAATGCAATGTGTATGGAAGATGATCATATCAAGCTAGCAATTGATTTTCTTTGCTAAAATTTAGTTCATTCTCTAATAGTTGCACAACTTCCTATGATTTGAAAGTACATTTGTTGTAAGTGACTGAATTTCTTATTGAATATACATCAATGTATTATTTCGTAAATGCTTTTGAACCTACTCTTAAGTGGTTTTTAAGCTAATTTTTATATTTGATGTATACTCAATGAGAAATTCAGTCACTTAACAACAAAAACCTCAAAAAGGTAAACTCAAAGCAGGCACTCACAAGTTGGTTTTCCTCATCAGTCAACGACACTTCCATCTGAGTGAAAACAGCTTTCCACCGAGCTAAATGAACGTTGAAAATTTCTTTCTGGGAGCACCTAGTCAAGGAGTGACCAAATAAGAGTTCATTTTCCTGTTTAGAATGCAGATCTCTTGAGAATAGGTGTGGCAACTCCATCTCTATAGCATTTTTCACTCTTTTTTTGCTACGCTGTATTGCTGCAACAATCCACAGAGATGATTTAATTAACAAATCAATAGCATAATAAAAAAAATTAAGTTCTAAAACATAAATCAAGACTTACCAGCCAGTCGTGCAATAATATCCTGACCTATTAACGTTAACCACTGCAACGCAACATTAGCAGCTGCAAATAGAGGAAAAGAGTTTGGATTTTACACAGACTCTATAGAATATGACCAAGTAGTTTATGGTGTCATTAACCTAGAATGATACTTGTATTGTTAGAACTAACTAAAGTTACCCAGCTGGAGAATAAGTATAGAGAAAGTTTAAGGCTTCATTTGAGACGCCTTTCTTACTGCTTCTTAAAGCGATTTTTTAGTTAAAAATTAAAATTTTAATACTAAAAAATTATTTTAAGAAACAGTAAAAAAGTCATCCCAAACGAAACTTAAAAGTGCATCACCTTTGATTGAAAGAGAGGTGATGTCTTCCGGTTTTGGCGCAGTTGTTCCAGAACATGAAAGTTTTAGTGTAAGAGCATCATCATCACATTCCGAGTTGAACTCTGATGTACTGTTGTAATAAGAAGGAATCAGTGGCTTATTGACAGCTTCTTTGCTTCCTCTTTTTAACGGACCAATATGCCTATTTTGTTTTTGAAGCATCTCATTCTGCAACATGGCCTTTATGATTGAGTTCACCTGTTTGCTATTTCTTACATGCTTGATAATCCCAGGATTTAAACCAGAAAGAAATTGGCTTGGATCGGTAACATTGTTTTTCTTGTTAAGTTGTTCTTGCTTTGTTATATGAATAATTTTCTTGAGCTCATCTTTTCTCTTTCTAGATTGGCACTTCTTCAGCCTGGGAATGGATGCCTTTACTTGTACAGTGGATACAAAGCCGTTCTGCTTCATCTCATTCCACTTTCTCATTGATTCGCTGATCTCCAATGAACTTGTGGTGCTACCACATTCTGAAGCAGCTGTAGATCTCACCTGCCCTAACTTCTTATAAGGGTAAAAGGGATCATTAAGATCCACACCAAGAACAAGTAAATCAGCTTTATTGGTGTTTTCATGCTTTGGTGGTAAACATGGTTGATGAAAACTATTACTGGCAATATCTGCAGGAGAGTTGAGATTGAGAACTGTAGAATCGGCTCTTGGAGAGTGAAGATCCAATGGAAAAGTTACAAGTTCAGTAGAAGGGATCAAAGCAGTTGGCTTGGTGATTTTGGAGGTAATATCTTCTTCATTATGATGCATAAAGCTCTCAATCTTCTTTTCATTTGGGATTTCTATGTTAGAAATAGCGATTCCTGGAGTGAAAAAGAAGCTAATCTGGTAGTTTTGCTTTAATTGCAATGTCATCAAGCCGTAGAAAATGCTTAATGACGAAATCAAAGTACCCTTGAGAAGACCAAACGAGATAAATCGATAAACTAAATGAAGCAAACAGTAGATGCATAAATAATTTGTGGTCTGTTGAAAATATAAATAATTTGTGGTCTGTTGAAAATATAAAACAAATATAAATAATTGAGTAATCAAACCAGAGTCAATGAAACATTAGTATCACAAAAAATAACACAAATGGGCTGATTGGTAGCACCCAGAATTTGATTTAAGTTGGATTTCGTAAATCCGTTAAATCCGGATTTCGGAAATCTTGAGGGGCCTAAATCCTGAAAACTATTTGGTAACATTCATGCTAAGTTTTATTAAATCTCATGTGACTGTTTGGCTATAGAATGGATTTAATAAGCGGATTCTTCCTCTCCGGCCAACGGGTTTCGTAAATCCAGGATTTAGCACGAAAAGGTAGAATTTTTTGTCTACGGCAGCTTTCATTTGCCGTGAGATTTGGTTGCATTTTAGGCCGTTTGGCTGGATTTTGCTCAAATCCGGCCTAAATCCTACTACCAAACAGCCCCAAGGAAACGAAAATCCACCTTTCACGCAAAACTCGTTTATTTCAAATAAATATTATGATTCAAGGGGTAAATGGATAAGGTAAAAATCAAATCTTTTTTTTTCAAATAAATATTATGATCCATTCAAGGTTAAATGGGTAAGGTAAAAATCAAATCTTTTTTCCCGTTCTGAGCGCTGAAGAGCCAACTCATCCAAGTAAAGCTAATCATTCCATTATCATGGCCCAAAAAAACCATCAAACAAATAACCATTTCATAATCACCATCACACAAACCCAGATAAGAACCAATAAAAATAAACCTTAGTAAAAAAAAAAAAAGCCAAAAAGTTCTAAAAATTTCGTGTAAAAATAAGCCGACTAACCCCCAAACTTCATTCTCCTTTCTTGTTCTATCGGCTCCACCTCATCCTCCTCCCTCGCCCTCCTCTTCCCCGCCTGTAAGAAGCAAATAGAAAACAACCGTAAATACAATCATAGCGCAATCGAACCGTTAGAAACCCTAAAAATTTGATCGTTGCCTGAAACGGAGAAACATGGCAGGAGTTTAAGGAATCAGGCTCCGAAGCCTCCAGCCTCTCCATCTTGAACAGAAAACAAACTGAGAAGAGCTATGGAAGACGAAGTAGGAATTTGAAGGAGAGATATTGTTTTCAAATTTCTTTCCCATTTAAATTCGGAAAGGCGGGTTTTTTTCTCTATCTGGCTCTCTAATCTCGCGACCCTGCCCAGCTTATCCAACGGAAATTTTTCAAATTCAAACGAGATAGGAGAGAGAATGTGCGTTATCCACTTTAATGCTAATCTCTAAATTTAATTTCAAGATAAACAAGACTGATATTCTTCAAATTTAAAGCTTTTGAATGATTAGATCCTCTGATCCTGAGAGAATATTCGGATCAAATTTAATCATACTGATATTTATATCTTCAATTTATTTTAAGATTAATAATTTAATGCAAAGAAAACCCAAATTGTTGTGTTTTCTATATAAAATGTAATTTATGATAATATTTCATAAATATTTCATATAATATTAACTTTGAAATGTTTAATATAATTTAAATTGCTATATATCATAAGATCAATGTATATATTGAGTATGGGATGCAGGCCGGTTAAGTATTTGTCTAAATGAGCTAAACTTATTTAATTCTTGCTCGTTTAAGCTCAAGCTCAACTTATTAAGAAAGCTCAAGCTTAGCCTTTAAAAATTAGCTTGACTGAATTATTTAGCTTAATTTCTTATTTTTAAATTACAATTTTCAAATTTTTTAATAGAATTTTTATTTTTATATAAATTTAATTTTAAAAGTTTAAAATATATTATATAATGCAAATTTAAATTAATTTTTACATATATATTTTAAGGCTCATTGAGCATCTTAATGAGTTTACGAGCCTAATCTCGAGATTATTTATTATAAAGCTTGAATTATGAGTTGAGCTTGAGCAACATGAGCTCACTAACACTACTATTATGTACTATAAATAGCACTAATCTGACTACCATCCTTGTCTAAAATAAACAAATTATGCTCATTAAATCCTACGATCACAAAATGAATTGGTAACGAGAGAATACAAGCACAGAACAAATTTAGGACCGAACAATATTAAAAACAACACTAATTTGCCATAAAACAAAGAAGTCAAAAATTTGCTGCAAGCGCTTAAAACTCGGTACACCTTAGGCGTTTTTTTGCCTACGACCGAATGTTTCTTGCTTCCGGTCAACCAAACCAAATAAAAGCGCGAACAATCGATCCAAGACCGATAGCATGTGTCATAGCATCAATTAACAGTGCTTTTTTTAAGATTAGGTACGTGTGTATGTGTTGTTTCAAGCTGCTGTACGCGAATCTCCCCACAACAAAATATCCGGATGAATAACCTGAAATAATTCATAAAATGAAATGATAATCAACCCAGCAAACCCTCAAGTCTAGGATGAAATGAAGATTAAGGCTTCATTTCTTAATGCTTCATAAAATACTTTTTTTAATAAAAAATTAAAATTTAGAAGCAAAAAAAAAGGTCATCATAAACAAATTTGAGACAACTTTTTACTGATTTCTAAAACAACTTTCTAGTAAAAAAAATTTCATAAATTATAAATTTTAATACTAAAAAGCTGTTTCTGAAAAGCAACAACAAAACTATCCCAAACAAAACCTAAGACTTCATTTGAGACAACTTTCTTTATGCTTCTTAAAACAACTTTCGAGCACAAAACTAAAATTTTTTAAACTACAAAACTGCTTAAACAATATTAAAAAAAAAACCATCCCAAACAAAACTTAAATCTCCTTGATAACCTTAAAAAGCCTTAAACCTGCTATCCTTATGATTAAAATTAGCACTTAAATTTAAACTTGCTGTGATTTCGACACGAGATATATATATATATATATATTTTCTGTTTTAAATTTAATTTACTCTATTTACTTAATTTTAGGGGTTAAAACAAGAAAAATCACAATTTTTATCATAAAAATAGTTTTACCTTTAAACTCTTTTCAACACACATCAAACGAGCTCGTGAACCGGGCATATTTTTGGGTCAGATGACCGGAAGCGAAAAATAAGTTTGGACATCCAATAAAAATTTGCCGCATCACCTTGCGCTTTAGTTGCGCTTTAACTGCACTTTAGGCTTCGTTTGGGACGGCTTTTTTATTGCTTTCTAAAACGGAGTTCTAGTAAAAAATAAAAAAATTTATACTAAAACTCCGTTTTATAGAAAGCAGTAAAAAAGCCATCCCAAACGAAGCCTTAGTTGCGCTTTACTTGAGCTAAATTTAAAATAATATTTTATTAATATCCGGACCTATCTCTGAGTCCGGTCACCTGACCCAATAATTTGCCCGTGAATCGAGCCCAACGAAAAATTTCACATTAGAAATAAAAGCGTACGAAATATCCAAATACAAAAATCGACGTAAGATAATTGTCAAATTGGCATTATAATATAACATATAATTTTTAAAAAGTAATAAAGTCAACAATAACAACAATTTTTTTTAATCTTGGCGATAAATCAAAATTTTAGTTTACAATAAAAAATATTACATTAGCATATTAACATATTTTATTTAAAATATAAATAAATAAATAAATAAAGATTCCTATGAAAATTCAAATCCCTCAAACAACACAATCTAAGATTGCTTAGGCAAAATAAGAACATTTAATTGTAATATTAATGCCTTTAAAAGGAAAAGGCAGACATTAATTAGATGGTAAGGTTTTATAAGATCAACAATTTTAATAAAAAAATAAGTAAATTAAAATTCAGAACAATGAAATGCAACAAGAGAAATTATTTTGTTCAATTACAAAAAAGTCCAAAGACGAATTAGAACACACCACATAACCCAATATCGAGCGGTACAAAGTAACAATACGCAACACAAAATGATGTGACGTATTCTCATTCATCTCTGAACGTCATTCGGTGATCGCTATTCAAAATTGTTTTAAAATCAAGTTCAAAATTGTTTATTTACTTTTTGTTTTCCAAAGCAGGAGTAAAAATTCAATTTTGGTTAGAGTTTTTAACCAATAGAAACATAGCTTTTCGTAAGGATTGATGTGATAACTCACCATATTTCTTGATCTTCTGAAATTCAAATATCCTGAAAATAAATGAAATTCTAGTTGAATCAAATGTTGCTGAATAGAAGTATCCTTATATTATTAAAAAATATTTAAACAAAATGCTAAACAATCCTTAAGTTTTTTTATAAAGCTCAAACTATTGGATGAACAACAAAACATAAATCTTCACAAATATTCAAAACAAGCAGATCTGCCTTCCGATTTGTTCAATCATTTGTTGAAATCCACAACGCTTCATCAAATTAGTTCAATTAGCTAAACAAACGAACATAATGAGCCAAAAATAAACCCATGTACGAGAAAGAGAATTAGAAGATTCACCATATCTACTGCTTGGAGCTTGGAGAAGGGAATTAGCGAGGCCACGAGGGCGCATATAATAAGCAAAAAGATGATAAATCCAGCGCAGATACAACAATCCACTCTAAGCCTTCGTTTGGGACGGCATTTTTATTGCTTCTTGAAGAAGCTTTTTAGTATCAAAATTAAATTTTTTATACTAAAAAGCTGCTTCAAGAAAGGTTGTTCCAAAGAGTTTACAAATGCTAAGACGTTAATGTTATGGAGACCTTTCCATATCTAACTCAGCATTGCTTAGAAAAGCTTTTTATTGATTTTAATTAGGAGATCTAATTACTACACTGATTGGGGGATTTTATTATTGGCATGATTAGGCTTTCCATATTGATGTAAAAGAGAATAAGAGTGCAATTGTAACATTGTTTCTCCACAATATTTAACTCATACCCTACCTGTGAATGTTTAGGCAATTCTTCCACCTAAATCGCATTGTATTCATTGGGTTTATAGTTGAGTGATTTTCTATTTTCTGCAGTTTATTGCACATCAATCGGTATCAGAGCCGTATTTTGATGCAAATTACAACAAGCGACTTGAAGAAGCAGATCGAGCAATTCATCCAGATTCGTGCGTCTGAAGTGAAAACGAACATAGAAGATCGAAGGGAGATCATGTGTGTATTCAACCAGATGTAACAGAGCGCCTGGGAGGTTTGTGTGCTCTATTCAGTCTGATCGAGCAAGGTGGGAAGGACGCAGGAAATATTTGTGTGAGCCTGGTTCGTGCGGGACAAGGCAAGAAGCATCAAAATACCTTTTTTTTGTGAGCAAGGGATCGGGTGGTGGTTCTTGCGTGCGCTTGGAGTCAAACATAACTGGTGGCAAGAACCTGTTCGTGCACACGTAGGATGGGATCAAGAATAGTTGAGCAATAGTTTGGACGTGAAATTAATCATTTTGAGGCCGAGGATTCTTTCGTCTATTTGATATAGATCGGGATTCTTGATTGCTCATTCGATCTTATTGAATAGAAAAGAGTTTGTTGCTTGTTTTCTTCGTGTTCAACATCTCCCGTGCGTGAACCTAATAGTTGGCTATGTTGCACCGATACGAATACGACGACATTGGTACAACATGATACGGATACGGGACACGTCAATTCTTAAAAATACATGATAAAGGTACGGTGCAGACACAGCATTATATTTTATAAATCATATATAAAAAGTAAGAAAGCAATCAAAGCATAATATTTTAAATAACAAAAAAAAAGGAAAATAACATTACTTGTAGCATATCAAAATAAAAGTAAGCATTAAATGTCTAGTACAACAAAAGCATAAACATAAATTGTCTAGCACATGAAGTTTCAACTATTCAATAGAAGGAATGATATGATTAACTTCTTCAGTGGTTTGTCTTTGAACTTCTATATCATCTTCAATAAATATCTTAGCTTCTAATTCAGGCTCATCGGGTGAAAGATTAGCAATTTCTAATATTCTCATATCATCAAGAGACTCAAATCAATCTCAGAAATGAGAGAACCTCGCTCGCAGCCGCAGAAGTAAATATGATGGGCCTTTTTTGAATTTTTTTTGTTTTTCAACAGACATGTATCGGATACGCGTCTTTTTGAAATTAAATAGTATTTTAATTGGATACGACAAAGATGTATCCGACACGTATCGGTGTATTGGATACAACAAGCCTTCATAAATAGGTGTATCGGTGCAACATAGGTAGTCGGATTGGTGTAATTTCAACAACATAAGGCAGCTGCAATTTGGAAAAAATTGTGGAAGCTATAAAATTCGGTTGAGCCATGGATACATCCACCTAAAAAATGAGTTGATCCATCATGTGGCCACACATCCCATCAAGATCGATGTAACGAAAATTAATATCAAAGGAAACATTGGCGTATGGAGATGTGAAGTGATGGATACACTATACTCCTTGAATTTGGAGGAAGTTTTAGATAGCAATGAAAGTTCTAAAGAGATATCTAAGAGAAATTGGCTGAAGATGAGTCAGAGTGCCTATGCCATGATCAGAAATTGCATATCTTAGGAGATCAAGTATGGGGTGATGATGTAAATTTCTATTGTGAAATTATGGAGGACTTTGGAGGACAAATATCCAATGAAGAGCATGGAAAATCATCTTCATATGAAACGTAGACTCTAAAGATTTCATATGAGACATGGGATTATAATTGATGAGCACCTGAATGATTTCACAAAGCTATTTGCAGATCATATAAATCTGGATGAGGGGGTTGGAGATGAAGACAAGGCACCCCTATTGAATTCACTTTAGGATGAGTATGAAAACTTCACTAAAATGCTCATTCATGGGAAGGATGCCTTCATTTATGGTTAGGTGACTATAGCATTGTTGAATCATAAGTATCGTCGTATGGAAAAGAAATCTACAAAGAAGAATTCGGCTTAGGCTCTCACAATCCAACGAGGAATATCTGAGAATAACAAAAAAGGTGATAATAGTAACGACAATAAACGAGGCAAGTCTCGTGGGCGCTGTCTTGAAAAGAATTGGAGTGCTTTCTGTTTAGAGATTGATCATTTAGAAAAAAAATTGCCTAAAGTTGGAGAAGGTACATGGAGTTTCCTCTTAGGCAAAGACAACCCTTAATGAGGAAAAATGAGATAAAAATTCGGATGTATCACTATTTGTAGTTTCTCTTAGTTTGCATAAAGATAGCACATGCTGGATTTTGGACACTGGTGCTACCTATCACACTTATCACTAATGATTCTGTATTTTCAGGGAGTTTGATAGTGGAGTAGTGACTATGAGAAATAATTAAGCTTGTCATACTATTGGCATAGGGAGCATAGTTATCAAAATGCATGATAGTATGATGAGAGAGCTGCTGAAGTGAGACAAGTTCCAAATATCAAGAATAATTTACTGATTGTTGGGGCTTTAAAGACTAAGGACTAAAAAATAGTTATCGATGCAGGAGTCTTGAAGATATATAATGGAATGTAGATTTTCTGAAGAGAATTCGTCTATCACAACATTTACTATCTTCAGGGTAGAATAGTGATTGAAACGATTGTTGTTGTCGATGATTCTTCTGATACCGCTAATTGTGGCATATGAGGCTAACTCATGTGCGACTTTCTTTCTTAACTTCAGGTGCGAAGGGTCCAAGGGGGCACTCTATCCTTTCATTTTTCTATTTGAAGTAGCATACTATCCAACAGCAATTTTTTGGACTGGATCTTGTTGCTGACAGCAGAACTCGAAGTTGTCATGCAACCTGCGACTGAATCTTGCCGAGGAGGGAATCTTGCAAAGGAGGTAGTCCTAGGCAAAGGCTTCCTCAGCAACGGAAGAATGTGGTTGGAATTTTGCGATTGAGGATGACATCCTGCGACTGAATGAGACCAACAAATATAGATTCTCGCGGCCGAAATCTGAAGAAGATAGCTGCGATGCGGGCTACTTGTGGATGACTGTGGTGGAAACTGCTGAACGGCAAGAAGAGGTGGGGATGTGAGTTTAGTGCAACGAGAGCCATTTATTAAGCTTTTTAAAGGATCAAGAAGATTAGACACCTTTAGAGTATGTGTTAACTCCCAAAGAGAGAGGACAAATGAGAAGAAAGGGGAGAATGAAAAATTCTATGCCATAATCCTTTTGTTTAGAAGTAGAGAGGTATTTATAATATTTAGGTAGACCAACAAGTTATTACATACACGATTTACCTAAAACAAATAAAAGAAAATAGAAGACAAGTGCTTTATTACACATGCAAACACATATTATTTATGTTGCCAAAATGAGGTTGTTGTCGTGTGGTATATGTTTATTACTTCTTCTTTGATAGACTTTTGTAACGGTTAGTTGTACCATCTTATTTGTAGCCCATTCTAAGTATTCGGATTGTACAATTTTCGAATCCAAAATAATATGTGGATGTTCAACACTTGGTAGATATGGTGATATTGATTAGGATTAACAAAAGAAAAATAGATTTAGATGACTTAATAAAGCAACCAAAGGGCTAAAAATATACATCAATAAATCAACTGATTGAATCAAAAATAATAAAAAGAATTAGACCAAAGGAAACATTTCTATAAGTTAAGCAAAAAAGAGATTCCACAAAATAAATTAACATCTTAGGTAACAATAAAAAAGAATGAAGACAAAAGGATTTATAAAAATAACTTAAATTGTTACAACAAACCTAAAATCTACTATTATTAATTGATTATTATTTTTGTTTATGAAGAATACAATCAAAGATTTGTAGAGTATCTAATACTATATTAGTAGTTGCTATTGTTAGTTCTTATATACCGTGTTACATGAATGAGCCTGTTATAATTGTTATGCCATATATATAGCATTTGTTTTGATTACATCATTAGTTATTGAAGCAAATTTATTGAATTATCTCACTAAAAGTTTATAAATTATATTTTCTTTAAATGTATCCACATATTAAAAAAAATGGCCTGCCTTTTACTTAAAGCATTTAGGCCTTAAAGACTCGATTGACACTTCTCATCCTAATAAGTATACAGACAATAAAAACGACTTAGACTACTTGTAGAAGATACAAATGCAAAAAGAACATTTTCATAGCAAATCAAATACAAAAAGTTAAATGATTTTTAGCATTTCAATCCCTGCATGACCAATTCAAATATAAATTAAGTGAAGAGCGTTGGTAGTTCTAAATGCTAGTATCAAGAAAACTACATAGCAACCTTGAAATTACTAAAAAAAATGTATCACTTGCACGCATAGGGCTTGGTGTGATAATCGCCAAACCAATGAAGTCGAGTTAAGCATCATTATTTAGCATTAATCCATATCTATGCCTAATGAAATATTACTTCGTCTGCTGACCACCTATACTATAAAGCATTTTATCTGTAGCAAAAACAAATTCAAACAAAAAACAACACAGATATTTTCAATTCAAAAACTCTGTCGGGTAGATACCATATGAGTCAAGTAACAGAGTGTTGCATAAGAAAAAAAAAACAAAATGCGTTAATAAATAAATACAAAGGGCACAGAATGAACTTATCAAGTGAAATTTTTTAGGGTTATCGTACTGTACTCAATATACAGGGCGCACAAGAATTTAGAACAATTTTAATATCTAAAGCAAAAAAGGAAAATTTCAGCTCCATAGCAAGCTGATTGATGGAAAGCTGCGTAAAATACCTATATTTGACGGACAATATCGTATGCATATCCTCCTTACAATGTTCTTGTCAACCCAAAGCTTAGTCACCTGAAAATGGAAAATAAATCTTACAAAAAATGACAATAAATATTCCATGCATGTGGAGAAATTCAAAATTTTTGCAGTTTCCAAAATTTCCAGTAGACGTAAGCAGTAGATATTTAATGATTAATAAGAATTGAGCATAGGAAAACTTTACACAATTTCATATCAAATAAAACCATGCATGTACAAATATTTTCAAAATGAAGTTCAACAGGAATAAATAAACCATCACACTCATGACATCACCGATCTTTCAAGCATAGGCATCGCTATCCAACTGTCAAGTTACTAGAAACTTGACAATGACCTATTGTAACAATCAATGGTCTCTCTCGTATCAAGTAGAAATTATTTTGTGCGGAGTCCGGGCGAGAAGAACCGTCCAGACATATGAGTGTACACAGTGTGTATCAAATCTATATATACATTGTTTGTACAAAATGTGTACACTCATAATCCGAACG
Organism: Dendrobium nobile; assembly: GCA_022539455.1. Lineage (NCBI taxonomy): Eukaryota > Viridiplantae > Streptophyta > Magnoliopsida > Asparagales > Orchidaceae > Dendrobium > Dendrobium nobile. The sequence goes on along the minus strand of CM039720.1, from coordinate 36,496,080 downwards.
ATTCTTTTCTTCCCGTCCGAAGTCCGCACAGAATAATTTCTCCGTGTCAAGAGATAATAGACTTCTACGACAATTAAAGAAATTCTTGTATAGCTTGAGTTTTCAACTTGATGTGTAAACAGCCAACACTAGGTTTTTTATCTCAACGATAGCAACATTTTAATAGTATTATACAAATATCTACGAAGAAAAATCCAACATAAAACCTCTGTGAAAACTAGCAATTTATAGACACAGCAGAAAGCGGGAGACAATAATTTCGAAGGGGTTTTTTTGAGTAAATAATAGTAATCTAAAAGTAACACCTTAGAAGTATAATGACAAATAACTGTCTATGACTATAGGAATCAATTTTTAATGAGTGGCTTTCAACTAAAAAGCAGTATTGACCCATTACGAATAGCAAACAAATCCATACAGGATTCACTCTAACCACCTACAGCAGAAGTATACCCTAATTCTCATGCTTAAAAGTAAGAAAATGAACTGATACCAAAACATCATTAATGGATTAATTTAACCAACAAATATAGGATGTGCTGCATGGAAAATTACTGCGCTTCAAGCATCATGGAAGTATAAGACTATGAGCTACAATCAACAAACTATTGGATTTGTAAGCAAAAACTTCTGATATTCTAAATTGTGGATGTGCACTGTCTCTCAGCGGCAAAAAATCATAATATGTTACGCATACTCGAATCATAGTCAAACTAAAATATTGTGCTTACAGTATCCACAATCCAAGACCTAAAATGAGCTGTGAGCTGTAAATAGACTACAAATACAGCCCTTACATATCAAAGAATCAGAATCAGCTCAAACAAAGTATATACAAAGGAACCTGCATAACTTATAGCTCAACTCATGAGAAAAATTCCTAAAAACAAGTTATGCAGTGATAGCATTTTGAATGGGTAGCGTCTATGACGCACCGACACTTCTCCTCAAAGAGGTATGCAATGTCCGACACGTATCGGACACGACACGCATCCAACACTCCGACGTGTCTGATTAAAAAATAATATAAAAAAATTGTACAAGCGTATCTAACATGTATGTTTTATAATTTTTTTTTAAACTATACAATCTTATACTTCAAATTTTTATTTCTTAAAAAAAAACTAAATTTCTTATTTTCTCCCTACAGCCTCAAATCAACCGCCCATACTCGGTAGTTCATTCCCTGAGCATTCACATTTTCATTTACCTTTAGTGGTTTACAACTAACATTTCACAATAACGCACGACGTCATCTCTCTAATGTTGTCAAGACAACGATCTTAACATTGAAGTATGATGATGTCTTGACATTATCGCTCGACACTACCAATTTATACACCCACAATCTCATCTTTGTCCAACATCATCTCAGTATCGATGACCGACATCATCTCGGCAATGAAGGTCGACACTCTCAACATCAAAGCTCGATGCTCATTGCACAACATCGATGCCCCAACTCTCAACAAAATTATCGTCTCCCCTCTCGATGACCGACATGACATCCACCTCCAACTCTCGACATCCTAATATTAATCACTTTAAGCACAGATCCTTGCACCACAAGAATAACGCTGATTTCTGATGGTCGTATCCGCCAAAAAATGTGTAACATTCGCCAAAAAAAATAGCTTCCCAACAAATTTCCGACAAAAATAATTTTGACGGTAAAACACGCATCGAAAATATGCCTACAACGGAAAATTCCCCTTATAACCATTTCCGACAAATTTCTGACAAATTTTCGGCGAAACTGTGAACCAAAAACAACACACTTCAAATTGAATTACCGATAGATTCTTTTGATGGGGATTATTTCTCAATTATTCTTAATATTTTGCTTATTCAACTTTTATACATTATCGTTAAGATATAAAATTATAATACAGTTTCCAACTTGTGTCCTATATTTCCAATTATTATGTATCCCGTGTCTGTGTCACATTTGTGTCGTCATATCCATATTTGTGCATCATCGGGTAACATAGCTCTCTTATCAATATTGAGTTATTGTCAAGATATTATTGTTCTTGGCAGAAAGTTTTCTCCAAACCTTCACTTAAATCATGACGAGAAAATTACTATTCTCCAAGCTCAAGCAAACACTATACCATGCGAGAATGAAGGATAAAATCAGCATGCTGCAGAACCTCAATACAAAGGTGAAACTTAATGGGCTTTGACAATACAATCATACCACATCCAGCAATAGGCTGTCATAGGCCGACAACTTTCAGATCTGTGAACAACAAATCCTAATAATTTTTGCCGCTCAGAACTAGTTCTCCATCAATAAAAGAAACAACAAATCCAGTCAAAACATGAAGCAGTTCTACAAAAATTCAAAACCAATCAGGATTATGTCCTCGGTCAAAAGACTTGAATGTATTGAATATGAATATATACTGCTCTAATAAACACCATGGTACCAAACCGCTCAATAGTGAAGCTTTAAAACCTGAAATAGAATTGATTGGGTGACCAAGTCGAGTCATCACAACTTGAACTGCTATTTCTACAACATATTGAGGACAAAACCCAGCTTTAAAAATCCATCACATACAAAGCTAGTCCCTCATAATCACTATAGAAGGCGCTATTACCACACAACTACTGAAAATGCCTGCAGACTAAGTGCTATAGAATCAAGCATAATATAAAAGTCTCTAAGCCATTTTCTCATGTAAAATCTAAAACTGATGAAGCCAAACACCACTACTGAGAGCTCCTATGTGAAAATGCATACAGCATACAGGATCATAAATTCAACCACACCTTAGTTTCTCTAGGTTACGTCCTAATAAATCTGACAACTAAGCACATCTAATCCAAAGACACCAAAAATTACCTCACTAGAAAAATAGATAAAACTACAAATATCAACTATTATAAGGGATGACTTGTTGATGCTTTCACCATCTTTGATTAGGCGATCCAGAAAAAATCAGGGGAGAAAAGCAAACCCAAAGTCCATTTTGAGAAAAAAAGGAAGCCATAACAATTCATGAAACTTACATCAGAAGTACAATAAAAGGGAAACCCTGATAAAGATCAAAACCCATGTATCTTCACTTAGAGGAGCCATATCATAGAACAACAATAACATCAAAGTCAGGGAGTTCAACAACTACTGGTCAAAACAGTTTCCGAATCTAAGGATGACAAATGGGCATTCAAAATAGAGAGGCAGACTATCACCAATGAAACTTCACAGTGCATGCAGACGCTTCAAAGTTGGAAGTACGAGGTAGCTAAATTAACCATATCCATATTAGCAAAAGAATACTTGCCTCTAAGCTTCAAGTCATAACATAGCCCAGTTCAGCTCCCTTGATCTGCATCACTTCAGGTATACCCAACTGATCTCTTGCCAGAATAGAGTACTTTATCTCCAAAAAAGGTAAAGAGTGTGCTTGCTAAATTTTAAATTCAGAATTCAAATTACATATCAAACATTGGGACAAAAAAAAGTTAAAAGGATAAAGAGCTTTAGAAATGCAAGTCAGTCTTATGTTGCTCTGACTGATTAAAAGAACCTTCCCTGCTCATATGCTTGGATCCAACGTAAGGTTCACGTTTAACATGATCTAGCAGCGGAGAAATCAGTGCTGCTGCCCCTCTGCTCTTTCTACCTTTGCTTATCTTGCTTGGGTCTCGCTCACGGATCTCAACCACGAGACTAAAAACTTTTTTCTGAACAGAAGGTTCTGCTCCGGTGAAACTCGTATACTGCTCTTATCTTTATCCTCTGATGCATCATCTCTCTAAACTATTAGAACTCGCAGCTATGATCTTAACCTAAATAGTGAGAAACTAAGGATCAAGAAACTAAGCTCTGTAGATCAGCTGCATGGTCTCATGTTATTGCTTTCTAGAACATGATATACTTTTCAAACACTGACCAATCAACCTCCCCATGTAAAGGACGAAAAGCAGCTTGGAACATGTTATACTTATCAACGTCTGACCAAATTGACAGAGCACTAAATACTCGATAGAGTAACTGCTTATGAATGATATTAGTTCACATTCCCTTTTATTTATGTGTAATCTTTCTGCTGAATATGCCTCACTGAAGCTGTTACTGCCAAACTTGGATACATGGAGGAACCACAAATGCTTCATATGCTTCTTGTACATGCTTCAAGTAATGACGCAGACAAAGCAAAATCATAGGAATAAAGCCTGAATTACAATCTCATAAGGAAAAAAATAACCATTCGCTAAATTTCAGGACCATAAATAATTTGTCTGATAACTGGCAAGTATTGGAAAATTTCCAGTAAAGCCAGCAAAATGGGAGTTCCAGTCAACCAAATGACTCTCTCAAAGGTTAGCTGATTTCAGTGAAATCTAAACTTAATCCAGTGATGATAGGTCTGCAGCACTTGCACCACAATTCCAAGAGCATACTAACCCAGCTAAAAGGGGTTAACCTAATTTTAATACTTAGCAGGAAAAAAATCCATCCCGTTCAATTTGAGGAATTTTTTTAGGCAGGAGATCCATGCCACTCAATGCAACGATAAAAGATAACTATAGAGATTTGCCACACACCTCATACAACAGTTCCCAAAAGAAGCCTTCACAATAGAACAAAATGATATAATCTCTATATCTTGACATTCCAAAGAACAGACCATATAAATATAATTGAATATTCAACACATTAACTCCAAGCTTCCATGATCATAAATTAAGATTTCAATAAAGCACGCATTATCATAACCTAATCTCAACTATGTGAGATAAGCAATAATTATTCCACGTTTTTCCATCCTTTCATATTGAGTACTATATGAGGTGCTAAATCTAGTTTATGCAAACTTTTTGTTACAACTTTTACAGGGTAATCTGATCTAGCCATTTTCCTTCTTGATCAGTCCACACCTATTTCATCTACCCACCATATCGCTGCATCTTAATTATGCCCCTACCTTCTTCATGCCCAAACAACTCAATCTATTATGAACTACCATGTCTCTTCAAAAGGTGCTACTACAACACAATAGTCAAATAATACCAGTATTTTTCAGTATCCTCCATAAATAGTAGTTACTGGATATGGCATCGACTATTAAATAGCAAACACACCATTCAACAGACCTTGAAATTTCACACCTAATTTAAGAGCAGCATGCCATGCTAATGAACTTAGTACCTGCATTTCTTGAATAGCATCTCATCACTATAATATTCAGAATCTATCTTGCTAGTCATGCAAGCAAGAATGGAAACATGTGTATAATCAAAGAGCAGCACCCTCAGAGAAGAAAGATTTCTCCTCAAGGAAATCTTTTCTTTCAAAAACTCAAAATAATGGATCATGTAACTTTGGCTGGGTTACCTGGGTTGGGGATTTCTAAACCCAAGTGGTCTTGCCTAAAAAGGAGCAGAATTCATAGCAAACTAATCAGCACCTTTAACAGATGTACATTCGCATCAAAAGCATTCACCTAACAGACAAACTTAAGCCATAAATGAGCAAACAGATGCATCATAAAGGAAAAATAAAACATCAAAGATGTAGATGTAATTACTCAGCCTAAGGTCTCATATGGTTAATAGATAGCAAGACATAAAATAACATAAAACATGTAAGCATATCTAGACCACAAACAGTAAGCTATGTTGGTTTATAATGACAAGACTCAAGTCTCAAACGAGAATGATGGTGGGGTGTGCACCAACCAATCAAACTAAAAAAAGGTCTAGCCCATTTTGATGGGAAATGCCAAAATGAAGTGCTAGCTTTTCCATTCAAATGACAAACTAAAGTAGCATCTCAATGACGTCCAAAGCGAGACTTGTCATATGCTCCCCAAGAACCAGCACCACCACCATAGAGAGGAGCTTTATCAGCACCACCCTAATAAGAACAAGAGAGAAATAATTGTAAAGTCATCAGCAGCTAGGAACAACCTAATAAATAAGCATACATAACAATAGCATAAGGAATTACTATACCAAATTAACACCATATCCCTCCCCATATGGAGGAGCAAAAGGTGCTTCAGGACTGCCATGTTTCATCCCGTATGCTCCACCTTCAATAAAAAATCAATGTAAAGTTATAAAGGTCAACCCACTTAAATCGATTTGTATTTTTATTAGTTTTTCAAAGCCCATTAGTATCAATAAGAGCAAGATCGCAAGCAAAAAAAAATACACATTGAGAAATAGAATGGAGCATTGGAAAAAATATAAAATGAGTGTCTAGGACAAAAACTTTGCAGAGATTTAGCAATCTCCAGTCAAATGTAATCATCAGAAGACATAAAAACACTAATAATAAAAGCAGCAACAATAAAACAGTATGAAAATAAGTTCATCTTCAAGTGGCATAAAACTGGTAAGAAAGAATGAAGGTCAATAAATATAAATAAAATTATAAAAATAATGTCAACTGAGAATACCCAGCCGAGTTTATACCCTTATAAAATTCAATTGAGATACCTACAAACAAAACATCCATGAAGAGTAATTTACCTACACCCCATTGCCTTCCATCACTATTGGCAAGATCAGCACGTAACTTTTCAACTTCACGGGCCATTGAAACCAAGTTTTTCTCCATTGCCTGCCTTTGATCCAGCAGTTCAGCGTTTCCTTTTTTCTCATAATCAATTGCAGCCCTTCAAAGTAATAAAGGCATTGAATAAATTGACATACAACTTAAACATTAAAATGATAAAAAGCATGTGTAGACAAAATATATGATGTTAAATAACATGTATGGAGTACAAAAAAAGCACATGTGAGGTTCAACCTTGCTCGCATAAGCTCCTGCCGTAAACTGTCAATTTCAGACCTCAAAGCTGGTATTTGCTGATGCTCAGCTTGTGCCATTTTCAAATCTTGAGTCAGTACCTTGACCTGCTCGTTAAGGTCCTGTCTCATGGCATTAAGCTTTTGGACTTCAGAGCGACGCAGTATTACTTCATCCCTCAGTGGCTCGGTAGCCCTCAGTTCAGCTTCCAACTTCAAACCTTTCTCTACTAACTTTGAAGAATGAGCATCCTTTTCAGCACGTATATCAGCAATAATCATATTCATGCGATGAATCTCCTCCTTAGCAGCAACCAGTTCCTGCTGAAAGGCCATTCTATCCTCAACAAGCCTGCGATTATCACCTACCAGCCTCCGAATCTCATGATGTTGAGCTTCGAGCTCTTCTTCGAAGACTGCGGGATGGGGAGGACGAGGAACATGACTGCGAGCATAAGGTCCGTCCGGAATGCCCGGATACCCACGGCGACCATCATCAAAAGGTTGACGAGGTATGCGACCTCTCCCCGCCATCACAGACTATACTGAAAATAATGTCTCCCACAGCATGTTAAGTTTTAACACAACAAACAAATCCTAAAAATATTTTAAAAATCAGGTAGGTGAGATATACATAGATTGATTCATACTAGACTTTCTTTGGCAAGTTATTCCAAAAGAAATGTTAAAACAATCACGACTAGAACTTGCGGGCAATCAATGTTAAGCTAACTAGCGAAATCGGGCTATGTTAAGAAACCGAGCTTGAACAAGAATGGAATGCTTGCTACCGTAATTGATAAACATGTTGTTGTTCAAGGCGGCCTAGTGCCATCAGTTCAAAACAACTATGATCATCCATAACGCATATGAACCATCTAAAGCACAAAACTAAGACTACAATGGACTTACGCTAGGGTTTCCTATCCAACTCCATCCGATCATCCAAATCAAACAAACTAAGCCCTAAAAAAGCTTCAACAATGAAACGTGAGAAGACGCAACGTCTCTAACAAGATAAACAATAATAGAAATCTAAATAGGAAGAAAACAATTAAAAAAATGAGGGAGAGATCTGCGCTGAAAGGATCAAAGGAACTTCAGACGAACCTGAGAGAACGAAGCGTAAATCTGCGATGAGGCGGGAAGGAACCCTAATTCGCAGAATTTCCTCGTCTTTCGACGGCTGATGATTTATAAAGCAGTTTGGTCGGTTTTTTTAAACCGGTGAGATATACCGCTCCTTTGATGCTGATTGGGCGTAGAGGATTACAAATACATATCTACACTCACATTCTTACCGTCTCTTATAATTACCGCATCTTTATCGGTTCAAAAAAATAAATAAATGATAATCTAAAAAACAAAATTACTGTAATTTACTAATTTAAAATGAGAAAAACAAAAAAAGACAATACTAAATGATTTAGGGTTATATTGGAACAGCTGTAGTTCTTTTATTTAAAGATGATTATAAAATTATTATGAGAAAATTATTTTTTTAATCTACCGTAAAATAAATCTTCATAAAAAGTTTTTCTTAAAAGCTACTAGAAAGTAGGAGCGAAATAGAGATTATAATTGCAATCTGAAAAACAAAACAATGAAAAAATTATGTTTAAAAAAAGTTTAAATAAAAATTTCACATCAATTTCATTATGTCAAATATGGATGCTTGTTTTATTTATTTGGTAAATAATGATAATTATAATTGATATAAATAATTTAAGTACTTTAGATATGAGTATTGTTCAAAGTGAATTTATGTGACTGTAATTTTTTTTAAGTCTTACTAATTCAATTAAATTTTCATATAAAATCATGATATTATTAATATGATATTTATTAAAACCTTAATAATATTATATAAAATTAGGATAATTACATGTTCATAAAATGCGTGTTGCTAGAATTTTAAAAATCAATTAAAATATAATAGAAATATTAAATTAATGATCATGAATTCATGATATTAATATTTTCATAAAAGTTATTATTTCTTTTTTATTATATATTTTTATTTTCAAAATAATGGAAGAATAGTAAAATAATTATATTAATTTATTATCATATTTAGTATAAAATTGTGATCATGTACAATTAAAATTAAAAGAAAAAAATATTTAAGAGTTTATTAAAGGGATGCTAAATTGGCATTAACATATTGGATCAATTGATTATTGTCGTCCAATAGTCCACAATAGAAGAAATTATTATATGTGATCACCTGACATCCATAGATGAATCAAGATGTGTCACATCATTTTTTTTGTACTGATATTGTGTACCAAGTGATATGGCACATCCTAATTCACCTCTGGACCGTCCCGTGACCGCACAGAATAATTTCTCGCATAATACAAGATATTGAATCTTATAGTCAAATTGTGTAATAGGAGTCAATTTATGATCAAACTTAAAAAATTATGTTCACAAAATATTATGAACACTTCAATCAATTAAATTAATTAAGAATGTTGTTTACATTATATTAAAATATAATATAACCAACAATAATATGATATTTAATTACTTATTTGCAACATTTAAAATATATCACATAATTTATATTTGTAATGCCAATCTATAAGGAGCACAATTCATTAAAAAGATGAAATCATAATTACAAATAAATAAATAAAATTTTCAGAACAATTTAATAAGTTGGTGTAGGCAATGATAGTATAAAGATAGGAAGTATTTTTCTTGAAACTTTGATTTTTAATCATAAACAACACCCAAAAAATGAGTAATGTTGTTATAAATAAAATTATAAGTATATAAAATATTTGATTGGAGTTAAAATAAAATAAAAATCATAAGGTTAGTTTGTATAGGTAAATTGGTGGCATCAAAACATAAAAAATTTGATGGCATGTATTGAGCATAACCTATTATGATCATGTTCAATGAGATTAAGGTTATTTTTGGAATAGCTTTCTTAATGCTTCTTAAAACAGATTTCTAGAAAAAAAATTTAAAAATTTGTATTAAAAAATTGTTTTAATATATAATAATGTATGTGATTTAAACTAATTATAGTTAAATAAAATTGTAGGATTTAATATGTCCAACAATAATAGTCGGGCAGTAGTCAAGCAGTATTAGTATAATGACAACAATTAAGTAATTATCGGATTGTGATGATTTGACTAGGTGTAAGTGAGCCAACTAGGCTTGTGAGACAGCTCAAACTCAACTCACTAACAACTCATACGTTGAGTTTTAACAAGACATGAGCAAGATTTCAAAATCAAGATCATGTATCATACGAGCTCAAGCTCAAACTAATGGTGACTCAACACACTATCCAACTCGATTTAAAAACTTATATTTGATTTTTTTTAGTACTCCAGTTCATTGTCAATTCGAAACGTTGTGCCTGATTTTTAGTACTTTTAAGAGTAGTGTTTTGATAAATTCAGTCAAAATTCTATAGCACTCAATCAAACCACACATATATAATCATTTGATCATAAATCATTTATTCTACACGTAAATTCAATATAAATTTCAGGTCATACACGTTCTTGTAAACATTTGTGATTGTGCCAAATAGAATTTGGAAGACCTTTGTAAGCCTTTAATGCATTTTTCAAATCAAGTAATGACATTATTGGTCCTTAATGAATATAATATAAAACATTATTAACCTTCTCCAAAAATCAAGGAGTTAAAATTGTGATTTGAAGTCCTTTAGATTAAAATCCTTCTATGAATAAGAATTAGATGTGGATATAAGTTAATTGAGAGCCAAAGCATACAAAAAAATTAGTGTGCATCTTTATAGTTTATCTTTCATTAATGCGCTCTTATTTACATTGATCTCATATGTATGTATAGCATTGATCTATTTACTTTGGACATTTTTTTATAGGGAGTTTTACATACATACCACTTTATTTCATACTATTTACATATATAACATTTAAAACATTAATATTACATGACTACCACCATAGAACAAATTTGGGTGCATGGAATGAAATATTAAAGTTTATAGGATAGTATGAATGGTAGAAATGAATTATATGAGTGGTATATTTGATATTAAAATTATATATGGGTGGTAGGGATGTAATATTAATGTTTTAGGTATTAGATATGTAAATAACATGAAATAAAGTGGTATGTATGTAAATCTCCCTTTTTTATATTTAGTGTATGATAGTTTCCTTTTTTAGCCTGTATTTGTATTGAATAGTTATTTATTCACTCACTGTCTTCATTTCTTAAGATTCGCCTGTGACAGCTTTCTTATTGTTTTTTAAAATAATTTTTTATTAAAAATTTTAATTTAAGAAGCACTAAAGGCTAAAGCCTTAGACTATACAATTCACTAGTTATTATTCTAATTGAGCTAATGTCATAATTTTTTTAATAAATAAATGGGAAAATAAGATGATAGATAAAATTAATGTAGCATAATGATTATTATCGAGCAAAAAGAAGGTTGATATATGTGTAAAAAAAGATTTGTGATATTTAGATTAAACACCTTATATCACTCGAGAAGTGCAAATAAAAAATTGAAGATTTGTAAGCAAATTATACATAAAAAGGAAAATCAAACTTAAATTGGGTGGCCCATATAGCTATTTCTGTTCCCCCACCCAGGCCTGATTAAAAATCGTCAGCTGTTCAGAACTTGGGCTTTGTCCAATTGAGCATTTGAAAGCCCAATCAGGCCTGCTTAAGTAGGAACTTGGTTGGATAAAAAATTATAAATAATGGTAAACAGACCTAAGCATAGCATAATTAGCATTCAAATGTCCCAAGTAACTAAGGCTTTGTTTGGGGCGGCTTTTTTATTGTTTTTTAAAGCAGGTTTTCAGTACAAAAAGTAAGAAACAGTAAAGAAGTCGTCCCAAATGAAACTTAAATCTGATATTTATTTGATCACACATTAATTACGAGACTATTTTGTTCGACTTTGTTAGTATTGCATTAATTATATTTTATTTTCATACCCTCTTACTTTTTGGGTATTTGATTTTTTAAATAATGCTAAGTTTAAGATTATTAGTAATGTTCTAAGAGATAAAATTTTGATATAGTTTAGATTCTGATGTCCTTTTGCAGGATCGAAGTACCTGGAAAAGCAAATGAACAAGAGACAACAAGCAAACAGGGAAAGGGGAGAAGAATATCTCTGTATTCTCGTTTGTATTTTCTTCTGTAATAGTAGATGATCAAAATTTCCCTCTAACCTTTCTCTTCTTCAATATGTATTCTAGCACTTTTTTACTATTACTATATTAGTGTAAATAAGAAAAGCTGTAGAAGCTTGTGCTACTATTAAAAACAGAAAGTAAAGATAGTGGGTAGATGCTGTTTGTTAGGGGGGCGTGTGGTGTTCCGCCAGTCCACAGCTAGTCCAGTACATCAAATTCATTCAACTTAAAGCGAAATTAAAATACATTGTCAACAATTCTGTCACCTTGATATTCTTTATCTCACCTTGCAATTCTTCATCGTATACTTCATCGCCTCGTTATAGTCCTTACTATCTATCTGAGCTAAGATTCACCACAAGAATCTTCATTAGCCCTACAACGCTCATAGTTCTATCCTCCGTCACATTGCATAACATATATATTCACCCTTACCCTCGTCACCTAGAACATCTAAATTAATGAATTAAACTTCTAGCTAATGCATGCTTGAATTTAGTATTTCTTATTTAGCTTAGATTTTACTATTAAATTAATACAATTAACGCACATTAGGTCAAATTTAACTATTTGAATAGTTAGTATGTTATTATGTATGCTTCATATTTCTTTTTTCCATAAATCAGTTTCTCTATAGCAGTAGTAGAAGACCAACCTATTAAACTATTACTTTATTCAACATAAAGAAGAACCTTGTGAACATTAGCAATTTTATAATATTCCACATATTTGTTATTGTTGAATTGTAATTTATCTAATAGATGACACCATAATTTATTAATGAATTCGTCTAATCTGCTTAGGAACTAGTGAATGAGGATGAAGAATAGAGAATGCAGGAGTATGGATTAGCAGAGTCGACACTATCGCATTCAAAAGTAAAAAATCTTCAAAAAGTCAAAATTTAAGGCCACCCAAAAAGGGAAATGATATCCCCACTGTTCTTCATCACGTAGCATAGGATTTTGGAGCCTATAGAAAAGGCTTAAAAAACTACAAATAGATAGCCATTCAACACTAAACTCTAATCTAGGACGACACTCGACGTCTCCTAATTGGCCATGAGGAGGTGAATTCAATGATCTAGTGAGCTATCTTCCGCTTGACGAGCTTAAGAAGGGAAGTCATGCATGAGAGGAGGCAAGTATGTAGATGGATAATCATATTGTGATATTGGCAAGTAACATAAGAGTCTCGTTGTGGCCTAGATGAAGCTAGATGAGGTGCACATATAGGGACATTGAGAAGTTGAGCCTATCACAGATTGTAGCTGAGTGAGTGAACGGTTTCTAAAGTAGATGCTTTTACTATAAGTTAGTTTGGCTAGCTCAAATAGTATGATCTTGATTGAGATTAAAGGTGATAAGCTTTTTTGGCGAGGAGCCTTTTGGTTGCTCAATCATAGGGTGAGTTCATCGATCGAGTGATGCCATGTCCTTGAGCTAATTCCTCTAGCAACCACAGGGGAGTCTTTCAAGGTATTTGCTTATGAGAGGGAATATCGTTGTCACGACCCAGACTCTACTTGCGAGGATACTTGAGGTGTTAAGGAATGTACAATTATAATTTTCACACAAACTATCGCACACATCATTAACATGTGTTTGTGCTTTATTTTCAGTATATATAGAATTAAAAAGAAAATTTTATGAGCTTCATTTTATCCCTAAGATTTAAGAAATCACCTATTGATATTAAAATATCACAATTACCCAGTATTTATCAAATACCTCTTTCATCTTCATAAACATGTCTCTCATGTCCATTCAAAGAGTTGTCATAAACAACATCTCTTTAACTTCATAGCTCTTACTTTGAACCTAATGTAGAAAATAGCTATTCTAAGCAAGAAAAAATGTTTACTTCTCATCAACTTTTCAAAAAGAAAAAAAAGTCTTTCAGAGCTGACAAATGTTTTCCTTTTGTTGCTAATACCAAAAATCATATTTTGGAAATCAAATGTTTATAATTTTTATGGTGCATGAAGCAATATACATTAAAGAAAAGTAAACGATTTATTTTCCCCCAAAAATTAGCATAAATATGAATCAGTGCTTCCTTACTATACCAATATGATTTGCTTGAAAATATAAAAAATAAAAAATAAAAAACAAAAAGTTTTGATATCAATCTTACAATACATAAAGACTATAAGAAAGGGCAAAATAATTTCAGAGCATTCAATCAACTTAGGCTTCGTTGGTGACAACTTCCTTCTTGCTTTTTAAAATAAATTTCTATAAAAAACAAATTATTCAAAATTTTTTTTAATTAAAAAGATACTTTAGAAAACAATAAAAAGGTTGTACCAAACTAAACCTTAGTCTACAAATGTAATGAATATGATAAATCCTAGACAAGTGTAGAAATGTTTAGAATGCCTTAGAAAATTTAGCAATTCCCACAAACTACTCTTCTTGTTCATATATCATTGGTTCTGTTGAAGCTTCTATGGTAAGATGTCAAAGCACCTTCTCCACCAAAATCCTACCTCGAGTAAGTTCCAAGAACTTCTGTTGTTGTTCACACATCACTAATCTCATCAATGTCTTCTCTCGCTAGATCTTGTTGGTTGTCAATGTTCCTTGTGTTCGAGGGCTTGAGGAATTTAGGGTTTTTTGAGAGAAAGTTGGTGTTTATTATTATTATGTTATAGTTGGATTCTTCAAGAGAAATTGGGGGGAGTCAATTTATTTTGTTTTTTTGTTTGTTTAAAACGATATATGCTCATGTTTGACTTGTATTTGATTCTTTTCGTGTTTATCGAGTTTTAACTAAACGAGTCTTATCGAGTTATTAACGAACTTTACTTTCTAGATATATATTTTGGTGTAATAAAAGAACCTTATCGAGCTTAGTAACAAACTATTACGTAGACCCTATTTGCAAACATATTTAGCAAATTTTTTTAGCTACTAAAAGAGTCTGTTTATGAAAATACAAAGCCTGTTTGCAAACATATTTAGTGAGTTTTTTGGAGCTACCAAAAAAGCATGTTCATGAACATACTTAGCGAGTGTTTTTGAGCTACTAAAAGAGTTTGTTCACAAACATATAGATCCTTTTTGCAAACATTTTTTACGGTTTTTTGGAGATGCTAAGAAAGCTTACTCACGAACATATATAGCGAGTGTTTTCGAAGTATAAAATGAATTCATTCATGAACAGAGGAGCTCTAACAACTTATTCTTCTTATCAACAATTTTGTTCATGAACACTTTTGACAAACAATACGACAAAAATGAACAAATACCTCTTATTCTTGAACAAATTCATTCTATTGAAAGAGTTCGATAAAAAAATTAAGTTTTTATAATAAGAATCATTTATTATAATAATACTAAAAATTATATAGAAATATATCAACTAAAGATTTATAACTAAACTTAATTGATTCTTAACCATCTTATTAACAAGCTCTGCATTAAATTTTAATCAAGCTTCTGAACGTCCTTTATGTCGAGCTTCTTACTGAGCTTGTTCAAGAGATTTAATTGATATTGTTCAAGAACATATGTGCTAAAGCCATGGCTGTTCAAATTTGTTTATTTAATATTTGAGTATTTTAAAAAATGTTTGAACTTGTTTGATTACTTAAACAGTTGATCATGAACGAGTTGTAATTGAGCCAAGCCACGAGTAATTTGTCAAGCGCTCTCTTCATTTGCAACCCTAACCACTAGTCTAATGTCCTGTTTACAATCAATAAAATCATCTAAAAAAATACATAACAAAAGGCTAAAATAGATAAAAAGATTTTTATGTAAAAAAAAAAAAAGAGAGAGAGAGAGTATAAACTGCGCCTTCAATATGGCTTTAATGTTAATAATGCTTTAAATAGTCAAAATAAATGTTAACAGCATATCATTAAGCATCGCTAATGATAATTAAGAGTGACGTTATTTGTAAATGTCGGTAATAATCACAAACCTCTTTTTATTGATGGTGGTTTAAAGTTTAAACAAACATCAACAATAGTCATAGCACAGTTTTAGGTTTCGTTTGGAATGACTTTCTTACTGTTTTCTTAAACAATTTTTAGTACAAAATTTTAAAGTTTAAGAAACTTTTGTACGAAAAAGCTGCTTTTAAAGACAGTAAAAAAGCTGCTTTTAAAGACAATAAAAAAACTGTCTCAAACGAAACCTAAGATAACCATGGTGAGAATTTAGTAATATTACATTGATAATAACACATCTGCTTGGGCATCTCCAACCGAAAATCTCATTTTTCACTCCAAAATGCAGTGAAACCAAAAAATGCTGTGATTCATCTCCAATCGAATGCCATTTTGCCCCGTAACCGCCGTTTTCTTCTTTCACACCTTTCTTCCAAAAGTTCGTTAGACATAAAAAATGGCACATATGAACAGTGCAACGCCAATATTGACGTCGCACTATTTATCAGCGCTCAAATGGCGTCAAAAATGGCTGTCGGTTGGAGCAAAGCAAGAACGACCATTGGAGTTGCCCTTTAGAACTTTATCGGCAAAAGCTTTAAAGGATACTATTAGACATAACTGAATATATTCTCAACAAAAGTTGGCATTTTTTATGGAGAATATATGTTTTCATGGCCTCAGCTTTATAAGAGCCAATTAGGTCATATAATCTGCTTAATTATATAACAAACTAAGCATATATGCTAAGTTCTTAGGACAATTCATATTTATCCCAAACTAAATCTTTCTGTGTCAATTCATAGGAAGCTTGCGCCCGTCTAAGACTGCAAGTGAACTAATGTATTCGATAAATCAATTAAAATAAGCTGAATTAAAATTTATTTGTTTATTTTGATTATTAATTGAACAAGTTTAAATTCTTTTAAAAAATGCTAATCATCCTACTTGTAAATTGTTAAATAATTGATATTAGACTCGATAATAGCTACAATAGTGTTTAATTAAAATTTATTTATTTAAAATTCTAAACAATCAAAGTTCAAACATATATGCAAAAGCTTGACTCAAGTTCAAACAGAACACGAGCAACTTCTAATATGATCAAGACTTCGTTTGGGACAGCTTTCTTATTGCTTCTTAAAGTAGTTTTTTAATATTTTGTTTGAGACGGCTTTTTTATTACATCTTAAATAAAGCGACTTTTTATCATCAAAAAGTTAATTTTTTTGTGCTAAAAAGCTAGTTTAAGAAACAATAAGAAAGCCATCCCAAATGAAGTCTAAGCTTTTGACTACAGTTATTCACTGATTTTAAGAAAATTTTGTACTAAAAAACTGGTGTTGAAAGCAGTAAGAACATTGTCCCAAACTTTGTACGTGTGCCTGTGTTTGGCTTGACTCGACAAGTCTACTTGACTTGGATTTCAAGAATCCAATGTGCCATATATATGGGTGGGTTTGCGAATACTCTTTTGTTGTGTGCATGCCATGAAAAAGACTTTAGAAGATTAAACTATATAGTGTGGGATCTTAATTAGCATATAATTAAATTAAGCATATATTCTATGTAGCTAAGTAGATTCATCATTTCAGGCTCATAGCCACCATATTGATCACTTTGTATTATTTTATTCTATGAATAAAGCATAAAGGTTTGAAGCCATTTTATGTCTCATTGGGACTAATCAGCCAGCACTTAGAGCATTTTTAATCTTAAATTTCTACAGTTTGCTCATTGGAAGGTAAGGCTTTGTAAATTCCACTGGAAGATTAGGTATATGTAAGCTTCTCCTTTGGGTTAATTTAGCTTCATTTTATACATTGGAAACCATGAACTTTGATACTTTTTGCTCAAAATTCTCTTAGCATAAACGAATTTGAACACCTTAGTGATTCAGGCAATATATAAAGCAATTGCACAGCTCCCACATATCCACCAAGTCTAGGGGTAGTTCTAGGTTCAGAGTTCTGATTCTAATAAATTTTGTCCTTAAAATCATAAATGTTGATATATTTTAATATAGTTTAAACTTTTCGGCTTACGAGCTAGTGAGTCATGTCAGGCTGGCTCAAACTAGACTCGTTAGCTCATCGAGTTTGGCTCACGAGTTATTTATTGAATTGAGCCTGAGTCGACTCACAAGTCGGCTAGCTTGATCACTCACTTACACTTGCATGTTCATTTACTATCTGTCCTTAGGCAAATAGTGGGAGAATGAACAACAACCTACTAACAACATTTTTGAGCAAGGGACCATTACTTCTTGCAATCTTCAACTAGTTTTATAGGTAGTTGGATTTATAAAAGAAGAAGATTTTTATCAAGGACGTGTTTGGTTGTTTTTGGCTAGAACAATAATATCTAGTTTTTAAATAATGATTTCATTTTTTTTCTCATTTTCGTCAATATTTTTATGAGAGATTTATGCTTAGTTGTATTGCTTCTTAAAATGACTTTCTAGTATAAAGTTTTCTAATTTAAGAAATTTTTTTACTAAAAAGCTGTTTTAGAAAGCAAAAAAAAAAAAAGCGTTTCCAAATCAAGCCTTAGGCTTCGTTTGAGATAGCTTTGCTTTTCAGACCGCAACTATAGTTTTTGTTTGATCGTTGATTTCAATATAATTTCGTGTTAGGAAGATGCTTTCTTCACGCAAATTTACAGACAATTTTATAAAAAGTTGCAGCAGTCTCAAACTGACCCAGAGGCTTCGTTTGGAATGGTTTTCTTACTGCCTTTATAGTAACTTTCAAGCACAAAATTTTTTTTTTGGTTGAAACAGTGATCAAAAGCTATCACAAATGAAGCTTTAAGAAGAATTATGATGTTTGAAAGTACTGTTTCTCTAATAATTACATCTCTATTAATTTAAAAAAACTTATTTTCAAACTTCAAAGCAGCATGAATCAAGCTCCACAAGCCTCCAACACAATTCATAAATGAATAATGCTTGCATCTAAGCAATGAGTATTGCTTGCTCATGAAATCAGCTCACCCAAGCTATCAAACAAACCAGCAATTGTAGCCATGCTTTTCTGGAACTTCTTTAATGATCAGTTCAATTTTTTTTTTTTTGAAAAGTTTCTCTTCTTCTTTTCTCTTTTGACCAGAAAAAGTTCAGTCTTCATTTGCCGATTTCATATGAATATTCTTCCATCTTTCTCCCTTTCTCTCACCATCAAACCAAAGCTCGATAGCTATAGCTTCACCATTCTCACAAACAAAAGCAATTCCATAAGCCATTAATGCTATTTGAATACCTGCAAAGGGCAGCTATGGAGGTACCATTCAGCCATAGTTTATCATTGTTGAATGACTAAAGTTTGAGGAAAGGAGCAAACTTTGGAGGAAATGGTTTAGGTATTGCTCCTTTAATGTGTATGATTTGCCTCTTTGATCAAGCAAAGGAGTGTGAGAAATATATAAAGGTTTCATTTTTAGGTTTATGATTGATAGATATCAATAAAGATCCCAATCTCTTTGGAAGTAAAAGATGAATCTTTGAGCAATGGTAGCCAACCTAGATCATTTTATTCTATAATTTTCATTCTCATAAAAATCCCAATTTTCTATATAAAAATTATGCATCATATATAAAGTATTATTTTGCTAATTATATTACCCCTTTATCTTCTAAAATTTTCTTACATTGCACTGACTTTTTCGCTTATTGGGAGCTGCCTCGCCATTTAAAGCAATTTGATTTACTAAAAACATATATAAAGACATTTCTTTTTGAATATGATATACAAATATCTTCTTATCCTTTTTAATCTCTCGCCAAGGCTTTATTTGGGACAACTTTTTTGCTACTTTTATTAAAAATTTTGTACTAGAGAGTTATTTTAAAAAGCAGCAAAGAAGCTGCTCCAAACAAAGCTTAAGGCTTCATTTGGGACAACCTTTTTATTGTTTTTTAAAATAATTTTATGGTAAAAAAAATATTTGAATTGAAAAATTTTTAACAAAAAAGCTGATTTAGAAAGATGTACCAAACAAAGCTTAAATCTTAGTTACACATTTTATAAATTTTATAAAAAATATTTCATAAACAAGATAATGTTTCTGTTAATGATCATAATCTCATTTAATATATTTCATTAATTATTAAAACTATATATGTAGGGAAATTAATCTTCAAACAACATAAACTACTAATTACATATAAATGCTGATCCAAAAGCTTGAAGTAAATACATCTTCGTTTGAGACAACTTTCTTTATGTTTATTAAATCAGCTTTCTAATACAAAAATTTCTAGCTTAGAAAATTTATGAACTAAGAAGTTACTTTAGAAAGCAACAAGAAATGTGTCGCAAACGAAGCCATATTTATCTATATAGGGAGCTTTTCAAGGTGGTTCCATTTTTTTAGTTCAAGAAAGAAAATTTTTTTTTTTTGAATGGTATAATTAACTTGAATGATTGTTCATAGATTTTGATCTATATGGTGTAAGGCTGATTAGTCCTTTATGACATTTATATATGTTGGCATGAAATGAGAAAAAGGAATAAGTGGTGAAACATGCAATGATTTGTACTTAAATTACTTCATAAATGTTCAAAGATTTAAAGCATGAAATAACATGTCATTGGCTTTACAACATGCTATATGGGAGTAGGCCATAAACATAGTGATTGTAATGTTAAATGCACTTTTCCAAGGGTTGTTTTTATAAATGTTTCATATTATTGATTATGCACAAAAAAAAGTAATTATATATTATGATAGATTTTTTATATGCAATTTTGTATTTTATGTTGTATTTATTTGGTTAAAAAGTGAATGAAAATGATTTCTAATTATGAGAATTTGGATATTGCTACTCGTCTTTTTTCCCAAATCTACAACCGCAGGTGGGTCATGTCGGGTTGACCCGAACCCGAAGCGGTTTGGTTTTGGATCCAAGAAAGTGACATGTTTTAAAAAACAGGTCCGCTTCAGTTCGTGTCAACTAGTGTCGGGTTGGACCCAATTTTAACATGCCTAGAATAAATACTTTCTTTTTTATGTAAGAAAGAAGTGTTGTTTTTGGATCCACCACAATAGATAATAATATATAATTAATGTGACAGTGAAATTCAATGGCAGATCAATAAATATAAAAAAATGTGAGTTTTTTAAAAATTAAAATTTTGCAGGAAAAATAAATATACTAATTACTTTTAATACAAGACTCTAATTAGTAATTATAATTGCCACTTAGTGTGAAATGATGGGACTTTGTGTGTGTGGAAGGCGGTTAACCATGAAATTAATGTTTTTAAAAATAAGCTTTTCATAAAGCTGTAGAGCTTAGGTTTTGTTTGGAATAGTTTTTGACAGCTATCTTTATATTAAAAAATTAGTTTAAAAAAATAATAAGAAAACTATCTCAAAATAAATCTTTATTTTTCTTTCAAGAAGAAAATGTGCTATAAAGATTAATTTTTTATTTTTAAGTTTATTTAATTAAAGATATTTTATAAAATTTAATGTATTTTTCAGATACAATAATATATATTTTATATGTTAGTCTCCTTTTCTCTTTCAAAAATTGAATTAGGTATCCCCCAATTCCCAAAATTAGAGCATCTCCAACTGAATGTCAAAAGTGCGTATGGCGTCCTTTAGTCGCTCCAGCCGAACGCCAAATCTTCCGCCATTTACTTACGGGTGAACAGTGCTACGTCAATATTGGTGTTGCACTGTTCACCCACGCTATTTTGCTCTCTCAACTGGATTTGGCCAAAAAACGCGCGAGAGGGGAGAAGGATCGTTACCTTCGCAGAAGCATCTAAAATGGAGTTCGATTAGAGCAGAATCACAACATTTTAGAGTTTTGCTGTATTTTGCCGTGAAAAATCGCGCTCTCGGTTGGAGATGCCCTTACAATAGCTCGTCTTATTTACTTGAAAACTGAATCAAATTATGGAATATTTCCATAGTATTCACTTATATAAATGACTTCATTCTCCTCCTAATTATACAAAAGTAATATTTTTAGGTTTCGTTTGGAATAAATTTTTTACTATTTTCTAAAGCAATTTTATAGTAAAAATTTTCTTGAAAGCGATGAAAAAACAACGGCCAAAAGTTGTCTCAAACGAAGCGTTAATGAGTATTATAAATCATTTTATTGACTAATTTACTTTGAGAAGTATCAAGTCATCATAAAATATAGCTAAATTAAGTAAAACTAAGAAGATAAAAATGGCAACAGGGGATAACCCTGAGTTGTCAAGCACCAATGCACAAGCTTGTTGTTGGAGTTCCACCACAGATCAGCTAACAAATTGCATGATGTGGTAGTAATAATATCATTTTGAAAACAACTGCCTCACCTTTATATGGAAATACAACTCATAGAAAGACATTTGTTCTTTATAAAATATATTTGAGACTTTAAAATTTTAGCTTTATGAAAAAAAAGCTCATATTATTGTTTTATTTTCACATATAGACATCATTAATTTATATCAAGCCATTTCTTATACATTCATAATATATCATCCATTATCGGAAAATCGTTTATTACCGGTAGATTTTTTAGAAAAAACTGACGAATTTCCAGCGGCTTTCCAGCGTAATAATGTCGCCATAAAATTAATGAAAAAAATCAGGCTGCTCGCTGCCCTCTCACGTTGCTCGCTAGCCCGGCTGCTTGCCCTCCTGCGTTGCCCGCTGTCCTGCCCACCAGCTCGGTTATCGTTACTCAGCTGCCTCCGCTGCCCACTGCTCACTGCCCTCCCGTCTCCTGCGCAGACGCCAGGTTGCCCGCTGCCCTGCCCGTCAACTCGGCTACCTGACCGACCACGTTTCCCGCATGCGTTGAGATTCGTAGTGAGTATGATTTCAATGACCCAACCAGTTTGCTGGAAGGACAAAAGTGTTTAAGTGTCACACTTTTTTTTATTTAAAATAGAAGAATAAAAATTCGCCTTAGAAGCCACGGTAAATCCCGTCGGAGAGTCGCCGGAACATCTGTAGAAAAATTAGTCAGATATATTCCGCCAGAAATATGTTGGAAAGCCGCCGGAAAATAGTCCGTCGGTAAGCCTCCAGTAATGAACTATTTTCCTGTAATGATCTAGGCTAGATTAATCATATAATTATAAGGGCTAAATTAAGTTAAAAGTCATTGATTAAGAAACTGCTCTAATCAGCAAGCTGTCTAAAGCCTTAATTCACTTGCATTACTTCTCAAACAAGTCACCCGAGAGTTAGCTCTAACTCAACTATAAGTAGTAGCAAGCTTACAAACTCGCCCAAGAGACTCACGAATTTACTTATTTCTAAAATTATTCTCCCAAAGAAGCTGATCAACTCGCTATGAATACTATGAATACTAACCACCCAATTAAGTTTCATCTTTTCTTATTCAAAATGGTTTGGCCCTAAACCCTAAAAACTAAGCATGGAACGGCTTTTTTATTGCTTCTTAAAGCAATTTTTTAGTACAAATATTTTAATTTTTATACTACAAAACAACTTTAAGAAGCATTAAGAAAACCGTCCCAAACGAAGCCTAAATCTCTCATAGATTAATCAATAGGCAAATTTTCTTTATCTTCTTCTCTTTCTTTTACTTAATTCATTTTTCTAATAAAAAATTAGTATCTATATCGCATAATACATCAACCAATGGCGTGTAATTTACAAGGCATGTGGGGACATTAGTGATAGTTAACCGAATGGGGTGAGTCAATACCCACATCCTAATGCTGCCGTGGTTGATTTTTATTATTATTTTTTTAATTTTTTTAGAAGCAATATATATTATACCTAATATTTTTTCCATTAAAAAAATAATAAACCTCATACAACCAATCATATATATAATCATGATTTTATAGACCGGACCAGACTGATCTGTTCGACCGGTTAAACCATGAACCAGTCTTATAGCCGGTCCGGTTCATCCTTAAAACTGTTTCTGCATCAAACTGGCCATAATCGTCAGTTCAACTGGCAAATTGCTAAACCAGCCACGGTTCTCTTGAACGGACCGACATTATGAGATTGTTAAGTTTAATAATTTAAAATAAGTTATTTGGTTTGATCATTAAAGTAGCTAAACTTACATATAAGATTAGAGAGAGTCGCCTTAGATGACTTGATCACATAAAATGTTGACCTTTCCATGACCCGATTAGGAGAATAGATGCATTAGATCTAATATATAATTATAAATGTAGAAGTAGACATAAAAATATTTGTTAGAGAGTATTATAAAAAATGATGGTTTTTATTCATGCAATTGTTATAATAAAATTTAAAATAAAAAATTATCTAAGAAATAATAAGAAAATAATTGAAATAATGGATATATGTAACTTATATAAATATTTTAGTTAATAAATTTGTACTTAAAATTTTGAAATTTAATATTTTGGATTATATTTTATATTCAAATTACACTGAGTGAAGAACTAATTATCCAAATAAAAAAAAAAAAAAAAAATCTTACCTTTGATATGTATCTCAAAACAATTTATAAAATTAAGGATGCACCATCATTTGAAAGAAGACTCTTGCCATGGAATTAGATGCTGATATCTCTTAATTTGTTCATGATAGAATGAAAAGATATATAGAATATGCATTTATAAGTAAACTATGAAGATATTCTATGACATATGGAATGATCTATCAAAAATAACATATCTGGAGTAAAGTTTAATATTCCCTAAAATAAAAGTTTCATATAATAATTTGTTTTTCTCATGAAAGTAAAATAAAAGAAGGATAAGGAAGAAAAAAAAAGTAAATTTTGACTTTAAATCTTCAGGGTCAATTTTTTATAAGGTAAATATGAGTATGAATTTTTGAAATATTAAAAAAATTTGAGTGAGAGTTTAATAATGATATAATCATCAATATTATTATTATTATTATTAGCCTTATATATATCAAATATGTGAAGTCAACTTCTAGAATTTTTATGTTTTGTTCATTTATATCGACACATGAGAATTGAGAAGTTAAACCTATTACGTTGTATCAAATGAAATCTACGGCTTCGATTGGGACGACTTTTTTACTGCTTCTTAAAACAGTTTCTTAGTATAAAAATTTAAATTTTTATACTAAGAAGCCATTTTAAGAAGCAGTTAGAGAGCCGTCCCAAATGAAGCATAAATATATTTTTCGGGCACAACCTCTATTGATAATATTTTTTGGCATATTTTAATTTATTTTTCAGCTAAATTTTTTTTTGCAAGATAGATCTTGTTTGTGTGATCATTTCATATCTTATTACATATTCTTTCAAACGACACAAACTTTGAAAATATTTTGGTCATTAAATTAATGTTAAGAGTTTTTTATGTATATATGCTTCAAAATTCAAATGCTTGACTTTGGTTCATTTGATCAGATCATTTGGTGTCAATGAGTTCGTCTCTATGAGACATTCGATTTGATTATAAATTTGGTGAAATGATATTTTGGTTAATCCTGAGTATATTTCAAAAAATTTCAATTCCAGTATTTTCTTGAGATTAAAGCTGATAAATTAAATTTTTAGAGATGTATTACTTCTTAATATTTTCAAATCTTCCAAACTCACTGGCTTTTTATGTTTTTTGTTCTAAATATTTTCATTATATCATCTAATTATAAATTAACTAAAATCTCATTAATCTTGAATAAATTTTCCTTATAGCAAGAATCAAATAATGTTAAAATCAAATAATTAATCATAAATGAGGGTAATTTCTTGCATACCCAATTTGTTATTTACAAAATCATTATTATCCTATATTCATACCTCAAATTCCCATATAAATATTTAAAAAAAAATATCAAAATGGCCATTTAGCTCTTTATGAAAGATTAAAATAGTGTCCATCTATATTAAATAACTATTTTGATCACTAAAAAAATAATTCGACCGTAATATTATTTTGATTCATTTTTAAAGAATTAGGATATCAAAATAGTCTTTTAATATAGTCGGAGATCATTTTAATTCTTTATAAAAGTCAAACCAAGAGATTATTTTGATCATTTTTCCTAATTTTTTCTTCCACCAAAATCCAACAATTTTATTGTATCAAAGAAAAAAGAATTTTATAAATAGAATAATTTTGACGACTTCTAAAATTTCCTATTTCTAAGCATTTTTAAAGCCTCTTTTTGGGTGATTTTTTTTTTAATGCTCAGTTATCTGCTTCCTATTGGCTTTCCCGCTCCTCTAAGGCAAAATCACAATGCCGGAGCTTCGCCGGGCTCCGGCGATCCGTCGGCGTCTTGCACTAGCGAATTAATTCTACCGGCTCGTGAGAACCACAATCCCCCATGCATCAGCGCGCACCATCCCCGCCCCGGGCCCCGCCACTCCCGCGCACTCAAAACTGCCTCCACGTGGACCCCATATCTTTCCGGGCCCCACACCCCAAAAAAATTTCTATTTGGATAAATATAAAAAAAAAAGTAAATAAACACTCTCCAATCAGAAATTACCTAAACACCCTCCAAAAAATGCATATAAATTTCTCTTGAGAGCCACCAACTTTTACTTAGAAGAGAGCAACACAATACAACCATTGATAGCTCTTCTTCTCTTCAGCCTCTCCCATCCCCTCTGAATTTCTCTCAATTTCTAAGCCTTGTGAGAGAGATATATGGCTTGCCAATTGAGTGATGGAAGATGCAACAAAATATTTCAGAGCTCCAAACCTTATGCAGCTATGATCTCCTTGCAATTCGGCTACGCCGGCATGAATATCATCACCAAGCTCTCGCTCAATCATGGCATGAGTCACTACGTATTAGTCGTTTACCGTCATGCTTTTGCTGCTCTATCCATCGCTCCCTTCGCATTAATCCTCGAGAGGTATACATATTTATCGTAATAGCCTGTGTTTTCACTCAGACAAAGAAGCTCTGATTGATTAATTAAGAAGATAAAATAAACAATTCTTTCAAAATTGATTATGGGGCGATACATTTATAACCTGTCTACTAATAAAATTTTGATCATGACAGATCTTATAGTTATTGAATTTACTTTGAGATGAGTGTAATATACGATGAATTAATCTTCTTGATGTGTTGTGATTGCAGGAAAGTTCGGCCAAAGATCACATTCACCATTTTCATGCAAATATTTATTCTTGGCTTGCTAGGGTTTGTATTTGTGATAAATTTATCAATAATATCATGAAGATTTCTAGCATACTAATTTTCTTATGTTGTTATTATTGTTAAGGCCTGTGATAGACCAGAATTTCTACTATGCTGGGTTGAAATTCACATCCCCTACCTTCTCTTGTGCCATGAGCAATATGCTTCCTGCCATGACATTTATAATGGCTGTCATATTCAGGTAATGAAATTTTTATTAATATATCTTATAAGATATAATATTCTTCTATTTTGAGATAAACATTTTAAAAATTTGAATAGAATGGAGAAAGTTGATCTGAAGAAGGTGATATACCAGGCAAAATTAGTTGGTACTCTAGTGACGGTGGCAGGTGCGATGTTAATGACGCTATATAAAGGTCCGATCGTCGAGCTATTTTGGACGAAACATGTGCATGCCAGTGCAGATGCGCCGGCGGGGGCGGCGGCGGCGGCCGCGGCCGCGGTTGCTGATGCCACCGACAAGGAGTGGGTCAAGGGTTGTATCTGCCTCATCATAGCCACCCTTGCTTGGGCTTCTCTCTTTGTTCTTCAGGTAAATCTAAGAAACATTTATATCAGATAAAGCTAGCTATCAAAATTTTCATTTCCATGTGCTGATATATAGAAACTTTGTGATTTCATAAGGCTGCAACATTGAAGAACTATACTGCTCAGCTTTCTCTGACCACATTGGTCTGTTTCATGGGAACTCTGCAAGCTATTGTTGTCACCTTGGTCATGGAGAAGAACAATAGTTCAGCTTGGAGGATTGGCTGGGACATGAATCTGCTTGCGGCCGCCTATGCTGTAAGCTCCATCTTCTGTCATGGCTTCTTGTTTCTTGCTTTTTTTTTATCTCTTCAATGAATGAAGAAATGATAAGGTCATCTCCAACCGAAATCCAAATGCTTGTATGACGTCGCTCGCGAGCTCGAACCGAACGGTAAAACTTCTGCTATTTGGTTGCAGGTGAACAGTGAGACGCCGATATTGGCGTTGCACTGTTCATCTTCACTATTTTTCTGTCTGTACCAAACTTGCCGAAGAAACGCGCGAAAGAAGAGAACGTCCGTTACCTTCGCAAAAGGGGGCAAAATAGAGTTCGATTGGAGATGAATCACGGCATTTTTTAGTTTCACGATATTTTGGAGTGAAAAATGAGATTTTCGGTTGGAGATGCCCTAAGTAGTTTAGGGGTGCCAAAACAATTTTAAGCTCATCGAGCTAATTGTTGTACAGCTTCATATTATGTTAATTTCATCGTTACTAATCAGAAGAACTGATACAGGGAATTGTTACATCAAGCATTGCTTATTATGTTCAAGGACGGGTTATAGAGAAGAAAGGACCTGTTTTTGCTTCTGTTTTCAGTCCTTTGATGATGATAGTAGTGGCTGTAATGGGCTCCTTTATCCTCGCAGAGAAGATCTATTTGGGAGGGTAAGCAAATATCAAACTGATCAAACTGTTTAATCTCTTCATCTTCTTCGTCCGAAGACTAAAACTATATATATATATTGATCACATTGTTTCAGAGTTATTGGAGCAGTTCTGATAGTGGGAGGATTGTACTCAGTTTTGTGGGGTAAGTACAAAGAAAGCAAGGAGAAGAAGGAGAAAGAAGCAATGGCTCTTCCTATGGCGATGACGGTTGAGGCCAAGCAGGTGATGGAAGGAGATGAAGTTGAGATGATGATGAAGAAGAAGAAGATGTCGTCTTCCTCTGTGGATTCTGTGGCTGTTGCAGTTGCAGAAAGTGTGAATGGAGCTTAGAAGCTGTGCTGAAATTTGAGGGAAAGAGAGTTGCTAAAAAGAACGAGGGTGGAGAAGGATAATTGGAAGGGGGTATTTTGGGGTTTTTATATTATCTTTTATGTTTTTTTTTTTTTGGAAGTGCCAAGAAATTTTTAAGTTGTTGGCTTTATAGTAAGATAGTTGTGGTTGTTATTGTAATCCTGGTATATTTTTAAATTAGAGATAATATAATGGAGAATTTTATAATCCCTCTTTTAATAGGATTATATTTATATTTTTTTATTTACCATTGCAATTCAAGAATTAGAAATTCAGATGAATCAATTAAGACTGAAATTAAATTGAGTGTCATAGTTAATTTTGATTTAATTATATTAAAATGTAATATTTTATGATTTAATTCTATTGTTTTTTTATTGTAAAATTGAAACATATAAAAAATATCATAATATATGAACAAATAATGAGCTTAAATAGGCGGTAAATGAGTTTAATTTAGCTTTAGTCGCCACTGATTTGAGCTTGAGCTTGATTAATTAATCGAGTTTGAGTTTAAGCCCGAACTTAATTTTATGAGTTCAAATTTGCTCATGAGTTGACTCATTTATTATAAACGAGAGAAAATATTTATAATTTAAATAATTATTATAATAAATTAATAAAAAGGATAAGAAACTATAAGAGACGTAATAAAAATATTTATTTGATATAAAGAAATTTATTAATATTTTAAATATATTTTATATTAATAACTTTTTAAGTGAGCCAATTCATAAACTAATTATTAGAGTTTTAAACTGGCCTTATTAGCTCATAAAGCTCGGCTAGCAAACCATTTTGTCGAGCAAGTCAACTCGACTGACTTACAATAGTGGCTAAATCACAATACATCACATTTGTGAACCCAATGAAAATTTTCTTTTTAGGAATATTTAGATTAATTAAAATAAATTCACACACACATAACAAAATTTAAAAATTTCTTAATTAATAATCAAAGCTCCTCCTCCCACAAAAATAATAATAACAAGTTAAGTGTCACTTAACCGTCGTCGTCATCTGTTGGATCTACCTCCGGCATCAGCGTAATCCGCCTTGTCGCTCCGCCAGCGGCCAAGATCATCTGCCGTCGTTCGCCTTATAGATCTCCGCGGTCTCCAGATTAGACGGCACCATCGCCATCACAAGCCGATTCCGTCGAGATCAGCCCAACTCTGCCTCCATCCCTAAATCGATTCGGCGGTTCATCCTCGGCAGCTCCCATCACAATTCAGCCATATCAAACCCGATGATCTGCCCAGAACAGACCGTCCATCTCCAGACCGAGCTTGCAGGTGTCGACGAAAGCCGCCTCCCCAATTTCACTGCTATATAATATATCTCCTCGAGAAGGCGCGGGGAATATTTGGAATAAATACACTAGATGTTTTAATTATTATGTTCAATAAGTATATATATGTTTTAATTATTTTGTTTAATAAGGCAAATTCATATATATAGCAAATATGGAAGACTCGAACCCAATAGTTTATCATTGATACTGAAAGTTTGCAACATATTAAGATTTTGTTTGTGACAACTTTTCTGTTGCTTCTTAAAGCGGAGTTTTAGTTAAAATTTTTTAATTTTTATACTAAAACTTAGGGGTGTCAATATTTGACACGACACGAAAACCCGACCCGGAAAATCCGGGTTGGACCCGACCCGATTTCAAAACTGGTCGGGTTCAGGTTCCCGGATTCGATCCGTTTGAAAAACGGGTCGGGTTCGGGTTGACCCGGCGGGTTGCCGGGTCAATCCGCAAACCCGTTTAAAACGTCTGCCAAGCTGCCTGGCCCTACCTGCCCCCTGCCCAGCTGCCCGAGGACCCCGCCCAACCCTGCCCGCGCTGCTGCCCTGCCCCCTGCCGCAAAGCTGCAGGGCAGTTCCTTGAGGGCAACTTTGGACCCTCGGTTCATGGAGGCAGATGATCAAACCGCCTATCAACGCTATAAGATGGCCAGCATTACTGTTTCCCGGTCGATCAACCCAAACCACCTATCCTATCCAATACTTGAATTATTCTCTCACACATCTTTGTGTTTCATTCTCACTCTTGCAATCCCCTTCAATTCATAGCTTCTTTTTAAATTCTTCGCAAGCCTTTAAATAAATTCTTCCTTCACTTCTCTTGGATCATATATGAATCGACACCCCGTCGAGATCACATATCAGTATTGTCAAGAATTCCTACAACTTTTCACCACGGGGGGTAAACTCGATACCCTGTGTTTTGATCCTGATTTTGATTGGGCTCTGACCAATCACTTTCTCAGCAACTCTAATGTCTATTTTCATATTAGAGAGACTAGCTCTTTACTAAAAGATGCTAAGACGATCCAGCACATCCTTCACACCTCTGTTATTCTCAAAGCTAGTGATCGAGTCCTGCCAGCACGTTACTGCGCGCCCTAGGTTGCCCGCGCGGGTCCATGCCATCGCGCGCCTGCGCGTCTGCCGCTCGCCTCACCAGCCCGTGTGCGTCCAGCGTCCGAGTCCGTGTCCGTGTCATCGCGGGCCCGAGTGCGTCCGAGTCCGTGTCAGGTCGGGTCAACCCGACAACCTGCCGGGTCGGGTCCGGGTTCGGATTTCAAACCTGTTTTCCTACCCGTGTCGGGTTAGGGTCAACCTGTTTGAACCCATGTCAGTTCGGGTTCGATCCGAACCCGACCGTGACCCGAAATTGACACCCCTACTTAAACTCCGTTTTAAGAAACAATAAAAAAACCGTCCCAAATGAAGCCTAAGACGAGTTGCGTATATATGTTGAAGCTATTATTAGATGCTTATTATGTTATTGGATTTACGAGGAATCCATAAATTGTTTGCTTTCGAGAATTAGGCATCAATTAACCAAAGATACGATAAGCAAAAACAAATCGAAATAAATAAGATAGAAATAGTGAATAAAGAACACCATAATTTATGTGAAAAATTCAAAAATGAGAAAAAAAATTACGTGTAAACAATACGACACAGGTGTTTTGGCAATCGGATGGTGCAAACGACGGACTGCAAACGACTGTAAGGTGTTCGACTAAAGATGATCTTGGAGAAGATTGCAGATGACTTGGACAAGTGAAGAATTACTACTCCACCAGACATGAAATATTACTCATTCTCTTATTTATAAGCTAACTCTTACGGCTGCAATATCTAAGTTTTTTTCTATAGCATCAAATAAAAACTGTTTTGCTAATTAATTGGTGGTTGAGAAATATAAATATATGTGAATATTGATAAAAAGCATAATTAATTAGTGTACCATAAATATTTCATCAAAAATAAAATTTTATAATCTTAATTACTTATAATTAACCACAGAGGCAATCAACACCACCTTGCAAATGTTAGTAAGGTAACGACCAATTAATTACTTATCCTATTATGAAAATTATTATATCAACTTTTCTTTACCTAGAAAAAGACCTAATGATATGGGTTCCGTATATTTGATAAAATCATGAAATATTTTAAGAATAAAATTAATTTAATTTTATAATATATTAAAAATATTATATTTATTTTATTGTTTCTGCCACCTGTTTTTCATACAAATATAAAAGCTTGCAATAATCTAGCTCAACTTTCACTTACATTGCGCAAAGAGTTTGTTGGTTTTTTGCCTTGAGAATGGTACCAAATCCGTTTTCTCAGGAACTCCACTTCCACTATTTTATTGCAAGTGTGAACTTCTCATTCAGTTACATTCAGCCAAGGGCGGAACTGTGTACTAGGGGTGTCAATTTTTGACAAGACTCGAATCCGACTCAAAAAAATTCGGGTTAGGGGCAACCCGGACCCGAAATAGGTCGGGTTCGGGTTCAACAAATCAACCCGTTTTAAAAATCGGGTCGGGTTCAGGTTGACCCAGTAACCCGAAAATGACACGAAAACTCCTATTTGATTCGGAAACCCAGATTGACCTGATTTTGACCCGAAAATTGAAGATTGACCCGATTTTGACCCGAAAATTGAAGATTGACCCGATTTTTGACCAGAAAACTAGCAATTTAAGGTCAACTTCGGGTCGGGTTGACCCGAACACGAATCAGATCGGATTCGGATCCGAAAACCTGACCCGTTTTTAAAAACGCGTCGGGTTCGGGTTGACCCGAATAGTGTCGTGTCAGTTCCGGGTTCGACCCAAACCCGACCCTTGACCCGAATTGACACCCCTACTGTGTACTGGTGAGGGGGGCAATTACACCCCCTAAAAAAATAAAACTCTTAGTAATGTAAGTGTTATCTATAATTTGCCCCCCTTTGAATTTTATTTTTTGTCCCGAGCCGACTTTTTTTTCACGCAGTTTGCTTATCCAAAAATTAGAAACCCTCTTGGTCTCCCGCTATTTTCATCCGATTGTTTTTAACTTTTCTAACAATAACAAACATCTATGAAAACCAATTATTATTTTTGCACCCTTATATATATTTTTATTTTTTTTTATAAATTTTCCACTTGCCCCCTGAGAATTAAGGCCGATTCTGCCCTTGATTTTAGCACCTACACTTTTAGGTGTAAGTAACTTCTAGGAAGTGAAATAATGACAAAGCAGCATCAAAAGAGATATAATACTAATGATGTTTAAGTTTTGAGGGCAAAACTTTTCTTTATCAAATCTCTATTGCTCTATCTGGTATGAAAAAATTGGCAGAGAAGAAATGCAAAAGAAAATGATAAAGAAATTGAATTGAAGTTTTATTGATTGCTTGATTTAGAATAAATGAGTACACAATTATTTTATTTTTTATTTGATTGGGAGAACTGAACTGAGTAAAATAATGACTTTGCTAAAATACTCCAATTAAAATTTCAGCTTCACCTTATCCAAATATCAAAGTGAAACCATTACATGATTGCAGAAATCTTTAGCAGAAAATCATTACAAAACCAGATAACAAAGACATGACAGTAAGAAATTCCATTTTGGGCTACAAAATGGATAAGAATGTGATGAAACTTTCTGTTGTTGCTTTGCTTCCCAATTCTTATTTTGATCTTTATGAAGAAGAAGTTGGCAGGTCAGAATACAAATTGGTGCATGGCAGTGGAGTACACACAATACTCAACTAAAAGTTGCTTGCTTACTGTTCTGCTTAGATTTTTTTTCAAAAGTGGTAATGAAAGGCGCATTCATATCATCTTTATTAGTGATGTAGAGCTGGATATTAATATGATTGCTTCAATGTTTTCATTGTTGTCATCTACAAATTGTCATCAGCCACTTGTTGAAGCTGTGGGAAGATTTCAATTATTGCCATATGGTGAAGAATGGAAGGAAAACTAATAATTTTCTTGCAAAATAATTATAAATGTGCCCTTTTAGGTAGTGGATACATCTGGAATAGAGTAAGTTTAATGTTTTGCTACGAAAGTATCAACCCAGGAGCAAGTAGGATGAATTCTAAAATGAATGTAATAAAAGATCAAATGCGACCGAAAAGAATAATAGAATTTGATTGACTTGGTTCAAGTAAGCTTTTGTCCACAAGAGAGATTGGAGGGAGGGGGAGAGGATCTGATCCATTAATAAATAGGTCAGACATGTGAAGTATGATAAATAGATACACATAAGTTCTTCGCAAAGTCTGAGAATAGCATCACATAAAAGATCAAAAGACACCGAAAATAATATTGCATTCTTCTTCTCATTCTTTAGGCACCTCCTTGTCTGCAGATAGAAGGAAACCACCCGACCTCTTTGTTGCATGCTTTCGAATTATGTTACTGATTTTGGTAAGGTGTCACCTTAGTAGAACAAAAGCACTAGTGATCATAAATAGTATCTTTGGAGTAGATATAAGCTCCCTAGGCTCAAATTGAAAATAAATCATTGCTATTTATGTACAATACTAAGATTTGTTAACTTACATGATTAATGGTAATTAGGAAAAGTGGATAGCTCCTTAAACTAACATATTATCTTATTATTTCATGATGTAGCATTTCTGCTAGGGTTGCAAATGAATTGAGCATTCGATAAATAATAAATTATTCATGGCTCGGCTCGATTACAGCTCAATTATGATCGTTTGTTTAAGTAATCAAACAAGTTTGAACAATTTTTTAAATACTCGAGAGTTAAATAAAAAAACATGAACAACTATGTGTTCGACTCGTTTATATTCATAAACAATATCAATTAAAGCTTGATTGAATCTTTATTTTGTATATTTTCACATAATTTTTATTTTTATTATAATAAATTAGTCTTATTATATATAAAATAATTATATTTTTATGTTATGCTATTTCATTATATTGAATTTGTTCATAAACAAGAGGTATTTATTTATGTTTGTAGTTTTTTTTTTTAGTGTTCATGAACAAACTTGTTTATAAGAAATATCATTTATGTGCTTGTTTGTTTGTGAACGAGTTTTATATATGTTCGCGAACGGCTCAATGTGATTGTTTTTTAGTAATAAAATGATTATCTAAATCTTACTAAAATTCTCTAAATCAAGAAAAATTATTCAAGAAATTGATGAAATAAATCAAGAAATTCACAAAGAAATTGATAGAAAATCCAAGGTTGGAAGGGGGAAAGAGGACAATTCACAGAGCAAAGGTTATTATTTCATCTCATCTGGATGCCCTAATACTCCAAAACAGGAGTATTTAAAGATTTGCGACTACATGTTTCATCTCATCTGGATCCTAGTACAACTCATACTACCTATTGCAATTATGCAATTACAAAACGGCCTAACTTCTTATAATTTCGGATCAATATGTCATAATGGCACATTTCTCTAGAAAGTAGTTATACTTTTATGAAATTTGGCGTATTTGATAAGATCCGTTTATTTATACTTTTTCCATTTTAATTTGAGCACTAATGCTTATTCTTTGAAAGAATTGTGCAGATTGCCTGAATAAGTTTTGTTTAAACTTAGAATTGTAGGTTTGATGCTTAGACTTGCATTTATATCTAACAGTCTAGTTTACAATCTAAGATTATAACTATACACATCAAGAAAAAGGTGCCCTTTTTACGTTCATGCTAATTGAAAGGTATGAACTAATATTTCAATCAATTTTAAGTCTGTGTGAATGCAGAAGGTGAAAATGAGTTCATACTTTGTGAATATAATAGAGATGCAGATTCATATAGGTACTTTGAATTCAAAAACTCACACATTGCTATGGGAAACATTTCCCTTTATTTAAGTTTTGTGATTCCAGAAGAGCTATATATGAAAATGTTAGTTTTCTGCTTTTTAATATGCAGATCGTGTTGGTCCAACAAGTATTATCCACCTTTAGAAGATGGATCTCTTGTTAGAGGACAAAAACATAGTTTATAATAAGTACATTTACTTTATATGCTTTATGGCATTGTTGTAATATTGTGAACTGTATCTCTAGGCGGACAACCTATAGAGTCTATTTATAGACTGCCTTTGTATCTTTCTGGCAATACGTTTAATACACTTTTTCTGTTTTCTTCTAGCTCTGATCTCCTTTCTCTTCTCCGTAAAGAACTGTACCAAGAAGTCCTTTTCTACATGGTATCAGAGCAGGCGTGAAGGGAAGATCGGCAAGATGGACACCCCAACGACGTCCCAAACAGAAGAACATTCGGATGCAGAGAATACCGAAGAAGGAGGAACCATTTCATCATCTCTGAAGTTCGTGGTTGGAAATCTGGAGAACATTGTGCCAACACAGCTTTCAACAGAGAACTACTCGCTATGACGTTCTCATATCGTCAAACTTTTTCGTGCAAACGGGTTTGATAAATTTCTTGACCCACTCTTTTCCTCTCCAAAAAAACAAATCAAGAAATCCGATCAATCTCTTGCTCCGAATCCTAAATACACACAATGGCTTCTGACTGATCAGAATCTTGCTGAAGCATTGTGTTCTACCATCTCTCAATCTGTTCTACCTTACATTATTCACTTAGAATCCACATCCAAAATCTAGACAGCCCTTGAAACACGCTTCCAATCCACCAATCGATCCAAAGTGATACAGCTCAAAAACGAGCTTCACAACATCTCCAAGAAAACCTCCACAATTACTCAATATCTCACCGACATCAAGTCGCTGGTTGATCAAATCGCAGCAGCTGGCTCCGTCGTGGACACTAAAGATATAATTCTTTATATCTTGAATGGTCTGCCACCATCTTATCAAGCGTTCAAAACCACAATACGCACTATGATTACCCCGATAAGTCTGGACAATCTTTACCCACAGTTGCTCAGCGAGGAAGTTAATATATCTGTTGATGCAGCAAGAAGCCTGCCACTAGCGGACCCAAATATCGCCCTCTACGCACAGAGAGGTCGCAGCCGGAAGCAGCGAGGTCATTCAAACCACAACAACTCGAACAATGTGAGAACCTCCACTTACTCCACAACCACTTGCCAAATATGTAATAAGAGAGGTCACTCCGCAGCACATTGTTGGCATCGTCTCAACGAGAACTATGTGCCAAACTCGAGAACCACCGCACTCGTAGCCACGCAAGATCAACCCTCAACAAATTGATTTCTTGATTTCGGGGCATCATCTCATCTCACTAACTCTCTGGAAAATCTGTCACTCACAACTCCATATAATGGCTCGGACAACGTCATGATCGGAGATGGGCGATCTATCTCAACAGCTTACTCCGATTCAGGTTTGTTGAATACCAAACACCGTAAGCTAAATCTTGACAAGATCTTGCACATTCCTGAACTCAAATATAATCTGGTATCAATATCTAAGTTAACCAAAGATAATAATATTTGCATTATCTTTGAGCCTAACGGGTTTGTTTTTAAGGATATTCAGACACAACAAATTCTGCTTCACGACCCATGCCATGACGGGCTATATCCGCTTCAGCTGCAGCCCTCTTCTTCCACGACCTCGGCACTGACAGCTTCCAAGAAGACCACGGTGTCCTGGCACAACCGTCTGGGTCATCCGCATTTTAGGATCCTTAATATCATTTCAAATTGTAATCCCTCTCTTAATATAGATTCTAAAAATAATTCATGTAGTTCTTGTATTCTTGCAAAAGGACATAAGTTTCCTTTTGAAAAATCCGATAACAGGCGACGTATTCCGCTTGAGCTTGTTTATTCAGATGTTTGGGGTCTGGCCCCAGTTGCTTCACACCAAGGTTACAAGTTTTATGTTCTTTTCATAGATGACTTTACGCGTTTTACGTGGATCTTTCCCATGAAACATAAAACTGAAGTAACACACATTTTCATTAATTTCAAAAACTATGTTGAGAAACTTACTTCGCATCAGCTCAAATGCCTTCGCATGGACGGAGGAACGGAATACACGAATCACTCTCTAACTCAGTTTCTAACTAATAACGGAATTGCCCATCAAATTTCATGTCCCTTTACGCCTGAACAAAACGGGCTATCCAAGAGAAAGCATCGACACATTCTTGAGACTACACGCTCCTTGCTTTTTACTGCGTTGGTTCCACCTACATATTGGCCCGATGCCATTATCACTTATGTTTATCTGATAAACATAATGCCGTCACCTACAACCAAGAACACATTGTCGTTTGAACTCCTATACAACTGCAAACTGGAGTATCACAATCTGAGGATCTTTGGTTGCGCTTGCTATCCGTTAATGCACCCCAGCCTCAGACACAAACTTCAACCGAAAGCAAGGACCTGCATATTTCTCGGATATTCAGAAATATATAAGGGCTATAAGTGCCTTGATATCTCCTCAAATAAAATCTTCATGTCACGGCATGTTGTGTTCGACGAACACATTTTCCCATTTTCCGCTGCGAATACATCTCACTCACAACCTGTTCATGATGATCAGTCTTATCCCTCCTTACTAATACCTACATCAACGATAAGTCCTACCAACGACACAACAAATGAAGCCCTGCACTCCGATACACTCACAAGGCATTCCGTCGAACAGGTCTCAGCCGAACTTCCTCACGTCATATGTGGGGAATCCTCAACTTCTTCCACGAATGCTTCGGTATCCAGAACTTCACCTCAAGAACCTGGCCATCCCATGATCACACGGCAGAAGACCGGGTCTCTTAAGCCACGAGCAAGATTAAATTTGCTTCATCTCACTACTATGTCTCAACAGGAAAAGGATCCCACTACGTATACTGAAGTGTCAAAAACATCGAATGGCGCAAGGCAATGGCATCAGAATTCTTTGCATTGCACAAACAGGGAACCTGGACATTAGTAGAACCACCACCTGAAGCCTCCATCTTGGGATGTAAATGGACATTCCGAACAAAATATCACTCTGACGGCTCTATCGCTCGCCATAAAGCTCGTCTGGTCGCTCTCAGGAATCATCAAGAACACAACATTGATTACAACGAGACCTTTAGCCCGATCGCAAAATTACCAACTATTCGAATTTTGCTAAGCATCGCCCTGTATCATAACTGGCCAGTGCAACAACTAGATGTGGCGAACACATTCTTGCATAACAAACTTCAAGAAACGGTATATATGGCTCAACCGAAATGCTTTGAGAACTCCACTAATCCCAACCATGTGTGTCGCCTTCACAAAGCTCTTTACGGCCTTCGACAAGCTCCGCGGTAGTGGTATACTACCTTCACTACATATCTGCTATCACTCAGATTCGAGCACAGTAAATCCGATCAGTCATTGCTCATCCTCCGACAAAATGGAATCAATATATACCTCATCGTCTACGTTGACGACATCCTAATAACCGGTAACAACCAACCGCCATTACGCAGCTTCTGGACAAACTAAGTACTCAATTTATGATGAAACATCTGGGCGAAGCCAATGCATTCTTAGGTATACAAATTAAAAAGCAGCCATCCATGTATTTTCTATCACAAGAACAATACACGGTATCACTCCTACAGCAAGCAAACGTGCTAAATTGGAATCCCCTGTCCAATCCAACGTCCACAAAATTGCCTTTGGTATTTCCAACCAATACCGACATTTCCGATCCAGAGAATTACAGAAGACTTACAGGAGCTTTGCAATATTTAACGTTAACTCGCCCCGACATAGCGTTCAGTGTTAATCTACTCTCTCAACACATGCACGACCCACTCCCACAACATACATATCTTCTCAAGCGATTACTGTGATATCTCAAAGGTACGGTTAACTATGGTTTACCTATCACGAAAAGTAATCTTGTTCTTCAATCCTTTTCAGATACGGATTGGGCGGGCGATCCTATCTCAAGAAAATCTACATCCGGCTACTGCTCTTTTTTGGGCCACAACTTCATATCCTGGACAGTCAAGAAGCAACACATAGTTGCCCGATCCTTGACAGAATCCGAATACTGATCACTTGCGGCACTCACTGCCGACATTATTTGGCTTAAAAGAATTTTATCTGATTTCGGCATCAAATCAGATCAACCAACTGATTTGTTCTGTGATAACACCTCCGCCATTGCTCTCGCCAACAACCCAGTCTTTCACGCTCGAACAAAATACATAGAGATCAACCAACGGTTTCTCCGAGATCAAATCACAAGCAACAATATCCGACTGCTACCCATTAGTATTGTTGATCAAACTGCCGATATACTAACTAAACCTCTATCGACACCTCGATTTCACTATCTTAGACTCAAACTAAGCGTCATACAAGACCCATTAGTTTGACGGGGGATGTTAGAGGACAAAAACATAGTTTATAATAAGTACATTTACTTTATATGCTTTATGGCATTATTGTAATATCGTGAACTGTATCTCTAGGCGGACAGCCTACATAGTCTATTTATATACTGCCTTTGTATCTTTCTGGCAATACGTTTAATACACTTTCTCTGTTTTCTTCTTGCTCTGATCTCCTTTCTCTTCTCCGTAAAGAACTGTACCAAGAAGTCCTTTTCTACATCTCTCCCATCCGCTAAGATGAGGAAGCTAGAATTTGAAGCAAATGATGTTTTTGCTGTTTACAGTGACCAGTGAGGTCCTTTAGTCTCCTCATCTTTGATTTTTGCAATGATATATACAACAACAACATCAAGCTTTTATCCCACTACGTGGGGTCAGCTACATGAATCCTTTTTCTCCATTGTGTTCTATTAAAAGTCAAATTCTTGTTTAAATCTAATAAAGAAAGATCATTTCTAATATTTTCAAACCAAGTCTTCTTAGGTCTGCCTCTACCTTTCTTAACATAAGTCAAATCCAATACCTATACTTTCCTAACCGGATCATCAGAAGGCCGCCGTTTTATGTGAACAAACCATCTAAGGCGACTCTCTCTAATCTTATCTTCTACTGAAGCTACTCCAACCTTTTTAATGATATATGCTAATAAAAAAATCATTTTAAATCAAATGTTAGAGCACAAGATCTATGAGTGCATGGTTTTTAATATATTCGAGGAGTACAAGTTCTTCTCCAAATATCTTGATGGACAGCTTAAGATAGCAGCTATTCTTTTTTATGAGGACATACTGTATGTTGCTCTTACATTTTTGTTTGCAAACCCCGGCTACATGTTAGCACTTCCGCTACTCACTGTGAAATTACTTTATGCAGTTGTTTTAGTTTGTTTGGGGCAATATGTTTTTTCTTTGAAAGTGTTGCTAAATCTTTTGGTGGATGCTTCTTTATGACTAATGCTTAAAAAGTGGGGAAGTACATGTATAGTTGTTGTTGATTGATGTGTGAGACCTGATTTTCTTTTACTTTGATAATTTCATTACTTGTTACATTTATTTATACAATTTGATATTGACTTGTTCTTTATTTTGATTAAAAATTGATGTAATTTATAGAAATTAATTATGTTATTTCAATTCCTCAATCAATTTCTTGAATTATTTCAATCATTTTATTATCAGTTAGGTCTCTGGTGTCTAGGTTTACCCCATTTTTCAATCAATTTCTCTACCCCATCAGATGAATTTGATCAGGTCCGACATCCAACTCTTAGGCTTGGAGATCATGCCCTCTCTTAATGAAGCCCTCTCTCTTTCATGAGTTGAAGAAGAAAGAGTCATAATGTTAGAAACACACATTACTAAAGAGTCAACTATGATAACCATAAAAAATTAAGGCGGAGGACTAATTATTACTAATTCTTCCAAAAACGAAGGATAAAAATTCAAGAAAATGGATCTACCAAAGAAAACTACCGAAAGTTTCATGGAAGACCTTAAGCCCATGGTGGAAAACAAAAAGTCAATAAAAATGCAAGTTAATTTCACAGAGACTAGAGATTTTAATTTAGGAGGAATTGATAGACGAAGAAACCTTCTCAAATCCCAAGAAAATTCATTTGATCATGATCACTAGTTCAAAATGGTAAAATCTCCAATCTTTATATTTTAAATCTTACAATAGCCAGCATCACAATTACATTGTATCAACGAGACATTATAGGGCTCTTGAAGTTATATTAGGTTTTTTTAAAATTACTATGTTTAGGACTATTCATTATTGAAATGTAGCTATGCATGCACATACCTCTTTGAAACCTAAGCTACAATATGTTAAATTTAAAGAATATTAATAAGCAAATGACCTATGCAATAAAAAATTCATCAAAAAAATAAAATAATAATAATAATAAAAAATTCATTAAATATATTTCAATAAAAATAAAAAATATATATCCAATAAATTTCTACAAATATATAAAACATTAACTAACAATACACTAAATAAATATATATACTACTATTATAAAAATGGCTTGAGTTTCTTCCCAAACAAAATTCTGAATATTTATATAATTCTTATTACTTTAAATCTCATCCATTCAAATTTATTCATTTCAATTTAATTTGATTTTAAACACAAAAATCTAAATAATAATGTAATAATTAATAAATTAATTACTTTA
Source organism: Dendrobium nobile (assembly GCA_022539455.1). Lineage (NCBI taxonomy): Eukaryota > Viridiplantae > Streptophyta > Magnoliopsida > Asparagales > Orchidaceae > Dendrobium > Dendrobium nobile. The sequence continues at coordinate 36,453,498 of CM039720.1, read as the reverse complement.
AAATTTTAATATTCAAAATGTAACTTAGAGAAGTTTAATGGTTATTAAGTAGTAAATCTAAATTAATATTAATTAAACAATTAATTACATTAAATTTTCAGTTTTTAAAATGTAAGTCCGGAATCTTATAGAAGCTTAATATTTATCAATAAATAAATGTCATTTAGTAAATTATTATGCATATTCATTAATCTATACACTACAAAAAGAATTACTTTTAACTACAATCATATTAAGACACTTCTAATTAAATGCCTTAAGAAATATCTATTAGCACATCATAAATATATGGCGCTAAAATATTATGAATGACATCGTGCAATAATTAAATTCCCGCCTCTGTTTTCCTCATTGCTCATAAATCTATTGCGCGATTGTGGTTCCTAGTCCTACGATTTCTTTCCTTCTAAACATCGATTGCCGAACTATCCTTGCAATTAGGAAGTTGCTCTTGGTTTTGGAGTTGTCATTATCATTGTTATTGTTCCGGCTGTGAAAATGAGGTCTGCTTGCCTTGGGCTCGATCTTGGCACCAACCCATAACGATCAAAGTCGAATCGCGAGCCTATTCATGAAGCAAATTCAATGAAACAACAACTGGTACCATAGAGAAGCGGCCATAAACTGGAAAGTCTTGACCAATTCGAGAGATCATTCGATGTAGTTGAAATAATTGAATTGGGGGTTTTTTGGTTAAGTAATGGAAACTCAACCAAATTCATAATTGTTTCAATATCCTCCTTTTCTTCCCTTTTCTTTTAATTGTCTAAATATTCAGCTCGCCTATATGGCCTCCATCAAAGCTAACAACAGATCGTGGCAACAAGTTAGGTCTCCTTTCTTAGAGGGCCCGTGCTTAGGTAAAAGTGCATTACTTAAATTAAGGTTCGTTTAATTTGAAGGATAATAAGAGAAATGAAAGGATTATTCAAATGATTTGTGGATTGATAAGAATCGACATCCATTTCTATTTCAATCAGCTCAAATGATCAACGTCCAGACAAAGCCTTACAAAATTGATATGTATGTATCTTCACTTTTTTTTCAAATAAAGAAGAATTACCTTAAGTTAGAATTGGTGAATTGTTGTAACTTGATGTCAGGTTTATGTTTGTAGGTGGAGCTTTTAGAGGAACCTCACCATTATAAAATTATTTGAGTTTCCACTAAAATCACAGAGGAAACCACCAAAAGAAGCGTTGACATCACATTTCATATGGAGTCATCTTGATTCACTTTTAATAGCTCTGTTTTCTATCTTGTGAAAGATTTGGACGTAAAAATATCTGGATGGTTGTGCTGATTATTTTACACATGGCTGTGCGTGTAGTTTACCCATTAAGAACTAGTTCGATATAAATAATGTGTGTTAAATGACACTCTTGTCTATAATTTGTGTGCAACAACACTCTTTTCCAAGTATTTGAATGCGTTCTTGGTCATAGTCAGTATCTAGTCAAGCTAATAATTCATAAATTCTTTTTACTTCTCCAAAAAATTTTAACATTACAACATTCATTTCATTTTTTATATACTAATAGTAATTGAGTTCGTCCAATATATATATATATATATATATATAAAATAAAATTTAAGATTCCTTGTGAATCCAGTGTTTATTTTTTCACATACATCCCCCTCTTTGCTCATGTTTATGCCCATGCATTGTCGTTTATCTTTTACTCAGTGAGGTTTCACCAATGAATTTGTGATGCGGACATCGGCACGAAGATCTGCCGCATCTATCACAGGAGTCGTCGTAAATCGACGGCTCTAATTTAAATTGTTATTTAAATTTTATTTTACGAATTTTAGCTATTATTTTATGTTATTTCCTGTTTTACCCCTAGGTTAGTTTATTTGAGTATTATGGTCCAAGGGGTATTTTTGTAATTTTCTATTTTTTCTCATGTTATGGCCTATAAATAAGGGTCTTAAGTTATTGTAATAGATGGTTAATGAATATGAAAATTTTGTGATTTTCCACACTTGTGTTCTTCTTGAGAGAGGACGAGAGTGAGATTCCTATGGGAAGGAATCGGAGTTGTCATCAACCGCAGGATAGGTCCGGGCTCGTGATTTGAAGTCCCTTGGAGAAGGGCAATCGTATCACCCACCAACCTTGAAGACGACCGGGTTCGTGGTTTTCTCTTTGCATCTTTCGTTTTTATCTTTTATCGTGTTTTGTTTTTTTTTTCATCTTTTCTTCCTCCCTCAACTTCACGGCCAAACACCCCTTTGGATGCCGCCGGCCACCACCCACCACCTCATCCCAATTGAAATCCTTGCCTAATTTGGGTGTTCATGTTTTGGGCTGATTTCAAATTCAAAATCATGTATTTTGAAATTCGAAATCTTTCCTAATTTATGAAAGCTATTTTTGGAAAGTTTCCATTTTCAATCCGATTTGAATTTCAAATTTAAAAGGGGTTTAATTGGTTATTTCCTTAATTCCCTAACATTAAGCAAATTTCATTAAGTCCGTCTTAATTTAAATTCATTTGAATTCTAAATTCATTTGAATTTTAAATTCAAATCTAAAAGCATTAAAACACCACATTCAATGCCCCTCACAACCTCATTACTGCTGCCGTCCATCACTCTTGGGCTTGGATTAGGAAACTCTTCCTAATTCCTAATGTCTCTGTTTAGAAATAACTCCACCTCTTGCTAGCTGAAACGTTTAAAGCCAACCCCTTTAATTGGTTTGCAAAATTTGAGAATAAACATTAGGAAATATTTCCCTATTTCCCTCCCAGTTTACCGCCACCCATTATTGAATTTTCTCAAAAAAAAAAAAAGAGGTTTTTCCACGGGACAGTAATCATCTTTGGAAATATTTACAAAACTGTTTTAATCCCACCTACTTTCAGCCTTAGCCTCTCTCTCACGGCCATGCATTGCTGGGCTAAAGGCTAAAGCTTCCCTTCTAATTCTCCTTGCTCCCAAGCATAGAAACCTGAGAATTTCTCTCAGGTTTTTGGTAGAAATCTGAGGCCGTTTCAGTTTTAGAGAAAGAAGCTTGGAGTTTGTTTCCCCTCCCCTCTCAAGACAAAATCTGAATTTCTTCTCAGTTTTTCTCTTCACCATCAAGGCTAAAATCTTCCAAGGCCATCACGTGGGAATTCCTCCACTAGAAGCTCTCCAAATTCATTACAATATTGAGCCCTCTTCCTCCCAAAGCTGCAACCAATTTCTGAAAGAAATCTGAATATATTTCAGATTTCTAGAAGGATTTATTTCAGGTTTTCGGGAGGGCGCTTGGAGTTCGTTCTTGCCACTACTTCCCTCCCTGTTCTACATCAATTTGTTTCTTACAAACTCGCTCATTTTACCTTATGATTTCAGATTCATAGTTGTGCAACTTCTAGAGGATCTTTTAGGTTAACGCTAGAGGTTCATCTTTAAAAGGTATTTAAGGTTAAAGTTATGTAATCAACTTAAGACTATAGTTAAATTTCATTTAGATTTTGAAGGATATTTGAGTAGTTGCTTGGGTTAGATACACTGATGATTTTATTGGTTGACATAAATTATTAAAGAAATGTATTTCTACTTATTTGAAATTATTTTATAAATTTTGTTTTGCTCGTACCCTTCCATTAAGTTCTTGTGATTTTCTTCCAGGCCTGATGGCGTGGTGTGACATTAATGGTGGAGGAAGCTCAGGAACTTAGGCCTAGGATAATATAAATGTGGAAAAAAAACTATCAAAGATATTAAACAAAATGAATAATAGGAGGTTTATTGTCTCTAGTGGACTGATGTAGAAGATTCATTAGTGTGATGGAGGCTAGACATTACCAAAGGTGTAAATCAATGGCAAGAATTATTAAAATCATCGTTACAAAGGGTCGAGAAGTCATTTGCACAAGTGAATTGAAAATTTTGGTATTCGGTTTAATGAAAAAAGAATGTATAGTAAAGTTTCGGTGAATTCTTTTTTTACTCCGTAATTTATTTTTTATGTATTATAAACATGCTAATTGTTGGCCAAATTCCAAAATACACTGCAAGCTAACTTCATTGTCCCCCTCCCCCTCGCTATAACCAGTTATTGTCACTTGGTGCTGCCACCATCGACAGCCTTTCACCTCCCACGGTCCCCCGCTATCACTCATTGCCTTCTACCACACCACTAGCCACATGCTACCATTATCGTTGAGTTTTACAATGCATTCATTTTACTTCAAGCAAAAAAAATAAAGTAATTACTTGTATTTATGTTACACTCATCAAAATAACTCAAATATTTTAAATACATTTCCATTTTTACATTATATTTCATTTTACTATACAACCCCTTATCAACAAACCAAAAAACCCCTTATAGTCAAATGGAATGTCTTAATAAGATGAACGCAAAGACACTAAAAGTGATCTAATCTAAATCCAAATGATCTCAAATCAAATACTAAAGGAATGGTAAGAAATTTCAGTACATTAATCGGAGGACTACACGATTTCTAAAATTTACATTTTTATAGTTAAATAAGTAGTCAACGAGAAGAATCCAATGAACATAATATGAGTCAATTTTAAACTAATTCACCTAGATATTGAAAAGAGAAATCTATGGCTGAAGGAATCAACATTAACTACCCAATAGAGTGTTTTGAAGGTTTTGGCTTAAATTATTAAAAGATTACCCAAGAAAACTAGAAATAGACATATTCTCCAAATGAAAAAAACCTTAACTTAAAATTGGAGAGATATTGGAGATCTAACAAACTTTGAAGCCCTTCCTAACATACACCATTTATGATTATTGCCACCAACCACCATCATCTGACCAACATCATTGCTCAACCATCATCACCCACTCGTTATCATTTGATCGCCATCATCTGATTGTTGTCATCTAACCTCCACCACCTAACTACTTTCTATTATCCTTTGATGCCTAAATGGCATAAACATACGAGACCAAGTTAGTGTTTGCAATTTTGAATCTTGTCTTCTTCAAATTGAAAGAAAACTTTTGTTATCTTGCTTGCACAACACATCATTTAAATTGGATCAGGCCTAATTATTTTCCTTTTTCGAAATTTCCTTGTAAAAACTCTTCTCATGTAAAAATATACTGTATATGTGTTTGTAATGAATCTTCGAACAAAACTAAGATATTAAATTATTTCTACTGAAAGAAATATTGTTGCACATAATAGTTAGACACTAGTTGTGAAAAACACTCTCCGGTATGCTACTAACACGGGCTGCTAAGTGTTTTCGACTTTGTAATTCCGCCATCTCCAAATTGAGTGAAAGACTAGACTTCTGTAACCTTACTTGCTTTGAGTCATTGCAATTGAGACAAACATAAACTTTTTTCTCTTCCAAAATTTTCACATAAAAACTTTAAAATCTCACGTGAAACTTTGTTTTTAATCTGTATGTATACAGGATTTTAAACAAAAGCTTAAGATATTAAGCCCTATCTTCTGTAATTACCTACTAATCTTTCACATTTTTTTCTAAATTAGAGAGAAAAGTAAGGTAACTAAGTAAGAGATCGAGGGGAGATGAAGAGATGATCGAGAGAGAATTGGACCCACAACCTTGAATCTAAACGGTAAGAATCCGGAGCGAAACGATAATGACTAGCGCATTAATATATCTCCAAGTAAAATATGTTGAAGGCTTACCGCAATCGAGGGTTTGCGAAAAATGGCGGCGTGCTTGCGGACGGACGCGAACGGTGTCGAGCGGAGGTGACCGGAGAAATATGACGAACGTCAGTGAATTGTCCCAATCGGCAGCAAACCGGCGGCAATGCCGGCGAACTGGCGGATGCTACGGCCCTCAAGCGACCTGCTGCGACAGTGCGATTACGGTTCCAGCTGCTTTCAGGGAGGCATTGGGGTGGCTACTGTTGAATGTTGATTAGGATTTAAGAAAAAAATTTGGCACAAGCTTTGGGCCGGGCCAACAGAGAGCGGGCTCCCAAGGCCCTAATGTAGCTCAGCCCATGTTAACATCAACGGTTTTTTATTATTTGTAAGATTTCGTCTGGTACAGTTTATAGTTTTCTATATTTTTTATTTTTTAAACAAAATTTTAAATTTGTTTTTCAAAAAAATTGCTTTCCAAAAAAATAATTGAAAAAACAAACTATTTAAAAACTTTCATTCAAATATATATTACTTTTTATTTTTCAAATGATATTAAAATGCAATTTTATAAATAAGATTAATATAATTCAAAATTTATTAAAATGAATTTTAATATCTTTAAATTTCTTTTCAGAATAATAATAATATAAATTTTGATTTATTTTATCAGTTAGTGACTTTGGCATATTTCAAAATATTAATATTCCTAATATTTGTTTGGAACATTTTAGATAAATTAAGACAAACTCACTCACAAGTATTTGGGCCGGGCCACAGGGTGCGGGCCACCAAGACCCTAATGTAGCTTAGCCCAGGTTAACATCAACGGTTTATTATTATTTGTAAGATTTTGTCTCGGACAGTTTAAAGTTTTTTATATTTTTATTTTTTAAACAAAATTTTAAATATGCTTTAAAAAAAAATAGCTTTCCAAAAAAATATTTAAAAATTCTCATTCAAATATATATTACTTTTTATTTTCAAATGATATTAAAATGATAATTTTATAAATAAGATTAATATAATTCAAAATTTTTTAAACTGAATTTTAATATCATTAAATTTATTTTCAGCTAAATATAATGTAAAGTTTGATTTATTTTGTCAGTTAATGACTTTGCCGTCTTTCAAAATATTAATATTTCTAATATTTTTTTGGGATATTTAGATCAATTAAGACAAACTCATTAAGACATGGATCGAAAACCTTTTTGTTGGTACCATAATATTTTACTTATAATTTTTATCTTAGATGGTCCAATCAATATGACTCATAATTAAATTAGAGCCATGAGTTAATTCACATGCTAAATAAAATATGAAATATCATAAAACATGTACGCTTATAAGTTTAGAAATAAATTCAATACTAAATATTTGAATAAAAACATTAGTCCGACTCAAAGTAATAAATAAATATTTTAATTTTAATATTTTTAACATAATAAAAATTAACAACTTTGATCTACCTTTTAAAGCCAATATTTTATTAGAACAGTTAAATATTGAGGCTTTAAAAAAAAAAAGTGTTTGTTTTACATTAATATATAAAAAAAGGCAAAAGCTTACAAGTAAGCATTTCAAATTTTCTCTCCTTCTTCCTTTAGCTAAATGTTTAAAAAATTTTAGAAGTAAGGTTTTCACTATGTGCACTTTTTTTTATATAAAATTGTATTATAAGGCAAAATGAGCACAAAAATAAGATATCATGTTCAGGGGCGGAACCAGCTTCAATTTTGAGAGGGAGCAAATACAACACAAAAATAATTAAATATTAAAAAAATAATATTATATATCTATATATTACGAAAATTTCTTTAAAAAAATTAAGCAAGAAAAATAATGAAAAAAAATGTAATTAAACTGTCATGAAAAACATGAAAGAGAATATTAGAATTAAATGTGAAGAAATATATAGATATTTTAGAGCAAGTTAGGACAAAAAAGCTTTTTAGGGGGGGCAAAAAGAATTTTTTAGGGGGGGGGACAAAATTTTTTTTTTATTACTCTTACAAAAAAAAAATTTTTTTTTTTTGAGGGCGGAACCACCTCTTGCTTAGTTCAATCATCTACGTCTTTTGTTTGTATATTTTTTTGGAAGTCAACAACTCTATTGTTATCACCTTTAATAATAATGCTATCAACCTCATACATCCATAATTACAAGATATTTTTAATAAAAAAAAAGAGCTTGCAATTCAATATAAATAGTTACTATCCCAATGTTCTAAGAGACGACCTGCAATAGTAATAAGAGTTTCATAGTCATCATAGATAATGACTCCGCGCGATATCAACATTGTATAAAGGGAAGAGAGCACAATCAATAATGGCATTTAGCCAACCAAGAGGATCGAGGAGGATTCCATATATATAGAATAGGAAGTCAGTTGGTTTGGTTGTTGGTAATCAGAATGCCCATGGAAGAGTAATGCCTATAAGTTGGAAATAGATTAAGGCTTCGTTTGGGACGGCTTTTTTATTGCTTTCTAAAACGGAGTTTTACTATAAATTTTTTTATTTTTGTACTAAAACTCCGTTTTAGAAAGCAATAAAAAAGCCGTCCCAAACGAAGCCTAAATGCACAGTGGTTGTGATGATAGTAAGAGCTCTATGATGCTTCTTTGCATTAAGTGCTCTCCAACTTTACTATAGTATATGCAAACCGTGGCCATTTGAGAGGCTTTGAACTTGTTAAAGGAGTTGCAATGTTCATCCAATTTTGAGAATTGAAAAGTATTGAAGCCCACTTCAGCAAACAATATAAATTGTATTCAACAAAAGGCGCAACCAAAAGAAATTCTCGCAGGTATGAAGTTTAAGATTTCATTACAACCAAGGGAGTTCTTTAGGTATTGATATATCATCAAAAAAATTATCTTGATCGGGCACGAATCTCGAGGAAAAATCAACCCGGAAACTTCAAAAATTAAATCCGGGATCACCTGAACTCCGATTTCAGCAAACTTACAGTCAAATTGAGAGTCTCAGAAATACGAACCCAACGATCGACACCAAATTCGACTCAATCCATGCACAAATGAGTCCAATTCAAGGACCCGAAGCGCTGTTGGAAAGTTTGTATCACAATTTGAGTTACCAAACGGTTTTAAATTTGATGAGCTTATTGTCAAATCGAGCGGCTCGACGAGACGAATCCAACGAGCCCAAGATCGCCAAATTCCGAAGTCATTAAGACCTTCAAATGCCTAATAAATGGTCCATGATCGAAGGATTCAATATCGGTCGTCCATCCGAACCACTCCATATTTGCCCCTGATCCCTCATCTATTTAAGGGTCATGCCACTCCGGAAAATCTATAAATAGACCCCTAATTTCTCTTGAGAGAGGACCCAAGCAAGAAGAAGAGAAGAGAAGGATATGAGGGAATAACTCCTCCTCGACTACCGCCGGAATTCTGTCCAACGTCGGAGTGACGTCGGAATTTTGCCGGACGCCCGAGTGATGTCGGAATTCTTCCCAAGTGACGCCGGAGTTCTGCCCAACGCCGGAGTGACGCCGGAATTATGACGTCGAACGCCCGAGTGACGCCGGAATTCTTCCCAAGTGACGTCGGAATTCTGTCCGACGCCGGAATTCTACAAGACTTCCAAACGACGTCAAAATTCTGCTCAACTTCAGAATGACACCGGAATTCTACTCGACCTCCGAAGTACGCCAACATTCCGTTCGATCTCCAAGTGACACCGGAACTCTGCTCAATGTTGTAACTGTCTTTCAATCCTAAAGATATTCATTGTAATATGATCGTCCTAAATTTTAAGGACGAGTCAGCCTCTTGTATTTTAAGCAAAGACTAGTGGAACTCTTTCAACTGGGCGTGGCCCCGATGTTTTTTTCCTTTCAGGATTTTCCACGTAAAAATCTTAGTGTTGCTATTTCTCCTCTATTTGTGTGCTAGATATATATCCGTACAACGCTGAGACGGAAGTTTTTTAACTCTATCGCGGCATATATTCTAGTCCGCAACAGGTATGATGATTTGTTGCAAAATATTATTACTACATGTGAAATGCTTATGAGAGTTCTTATTTTTTTCAGTGTTTGATTTGAAGTAAACCAAGATAGAAAGGGCTTATGTGGGGGTTTAAAATATCTTAGAGTGTTTATTTTTATGAATTAAAAATTCTACCAAATTGAGCAAGTTCCAAATATAGTGAAAACTTATCGTCCATGACCATACATTCCCCATACATGGTTGCCATCTATCATAGTTTGATGCCCCAACTGCTAGCCACAACCAATCCTGTATAATGTCTAACTTAAGAAATGCATTCGATTATACACAAACCATGATACAATATTCAAATTTTAAATCAGCTAAATATTTAAATTATAAACTTTCAAATTTGACTTAGGACCCTTTGAATTATATTTTCAGCAAAATTATTGTCAAAATGAATATGTTGTCAAGATGACTATAATGATATATAGTGTGACAAATCCAAATTCAACATTCAATTCAACTTTGTTCTGCCCTAGTTTTAAAGAGCCATTTGCTTGAATACTTGTATTTTGAACCCTTGCGCATGTGTTTGGGAATGATTGATATACATGAAAAAGTTTGCATGTATTCTAGAGTGGGTCTCGGAGGTTTGTTTGCATATTGTGAAATTTAAATATCCACCTTGAGGTGTTGCAGTGCTGGGTTTGGCATCGCATTAGCATGAGAATCTAAGGGAAATCTACATTTAATTTGATGCTATGGCGTGTAACAACGCTATGGATTTTCTAAAGAGCGTCGTGGTCAACACCGCGATGCTAGAGCAAAATTGATTATTTTAAAATAGCCCAAACCACTATTCATTCGATTCATTTCATTTGATGCAGAGATGGAAATAGAAAGGTCATATAGAGAGAAAGCCTGATTTGAGCTGCTTTGCTGTTTCAGGTTATTTTTTGTTGTCGGCCTAATTTTGAGAATTACGCGGATCGAGGTTAATGACAATTCTTCTATCTTAATTTTTTAAAAATAAAGATATTTTTTAATTAAATTTATATTTTGTTACGCAAAAAATGGGAATAATTTTGCATTAATAAAACTTTTTTCGTGTAACATTTTGTATACTATAGAGATTTAGATTGTGAATGGTGCTCCATATATTCTGAAATGTGCATTCTTTTAATTGAGAAGAAAATAATTCTGAACCCATAAAATAGTATTTTAGTACAATTAAAATCTTGAAACAGTGTTCTACCTGATCCTTGATAATTTGGTAAAATTCTGAAATAGTATATTTTCGTTCAGAAGTGTTTTTTGTTACTTACCATTATAGCAAAGCAGGAGATTTTACATTGATTTCCTTTATGTTATAATTTTTATATTTGTAATGAATTATGTGTCATATTGATTAATTTATACAAATTTTGATGTGAAAAATATATGCTAGGAGATATAAGAGGTCAGAATGGATTCTATCTAGTACAGGAAACCTAGAACTCTTTGAATTAATCTTTGATTTTTTCTAAAAGAGGGGAAAATCTATCTGTTATGAGTTATAAGGAGTCAAAATGTTTAAATATTGTTTGAGACCAAAGAAATCTATTAATTTTTTTTATATATAAAATTCATATAAATTTTCAATTTATTCAATTTCTCAATATTATTATTTAAATATTTGGATAATTTTTATGTTATTATATTTTGCTCAGCTCAATGAATTATTTTATTATAATTTATAACTTTGAAAAATATTTAATAAAATAAATATTTGAAATCTTAGATTGACAAAATGTTGTCTGTTGAGGTCACTGTGATATCACCTTTTATTTTTCAAGATCTAATAGGGGAAATGACCTATTATATAGTAGTTTAATGATCTGAGTCTATAGAGGTATTTTTTTTCCTTTTGATTTTGGTACAATAATGACGAGTTTTTATTGCTCTATTTATAGTCATGCACTATAGTTGTATATACATTTTGATGATAAATTAAAAGAGAATTTTATAAATGAGTTTGTTTTCAGTACTTTGGATGTTGTTAGCAGCTCTATTCTTATTGTTGTAAGTTTAAAACTTCGGATGAAGATTCTGATTTTTTTCAAAATTTAAATATTGTGATTCGTTTCTCACAAGCCAACACAATAGAACTTGTCAAGTCTGTGGGTCTTATCAGATTGGATTGTGACACCAAGAATGTCTTAATATATGCACAAATTGACAAACACTTAGAACTATAGTAAAAAACTTCTCAATTACATTTAGTAGACTAAACAAAATTTGATTTTTGTGTGTTTAAAGTTGATATAGGATAAAAATAATCTAGTATAAAGTGAATGTATTTATATAAATACACTGATAATTTTTAAAATGCTTACTAGTAAATGATGATAAATACACAACTATTATTCAATGCAAACACAATGATAATAACTTGGTGGGGTTGAGGTGATTTAAGTTGTTATTAAGTTAATGCCACTATAGATGTAATTCTTATAAGAGCAAAGAAGAAAAGAAAGCTTTTGAATAATCTAACATGTGATAGATTTGAATTGTTGACAGTGGAGAAAGTTAAAGTCGGCCTTTAAAAACAATGTATTTGTGAACATCATGTCTTTTAAGTATAAGTCTTTCTTTGATGTTTGTAAACTCACACATTTAAATAGTCCTTTATTTGAGAGCTGAAGCACACACTATGAGTAAAAAACTCATGAAGCATTTTTCATTCCTAAAATCGAATGCTTCACATTACAAGAGACCCCCTATTTAGAAAAATAAGAGGGAGAAACTAAATACACAACCTTATTTCTAATTTCAATCCTACCATCATAACTATACTAACTAATATCATGCCCTAAGATTTTATTTGAAAGAATTGCTTATTTATATCTTATAATAATCTACCATAGCCACTAATAATCATCCATACAAATGTAATAAACATAGCAGAAGAAATATTTTGATTCATTTCATCTTAAACATGTACCACTCATTTCATTCCCAAAAATCATATATAATAGTCATGAATTTATCTTTCTAATCAATCTATCTTAATTACATTCATGAATTCAAAAAATGAAAAAAAAAAAAATTTTTGAAGTGATACCTATCTCTAGAATTTGATCAACCTCAGTCCACTGGATCATTACACTTTTCTAAAATAATGTAAAAACCACATAATAGACATAAGCCTAATAGATCACCAAAAATTTATCACTGTAGCTAATGCAAGATAAATATAATAATATGTATGTAACTATTCAAATAATGTTAGTATAATGAATCTTATCAAATTATGTAAACATGATCATATCAATAAAAAACATCAATGATTAGTGAGCAATATGGATTATAAACAATCATCATTATGACGAATCAATGATCATTGATTCAGTCCTATCTTAGAGGATCGTGAAAAGGGCTACAAAAAAACTATCATATTAATCAATAAATCGATGAAGTATCATTTTTATTTCATATCATGTTAATGTTTATCAGTATATCTATTAATATGCATGTTATGCCAACTTATGCTAAAGCAAGTATATTATGTATCAATATCATGTAGCATTTGGTAGTGTTGTGCATTGTGTATTATATGCTCTATATTTTGTATCAATTGTCTATATTTACTAGTATAATGTCATGTGTATCATGTATTTGTGTCAGTATCAATATCATTTTTTATCATGTTCATATACTGTATAATTTATGCATGTTTATATATATCATGTATAATCATGTGGGGTTATATCTTGTATGCATATAATATCATGTTCATCATAGTGCAAGTCAATATATCTGACTAATCATATGTCATTTTCTTGTGTCTTATCATATATTTTTAAATCATATCATATTATTATCATTGTCAGGTGGATTCTTGTAAGAATCATCATTCCCATCTGTTTATATATTTTGTTCACATATAACTCCAATCTTGTTTGTATTAGAATCACATTACAAACCTATTATTTAAAGGAAAGTCTACCAACCCATATAATAGCCTAAACATGTGAAATGAATTTAATTATTTGAAAAACATGAAACTTATGAAGTAAAACATTGTGGTGTATATTTTTTTATTATAAATATCCATGCCTCACCGAACTAACTCACTCACTTGGTTAATTGACCATGAAGAAATTGAAAGAGGAGAAGAAGAGAAAGGAGAGAGAAAGGTCTTTGGGTCATATTTACTTGTTGTTCTTGTTATGTATTTTATTTTATTTGTAGTAAGTAACTATCTTCTTACTTCTATTTTCAATCATTTTAATTTCTATGCATTTATCTCTCCTTAATTCATTGTAAGTAACTATCTTCTTATTTCTATTTTTGATGAATTTGATTTCTATAAATTTATCTTTCTTAAATCAAATAAAAAATACATTATATCATGATTTTATAAACTTTCATTGTATAATTTTTGATATATTATTGTTGCGGACTAGAATATTCGCGGCGATAGAGTTCAAAAACTTCCATTTCAGCATTGTACATATATTTAGTACACAAACAGAGGAGAAATAGTAACACCAGGATTTTTACGTGGAAAATCCTGAAAGGGGAAAAACTACGGGGCCACGCCCAGTTGAAAGAGTTCCACTAGTGTTTGCTTGAAATATAAGAGGTCGACTCGTCTTTAAAATTTAGGATGATCATATTACAAAGCTTCACTTCCGGATTGAAATCCAATTACAAATAAGTTGAGTATTCGAGCTGAATTCAAAATTGCTTAGAATTCCAACGTTACTTGGAAATCAAGCAGAGTTCCGGTGTCACTTGGGCGTCGGGCAGAATTCTAGCATTACTTTGGCGTCGGGCAGAATTCCAGCATCACTTGGGCAGAATTCCGGCGCACTCGCGTTACTTTGGCATCGGGCAAAATTCTGATGTCACTTGGGCAGAATTCTGGCGTCACTCGGGCTTACGACAGAATTCCGATGTCACTCGGGCGTCGGGCAGAACTCCGATGGAAGTCGAGGAGGAGTTATTCCCTCATATCATTATCTTCTCTTCTTCTTGCTTGGGTCCCCTCTCAAGAGAAATGATATGTCTATTTATAGATTTTCTGAAGTGGCATGATCTATAAATATATGAGAGACCAGGAACAAATATGAAGTGGTTCGGATGAATGGCCGATATTGAATCTTTCAATCGTGGACCATTTATCAGGCATTTGAAGGTTTCGAAGACTTTTGAATTCGACGATCTTGGGCTCGTTGGATTTGTCTTGTCGAGCCGCTCGATTCGACTATAAGAACATCATATTTGGAAACCGTTTGGTAACTTAAATTATGATTTAAAATTTCCAACAGCGCTTCGGGTGCTTGATTTGGACTCATTTGGGCTCGGATTGAGTCAAATTTGGTGTCGTTGAGTTTGTATTTCCGAGACGCTCAGTTTGACTATAAGTTTATTGAAATCGGAGTTCAGGTGATCCCAAATTTAATTTTTGAAGTTTCCTGCTTGATTTTGTCTCGAGATTCGTGCCCGATCAAGATAATTTTTTTGAGGATATATCAATTATAAATTTGATCATTCTGAATAATATAATATAATTTTATTATATTTTCACCAGTTAAATATGTGTATAAAAATTTATGAATAAAATGAGTAGAGAAAAAATCAGATTAAAAATTAGTTAAAAAGCGCATATTGTGATTTGTCATGATAAGAATGCATGTTAATATGTACTGAAATGATTGCTATGATTGAGTTATGCAAGAATGCTTGCTAATAGTCTAAATCTAATATGATGTATGTATATGTACTATATATGATATGATAATCTTATGTGATATACTCAAGATTCACGTAGTCAACTGACAGAAGTTTTGACTACCACTTAAAAATCTTATTAATTAGAGTGATATCATTTTTTTATACAGTACAAGGATACACAACTCTTCTCAGTTTATTAGTTAGGAGTTTTAACTATCAATTAAATCATCTTAAATTTAAAATTTATATATAATATATAAATTTGTGTTAATTGGCCTTTTAAAAAAATTACATTAGAGGGATAACACCCTAATATCCGGCGAATTATTATGTCTGGTTATCGGAGACATCCAATCCAGACACACCACGTCACCCAAATACACTAGAATCCGGTGTATTTTGATGACGTGATACGTCTGAATTGATGTCCGGACGAATCGGACTTAATAATTTGCCCTAATATCCGTTCCAATATTGATGCGACATCCTAATTTATATTATCGGGACGGCCGAATTGAAAATAAAGTTACTTTTCACGGGCTAGGGTTTCTGCTTCTCCTCTAGCGCCCTTCTGATCTCTTTTCTTCTCTCTTCCTCCGGCGAGGCCGGAGGATTTTTTTCTTCCTTTTTTCGATGGCATCTGCTTTTCCATCTTCTGCTTTTCCTCCGCTTGGTTCTTCAGCTGGAGGGAAGGTTCCCACTGTCCCGAGAGATTGGTCAAATGTTTTTGCTCCTGCTAAAGACTCTCCCAAAGCTTTTAATTTTTCTCACTTTCCTGAGGAGCCTGAAGTCATTCCTTTTTCTGGGGAGAAGCTTCTTCAGGGGGGTGAAGATTGGAAGCTATGTTTGGTTGGCTACTCGATAGGAAGGAGACCTTACTACGAAGCTTTACTTGGGGCCATTAAGAAGACCTGGAGCTTGATAGGCTCGGTGCAGCTCCTTTCCTTAAGTGACGGTTTTTTTCTTCTTCGTTTTTCTTGTAATGAAGATTTGGAAATGGCGTGGTCCAGGGGTGTTTGGTTCCTGTTGGGTAAACCATTCGTTTTGCAGAAATGGCATCCCAAGTTCAAACCTTTGAAAGATGATTTCAAGTCTGTTCCCATTTGGGTCAAAATCCATGATTTACCGCTTGCATGCTGGAACTCTGAAGGGATTTCTAGGATTGCAAGTAAGATTGGGGTGCCTATTGCTGCTGACAGTCTTACAGAGCAGAAATCTCGCCTCACTTTTGCTCGTGTCTGCGTTCTTGTGGATTGCTCGGTGACCTATCCGGAGGTGATTAAAGTTTCTCTTGATGGGGATGTTGTGTGCTTGAAGGTACAATATGAATGGAGACCTTTTCCCTGTTCTCACTGTAAGTCTCTAATGCACTTCTCCTCCTCTTGTCCGTCTAAGCCTGAAGTGGTTATAAATGAGGAAAATGTGGAGAATCGTGGTAGGAGCTTTAGTAGGAGACCCCATAACCGCAAATATTCCAAAAATCAACAGCCTGTTAAACTTCCTGCTGAGCAGGAAACTTCTTCCCTTCCTTTGAATGCTTCTAATGGTGGCTCTCTTACAGACCAGGGGGTTTCTAGTGTGCTTGGTAAAGACTTACATTACCAGCCTCACTCTCCGCCTCCTTTCAAAGTGGTTACCTCTTCTACTGAACTTACCCTGGTTCCTAATGCTGCTGCGTCTCAGTCTGATAAGGTGGGAGTTGGGGTTGGGATCCCTAATCTAAACTCTCCCAATCATGCAGCTTCTTCCTCCACTAGCTCACTCCCTCTCATTAATAACTCTGCTCCTAAAGTTACTGTCTCACCTAACCGATTTGATGCTCTAAATATAGAGGATGACTCTCAGTCGCAAACTTATGTTAATAAAGAGTATGAGGATATCTCTGTCCCTGATAAGGCTGATGACGGAGGGGATCTCCAGAATTATGTGGGTAATAAGTCACAAATCAAACAGCCTAGTCCTGCATCTAAAAAAACTGCTAAGGGTAAGCAGGTCAAAAAAACCCAAAAACAATCTAAGTCCAAATGACTTCTCCACACCTTGCGGCGTGGAATATCAGGGGTTTTAATCGCCCTGATAAAGTTTTATGCTTTAAGCGTCTTGTGGATTCGTTTAAACTTGATTTGGTTTGTGTGTTGGAAAACAGGATTCAGTTGAAATCTTTAACTAATCAGTTTTTTGAGTCTTCTCACTCTCTCTTTTAGAATGAATCAAGCTGCCACAATTTTGACCATGCGTTATCTGGGAGAATTTGGGTCAAGTGGGACCCTCTCAAATTAAACTTCACTCCTAATTTCATTTCTTCTCAAATGATTTCTGGACTTGTTACAGGCTCTTCATTTTCCTCCTTTCAACTCACTGTTGTGTATGCTTCCAATAGTAGTCAAGAACGTAAAGCTCTGTGGAATGACATTGGTTTGGCTGCCCCTGCTTCTCAAATGCCGTGGGCTATTATTGGTGATTTTAATTGTTGTAGGTTCGCTTCTGAGAAGCTGGGAGGATCCGATATTAATCAGGCTGCATTGTTTGATTTCAATTCTATGATCTTCAACAATTGTCTTTTGGATCTGCAATCGATTGGGTGTAAATTCACGTGGTATAATCAACGTCAGGACAATCCAATTCATATCAAACTTGATAAAGTCTTGGTAAATGATTCCTGGTTGAATTCCTACCCCGACTCCTTCTGTTCTTTTTAGAGTCCTTCTTGCTCTGACCATTCCCCGATTCTTTTACTATCTGGAACTCAAAATCAGTCAAGGCATAGGTTTCTCTTCAAGAACTATTGGACTAAGCTTGATGAATACTGGTCTCTCCTTGCTGAGATCCTTTTCCTGCCGCATTCGGGTAACCCTCTGGCTAATCTCTGCAATTCTCTGAGAAGTCTAAAACAGAAAATTAAAGCCCAGAAGTGGGCTTCTTCCTCTTGTGTTAGTAGACACATTGAACTCCTTCATGCTACACAACAATCCCTGTTGGATTCTCTCCATACTGATCCTTCCAGCACGTCTTTAAATCAAGCTTATAAAGAGAACAATGCCAAGTTAGCTGAGTTTATGTCTTTGCAAGCTTCCTGGATTATTCAAAGAGCCAAGGTTAATTGGTTGAAATATGGTGAAGATGATCTTAAATTCCTCTATGCTAAAATTAGGATTAGAATGGGGAGTAAGAAATCGGTTGTTAACCTGTTCAATCATAATTCACAATCTTCTAAAGAGGAAGTTACTGCAACCATCATTAATTACTATCAAGAACTTTATAATCCCATCCCCCCATTGCAATAGGGATATGGCTATTTTCCCTGTGGGGACAGCCTTGGCTGCTGACCAAGCTCAATCTCTTATCTCTTTTGTGACGGATGGCGATATTAAAGCTGCTGTTTTCTCTGGTTCTTCTAAGTCTGCCCCGGGCCCTGATGGTATAAACTTTCACTTCTATAAATCTGGTTGGCACATCCTTGGTTCCTATGTCTGTAGGGCTATCAGATCTTTCTTCATTAAAGGTTATCTCCCTAAAGGTGTTAAGGCTACTGCTCTAGCTATTGTTCCTAAGAAGAAAAATGCTTCTAATATTTCTGATTATAGACCGATTGCCTTGTGTAATGTGCTTTACAAAATCATTGCCAAAACTTTGGCTACTAGAATCAAGCCGTTCATGAATTTGATTGTTAAAGATAATCAAGCTGGGTTTGTGAACTCTAGGGTGTCTACTGACAACATTCTTCTAGCTAATGATATTCTTTTTCATGCTGATAAAAGAGGTGGGGAAAAAATTTTCTGTGCTAAGTTGGATATCAAGAAAGCATTTGACTTTGTCTCCCGGGATTTCCTTCTTGCTAGACTTAATCAGAAAGGTTTTCCGTCTACCTTTTCTAATTGGGTTAAGGCTTGTGTCTCTGATGTCAACTTCTCTATTGTCTTGAATGGGGCACTTGAAGGTTCTTTCCTTCTTCGGTTGGTTTGAGGCAGGGGTGTCCCCTTAGCCCATACCTTTTCTGTATTGTGATGGATGCCTTCTCAAACTTGCTGGATGGTAGAGGTTTTAAAGGTATCACTAATGGGAATTTTAAACTCACTCATCTCCTGTATGCAGATGATGTCTTAATTTTTGGTGAGGCTTCTAATGAGAATTGCCAAATTCTTGTCTCTGTTATTAATGATTTCGCTAATTCCTCTGGGCTAGTAATTAATCATGACAAATCCTATATAATGTTCCCTAAGCATGTGAGTAATCAGCTGGAGGTGTGTCAATTGCTTTCCATTCATACCATTGTTTCCAAGATCACCTACTTGGGGATTCCTCTCTCCTTTTATAGGCTCAATGTTGCTGATTTCTTGCCCTTGTTGGATAGTATAAACAAAAAACTAAATGGCTGGAAAGCAAATCTCCTTTCTCTTGTGGGCAGACTTCAATACCTCAAGTTCACTATACAAAACACTATTGCCTACTGGATTAGGGGGTCGATTATATCTAAAACTGTGCACAAGGTTTTCAAGAAAGTAAGCTCTAGATTCTTGTTTTTTGGCAACTCCAACACTGATAAGAAGCTTCATATGGTTTCTTGGGATAAAATTTGTTTACCCAAAGACAAAGGTGGTTTGGGGATTTATTCTATTAATGCTATGTAGTTTGCATTCAACTGTTCTGTTATTTTAAAAATGTACAACTCTGTTTCACCCCTAGCTTGCTGGTTGTTAGCTAAGTATTGCTCTCCTTGGAAGCCCCCTCACTTTTCTGCTTCAAAAATGTGGAAATCGATTTGCTGCACGGCTGGTAGTGTTAAATCCCTTTTCCAGTTTAGAATTTACAAAAATTCTCCTATTTCTCTTAAGTGGGATCACTGGTGCTTTAATTCTACGTTGGGGAATTTTTGTGGTATGGTGGATAATTTTGGTTTACCAGATATCATGTTGAAAAATATTATTTCTATGAATCGTTGGGATTACTCTGGGGTAATTCCATCCTTATATCACCAGACTTTGGCTCAATTTATTATTGAGGAGGGTGAGGGGCCTAGCTTGCTTTGGAAGGAAAAGAACTGCTTTCATTTTAAGCTTTTTATCAAGGAATATTATTCTGATTACAATGATTGCACTTGGGCTAAATTGGTCTGGCATAAAAACTATGTTCTTAAGCATGCTGTATTTGTTTGGTTGGCCTTACGGGATGGCCTGAAGACTGCGGATGCGCTAAGAATGAGGCATATTCTGGTTCCTAAAACCTGTAGCCTATGCAATATGTGTGATGAATCTATTGCTCATATCTTCTTTGAATGTTCTTTCTCTTTTTCCATATTAAGAAGCTTAATTCCTGGGGTTGAAATATTTCTTCTCAGACCGACTATGTTGCAATTATATGACTGGATGAAAGTAAAATTCTGTGCTAATGTGACTGATTTGAACTTTTATAAGTTGGCGGTCTGCTGCAGTATTTATTTTATTTGGAAAGAAAGGAATAGTAGGAGATTTAGTGGTATAAATCAATGTTCTACCACTGTTTTGCTGTCCATCAAAAGGGTGATGTTTGAGAAGCTGTTGAATTGGAAGAAAGTTGATGTGCTGCTGGATAAATTATAAATGGCTGGTTCTTTTTGGTCCCCTGTCCCTTCGTTTTGCCTGGGGTTTTTGGGGACTGGACGATGATGATGCTCCCCATTGTGTGTTCCTTGGAGGGTCTTTGGGCAACCAGGGACACATTCTCTTCTCTGAGTCCAGTCTCCTGGCATCGGGAGCTGGTGATTTTTCTCTCTTCCTTGCAGGATTTCGCTCGGACTGGATCTCTGGTGCCTCCCAGCTGCTCATCTCTGTTGTCATCTTCGTCTGTGGTGGCTTTTTTGCTGTTATTGGATGCTGTATCTACCAATTTTGGTTCTTCATTTATCTTTTTTGGATTATTCTGGGTGGTATACATGTATTTTGATCTTTTTTACTGTTGCTCTTCATTGTTTGTATTAGATGAGGAGCTTTTTTTGCAGTAACCTTCTTTTTATGTAACCTTTATTTCTTTTGAAATATAGGGACAGTTGCCCAAATTTTCCCAAAAAAAAAAAAAAAAAAAAAAAAAAAGTTACTGGACGCCACGGAGCCGTTCGAATGTCATCATCATTGACAAATTGGGCTTCACAAATCATTGAAAATATTTCGCACCTCATCCTGACGTTTGTTTTACTCGATGACCAAATCGTCTTGCTCTCTCTTTCTCCTTCAGTGGCCGGGATTTCGAAGGCGGCTATGGAGGACTCTGAGACTGCAGCACCGTACACTCTCCTAGGGTTTCTTATACGAGGCGGCGATGGCGATTATTGTGGATTTATGATGGATTACGCGGAGAGGGTGAAGAACGCGCTGCTATGGGTGGGGCTTTTCTCGATTACCTTCTTGCTTTTGCAGAAGCTTGCGAGGCTGGTGAGGTTATGGGGTCAAGGGAGCAGGATTCCTGGCCCTCCTTCTCCTTCCTTCTTTGGCCACTCTAAGCTTATTGCCGATCGCGCAGTTGGTCAAAATATGATTGGTAGATCTGTTTATTAGTATTATTATTGTTATTTTAATTTCTTTGCGTTTGAGATTTGCATTGGCTACTGCTGGTAGGTCTTTGGCCTTTCTGATTATATTTGCATCAAGGCATTTGGAAATTTTTTGTATTTATGGGTAGAGGCGCTGGGATCCTAATTTTATTAGCAACAGTTAGTGGCTGTTTTAGTTTCCCGCTTTTAAAAAATCACCTACTTTTACTTTAGAAGAGTTTTGTATTCATTCACTTAATCTGAGTGCTTATGTGGTTTTAGCTTTTGTGCGAATTTATTTTGGACTATATCTATTATCTCCTGCTAATTCTAGAGATTCTGGTTGTTTAATTCGGCGATATAATTAAATT
This sequence comes from Dendrobium nobile, assembly GCA_022539455.1. Classification (NCBI taxonomy): domain Eukaryota; kingdom Viridiplantae; phylum Streptophyta; class Magnoliopsida; order Asparagales; family Orchidaceae; genus Dendrobium; species Dendrobium nobile. The sequence continues at coordinate 36,431,327 of CM039720.1, read as the reverse complement.
TTAAGAATATACCTGTCTGTGATTTATGGTTCTATTATGGGACAGGTGATTGAAAGGCGCTCCTTTGGTACTACTAATAAAATTGGTGGAAGGCTAATGCTACGTTGCCCATAATGATTGAAAGATGTTTCTATAGTACTTCTACTAGGCGAGTTTGGCTCATAATTCTCTTCTAAGATTTATGTGCTATGTAATATAATGGTTTTAGTGTTTAGGGTGAGGGGTGTCAAAAAAAGCCGGTTGTTTGTGTTCGATTGTGTTTGGATCGATCATTAGCTCTAGATCGACTAATTTTTATAAGCTCATTTATTTACTCAGTCAAAATGAACAATGCCTTGTTCGATTGTCTTCAGCTTGATAGCAGCTTTATTATGTTCATATATGCTTAAAAATATGAATATGCATATACATAGATATTGTGTATATTCTTATTCACACATTTATATTTGTGTAAATTATTTATATATACATGTGGAGACATATATATTCAATAATTTATATATAACTTTAATTAGGCTTTATGTTTGTGCACAACTTGTATTCGGCTCCATGAGTTATTGGGCCGAAAAAAAAAAAGACTTGTTTACATAACAAGTTGAGCTAAACATGACTTGAGCTTGCTCATGTCAACTTTTTTATGCCCTTATTTATAGTTGAGTCTATGCAGAATTATTGGAAATTGTATAGACTAAATTACCTACTACACTTGTATAAGAGAAACAAGAGGCACACTTGCATAATAATTTGTCTGAAAAAATAAGAGTTCCTATTGCTAAGTTTAAATAGTAGGAGCTTCTTTCTTAGTGTTCCCTTTGATTATATGTGAAATTAGTTGATGCTCGATGTGTAATGATGATTTTTGTTGCCTTGTTTTTAGTGTTTCGATAATACTAGATGTTTATTAAAATTTTAAGTTTGATTTAAACTTAATTTGGGTTGGATCAAATCAGACTATGAGATGCACCATTACCTCTAGACATTAATAAATACCACCTAGTCAGCGAAGAGAAAATTTTAGATGAGCTTAGTGAAAAAAATAATATTGTGTTTTTGGTTAGTAATTTGCTTCTTATGAATTGGTATTGATATTAATGCAACACCAATACCAAGAAAGTTTAAAGCACAATAATAACTTAGTGCAAGAAAAAATTTGGAGCTATGCTTACATAAAAATTGCTCTTTTTTTGGGAAAAATTGGGGCAACGCCCGTATATTAATATACCAAAAAAGAGAGGCTTACAAAAAGGAGCCTAGGCTGAAAAAACCAAAATACAATTTCGTTAGCCCAAAAAGAACAAACTGATGTAAACGCTAAACCCAAAACAAAATTGAAAAATTAAGGGCTTGGGGCTCAGAAAAACAGGAACCCGCTCAGGGCAACAATATCCATCAGGTGAAAGCTCAGATGCCCAAAAGAAACCGGTCCAACCAGAAGAAAGTTAACCCAGTTGCCAAGAATCAGCAGCCCAAGACGGTAAAGCAGGGTGCAGAATTGTCGTGCCCGGCCAGATTGCGAAACCGCGAGAGCAGCAAACATTGGCCGTCCAGGGGGTAACGAGCGGGAACCACTCATCATCTCCCCATAATGCCCAATGAGTCCACAATTCCTTTAAAACAAGTAGGGAACGTAGCATGGAGCGCCTCAGAGGATTTCCAGTTATAAACTTTGAGAGAAATAGCCCAAGTGATCTTTTTAAGCATCTCAGGAAGAGTCATAGTTGAGCCCGAAAATCTCCTTTCGTTTCTTTCTCTCCACAAGAAGTAAATGACACAGCAAACAACAAAGTAACAAAAATTCTTCTCCACCGCGTTAAAAATGCTAATTTCATCCAGAAATTCAAAAAGCTGCAAAAGTGAAGGTCTAAGTAGAAAACAGTTGAGTATCGGCAACAACCCAGCGAGCACATCAAAAGAGAAGTCACAGAGGAAGAATAAATGAGAAGAGCATTCCTGTTCCCGTAAACAAAGAGGGCACGTGGGATCAATGTAGATATACCTCTTTGCTAAGACATCAGCTGTCTTAAGCCCATTTTTAATCAAGAGCCAAGAGTATGAAGAGAACCTTATAGCAGCCCTTTTATGCCATATATATTTAGCCCAAGAAACTTCCGGTATCCCCTTATAGAAATTAAGCCTAAAAACTTTGAAAAGAGAAGTCTTATTGTTAATCTTTGATTTCCAAGAAAGAGGCGCAGTGTTTTCATCAGTAAGAGGAATACCAGAGATCAAATCCTGCACATCTTTAGGAATAAAATCAGGTAAGCACCAAACACCACCTTGTAAATAAAACCTGAAGCTATCGGGCAAACCCAACGGAGGAGGAGAGAAGTCAGCAACACATTTCCCCCAAAGCCAAGGATCCCAAAAAAACGATAAGTTGCAGTTAAAGGAAGAAACTGAAAATTGGCAATCATCTTTGATCATTCCAGCAATGCCAATTATGAACTTCCAGAATTTGGAAGTTTTAGCTGAGGAGGTGTTCCAAGGGCAAGTATAATTGACTCTGCACCAGTCAAAAACCAGAGCAGAAAAAATTATACATTCTCCAAATAAAAGAACATCCGAAACCATGATAAAGGGACTGGATACTAGAGATCCCAAGACCTCCAAAACAAGTTGAAAGTCAGGTATTCTTCCAAGCAACCAAATGTAGTTTCTTTCCAACAGTGGTCCCATGATAAAGAAATCTAGCACAAAGCCTATCAATCAATTTGATGCAGGTTTTAGGTATTATAGATCCTCTAATCCAGTAAGCCAATGTGTTTGCAATAATGAATCTCAAGAATTGAATACGACCTGCAAAAGAAAGAAATTTTACTTTCCAACCATCAAGTAGAGAGGAAATCCTGCTCAGGAGTGGTTGGAAGTGAGAAGAATTGAGTTTTTTAGTGGAAATGGGGAGCCCCAGGTATTTGAAAGAGTGTTCAGAGAACTTAAAACCCAAGATATGGGCAATATCATTTGCCAGAGAAGTATTGGTGGAGAAGAGGATAGAACATTTTGCATTGTTGGTGTGCAGGCCTGAAGCATAAGCAAAATCCATCAAAAATTTATGAAGCTCCCAAGCATTCTGAGTAGTAGCCTCCCCGAAAACAAGCACATCATCTGCGTACAAAAGGTGATTAAGAGAGAAGGATCCACAAGGAAAACCAGTAAAGTTCCTGACGTCAAGGGAGCAAGAGAAGGCGTCCATGATTATTGCAAAAAGAAGAGGGGACAAAGGACATCCCTGTCTCAAACCAGCCGAAGAAGTAAAAAACCCCTCCAGAGCACCATTAACACAAACAGAGAAAGGAACCTCATTCACACAGCTTTTTATCCAGGATATAAACTTATCCGGAAAACCCTTCACCTTTAATCTGTAAAACAGGAATTCCCAGGACACAGAATCGAAAGCTTTTCGTATGTCCAACTTAGCACAAAATTTTTTTTTGTTGGGGACAACATTAAAACAATTCAAGATCTCATTAGCCAAGATAATGTTATCAGTTGAAATCCTCTTAGAAATGAAACCAGCTTAGCTCTTGTGAATGATAAAAGACATAACATTTTTCTGGCGATTAGCAAGAATCTTAGCAATAATTTTGTAACAAACATTGCAGAGAGAAATCGGACGGTAATCAGAGATATTGGTTGCATTTTGGTGCTTGGGAATAAGAGAAATAGCTGTATCCTTAGCACATCTGGGAAGCTGCTCCACATTGAAAAAGTTTTTAACAGCATTAGTAACATAAAACCCAATAACCTCCCAAGAAGTCTTGAAAAATTCGAAAGTGAAGCCATCCGGACCCGGAGAGGAGGAAGTAGGGCCAGAAAAAACCACATGTTTGATCTCCAAATCAGTGACAGATGCATTTAAAGATCCCAAAAGATGTGCAGGAATAGTATTCCCAATAGCAGCAAAGTATTGAAGATAACTAGAAGATGAGGGCACAGGGTTATAAAGTTTCTTAAAGTGTGTCACAATAGCTCTAGCAATATCCGAAGGAGTGGAAAAATGACCTTCCTCAGTAATAATCTCCTTGATTTTGGAAGAGTTAGCCCTAGCCTTAATGCGGGCATATAAAAATCCAAGATCATCATCACCACTCCTTAGCCATTTAACTTTAGCCCGTTGGGTGATCCAGGTTAAAAATTGCTCTTCAATGAGGGATATTATAAGCCCCATTTTTTAATCAGTGACATTTCTCAGTGTTACTTTTTCATATAAATCCCCACCTTGTTTCCTTTCCATGTCTAATGATGTTGTCAGGTATATCATACTATATTTAATTCACATTTTAAAGATAATATTCTACCAAATATCAATGATGTTTGTGTTGAAAGTCTGTCATATTCTTTTACGTTAAATTTCATACTAAGCAGGTTCATCATAGGTAGTTTCAAAAGTCTGAGATTTCATAAAAAAATCAAATAGATTAATACTTTGTAACCTGCTAATTAACAACATCCTAATGGAATTAATTTGTCACAAGTTATTGGTAAATGTTTGTCTTATTCCTTTACGTAAAATTTGATACTAAGCAACTTCATCACAACTAGTTTCAAATGAAGATATTTTATAAAAAATTCAAATAATTTGTGTTATTGTTTGTTAACCGGCCAATTAATAGCATTGTGATAGAATTAATCACAAACTAATTTTTAACTATAAAAAGTGAAGAAAAGTTCAAAAAAATCAAGCCTCTCAGGTGAGCTTCGCTTAGCCACCTCAACTCACACACGCCATCTGTCACTTCACCTAGTCTTCTCTTGACATACATGCATGTTCCCACATGCACTCGCTCACAATATGCTCGTTGAACTCAACACACTAGAGCTTTTATTGCTTGCTTGCTCCCATTTTCTGCTTCATTTGCACGTTGCACATCCCACACCATGCCCGCCCTGTTTCACCCTACTCGTATAGAGACTTAAAGGCTTGTCCTCTTCGCCTGCTCGTAAGATTCGCAACACCCACAACCCCACGTTACGTCATGATCCTTGTTGCCTTTGTCTGTTTGTCATTACCTCCTTCGTTTAAATAAATTGCATAATCTACAAAAGACACATGTGGCACTCAAATCTAAGAAGATGAATCCGTAAGTGAGCTCTTACACCAGTACCCTTCATTCCATTGTTCTTTGCTCCATCCATGAAAGAAGACCATCATCTGCATATCATTAATCTTTGATTCGATTACAACCTACCTTCCTCTGATGATCTTTGTTCTGGGTCCAAGGAGAGCTTTTCTCACAAATTGTGACTCTTCATTACCAATGTTCTATGGAGGCCATGGGTCGCCAACTCACCATTAAGAAGCAACTATTGTAGTGGCCTGACATTTTTTATGACAATTATCTACTTGAAATTTACCACCATTTCTCAGAAAGGTGACGAGCATGGTTATCATCACCTAAGCTGCTAGCAAGGCTGTTGTTTTTGCCCCATAAACAACACTAGACAAAAGGAAGAAGTTGATGTGAATAATGTTTATATAAAAAAAATAATAAGTCAATCTCTTTATCATTACTTAATAAAAGGTTGTATATTATATCAAGGAAAAACAATGCTTGCTTCTTCATTATTCAGTGAGTTATCAATTAAGTATACAACTTGATTAGGATTCACATTTAATTTTCCATCACGTGAAAACCTTCGAGTAGAGTGAACACTATAGGAGTTAAAAAATGGCATATATGGCGCTACCTATTATGTAAAATAAAAATTACATCAAGATTTTTAGCCAAAAGTTGCTTAGTAATGTATTTTTCTAATTTTGATCTTGTGAGTGTAAGTTGGATGTATGGTTTCTTTCAGTTTGATAAGAGCGAATATCTAATTATGGGGGAGGTTATCTCCTTGTATTGGTGTGATGCTTGATTTTTTTTTTTATTCTGCTATTTATATTCCTTGTTCTTATTTCACCTATATTGTTGATATTACCTTGTGGGTGCTCTTGCCATTGTTCAAAACTTGATATATAAAAAATTCTTTGGAAATTAAATTACATTAGCTCGTTGAGTTTATGTGTTTCTAATTCCTTGTTGAATTTCATGGATTATTTAGATAATTTTGTTAACTATTTGGTTTTTGTTCTATTTTTAGTATTTCTTGTTTGTATTTAAAGCAACGAGTTAATTGAATTATTTTTTTAAAAATTAATTAATTGAATTATTTGGTGGCTTGTAATATGTGAAGTTTTAATTTATGCTTTGTGTATATCCATACTACACATTATATTAGTTGCATTTGAAAACCCAACCTTGAGCTGTATTTCATCAATTGTTATTTTTGTTTCCTTATTTTGAATTATTGTTCAAAATTTTGTCATTCAGGTTATTTATCCAAGATGCATGAGAAGTATGGACCCATTGTGAGACTATGGATGGGACCTACTCAGATGCTAATCTCAGTGAAGGATATTGCAATGATTGAAGAAATGCTTGTGAAGGCAGAGGATAAATTACCACTGATTGGAAGGGCATTTCGCCTTGCTTTTGGTAGATCCACACTTTTTGTCTCCTCCTTTGATAAGGTAATCTCTTCTGCAATTTAGATGGTATTATTCTGTAGCTAAACTTTAATAAGATTTATATGATTTTCTGATATTAAACAGCAGGCTATTTCATATTTGTAATCATTTTGGTGGAACCCTTTTACCTTCTACCGGGTAAAAATCATGAACATGGTGAGAATGCTTCTGCAGCATTTCGGAGGGAATTGACTGGCATTTTGTTATTTGAGTCATAGCATTCCACTAGTCCACATTCGATTGATGTTGTAGATGTCTTTTTCATGCAACTATGGTTTCTCTTTGTTTTTCATGGCATATATTTGTGTCATCTTACTGGTTTTCATAACCTTTGCCGTGTCAAGATTTCTAATTGTTTACTATGTTGACACAGCCATTTTAGTTGTAGGAATCATTTTTCCCAAATTATTGCAGGCCCGAAGAACACGGGAATCCTTGGCAGTATGTATGAACAATAATCTGCTTGAGAGATTAAATCAACTTCCTGGAAAGGTTGTTGAACATGTCTTGGAAAGATTTGTTTCTATTATTGCTAAAGATGTTCCTGATAGCAGACAGGTTTCTGAGCACATGGCATCTTACATCCTCGGAGCTTCAATGTTTGGTGATGCTTTTTTGAACTGGTCAAATGCAAGTCTGTATGAAGAGCTGCTTGTTACAGTTGCTAAGGAGGCATGCTTTTGGGATTCGTATAGGATTCCTCCTTTTTGGAGCAGGAGATATAGGACGTATCATTTTTTATGCACAAGGCTGAAGGAATTGAACAAAGATATTATTGATGAAAGTATGAAAAGTAGAAACGTTGCTAGAAAAGAGGATGGTACCGCAGTGTTTATAGATGCTATGATGTTTGGGGGGAGCTTGTTCCATGGGAAGACAAAAAAACATCATTTTTCAGAAGAGGAACAATGTGATAATATCTTAGGTTTGATTTTCCATGGTTTTTTAACCACTGCAAGCTTGATTAACAGCATTCTAACAAGGCTTGCACTACATCCGGAACTGCAAGAGAATGTAACACCCTCTCCTTTCTTCATTTTACTGGTTTTGCATTTCTGTTTATGTTCCTCATACATGATCTCTTCTGTTGATGGCCATTGGATCATCCACATTTTAGCATAATTTTGATTAACTTTTTGTACTTCGAAAATAGATTGTAGCAATTACTTTGTGGGGATTAATTTGGTTTCTATTTTAAGAGTCGAGGGACTAAATAAGACCTCATTTTTAACACCATGATGCAATTTCAACAAGAAAATATACATTCCTAAAATATTCTCATTTTTAATCTCATTCTTGAACTTAGATTGAAATCTTTATCACTTTAAATCATGGGAACTATTTTGGTTCTTTAGCATACAAGGGACTAAATTGGACCTTTTGCATACCCTGGGACTGAACATGATCATTTCGATCTATTGTTCTTTTAAGAAAGTAATTGTCTATCCAGCTGAAAATTAAAAATTTGTAAAATCCATGCAAATGATAGCAGCCATCTGATAAATTTTTTGCATAAAAATTCAGGATCAGGAAAGAATCACATATTCAATTGAAAAAAAAATCAAAATGAACTATATTTGCAATAATTAGTTACATTAGCAAATTAATCACTAAAGTATAAAATATAAATAGTGCAAAGAAAGACAATCTATGCTTTCCGCTTGTACAAGAAGATGACTTTTTCTAGACATCTGCAGTCTCCAACTACACCAGATCTTGAAAAAAATTTCATTAATTTAGAACACAAATGTTGAGTCAAAGTAGAACAATCAATATAACTGTTTTTTAATGCTTGTCACGTCCCTTTTTAATGACAAGTCTCAATTTTCAATAACAAAATCAGAATATAAAGTCGGAAGCCACATCCCAAAATGATAAGAATTGCTGAAATCCTGCAGAAGGTAACCTTTGCAGAAAACCTGCAGGAGCAGGTCTTATCTACACTGATAACATTCACTGTAAGGTTACGGGACAGAATTACAACCTGTTATCTGGCAATAAGTGCAAAAAAGGCTTTAAAGAACATGAAATGGATTAAAGAGATCATAGCTACAGGCTCGTGTAAGATCCTAAAAAGGCTTGTTGAAGCAGACGATTGCAAACTCAGAAAGCTCGCAGAGTGCTTGTTGGTGCAGAAGGAATTATGGAAGGCCATAATTGACGTGGCAAAATAATCTGGATGATGATGATGAGAACAGGATGTATCTGTTGTTGTTGGGATAGTTTAGAGGTTGCTCTTTCTGCTTAAAAATTGAATTTTATGTGACATTATGATAGTCTTAAATTTTTTTTAACTGCAACTGGTTTGTGTTTATCTAGTATGGATGAATGATTATTAGTTTTTTGGTCTCTTGTGACATATTTAAAAATACGTTTTTTGAATCTTTGTCACCTTGTAGATTTATTGGGAAATTATTTCTTTGAAGAAAACGAGCAAATTTGATCTGTCTGATGTGCAAAAGATGAATTTTTTGTTGGCGACTATGTATGAATCGGCTCGCCTCCTACCACCTGGACCTTTGCTTCAGAGATGTTCTCTAAATCATGGTAAGAACTACTTTGTGCATGATAGTTTAAGTTAAAGGTTTATGCTTTTTTTGATTAAATAACAATTGTCGTATCGTCATGGATTTCCTGTTTCCAAGTATGCTGCAGCATATCAACTTTGTATCTGCAAGCACAGTAGTTATTGAGAAGGGAATGTTGACGTGCGTGTTTTAGTTCGGTTGGGTCTATCATTTGCTCCACCTATCTTACTAATAGCATTTCTATTAACACAAATATTAAAAGCTTTTTTTATTGGGAACACAGAGCGTGTGTTAATATTATTCCTTGTATTAGTTTCTATTTTCCTAGTTTAGTTTGTCATAAAACATGCTTTGATAATAGGATGTGTTTTCTAGTGTTTGGATTAATTATTATTAGGTTTGATTTATTGCTTAGATTGCAAGAAAGTTGATCATTAGTATTATAACTAACTATGTAGAGTGACCAAGGAGTTCATAATTGTAATAGGATATTTTTTTTTGGAAACATCGATTTCCAACACCCGTCTCTAATAATTCTGCCCTCATCAATGTTCCATCTAGCCCAACAGTTCTCCAACATCCTTATTCACTTCATGCCATGATTCATGGGATCATTAATGTCATCTTAGCAATTCGTGGACTATTATATTTATTTATTTGCCATCTCATCAATTTGCGGATATTGTAATTATTATTTTTAGATTTTATATGTTTCCTATCAGAAGCTCTTCTAGGATTGTATAAATGCTACACAAATATTGGAATGAAATACTTCAATTTTTCCTAATTACTTCACCAATTCTTCATCGATGCAATGCCTAGAACTTGTAAATCTTCATTCTTGCATGTCTCTTTTCATTCCTCTTAATCTTCTTATTTGCGGCCTTCATTATTTCTGCCTTTCCTCTATAATCCTTTTTCTTCGCAATGAATTAGTATCACATTTTTCCATTGCATGGATCACAAAAATACCTATGTTCATTTGGAGCCAAATTGGCATTCCAAATCCAATGGAAGAATTACAAAACATTCATTCGACGTATCATTTGAATGGAAATAACTATCTCAAGTAAGTACGATAATTTCACATCTTCGTGAAAAGAAGAGGAACATTGAGCCATTTATTTGATATCAGACTTCAACAATGGGATCCCCATATTCAGTACTTGGGATGAATATGATTCAATGGTGGTGCCATGGTTATTGAACTCCATGGTTCCTGAAATAAGTAAAATCTGTATGATCTTTCAAGCAAAGAAAAATTTGGATACGATAAATCAAATGTATTCTAAAGTTTGTTATGCGCTCAAACCTATGAGATAAAAACTAAGATTTTGGCTATATGTGGTTCACATTTCATACTGCTATTTCTCCAACTAACTATATAATTCATTAATCCCTCATTGGGTTTTTTCTTTTTAACTACCAAATCTCCCACTATAATTTGGTACTGAGCTTTGACATTTCTCTTTATAAACGAAGTTTTCAACTCTGCAAAGATTTTCATTGTGTTAGTAACTCAACGTACCTATCAAATGCAACCTCTGATAAAATGATCACAAACTGCTTGAATAATAATGTATCATTGCTACCCACGTAACAACATACAACTCTAGAATGAGTTGGATACTGACATGGGTTCCTAACTCCATCAAATAACATAAATGCAGAGGTATAATTTTTTTTTGGATTCTATATCGAATCAAACTCTTCCTGGTATGGCCTTCCCCTTTGGACTGAATGACCTCTCTGAGTTTGAGCCATGGATTATTTGATTTGTTGAACTATGAAATCCTTCAAATCTTCCTTTGATAGATGTTGCCGTACATACCCAAGCTCTTTCTTGGTCTAGAATCCTATCTATATATGGTGGATGATTTGGGTTAAGAATATTGAGGACGTAAATTTTTAAGTGGGGGAGATTATGAAATTGCTAAATGTGGCCCCTACATATTTAAAAGACGGCTCCCACTATATATTACATTGGCCCATATAGGGTTCAAGAGGTGACTCCTATAGTACAACATCAGAAAGTAAGGAGGATGATCCATCACATAATACTCCAATCCACTATAGAGACTTTGGCGAGTGGTGGATCATTATTAATGCATTCAAATAGAATGCGTTTGATGTTCTTGCTAGATTAAATGTTGAGTTTGATGTTTTAAGGGAACAAATTCTTGAAAAGGGGGATTTATCTTTTCTAAATGAATTCATTGTCATCATTCAAATGGATGAAGGAGAGTGGGAGTTATGATTGCCAGTAACCCCATAAAAGGTTCAACCCTAATGACAAAAGATTTTTGACATCTCAAAACTCTCTTCTTCTGAGGACCACAAGAAATCACACCAAATAAAGGTGGTCAATAGAGATTTTATATGGTTCACATATTGCAAGAAGGCTTGACATACAAAAAAGGATGCTGGAAGCTTCATGAGGCCACCAAGCAAAAGTTGAACGGAATTTGGAGAACAAGCAAAGTACAGAGTTACATTTATCTAACACATGTGGAAGAATTTAGCACCAAAGAAATTCCCATTAAATTCTAAAAAGAAGAAATAGAAAAGTTGAAAGTTTTGTTGGCATCAGTAGAAAAGACCCCTATGATTGATGCTTATTCTATTGCATTCTCATGTATTACCTTCTCTTTTTATGTTTTTAAAGTATTTATCTTGTGTTTCTTCTCCAATCTACTATATTTCCTGCATTATTTTTTTTTATTTCTCTTTAAAATCAGCCCTATTTCTCGCTGTTTTTGCCAATTCTTTCTAGGTTTGCTTGCAAACTCAAGTATTGCCGTTAGGGTTACTTGCGAACTCAAGTACTTCCTATCAGATGACTGAACTTGCTACATAGCATTTATTGTGCCTATTCATTAATATGTGGACTATTGTTATTATTCTATAATTATTATTCATCCTGCTTGTCAATCTATAGACTATTGTGACTATAATTGTTAGTCCTTGATTTTGTACGTGTCCTATTAGAAGCTCTTCTAGGATTGACAAATTCTACACAACTAGTGGAATGAAATACTCAATCAATTCTTCCCAATTTTTGTTAATACTCATCAGCAATATTGAGTCTATATTTTTTGTATTATTTATGGAGGTTTCCACGAAAAATATAATAAAGTGAGGTGTCCTGTTTATTGGTGAGACATATTGAAATATGAGAAGTGCTAGAATTAAGTAAAAATGTTTAGAACACAAATAGTTTAGAATTAGTGGAACAAAAGCTAGTGGATGCGATATATAATTATATTTTAATACTATTATAAGGTAAAGTAATGCTTAAGAGTGGGTTTAAGTTTCTTTAGTTAATTATATAGAAGTATCCATATATAGATGTTATTATAACTTTATGGACTTTAGGCTTGTGATTAAAAATGAGAAGTGCCTTAGGAGTAGTATGTAATTTGACGATATCATGGAGATTTTAAAACAAAATTTGTAAAGCTAGGCCACTTGTGTTGTTTAGATCCAAATGTTGATAATGGAAAAGTGACTATAATTGAGTTGAGCATGGGGAAAATGGGGATGTTAAGATGAATATTTGACAAAAGCTGAAATAAAAGGATGGAGGAATGATTATAATACTATATTAATGAATGGTTGGTGTAACATTTATTGAATATGAGGTATATAGAAATAATTTTTAAAGGATTCAATTAGTAGGATGTTTAGATGTGTGGCTAAACTAAGAATGAAATGTTGAATGATTATATTATTATATTAGAGTAATGATTGAAATATCATCTATTAAAGTAAAAGTATTGAAAATAAATTTAACTGGTTTGGACATGTGCTACGAAAGGCAACAAATGTTACAATTAGATGGACATATATATTATTAATGTCAAAGGATTAGGAAAGGGTGGGCTTAAAGATAGCTTGGAAAAAAGGCCAAATTTTTTTTTTGGAGGCACGAATTGTCAATTTTAAAAAATACCTTCAACATTTTTCATTTGGGCTTTGGATGGACATCGGCAATTTAAAAAAATAGAATTATTAATATGAAAATATAAATTACATAACCAAAAAAAAAATAATCAAGAGCATATGGTAGTACTTTGTAGCTGAGAAGCACAACATATGCTTTTTCATACTCAATCCAAATAAATAAATTTTCTTAAGAAACAGATTCAGAATCGAACTAAAAAGTATTAAAAATCACAGCTTTAAACTTCTCCACAAGCGTGTGAAAGATCCATTATAAAACCAATGTGCAAAATAGAGGTAACATCAAATAATATGTTTGTAAGAGAACAATAGTTTGAGACTACACAAAAATGCTAATATCATGTAAACGATGCTAGTTCATGTGCTTTAAGCAAACAAGATGGGAGGAACAAAACTGTTGGTGATTTTACGAAAACAAATAAACCCAAGGAGAAAATCATTTCAATAAATAGCTAAGACCTATTTACCAAAAAGTTGAAACCTGAACCATATACTAACAGCTGCTTCTTCAACAACAAGCTCCAGAGAGGAATTTCATGACTAACATGGAAAGGAAGGCGCTTACCTGACATCTAGCCACAAGGTCGAAGTACTCTGCGACAATATCAATAATGAGTAAGCAAATTCATACACTTACATATGATACAATCTAACAATTAAAAAAACTAAATTGTTTTATTGTGCTCTTCAATATTTGGGTTATATCACTTCTAATAATAGCTCCTGGGTGTAATTATTATTAATTTGTAAGATTTAGATATTGCACATGAAATTTCCGAAAAAGCTACTCAATAAAATTTATGAATAAAGGGTTAACACCTCATTTAGCGTTTAATAGGAACAAACGAAGATAATGATTCATAAAGCTGATTTCAAATAGTTGGGATAAGGGTAATGATCATGATGTTGTTGTATGCTTGTAGCCATTGGTGCTCCCTGAGATTTCCAATGATGCAGGAGTTTGATTCCTTCCACTAAAAAAAAATTATGCATAATGAAATGTTTTTATGTGATGGCGTCAAAACTGAAGAGCGAGTGCAGCATATTTCCTGTGAATCTATCCTTAATCTCAGGGCTCTGATGTTCTTTAATTTTACAGATTTGAAACTTAAATCCGGTATAACAGTACCAGCAGGAGCAATTATTGTCGTTCCTTTGCCACTAGTTCATATGGATTATTCAATCTGGGGGAAGGATGCTGACCAGTTTTATCCTCAGCATTTTATAACAATGACATGCTCACATAAAGGTAGTCTTAGTTAATTGCTTATTATTTTGAATGAATGAGACATGGGTTTTGGTTATGACGGAAATGCACTGCTTCTATTTAATTTGTGTTTCATGGCGGTGAATCTGATTTTCTACTGCTTCCTTTTTTGTTCATGAGAAATTTTAATGGGCTCTTCTTCAGTTCATGTTTTGATTATACTTTTATGTGAATTTAAACATTCAGCTCTAATAGTTTGAATGCATTTCAACTGCAAAGGTATAAGAAAATAAGTTCATGATTTATATAGTTTATTTATTGAACTATGCATACGCCCATGATGTATTACAAATCAAACTTGGTCAGGATCAATGCTGATAGCAGTTATTAAGCATAGCATAAAAAAAAATTAATTCAATAATTTGAATTAATTTTTGATTGAATTCAGAGTTATCCAGATGTCATCTGTATCACCAAATGAATTGCGTTGATGCTATTAGAATGTTAAAATTTTCAAGAAAAAACCAGTAAGATTAGTTTGATCGATCAAGATATAAGATCGACGACCAAATGACGTGATGTCTTGCAAGTCTAGCTTAAAACTCATCACATAAAACAAATTCGTCAAACTATTTCTTTTGTAAAACAGATTGTGTTGACGCATATAAAATGCTGGAAGTAGTTAGAGTAGACACCCATGTTCCTTATCCACTGTACAAAAGCAAAACATAAGATTTACCCGCATATGGGGCAATGACATAATTTGTGACATACGTATGATGAAAATTGTGAGAGAATTGATTTGCATTTTATTAAAATTTCCTATCTTCAAAAATTTAAAATTATATATATATAATTTATCATCAGATAAAATATTTTTATTACATAATTAAGTAAATATATTTATTCAATTAAAATCAAAATATTTTTCGTTATCTCTCTCTCTTTCTCTCCCCCTTTATATATATAACCAAAATAAATTTTATTTATAGTAAAATGTACACCCTAATATCTTACCTAACCCCATTTCCCCACATATCCCACAATTTTTCATGATCTCTCTTGATGCCCATTTCAAATCCCCTAGCCCGCTTGTCCATCTCAAGTCTCCTCTCTCTCTACCAAGCTCATACAACCAAGCCCCCTCGAAGTTTCTTCCGATTTTCTCTTCCCCTTCATGCGTGAAATGCACGCTCGCTCTCTGCTTCTCTCATCTCACGTTGTAGTCTCGTGGGGATCATGATCTCCTTGCTATCCCTACAGCTCCGTCTCTGTCTTCCTCTCACATGTAGCAAACACTTGTTCTAGCATAATTGCACCCCTAAGCTCTCTCATTACGCATCTTATGATCTTCTCACGAGGGACAACCATACCACTCTCTCATCTTCTCTTGCTTGAAATGGGCTCTATCACACGACTCCTAAACTCGCTTGTGTGCTTCTCCTTTCTCTCTGCATATACACCTCTCTGAACCGTAGCAACTTTATCTCAATTACCTTTGTTGTCCTCTTTCTCAATCTTCTAACAACTCAAATATCAACCTTCTTTCCTTGTTGGTGAGCGTCCAAGCCCTAGTAACCTTTCTTACCCTTACTCAACCGCTTGTATCCTTCTTGGCGGCACAAAATTTCTGCTAGTTAAGATTGATTTAAATTGTCATTATAGAAAGATATTCACCTCAAGTCTTAAAAATCCACTTAGACAATCCAATCCGTGGCTACTGACAATAATCTTTCGTTCCGTTTGAGTCGACTACCTATGCTGATTAATTAGAGTAAGACCTATGACAACCCAAAATGACTCTTCATTGGGTTCATCAGATTCATCATCATCCCTCCACCATTTACTTTAAATTAAAGGGGGTAAATTTTACTATCATAAAATAAAAAATATTGCTACTATAAGCCGTGCACTTAATGCCTACCGGCCAACCTTAATCAAAAGTTCTCTCACATTATCAAGAGGGGCATAAGGGCTTGCGCCTGTGAGAAATCTTGAACCAAATCATAAAGCTTTGACAAGGTCTTTGTGTGGTGTCTTATTACAATCTAATTTAATTTCTAAAAAATTTCTTTGAAACCATATTAGAAGAGCTAGGCATGAATTTTTGGATCCCATGATATTGTTTTGTTTTTGTGTGTTTATCTTTGACTTCCGATACTTATGACTTAAAATTTAGATGACATGTTTAAAATGTGCTTGATTCCGTGCACATGCAAATCCATTATTTTAATTATGAAAAAAAGTATAGGAAACATATAAAATCCATTATTCTAAATGAAGTAAAAAAATCATAAATTTAATTGGCTACAAATAATTTCTGCAAGCTTTTTTTTTTTCTCATAAAGTATTAGATGAAAAAATACACTAACTCCGAATGAATTAATTATTTCCTTTACTTACTAATTTCACTTCTTCCTTTTATAATTAATATTTTTTTCTTTTCAATTTTAATTATGAATGTACTTTGCAAATTATAAAACTTAATTTAATATATTATTTTCTAATTGATATAATTTTAAGTTTTCTACATGTTGAATATCTACTTTTTTGTTACGGTTTTAAAGTAAATTATTTCCCATATGAATGCACGGATAATTTGCTGTTTTATTTATATAAGAACTACTCTTGGTTAAATTAATATGGAAACAACTTCTCAGCGGATCTTGGAGCTATTTCTCTGCTATCATGTACTGTTTCTGTGAAAAATCCCATCATTATATGCCCCCTGATATAGAATGGTTTTTGATTACTTGTTTCTAAAACTTACTTTTGCGTAATCTTGTTTGTCTTGAAATGCTCAAATATCTTGATATTTTTGTTTAATATAGATGGCATGTTAGATGAGCATGAGGCTTCAAAAGAAATTACAAGGGAACTGCAAATAGATGGGTCATTTCTTTCTTTTGGTTCTGGTGCAAGATCATGTGTTGGGCAGAAGTTTGTTATACTCGCACTTTCAGCATTGTTTGCATCATTGCTTGATAGTTATGAGGTTTGTTATCTGCTTCATTATGTCATTTTTTTTCTTTACTTGGATTGAGATGCCTAAAATTATTTTTTAAATGCTGACTTGAATTTATTTATTACGTGGAGGAAAAAAGGCTAGCAAATTTTAGTTCTTTTCTCATTGATGAGGATAGTAGGTGCATTTCAATATTATAAAGGCTCTTCTCAGAAAGAAAACTAGCTTGCACCAAAACATGAAAAATACATATATGTTGCGCTTGGCCAAAAATTACATTTAAACATGGTAATTTTCTTAACATCTATTTACAATCATTTTTGAATTCCTTCAATGCACTGCACATTTCCAACAATCCCTATGAAGTTGGTGAATAGATGTTTTCCATTGCTAGCTTGGATAGAATTGTTTAAAACACTTCATTGTAGGCTTATTATTTGCAAGTTGCCAGTCAATTGATATATAGGCTGTGCAAATCACATAACTATCTAGTTTTTCTTTAATGAAGCATAGGTCTTCTGTTATATGTGTTTTGCTTGACCATGTTGCCTTAGATGAGCTATATTGATTGTAGGCTTATTGTTGCAATAAAGTCTCATTGGGCTGTCCCACAAAATCTTCAATTCCTTGAGAATTAATTGAAATCAAAATGGTTTGACAAACATCTTATGCCCTTACTCGAACCTTTGCTTTAACACTTGATCTTGCCACTACATTTTTCTTTTTTACTTCTCCATATTCAAACCCATGAAGAAAGGTGCAATATCTAGAATTTTTTTTTCTATTCACAATAGACCAAGCATAATCAACTTTTCTACACTTGTCAAGTACTAGACTTGCGATTATTTGGAACAATATTCTCATCCCTAGAGTTTCTTTCAGATAATGTAATACTTGATTTATAGCCTGTATGCAGATATTCGTTGGATGATGCATAAAGTGGTTGATCACAGTAGTATCATAATCTTTATCTGATATTGTTGGGAGATATAAACAAGCCTTTCGACTAGGCATTTGATAGTGTTTCTTATCCACCTTATCTTCTCTAAGTTTTGTGATCGAGATTTAGTGTACTTGGTAGTTTACTCACCATTTTTTTTATTTCTTTCTAGAGGTTTGTACCTGATTTTGTATAGAGGTGAAGATTCCTTGAAGTGTGCGAGTTCAACTTCTAGAAAGTTCTTTTATTTTCCTAATTCTTTAAGCTCAATTTTTTTACCAAAATATTGCATCAAAAAAAAAAAATTTTTTTTTTTCATTTTTAACTTCCCTAGTTATATTGCATCATTTTGCTTGTAGTCCCAGCCTTTCAAAACTAATTTATGTCAAAATAACATAATATATTGATAGATAGTAGAACACTTACAGGCTTGACTTGAGGAAGAAAACTTCAGCTTGGAAGGCTGTCTGTTTTCCTTCCTTACACACACGGGTTTTTATAGCCATTTACAAACGAAACCACTGTAAATAAACCATGGGTAGCCCATAGTTTTGGTTAGTGGTTTTATTAATTATGATAGGATACAATAATTTAGGCAACAAAGCCATGTGATGGTGGCTTTTAGGTACAATAATTGTGGGTCTTTATTTATTGGAGTGGGCCCACCATAGCTTTTACACAAGATGCTTGTACGCATGATTGGTGAGATTTTCTAGCATATCGATTATGCCAGCTAGGTTTTCCTCTAGCTGTACTAGTGGCTGAAACAGGTCTCTGTAGCAGTTGTCTTTTAGGACGAGTCTTCGACAGTATTCTGTTTTGTTTGTGTAGATCCGTAGTAGACTATGGATCTCTTTGAGAGTTGTGTAAGTTTGTTCCGTTTCTGCCCTTCGGGCTGATCCTCGGAGTTGGTCCAGTGTTGAAATTTCAATTGGAAATTGTAGTGCTCGTTGTAAGATTTCTCTGTGGATGTCTTCTTTTCTGGGTGTTGCATGATTCTGTACTCCTTTGCTTTGTTGTTCACGTTCTTCTTGGTCATCAAAGAGGGTTCTAAGTTCTTCTGGAGTTGGTTCAGCTGCTGGTTGTTTTTGCTTGTAGTCCCATGCGAAGTATTCCTTTGCGACATCCTTGTAGCTTTGTGTGTTATCAGTAGGGCTTGTTCTTGTTGTCCTTCGAGGATCCTTCGTATGAGGTTGAGTAGGCTCCTTTCCTGTTCTATAAGATTTTGAATTGTTTCTATATGATTCCATCCAGTAATTAGTTGTTGGGATGAATTTTCTTGAAGAATTCCTGCACATAGAACAAACGTTAGTCGTGAAAGGTTGTCGGCGAGGATATTATTTTTGCCAATTCAACCTCATATGAAGGATCCTCGAAGGACAACAAGAACAAGCCCTACTGATAACACACAAAGCTACAAGGATGTCGCAAAGGAATACTTCGCATGGGACTACAAGCAAAAACAACCAGCAGCTGAACCAATTCCAGAAGAACTTAGAACCCTCTTTGATGACCAAGAAGAACGTGAACATCAAAGCAAATGAGTACATAATCATGCAACACCCAGAAAAGAGGACATCCACAGAGAAATCTTACAACGAGCACTACAATTTCCAATTGAAATTTCAACACTGGACCAACTCCGAGGATCAGCCCGGAGGGCAGAAACGGAACAAACTTACACAACTCTCAAAGAGATCCGTAGTCTACTATGGATCTACACAAACAAAACAGAATACTGTCGAAGACTCGTCCGAAAAGACAACTGCTACAGAGACCTGTTTCAGCCACTAGTACAACTAGAGGAAAACCTAGCTGGCATAATCGATATGCTAGAAAATCTCACCAATCAGTCGTACAAGCATCTTATGTAAAAGCTATGGTGGGCCCACTCCAATAAATAAAGACCCACAATTATTGTACCTAAAAGCCACCATCACATGACTTTGTTGCCTAAATTATTGTATCCTATCATAATTAGTAAAACCACTAACCAAAACTATGGGCTACCCATGGTTTATTTACAGCGGTTTCTGGTTTGTAAATGCCTATAAAAGCCCGTGTGTGTAAGGAAGGAAAACAGACAGCCTTCCAAGCTGAAGTTTTCTTCCTCAAGTCAAGCCTGTAAGTGTTCTACTATCTATCAATATATTGTGTTGTTTTGGCATAAATTAGTTTTGGATAACTGCCCATTGCCCGATCTGGACCAAACTTACCTGGTATCACATAGTTATATGGTCAACATAGACCAAAAGGATCGTGACTTACCTTGAGTTTGAGTGTCTGATGAACATTGTATGATCTCTATGAGTTTGCTTGTATCTCATGGCTAGCATCTCCTTTGCAAATCAGACAAACCATGCCCTCAAAGACTTTCAACCTATATGATGTCTTTTTTTAGCTTACATGATTTATAGCAAAATCTCTTCCAAATTCAACTAGAAGCTTCATATAAATCTCTTCTTCATGGCCTTCCTGGTGGAATGTATTTTAGCCATCAAATTGTTTGTCATAATTAGTTGCCAAAGATAATATATTTCTTAAATATATATCTTGGTAAAATTTTCAAAAAAAAAAAAAAAAAAAAAAAAAAAAAAAAAATTATATAATATATATATATATATATATATATAATTGGAACAGAAGTCTCTTGATAATCTATGACATGTTTTGGCATACCCTTCACCTATTAATCTTGCTTAGATCTCTTTGGTGATCCACCTACTTAGTATTTCACATTGTAAACCCATTTGCAACCCGTGAGCCTTTTTTCTACAAATAAACTCAAAGCTCCCATATTTTATTCTTTTTCTAAGGTTTTCATTTCTATGCTCATAGCTTATTTTCAAATTTTATTTGATGAAGCCTCAAATAGCATGGTAGGAATAAGAATATCGCTTCGGCTTGTAGGGAAAGCTCTTATGACTTGTTGAAAACCTTTTAAATGACACAACATGAGAAAGTGGACACAATGGGTGTTTGGTACATAATCTAGTTCCCCACTTAATGACAATGGGAGGATTATGGTCTAGATTGTTGCTCAAATGATTCAATTTGTAAAGTAGTTAGAATTTTTTACCTCAATTGCCGAACTTCAATAGGATTTTTGGATTTGTGCAAGTTCAAGAAAAGATGCTTTTTCTTTTGAGCATGCTTTGTCAAATTGGGGAAATCTTTCAATAGCAGGCACGTTAAGAGAGAGATTTAAGGGATTGCTGCAGATCTTTTTTTGGAACAAAAAAGGGTGTAAGGGAAATAAGATGATCTAATCAATGTGTTCTAAATGTATTTTAGGATATATTTTGCGGATGTTAATATAAAACATCATCTTAGCTATTTGAGGTTGCACAGTGCTCATGTCTTGAGGGCGTTAAGTGCTTGAGGAGCTCAATCTGGAGGAGTCATAAAGAAGATTTATATTTATCTTTGAACTCTTATAAATAAAGAACTTTAAAGAAGAGCTATGCATGGGTTTTGGGTTTATTCTTAATGTTGACAAGTTCATTGGTGTGCGAAGTGCCCACTAACTACGTTTAAGATTGTCACGACCCGGCCCGGTTAGCTCGTATAGACGAGGCGGGAACGGAAATCGGACAGGCAAATAAACCATAACTTCTAAAACTTTTTAAAGACATAAAATTATACTGTAAGAACTTCAACACGTAGGAAACAAGCGCCTCTAATCATCATATAAATAAATATAGCATTTCATATAACATATATGTACAAAGGTGGCAAAACAAAAAAATCTAATCAACGTGATAGCCACCCAAACAATCTAAACTATAACAAAACAACAAAAGAGACAAGTGGAACCTGTCACCCGATGTACGACGGCTGTAAGTGAACCTTGGGTGGTCAGCCATCTCTCGCAGCGGTTTCTCCTGAAAGTTTCCCAAAACTAGGGAATGAGTACGCTCAAGTAGGAAAAACTCTATCCTATGTTTTCATATGACTTCATGTTATAAAGAAAGTTCTGAACTGCTTGAATTTCATGCTAGATTTTGTATGCTTTACATATGTCATTTTTTTTCTATGCTTTATGTCAGATGCCATGTCTTGTGTATTTAATTAATCAAGTCGTCAATTTGCCTTACAGGCCATTTTCTCCTTTTCATCATGTACATCATATATGCCTCGTATGTCATAAAATTTATGTCTTATACTTATGCTTATGCGTTTGCTTATAATTGTTTATGCTTATACTAATTTATACAACCGTACAGAGTACGAGGTGTACTGATCAGGTACACCAATCATCTTTTTGGCCAGTAATCTCATCTTTTGCCCCAAGGGCCATATTGTGTTTTCACACCATATTTGGTACTCCGAAACAAAACAAACACATGCAATCACTTATAATAATATCAAACACTTTCAATATTCTATGCTTGGTCATGAACGTACATGTACATGAAAGAAACATTCTATGCTTAAAGTGCATTAAAGTAGTTGAACTTAAACACTTGCATCATCAATTTAACAATAAAATAAACATAAGGCATCAATTTAAACATAAAGATACATAAATATAATAGGAAAAGAGATTCCTACCTCAAGGCTTAGTTATCCTTTCCTTTGCAAGCTTTACTTGTCAACAATGTTCCCTCTTGAGACCTATGGATCCAAAAGTCATAACATAAGTCTCTTGCATATTAAGATCTCTCCTAACACTCTCCCTTAAACCTACTAAAAAAAATTCCTATGGAAATTTCAGTTTTTACCTAAAATCCCTAAGGTGGAAACCAAATTTCTTTAATAGCATTCCAATAGCATGTTAGAACCCTTCTCTTTCCTAATTATTAGGAAAATATTTTTCTTTTTCGAAATCTCATTTTCTTTAATTTAGAGGCCTCCTAAAGACGTTGGAAACAATATATGTAAAGGTCTCTACACAAAAACTAACATTTTGGAGAAACCTAGATTTGCCCTAAAATCCAAAACTCAAAAGAATTCAACGAAACTTCATTTCCACCGTTAAAACTCGTTCATAAGCTATCCTATTAATTTCATTCAAAAATTCTAAGTTTTGAGAAAGCCCTAAAATTTACCTTGAAAAACTAGGGAAGTGAGGGATTTTTGACTGAAACTCTTACCTTAAGTCTTCCCTTGCTTTCCCTAAAGATTCTCGCCGGAATCTACCCGGAATCGCCGGTTTGGAAGGAGCTCCCGCCGCTTCCCTTCTCTCCCGTCGCCCTCTCTCTCGGGTCAGCCGAACGAAACAACAAGGGACCGAAAGTTTCGGTCCCTTAGGCGTGAGAAGGACTTAAGGAGAGATAGGAAGGGAAATTATGCATGTGCCCCTCATCCTATTACTCTCCCTACTAAGTCTTGAAGGGTAAAATGGGTAAAGCAAGCCAAATGTTATTTAAATGATCTTCGGCAAATTTTAACTCCCAAATCGAGCGAAATTTGGTATAAGTTCTTTATACCATTTCGCTCGAAATTTAGAGACGAATCTATTGAAATTTATTTCGTCGAATTCCGACGACGTCGAAATTTCACTTAAGTTCGTCGCGGCGCATCGATATGCGTGCGACGCACTCAAATGATGAATTTCGGGTTTTACAAGGATACTCAGAATTTGGATTTTAATAATAGAAAACAGAGACAAGGTGGAAGAAGGAATTAGAAAGATGACAAAAATCCTTTTTTTTTGGGTCGTGAAGTGCTATCTTGATATATGGAAAGCATACTGGTGTTGGAATTTTCTTGATGATTCCATAAATACGAGGGAATGTACTTATTTGTGGCTTTCAAGTGGATATATTTTCTGTATGTTATAGTGTTTGGTTTATTTGTGAAAATTATGTGTTCATTGCATCACGCGTGATAGGCATTTCGGCATAAAATAATCAGATGCTTTTCTTAACTTTTACAGGAGGGAGATTGTTTATTTAAATGTATAACCAAGTCATAGAGATTTTCAAACCAACCATACTGGATGGTTTACTTTAACTAGTTGATTCGTTGGTTTTTTTAATGCTTCAAAGTCACCCACGTGTGGAACTAAATTAATCGGAAATGATTTGGAAGAAACTCTTGTGGGAATTTTTTTTTTTTTTTTGAAGTTCCAAAAAATTAGCTGAACGAAATCAACCCAAACGCAGCTTAAATTGGAGGTGACAAATAATTGTTCACAAAGCTTATAGGCTTCGTTTGGGACGCTTTCTTCTTGCTTTTCAAAACAAAATTTTTTAACAAAAGTTTCTCGAATTTAAAATTTTTGCACTAGAAAGCCGTTTTAAAAAGCGGTACGAAAGCTGTCCCAAACGAAAGCTAAAGCTTCATTGGATGGCTTTTTTTCTGCTTCTTAAATCAGCTTCCTAGTAAAAAATTAAAATTTTGTACTAGGAAGCTGCTTCAAGAAGCACTAAGAAAACCGTCCCAAACGAAACCTAATTTTGTTCTAGTGATAATGATGGCGATCATATAAATCCTGCTAGGCTATATGGTTTTATATTATTCACAGACATAAATGTTCTTCTGAAATTCTCTAATAAATAAAACAATAATCAAAAAAAAATAACAACAAAAATTAACCTTACAATTAAATACATATAATCACTCAAACTCATTCATATATAACTAAACCTAACACAAAAAACCACCATCCCCATCAATCCCAACACAAACCCATCACCCCACCACTCACCTCCCAAATCTTCTAAATATTACAAACATTCCCCCCTCCATCCCCTCCTAAATCAACATAAAAGCATAAAAACTAAAACCTACAAAACCAAACACCCACCCAACCACCAAAAACCAAACCCCAAAACCACCCAACAACCCTAAACCATAAAAATCACTACCTCATTATTTTAAAAAATCTTTCAATACATCTTTAGACTCACTACTCACTCATAATCACAATAAACAAACTCCTAAAACAAAATCAAACTCACAACTAAAATACCTCTAATCATGACACAATTTACTAACACTCATAACAACACCTCAAACTCATATCACGAAATCTTAATAACCTTCAACATACCAAATAACCTAACCCTCCCACTACATTATTTCCATTTTTTACTCCCCAACTCCAAAATAACTCCATCTTACATAATTTTAGATTAAATTAATAATATTAAAACTCAAGAAGTTTTCTTGATTTATACTCTACTCTTAATACAGAAATATTTATTACTGTTGATGAGATATATGTGTTCTCTGTGTGTAATATCACTCACTCACTCTCCTACTCACCACTTCCCAACCCACCAACCCACATTCTACACTCCAAATATATCACCACCACACAAACCAATAAAGTCATCCTCCGCTATCAATCTACTCTCTCTCTCTCTCACATACAGTATCACACACTCTCCCAAACTCATTATCGTGTATTCACTCTCTCATATATATATACACTCAAATTCCCACATCCCACTCTCTCTATAACAAATCATAACTAAAAAACCCCACAACAAACCCCCCACTCCCACCACCACAAGAAAATCTCTAGATCTCTAAAACAGATTTTACACTCTCTCTATAAGATGTGTATATCCCCACCACTCTTCTTCACTCTCGAGCTCAATATAGATATATATTGACCTCTCACTACTCTCACTTCCATCCTCCTTTCACTCTTAGATTCACATATATATCTCTCTCTATATATTCAACTTCCATCCTACCCATCTCACCACCCCCCATACTATAATCGATTATTCATATAATTCTCTCTCACACGCTCTCACACTCGCACTCACTCTCGTACCCGCTCTCTCGCGCTCTCACTCTCATTCCCGCGCGCTCCGCCACCTCCTAGAGTGATGATCAATTCCTACTTATCACCTCTAATCACCCCACTCTCAAAACTCTAATCATTCCTCTCCAACCAACCCACTCCAAGTGTGTGTGTGTTAATCATCAATCACTCGTCACACTAAAACCTCCTCTCTCTCTCTCTCGCGCGCTCACGCAAAAATAACAAAAAACCCTCCTAAAAAACTACACCCCCCAATAAACTCCCACACACTCTCACCTTAAACATCACAAAAACCCCCCACTACCCCCTCCCTTTCCACACACTGTTTTTTATTAGAGATAGTAATATATCAGAAGATAACACTTATTTAGAATATATTAAGTAGAACTATATATATCACCTTACCCGCAGAGATATAGAGATATAGATATATAGATATAATCTTACGTACTATAGTGATAGACTCTCAACCCAACCCCCTCAAATTGTACACTCAGTCTCTAGAATAGCTATAGAGAGATTTTTTTTGAGATTTGTGTCACACACTCCATGTGCCACACACGACACTCTGTGTGTGTTTCATTTGCGCTCGTTATATATTTGCGTTTTAAACTCGTCACTATCATCTCAAGTATATAGATGTCGCAAACTCTGAGATCTCTCTATATATATAGATGAGATCCTGATTAAATTTCGTGGATTCATAATTGATTCCCTAGAGAGTGAGAGTGTGTATATATTGGTTCGCTAGTTGTTGATCTGGTGACATAACCCATCACTAATAGATGAGACGAGACATAGAGAGATAGATGTTTGTCCCTCCCTCCAAGAGAAACTCAAAAATAATTTGAAGCTGCTGTATGATATCGTGTAGATAGAGAGATAGATAAGTGTGTTGTGTGTGTGTAAATAGATATAGATAGAGTGTCTGTCTAGAGAGAATCTTGTTGTAGAGTATAGAGAGATTTTTTTTGGGGTCATATAGAGAGATAGAGAGAGATATATAAATTCTCAAAATGATATACACTCCCATCGCGCCCCCCCCACTGTGTGTGTGTGTATGGCTCCTCCCGCGTCGCGCAGATGCGCTCTGGGTTATCAGTTGTGTCTGCCTCCGCTCGGAAAGTTGTGCCGACCTCCTGGTAACATATGTAAATCAATCTATGGTATCTTCATTCTGATTGGGGGTGTAAGTGAGTCAAGTCAGCTCATAAGTTAATTTGAACTCAACTCATTAATGAACTCGCTAGTCGAGCTTATTAAGTTTCGAGTTGATTTCAAGCTAAGCCCGACCTGACTCGAAAACTCGTGAAGTGACTCGATTAAAAAACTATTATAAATAGCTCCGCCGAACTCCCATACAATATTCGGTTTCGCTTCGAGCCTTCGATGCCCTAGTTCTATTCTACCTTCTGAGATTCTTGAGAGCTTGCAATTTGTGATGGCTACGACGCTGCGAGAAACATCTTCTTCTCGTGCCCTAGAGCGATTATGTGTGCGAGTGCAACAACTATCTTCTTCGGAACATGCCAAAAATTTCCTTGGGTTAAGAAAATATAAGGCGCTCCAACTTATCCTGAAAGACTGACAATCATTTCGCTAGGTAAGTTTTCCTCCAGTGTCACAAGAGAAAAGAATGCCTTAGTAATGAGGGGCCCTCTTGTGAGACCTCGTTCCCTTACTGTTCCTCTCTGATTAGGATTTTCCTCTCAGAATCGTCCGGGACGATAGTGGATCGTCCAGGCCGATCTGCACGGTAGTATAAATATCGTCGGAAAATGTCTGGGGGAACGTCCAGGACGATATTTTTTGGTCTGATGTCCCGGGACGATTTGGCGATCGGCGGGCGATCTGCTTAATGATATAAGAAAATCAGCTCGTTTTGATGAGAGAGAAAATCATTTTAAAATCAAAATATCTGATTTGAGGAGAGAGAAAGAGAAGGGAAAAGAGAGGAAGCTTGGTTTTGGAGGCCGCGGAGCGCTTTTCGTCCGACGCCGCTGTTGGGAAAAGTGTAGATCTCGTGGTAAGGACTCCGAACCCTATTTATGTTTTCAAAGATATTGAGTTTTGACCGAGTTGTGATCTGTTTTGTGTTTTCGTAGTCGACTTTTCGACATGATTTTGATTTGACACAACTTTCACCGCACAACATTTGATATGTTTAGATATGACTATTGTACACAATTTGAGTATTTTCTACACGATTTTACCGGTCGGAATTGATTCTACGCGATTTTAATCGAATAGAAAAATATCAGGACTTGATTTGATTTGATTTCTATAGGACAATAGTCTTGTATTGATGTCATTGATATTCTACTGTAATTTGGAGAGATTTGGAATTTGTGCCTTTTTGCAGGATTTTTGTGTAAATTTGACCGACTGCCGTTACTCTGCCCGATTTTCGTACGATTTCTGATTTTCCCGAAATTGATAGATTGA
This sequence comes from Dendrobium nobile, assembly GCA_022539455.1. NCBI lineage: Eukaryota > Viridiplantae > Streptophyta > Magnoliopsida > Asparagales > Orchidaceae > Dendrobium > Dendrobium nobile. The sequence continues at coordinate 36,403,039 of CM039720.1, read as the reverse complement.
ATTGATATGTGTATGACTATTGATATGATTGTTCAGATTTCTTTAATATTGCTTATTGCATCGATTATTGCATTGATTATTGATTGGATTGATTGATTGTTACTGAAAGACAAGTGGGAACCTGGTTGAACGTTGGTTGGAGATAGATATTGACCTGTACAGGATGGTGGGCCGACGGGCTTTCCTTTAAACATCGATCATGGATTTCTACAATAGCACTATAGATGGGAGTCATAAGGAGTTTTTATATGCCGATGGGCGGCCGACGGGCAAAAAGTGTGACGACTCTTATTGATTGAAACCAACGTACGGATATCTACAACAGCAATATAGATTCTACAACAGCACTATTGATAATAGCCAGTTTAACCTGGTTGATCATAGCTAGTGTTTGTGCTTGTCGAGTAAGACCATTGTATGACATTGTATGATCTTGCATCGTATGAATTTCCTGATATGCATTGATTTATTGATTTCCGATTGATGAATTGATTTGATGGATTTATCGTATTGATTTCTTATCGTACGGATTCATTGATTTCATTGATTGATCATTGATACTATTGATTATTGATTATTGACATTGATATGGATATGGACGGCATAGATTCATAGATTCATTGATACCATTGATTCTGTATTGATTTGACTTGCTACTATAGATTTATCGTATTGCTTTTCCGATTGATTTGATCGACTTGATAGCATAGACTGGATTTGATTGATTGATTGATTTGACAGACTTGTTGATTTTATTGATTTATCGTATTGCTTTTTCGATTGATATTATCGACTTGATTGATTCATAGATACCGGCACCGATATTGATATAGATTCTGTGTATTGATTCATAGATATTGACATCGACATTGACATAGATTATCGATTGATAGATACCGACATCGACATTGAAGATACCGACATCGACATTGATATGGATTATGGTATGGACATATGGATACTATTGATACGACAGATCCTGATATGCTATTGATGTACTGATACATTGATTCGTCGTGCCGATTATCGATTGATTGATTGAATTGATTATTGCCGTATGGATTTAATTTATCGTAGAATAGATTCCTTTTTGGAGCTGATTGTATTGATTTCTATTGACCTGATGATTTCATTGTATTGATTTGATTTCAATTGATCTTTCGCCGTATTGATTTGATTGTTTATTGGGAGTTGAGCCGATTGATATAATTGACTGGAAAGTGCTCTATTGATTGAGATGATTTCCCTACTGTAGCATCGTACGTCGTCATTATTGAATCTGCCGTAGTGTCATTGAATATTGTATATTGACATCGAGTAAATCGTATTGAATAATTGGATTGACTGATTTGCAAGAGTATTGACTGATTTGATAGATGATATAGATACAACGAATTGACTAGTCGACACGATTGATTGAACTGATAGTATTGATTGATAGACACTGCTACGATGGATAGATATTGGCTTCCAGTCACTTACTGATCTGATTGCTGTGGCGTATTGATTTATCGATGTTTTTACCGCTGTATTAATTATTGATTATTGATTTTCGTACTGCATTGTATTGATTTGATTTCCGCTGCATCGACTATTGATTTCATTGACTCTGGATTTCCGCATTGCATAGACTCATTGACTGATATGGATTTAATTGACTGATATGCATATTGATAGCATCGCCGTGCTTTGATTTCAGTTGTAGGCTTTGGTGACCTGCTGGGCTTTGTAAGCTCATTATATGTGGTTAAAAATTTTCAGGTCCGAGCAAGGCAACTGGAATGGAGTTCGATCAGAATGTCAGACGAATCCTTTCACTATTTGATTCTGGGGCATCACACCTCTCCTCTTTGTTAGGTGACAGCTTTAATGATGTTTTCTTTGATGGGATTTAGAAATTTGAATTCTCTGCGACTCCTAGCTTTATGTCATTATGTTGTCTTGATGATGCTGTCTTTCAATTTTGGTTCTAGTTGTCGTTCGACTTTATATATTTTAAGTTTTGGTTGGATTATATTCTTTGCCATTGATGACGTTGTTATTCCCTTAATAACCATACCTTCTTTCCTTGGACAGTTGTTTGGTAATCATGGCAGTGAGGTGCGCTCCGCTGATTATACATTCTTTTTTTTTTTTTTGAGTCTTGATATTTGTACTTTTGATGTTATTAAAGTTCAAGAGTTCAATTCAGTAGCTAATGTTGGCTCTCCCTCTAGTCCCCTCTCAGTTCAATTCTGGTTCATGTTGTCTTGGGTTTTCCATATTTTAAGGTATGGTGGGATTTTGTTCTTTTCCATGGACGATGATGATATTCTCTTAATAATCTTGTCTTCTCGCTTTGGAAGATTGTTTGGAAACTAGGGGAGTGAGGGGAGCTCTGCTGAATTGCTGATTATATATGATCGGTTATTTTTTTTCTTATTTTGAGTCTGGTAATTTGTATTTTTAATGCTGTTAAAGTTCACGCCCCTTCTATTATTAAGTTCAAATTAGTGGTTGTATGTTCTTTAAGTAATATTCAAGTCAGTGGTTGTATGAGTGTATGTTCTTTGTATGGATTGACTGCCTTATGGAGGATTCAACAATGGTTATTATATTTGATGCTTTAGTATTCATATAACCATTGATAGAATCATTAGCTGATATTGATTTGCTTATGAATTTAATTATGATGCTTTGCCTTTGATCCATTGACACAGCCATTAACTGATCCTATTTTTGGGATGAATGATTAGTATCTTTGATTAGTTAGGCTATGTTTGGGACGGCTTTTTTATTGTTTTTTAAAGCGGCTTTTTAATACAAAAATAAAATTTTTTTACTGGAAAGCTGATTTAAGAAGCAGTAAAAAAGCCGTCCCAAACGAAGCCTTAGTATACATATAGTCATTCGATAGAATCATTAGGTGTTCCTAACTTCATAAGGGTTAGCTATGGCTTCTAGCTGTTTATGTGGCTTAAACTCGCTTTATTTAAAGCATAAGCTTTAACTAATTTTCCTTCTTAATTGGTCGAAGGGTTGTTTTTTTAGATCTTGGCAACCCTTGGATGGATGGTCAGGCATGGTTTGGTAATACCCCAATTTGTTCACTATTAGTAGATAAAAGAATCTCTTTCACTTTGGAATCCCAAATCATTCTATTAGGAGTTAGTACACAAAGATTTAAGGCCATTTCTTCAATTTGCTCTCCTCTTCTAAGTTCATAGCTTTTGCAGTAGCTTCATCGATGTTATCCACCAAATAAAAGGACAGCTCGGGTAGACCGTCTAATTCTCCGGAACCCCTGAATTGTTTTTGCGAGACCAACATATTTCCCTGAAGAACTAGAAAAGACTTCTCAAAGAAGGGTTGTGATAAGAAACACTCAATCTTGTGTGCTCTTGCTATAGTGAAACAATTTGCCCCATCGAGAAATTTGCTCGTGCTGCTTTATGAATCATGCTGATTCTTGGGATGTAACTTAGTTTTTTGAGTTCAAAGTTGGGGTTATTCCAAAAAATTTGTGGTTAAAGCATGAGCCAGAAATTCTCATTGTTCATATTATGGTATTTATATTCTAAAATAGTTCTTTGCTCTTAATTTTTAAGGTTTGCTTTAAAGTTCAATGGCTCTAATGAGGAATGACTTCAAGATTGCGATATATGAAATATTTCATAGATCATCAGATGAAGATTTTTGCAATTTGTGAACATTTTACTATGACTTTGCTATGTAACTTTGTTAAAAATTATGATATTTCAAATTATAATTTTTGAATTGGTGTTAATGTATTGATATATTTGAATGGTATAGCTTTTGTTTGGTTTTGCTTTGATTTGATTTTTTATTTTGATATTTATTAGTTTTATTTATGTTTTATTTTAAATTCAACTTGATTCACAACTTCTTGAAAAAAAAGGATAATGAAGAATACTAAAATTTACTTCTTATTTATTTAACTTCAATTTTAAATTTCATTTACATATTTATTTACACTGTTTGAAGTGAAAATCAATACTTTAGTTTTATATATATATATATATATATATATATATATATATATATATATATATATATATATATATATATATATATAATATATATTATATATATACAAGTAACATTAAAAAAAACCCCTTAAATTTAAAGTTAAAACAACAAAATTCGAGCTTCGATCATAAACAAGTCGTATTTGAGCTTTTGAAACGAGTAGAGTAATCGGGCCGAGCTCGAGCTTAAAATTTTTACAACGAGTCGAGTTCAAGCTCAGGGTGAGCTAAACGAGCTCAGCTCGATAATGTCATTACTCGACTCGATTCGTTTACATCCATAATGATCACCCCTCCTCCGTCAATCTACATCACTTAATGTCTAAGCGTATCTTATTTATATATTCATCTTATTTGATTTATATATATATATATATATATATATATATATATATATATATATATATATATATATATATATATAACTCTTTTTTTAATATCCCATTAGTTATCATAACTCATATATTATAACAATGGGAAGTCTTCATTTACCATGACTATAATTACTATCTTATTTGCTAACCACCTTAAAATTTAATAGAAATATTATTATTTAAAGAAAAAAGGTGAGCAAGAAGCGTTTGTAGTCCAACGGTTAGGATAATTGCCTTCCAAGCAATAGACCCGGGTTCGACTCCCGGCAAACGCACCAAATTTACTTTACTTAAATATATTTTTTTTTAATTTCATAAATAATTTTAATTATTTCAATGGTGACTTCGATATCTATTATTTCTTGAAACATGAATTATCATCATATAATTGTTGGTTTTAATATTATTTTTAATATTGTTTAAAAAAATTATAAATAATGTTTAAAATAATCATAACTTTTTGTCCTTTTATGTTGAATTTTTATGTGGCTAATGATCAAATAAAAATCAAAGCCCAAACATTGAGATTATGCATCCTCACCCTCATATAAGTTGGATAAAAATAAATATATTTGATTAAACTACAACAATTTTATCATTGAGTATAAATAGTGATAAAGTCATATTTTTTTTTCTTTAATGAAATTAAAATTTTTCATTAATCTTTAATCTAATTATAAGCTTTTTTATTAATTTATCTCAATTATTATTTATTTATTTATTGTTAAATTAAACATAGGATTCAAAGTTTTTCTTTTTTTTTTTTATTATAAATTTTGAGCTTGAATTAATCAGAATAAGTCTAGATTAAATTTGTCTGAATAGGAGATTATAAAATTAAAGAAAAACTCTCAATCAAAAAAAATATTGTATCTCTATATTTTAATATCTATCAATTATAAGATATTAAATATTTTTTAATATAGATTATAAATGTAAAGAACTTATATTATATTAATTTTAAATAAATTTCTATTTTTTAAGATAATCTTGATTTATAGATAAAAAATGCCTCCATAAGGCTCACCGAATCATCAAGGAATCTTGTTTCAAGATTACAAGATTGCTTATTTTATAATATCTCCACTGGGGCTCTAAAGTAATTTGCCTTTTTGCAGATTTTTTTCGCTGATATTCACATGGTTCCCATGCATTAAAAAAAAAAAAAAAAACTCATTTTTTTTCTTCTTCTCAGTTCCATCTCTACTGATCAGAAGAATGCGATCACTCTTCCACCTCAAGAACGGTTATAGATAATCAATTTGATATCTTTCTTCATCCAAGACCCACCTCATATCCCATATTTCCCTCTTCAGCTCTATCAGCTCTCTCCTCTCAGTGATCGAAGCCCTCAGTCTATCAGATTTTCTGAGTTTCAGTGGAGAGACCCTAAAGGTCAAAGCTTTGGGCTGGTTTTAGTTGAGTGTTGCTCAGTTTCCTTGCGAGAAGTTATTTGTAAGTTCTCTAGCTTTGCTCAGTTGCTCGGAATGTCTATTTGGATCAGATCTTGTTTGGGTTCTGTGTGTTAATGGAAAGTGGTGAGATTTTGTTATTGAGTAGTGTAGCTTATTTGTCATGACATTTCTGATTGATATTTTGGAGCTTTATAAATCAGTTTATTTGTGCTGTTTTTTAGTATTCTGCATTGGTCTGATATCAAATCGGAATGGAAGCTTTTTATTCAAGCTGTAAAATTTATTTGTTTCTTCGAGGATTTTGAATGTTCTGCGCTAAGTAATTGTTACTGTGAGTTCGAAGCTTCAGTAGTTGGAATTTAAGAAAATGGTTTGATTGATTAACAGTATTAGCCACATCATAATTATCGAATTCGAAATAAAATTTCACATGGCAATTACACAGCAGATTCTGGTTATTTTTTGGTGCTTTTGAGTGCTCATGTTTAAGTAGTTTGTGTGGCATTAATCTTTCTGTAACTTTGCTAGATTAACAGAGGGCATTTTTCTTTCTATTTTCCGGTAGGTTTGATCTATTTTAGAGAGTTTGAGAAGAGATGGTAAATTCAGGATCAAAGAAGCCCCCCTTAAGTTCAGTTATCTTAATCTTTAGAATCCCTTACTATACACAATGGGGACAAAGCCTGCTTATTTCTGGCTCCGAACCAGTGCTTGGGGCAGGGAATGTAAAGCAAGGTTTAGGTTTGGTTCCATTTCATCAAGGAGAGGAACTTATCTGGCATGGAAAGATTTCTGTGCCAATTGGATTTCAGTCTGAGTACTGCTATTATTTAGTCGATGACAATCGAAATATTTTGAGATGGGAAGCTGGGAAGAAACGGAAAGTTTCTCTGCCAAAAGGAATCAAAGAGGGAGAGGTTATGGAAATTCATGATCTTTGGCAGGTGAAGATTGCAAATTTATTTGTAAAACTGTTTCTTTTTTATCCCAATCCTATGTATATGCTATTAACAGGCAGCTTCAGAAGCTCTTTTCTTGAAAAGCGCCTTTAAAACTGTTATATTCGGTGGTGTTCTAAACTCGGATCCAAAATTTCCTTTTGGAACCAATCAAACAGAAGACAATCAAGAAGGTATACTCTCCAATCTCCATGGATCCTTAAGAAGCCAATTTCACCAAAACATGTTATATGATCTTATAATATCCCTTTCTTTTCTTCTTACAGATTCTATTGTTGTTTTGTTCAAGATTAGCTGCCCAACTATAGAAGAAGGAACATCTGTAAACATCTCCATTGCGATATTGTTTGTTTAGAACCGCAAATTCTTAGTCATACTAGAACATCAGAGGTCTAATTTGAAATATTACAGGTTTATGTCACTGGCAGTGTGAGTCAATTAGGGCAATGGAGGATTGAAGATGGACTGAAGCTTAACTGTACTGGAGAATCTATTTGGGAATCATATTCAATTGTAAGAAAAGTCGACTTCCCGATAAAATATCCTTCTAAGATTCATCCGATCTTAAGTTATCATTTCCTTTTTTCCCTCTCAATTTATGTGTTTGAATAGCATGCTTTACATATCATTTTTTTTTTCCTTTTACTGTTATCACTCAAATATTTGTGTAGTCCTTAGCAAAAATCCCACATACAAGTATTACCAGAGTTGCAATCAGCAAGGTGCTTCTATGGAAATTGGTCCCTATAGGGAGTTAGCTCTTGACTTGACATCTGGCTCGATACCTAAATATGTTGCTCTGGCTGACGGATCTTTTAGGGTAAATAAATAAGGTTTCGTTTGGCATGGCTTTCTTACTACTTCTTAAAGCAGCTTTTCAGTGCAAAAATTTTAATTTTTGTACTGGAAAGCTACTTTAAAAAGCAGTATAAAAGCCGTCCCAAACGAAGCTTAAGTCTGTTTCACCACTTAAGAAGTGGAGTTTGTCCGTTAATGATCAAGGGCTAATTTTGTCAGGCAATTCCCTGGAGGGGTGCTGGTATTGCTATACCAATGTTCTCTGTTAGGAGCAATGATGACCTTGGCGTCGGGGAATTTCTCGATCTAAAGCCTCTAGTTGATTGGGCAGTGGAAACAGGCTTTCATCTAGTTCAATTATTGCCTATAAATGATACTTCAGTTCATGGGATGTGGTGGGATTCGTATCCCTACAGGTAGTCTACAGGCTGATTGAGCTTGAAGTAGTTAACCTTGTGTATTCCGTTATTGAATTCTTTACTTTCTTTTAAAGATGACTTCTAACTACTTGGTTGGACAGTTCTCTCTCTGTGTTTGCTCTGCACCCTTTGTATCTCCGAGTTCAAGCACTCTCAGAAAAAATTCCAGTAGATTTAAAGGTTTTGTTGTAATGTTTGCTTCATTATACACAGCTTTCAGTTTCAGTATGTTTAATCATTGCCTGTTTTCCAGCTTATTTTTTCCATCCAGTGATTTAAATGTTTTGAATATGTTCTGCAGAAAGAGATTTTGCTGGAAAAGGAGCGGCTGGATAGAAAGGTAATGCTGATATTTTTCTATGCTGTCTCCATTTCATGTGCACACTGGAAGTTGTTTCCTACATTCCAAATTTACTCTACCAAAACCAAGTTTTGTTCACAGGGATTGCAACTTTGTGCTTTTCTACTGAAGTAATTAATTTATCAAGGTTATGAAGTCTTTCAAGATACTTATGGTTTCTCATATTATTTAAGTTAAACTTGGAAAACTGATTTTTATTTAGTATTTTAGTATATTTGGGGCAATGTTTTGATGCAGTTCTTCCTGAACCGTCCAAACTGGCTCCACCTGGGTCAGTTCAGGTTTATTGGAGGCGGGCTAAGCCGCCTCCTTAAATAAGCCGCCCAAGCTTGTGGGCCCCCCTAGGGCGGCAGTTAGAGAGAAGGAAGGGGGCGGCTAACACATAGGGAAACTATTTTGAATTGGTTTATTTTAGGAAGCTTTTTATTGGCTTTTTTTTAGGAAGATATGTATTTAATGAAGAAGAGAGGCCAAGGTTAGGGCATGCATGCTTTGAGTTGTTCTTTTGGAATTTTCTTTGGCGTCTTGGGCTCTAGATTTATCGTTTAGAGATTGGGAGAGAACGACCCTCCTCTCGAATTGAGGATCAATTGTATCTTGCTTTGTGTTTGCTTTTGCTTTGATTCCATTATAACAATCGATCGTTTTGGATTGATTTCCTCAAGGTTTTCGCATTATTCCTGCTGTTTTTACCAATTATTGCTAGGGCTGCTTGCGAACTCAAGTATTTCCTCTTGGATTACTTGTGAATTCAAGTATTTCCTATCACGTTTATATTTCTTAAATTAATTGATTGCATAACTATTCCTGAATTTGAGGCAGTAAACCAATGCTATTAATATATGCTTATTTGTGCAATCTTCTTATTATGGTGCCTTGTTATGGTAAAATGAGTGCAAAATATTGTTTAGATCAAAGTTACTGTTTATAAGGAGAAGAAGGGAAAGTAAGGATTGTTTAGATCCAGGTTGGGGTTATATAGGAGATGCAGTGGATAACTTATGATCTTGCTTCACTATGATTTTGTGCTGTTTCATTGAGTGGAACTAATAATTTCTCATGGAAAACATGTGTTCATTTTCCAAATAGTTAAATGAGCTTTCACATCTTTACCATCTATGCAAAATGCCATATTTTTTTAGTGCAGGATGTTGATTATGAGGCCACAATGGCTGCTAAATTAGCCATTGCAAAGAAAATATTCAATCTGGAGAAGGATGAGATACTTAATTCCAGCTCCTTCCTAAAATTCTTATCTGATAATGAGGTATATATATATATCATATTCTCCTATCTTGGCAGTCTACATTTCTGCCTTTAAAAGATTTTATGTGCTGAAGCTCTTGCAATTTCATGAATTTGGATGTATAAGACCTTCATGTGTGAACTTTTAGTAATCAAGCTTTGACTCTGCTAATTTTAACAATGAAATAGGAGTGGTTGAAACCCTATGCAACATTTTGTTTTCTGCGGGATTTCTTTGGAACATCAGATCATAGCCAATGGGGTCGCTTTGCTCAATTTTCAAAAGAGAAGGTGATTGAGCTAAATAATTCTCCATATATTTCTTTTATTTAGTGGTCATTTATGGATTGTGAGTTCTCAATATATCTTTTACCAAATGGCCTTTCTTCTTTCCCGTTGGACATGAATTAAATTTATTGCAGCATATCTTTCACTTTTAACAAGAATGAGGTAGTTTTCATTTTTTTTTTCCCAGCTAGAGAAGCTAATCTCCAAGGACAGCTTACACTATGATGTCATCTGCTTTCACTATTACATTCAGTACCATCTGCATTTGCAAGTAATGAAAAAATTCTAATTTTGGAAAGGTTTTTGTCAGATAGAATGAACATTCATCTTATTTCATGGATCTCTTAGCTTCATTATGTTTTACTTATTAGCTATCAGATGCAGCAGCTTATGCAAGAAGGAAAAAAGTTGTTTTGAAAGGAGATTTGCCAATAGGAGTTGATAGAAATAGTGTTGATACATGGGTTCATCCAAACCTATTTCGCATGAACACCTCTACAGGAGCCCCTCCAGATTATTTTGACAAGAATGGACAAAACTGGGGATTCCCTACTTACAATTGGGAGGAAATGTCAAAAGATAACTATGCATGGTGGAGAGCTCGTCTTATGCAGGTTCACTTAACTTTTCAATTCAGTTAAAAATTGTCCTTAATTGGAATCTCTTTTCTTTTCTGTGCTGGTTTACTAATAATTAGGCTCTTTTGGTCTTGCAGATGGCCAAGTATTTCTCAGCATATAGGATTGATCATATATTAGGTTTCTTTAGAATCTGGGAGCTTCCTGACCATGCTGCAACCGGTTTAGTTGGCAAATTCCGTCCATCCATTGCTCTAAGCCAGGTTTTTTATTTGCTTGAAGTTGTGCAATTTTTGAGGTGGAGGTCGGGAGGCGGTTAATTACCTTCTTTTTACATTCTTCTTGAAATTAATATGATGTTAGGAAGAGCTGGAGAGGGAAGGTATCTGGGATTTTGATCGGTTGAGCCGTCCATATATTCGACAAAACATTTTACAGGTTTCTGGCTGCCAATTCCTTCTTTTGAGTAAAACTTTCTTTAGTTTCCCTCATTCCATGGCGTTTTGCAGGTTAAATTTGGAGCCACATGGACAGTTATTGCTTCATGCTTCTTAAATGAATATGCAAAACAGTGCTATGAGGTAGTTATCATGGTTCTGAATGTTTTTTTAATTAAAGTATGCTACTCTTTTGAACTAGCTCGCTGAAGAAACTAGCAATGACAGGGAACACAAAATATTTTGTTCTAATTCTGATGTCAAGTGTTTTATGGTGTCTTTAGCAATGTAGAAAATCATAAACGTCAAGTGTCATTTTGTGTGCATAGAAAAGGCCCAAGCACAGGATTTTACCCGTTGACAGATTTCATTTGCAATGATATTTGAAGTTTCTATATAAATTCACCATTTGTACAGTTGAATATTTTTCTCTGAGCATATTTAAAAATATTTTAATTTCCATTGGGCCATAGATTCTATAAACACTGTAAATTTGCATGAAGAAACTCAAGATTTCTTAATTTGCAGAAAATCAAACGCCAGGTTTCTCTTGGTGAGCCCCTATTCAAGCTATATGAATCATGAAGGAAACTTTTTGGCTTAGTTATATTTCAGGTTCCCTTCATTCTGTGTGTGTGGGTCTCCGAAAAGATTTTGCTCGTGTGGTTCGAATGCAAAGAGTACGATCACACTATCCCGTGGGACAAAGTGGTCGTAGACCTTTACAATCGCACAAGCAGGCCGATGGAAGAGCAGATGGAGTTATAGATACGATTAGCCATGGAGGATATCGGCTTTCACCTACCAACCTCGATGGATAATAATATCTATAACCCAAAAAGTTCACGAGATTTCCCTCATTCGATGCATCAGCTCGAATAGGGTTTATTTGATTGTGGGGATCGGTTTCCTACGGGCGCAAGCCCCCGTAGTTAATTACATCTTAGACCTTGATCTAAGAAAATTCTCGATTAAGGATGTTAGATTATCTTCTCAATTGGGTTTAGTACAACGGGATTTCTAGGCTTTCCTAATCAAAGGGGAAGAAGGTCCCAACTTGGTTCAGTCAATCACACATGGTTCAGTCAACATTCGGCCGGCTCGAAGAAGTGGAAGCTGAAGAAAAAGAAGAGAGGCAAAGCACCTCAAGCAAGCACGAGAGAAAGAAGGAGGTGGCGTCATCTGTATGACGCAGATGGGCAGGATTTATAGCTTCCGAAAGAATGGAGAGCTTACCCACCAATAAGGCGTATAGAGGTACACTCGTACCACTCACCTTTATACCCTAAATCTATAAAAGATGTAGTGTTGTACACACAACACTAGCATCTACGACCTAGCTAATGCAATCCTGGACTTATATCCCTGCCTAAAAAGGGAAGCCAGCTAAAATCCTAAGCACAACCAGTCGTCCTATATGTATGCAAGATGGGAAGGCTCTATCCTAAAGAATCAAGGATTTGAAACTCTGTAATATATAAAGGAGTATGGGTGTCAATTTCGGGTCACGGGTCGGGTTCGGGTCGAACCCGAAACTGACCCGGCACTATTCGGGTCAACCCGAACCCGACCCGTTTTTAAAAACGGGTCAGTTTTCATGACCCGAACCCGACCCGCTTCGGGTCCGGGTCAACCCGACCCGACCCGAATGACCCGTTTCCAACAAGAAAATGGCTAATTTTCGGGTCAAAAACGGGTCAAACTCCTCTTTTCGGGTCAAAAACGGGTCAAAATCGGGTCAATCTCGGCTTGACGGGTCAAAATCGGGTTTTCGGGTCAATTTCGGGTCAAAGGGTTAATCCGAACCCGACTCGATTTTTGAAACGGGTCGAAATGCTAAACCCGAACCCGACCCGTTTCGTGTTCGGGTTGACCCTAACCCGAAATTTTCGGGTCGGGTTCGGATCGGGTTTTCGAGTCGTGTCAAATATTGACACCCCTATAAAAGAGTATACCTAGCGCCATGTATGATGCATGAAAAGGATACAAAACACCCCTAGGTCTACTGATGTAATGCATGCATGTAAGTAAAGTGCACAGTGAAGTAAAGTGTGTAAAAACAAATGCATGCATGACATCCAGAGTACAGAAAAAAATAAATAAACACAAGAGGTATCCTCCAGGCAAGGTACCCGCAGCACATTATAATAGAAAATCATCCTAGCAGTGCCCACCTCGTGTGGGAAAACAACGATGCCCAACGTAGGGGTGTCAATTCGGGTCAACGGGTCGGGTTCGGGTCGAACCCGGAACTGACCCGGCACTGTTCGGGTCAACCCGAACCCGACCCGTTTTTAAAAACGGGTCAGGTTTCTGGACCCGAACCCGACCCGATTCGGGTCCGGGTCAACCCGACCCGACACGAATGACCCGGGATTGACCCAAAATTGCTATTTTTCGGGTCAATCTCGGGTTTTCGGGTCAAAATCGGGTAAAAAACGGGTCAATCTCAGGTTTTCGGGTCAAAAATGATTTTTCGTGTCACTTTCGTGTCACTTTCGGGTCAATTTCGGGTTGGCGGGTCAACCCGAACCCGACCCGATTTTTAAAACGGGTTGATTTCATGAACCCGAACCCGACCCGTTTCGGGTTTGGGTTGACCCGAACCCGGATTTTTCCGGGTCGGGTTCGGGTCGTGTTTCGTGTCGTGTCAAAAATTGACACCCCTAGCCCAATGGCACAATAGGTGGCCTACTCTACAGGCCTAAATGACCCTAATGGTCTCTAGGGCTCACAGAAGGTGGGGGTATCACACCCAAAACCGGAAAAAGGCCAAAATTCTTGCATAAAAACAACAATGCCCACTTCGTGTGGGAAAACAACGATGCCAAATGGCACAATAGGTGGCCTACTCTACAGGCCTAAATGACCCTAATGATCTCTAGGGCTCACAGAAGGGGGGCAAGCTTTGACCTATAGGGCCAAAGCTTCGTCGGTGCACTAACCTATGGCTAGCTACCTAAACATGCTAGAATACCTATTAACAATATGTGTGTGGAGTGTAGCAGTTTCGATATATAATTGAAAATTTGCTTTACAAGTTGCAGAAATTATACCTGAGTGTGGCGCTGCCACTTAAAAGCTCCTAAGCAAGCAAATGATCTCAGCTTGTGGCGCGGCCACTTAAAAGCTTATAAACAAATGGTCCCGTTTAGTTCCCGATCATCAAGCTCCGATGTACCTCGCAATATAAAATAACAGAGAAACATATATATGAGCGTAGATGCCATTCAAAAAAGAAATGCAGGTAAATAAAAATATAACTGACAGGAAATTTAAGAATTGCATTTATAAAACATATACATGTAGTAAATACTGGACAATAAAAAAAAAATAAGCCTAACCTAGGGTTAGAAGTCGTGTCCTAACCAAACAAGTCTAAGGTGTGTGTAGGCTGTGTAGTTTTGGATAGGTCCTATGTAGGATGATTTAGTTATAGTTGCTTGCATTTTATTTGTTAAAGGACAACAGAGATATTTTAATTAGAGTTTAAATATTAGTAGTTTAGGATTGATTTTAAAGATTTTATTTTAGAATTTGATTGATTACCACCTTTGTTTCACACAGAGGCCGTGAGGTTTATTTCACCCTCCTTGGGGCTAAGTTAATAGCCTCGTAGGCCTGGGTTACCCAGTGACAATCAATTTTGTTAAATTATTCAGTTTGTTATAAATAAATAAAAAAGGTGAATTAGGAGATTTATTATCAATTACGATTTAACTTAAACCAATTAAGAAATTAGTTTTAAAGTTTAACACTCCATTAAATTCATTCGTGGCGTTGTGCCACCAGGCTCGAGGAACCAGGCCTCTTTAGGACACTTAGCCCCACAGCCCGGAGTAGTCCATCCAATAAACTTCATTTTTGGAGTAGTTGTTATGTATTAAGGGTTTGTTTATTGATTTTAAAAGATTAATCTAAGATTTGATCTTTAAGAATCTTTTACCCTAATGAGTTTAATTTGTAATTTAATCTCCTAATATAATCTACATCTTTTAGATTTTAGATTGGTTAGGAATTAATTATTAGATTAGTTAGATTTGATTTAGGTTTATGTTTTAGATTTTAAAGTTTAATGATTCTAGAATGTTAATAATAGTTTAATTATGAATTGACTATTTTAACATATTTTAGGAATTAGATTAAGATTGATTGGTTGATTATTAATGCATTAAGAAAAACAAAAATCCAAATCTAGGAAAGCGTATCACTAATTTTTTTGTTTTAATGGTTCTATCCTATAAGGAACATGCAACTTAAGTCTATATTTTCTAAGACTCAGTCCTTAGTTTTTGTCCTTAGATGTCACTAGTGTTGTAGAATCAAAAGTGGTGTTGTTTTTTAATTCCTAAGGATTCTATACGGATGTCAAAAGGTTTTAGGGATCTAACAAAAGTAAAGCAATCCTAATTATAATTGAAGTTTCTACAAGGCCTTAAGGGTGGGAAACGTACAATCATCTAGGCCCCTAAAGGTTTTCTAAGTTTTTAAGAAAGCTTACAGCACCGGGCGCTATGACCTGGGGGTTTCGCCCGTAGCGCCCCTACCGGAATGAATAGGGGCGACTGATGCTCAGATCCGGTTGTCCTAGCTCCCTCCCCAAGTGCTCCAATGCTCCTTGTCCTTTTCTTTCCAAAGCTCACCTCGCAAGACATAGAAAAGATACGTATAAGAGCAGTTCTATGAGCAAATAATAATATGAAAGAATGAAAATGCAGAGAAGAAAAAGAACGTACCTTTTTGTTACTTGTTGAGCCATTTGTGCTTTGGGTTTTCCTTTTGCAAGTGTGTAGTGTCAAAACATAGAGGAAACGACAGAGAAAACCAACAAACAAAGCAAAAGACAACAAGAAGCAACAGGAAGAAGAAGAATGAAAATCGTATATAAAAGGGATGTAGGCATTGTTGTTTTGGGCACACTTCTTTGAAGTCAAGTGTACCTTAAAGCAACATTAACAATGCCCTTTGCTGTTCCCACAATCCAAATGAGGCACTTGCTACAATTGAGACATCTACCTACAACACACTCTAAGCAAAGCCCAAAAACAACCAAAGCAAACAAATCCTAACACTAAATTTAAAATAAGACTCTCTTTTGTTTCAAATTTATCCAAAATTCTATATATATTTAAGAAACTAATACTAGAAAAATACATTAAAAAAAAGGCCTCCAATACAAAGCTAATCATAAAGTTTCGAATCTCAAAATTCATCTTTTTAGAAACTAATGTGAATCAATAGAAAGACAATTCTTACACTAATCATTAGTTTGCTCTAAGAAAGACTACTAAGAGACTTTACTACACTAGGCAAATCACAAAATTAAAAGTCTCAAAATACCCTATGAAAATTTCTAAATAAAATACCACACAAAACCTTACAAAAATCATCTACCAAAATCTTTGACACAAAAACCCTACAAAAACAACGAATAATCAAGTGCCTCTCTTTCATTTGGAGTAGGGTAGAAAACCATAAAGCTTTCCAACGAGAAGGTTTTATAAAAAAACCTCTCATTATAGAGCCTTCATCATAAAACATTCACAAAAAAAAAAAAACTTTCGATAAAGCTTCTCGATGTAAAATAATTCGCAAAACTTTCTAACATGAAATCAAATATAAAACAACTTGCAACGTCTTCTAACAACCTATTCAATTCATCACATATAACTTTAACACCTTAAATACTTCTAAGATGATTTTGATACAAAACAAGCCTGATGCACATGTATGAAAGTTCTCCAGTCAAGTCATTATAATGATATTGATAAATGGAATATGAACTAAAATAGAAAAGATGCAAACTCTCCAAATTTCTCCCATATGCAAACATCTTTCGTGTAATAGATTCTCAACATTCAATCTACAACACAATTCAGCCACCCACATGCTCATGAAACCGATGCATCATGATAGAATTAACATCATTCGTAGCCAATCCCAACACTTGTAGATCAAGGTGCCAATGAAGGGAAAACATTATATACATTCAATATTAATGCCAATACCCATTTTTAACACATCTTGGAACAAAAAAAACAGCTAGAAATTTACCACAACTCGCTCCTAAAGCAATTCGGAAACTCGTAATGATGAAAAACTGCACGTATGTCATTTATACAACAAACCAGAAGCTCAAAACAGGGAAAAAACTGCACTTATATCACTCCTACAACAAACCTGAAGCTCAAAACAGGGAAAAACTGCACACTGCTCGCTCCCAAGACAATTCGGCACATGAAAACAATGAAAATTTGCATGCTACTTGTTCCCAAATCCATTTAGACAGTTAAAAACAGTATAAAAAAACTGCATGCATCTGATTCCAACAGCAATTTAGGACCTCGAGACAATGAAAAACTGCAACTAGCATTGTTCCCAAATGGTTTGGTACCTCAAAACAGCAAAAATCTGCATTTAACTTATAGTCAAGACAATGTAGAAGCTTAAAATGATAGAAAAACAGCACCTATATTTGTTTCCCAAAGCAACTTGGGAGCTAACAATGAAAAATTCTGCACCTACCACTTTAATACATGATTTAGCCACTTCTTTCTAACCGTTAGAAAAGTGTTTTAATAGCATAAGTAGTACGACTTCGAATTTACAAGGTACATGAGAATTTCTTTCTAAGCATGTATGGGATATATAAACATTTACTAATCATAGACATAAGTATTTCATTTATCATATGATTTAGCGTAGACATGAATTCATTCCAACGAGTTTGTATTTTTCATGCTACATGCCACCAACCATTCCAAGTAATTTTCTAATTCAAGTTCATGAATTTGCTCTCATACCCAAAACAAGCCTTTATAACATGAATACATATGAAAGTTTTTCAACAAATTCTCATAGTGATGCAAACAAAGTGGAATATCAAAGATGTAAAGGTTCCAACTCAAATCTTCCTACATATGCATTTTGTGAAGAATGACAAACTTCACAATATTCCATAATCTACACATTGAGGTTCGTGATGTAAACCATGGGCGAGACATTAAGATAATACCCATCACGCATTAACAAAGTTTCTTTCATAGCTAAATGTAAACGATCAAAGAAAACTTGAGACAAAAAGTTTTCATTCAAATGAAGCTTTTTTTTTTTAACTCTTCCTTCAACAACATCCCATCAAATAACTTATATGCAATGCTTGTAAGGTTTCATGTAGTAAACTAGCATGGATGTCATGGCCTTGTAGTTACAAATCCCTGCAAATTCTTTACATTCATGCCTTGTTGAAACCATCACAAAATATTATATTTAAAATTTAGCAAAATCTTAGAACAAAGGAAAGCGACAATGATCCTTTATGACCCAACATTACACCTCTAAATGAGTTGCCAAAATTTCGATGCGTAAGCTAAAGCATATTGATATGTACTAGCAACACATGCTTTGAAGAAAATTACTAAAACACCATAGCTCTCCCAAGAGCAATTCACCAAACACAATCGTTGCCGTTGTTTGAAAGATGAAAGAGAACAAAAATGAATGAGACAAAAAGAAATATGAATGCAATGGTACTTTGCTTGTAAGCTCATAACATTCTCATGTAGCAAGTATTTATAAAGTGTAAGAAGCCTTTCCCAAATAACATTAATCATGCTTTGTAGAAACCATAGGAGAGAGGGGACAAACCACATAAGATTTACTCATGCCGGCAATACAAACTTTCCAAAGAAACTTACGAAATTCCCACTTTTATCCAAGAAAAAAAACCCTATCGATTCTTAGTAGGCATTATCACAAACATTTCATATGCAAATTTTGGCAAGGAACTAACATGGCTTCTCAAGACTTGCCAACATTCACACATAGAGCTTTAAGCTATATGACATGATTTACACTACTAATTTACCATCAAAATAACACAAATCAACCCACCTTTTGTTTATACCTTACAAAATCTCTCATGGTTAGCAACAACCATGACCACTACTCAAGGGAATTAGAACACCATTCAATAAAAAGTAGAGATAACAAAACTAAGCGAAAGAAATGGAAAGAAACACATTGCTCAATCCACTATAACCACCATCCAAATCCCTCTTTTATATATACTTACATGTATGTATTGAAGAAGGCATGGCAAAACAATGCGAACTTTCCAAAGAAGTTCATGGAACTCCCACTTTTAGCAAAGAAAAAAAAAATCCATCGGCTCTTAATAGGCATTATCACAAACACCTAACATGCATGCTTTGATAGAAACTCAAAATGCCCCTTTTACAAATCCTAGAGTTTACACCTAAAACTCTAAACTAAATGCCATAAACCAAACTAAGTTTCCAATGCCAAAATGTTTGCTCAAATCATCACATAGGAGAAATACATCAAATAAACTATGCAAATTATCACAAAATCCACCACATAGAATGAATGTGCTCATTAGGAATCAAGAAGATCAAGGGTGTAATGACATATACACCACAAATTTAGCACAAGCTTTGCATTAATATGGTTCTCTAACAACAAAATCAGCCACAAGATCATAGATTAGAAGAAGAAGATGAGGAGGAGAAGAAACAAAGGAGAAGGGGAAGAAAAAGAAGAAGGAGAAGAGGAAGATGTAGAGAACTCACCTTGCAAGGAGAAGGGGAGTAGACGGCCTGGAGGTCAGACGGGTTCCAAGGAGGCGCTGCAGGCGTCGGGTCGCACAAGGGAAGATGGGAGCAGGAGGTTCTCCACGGGCTCGGTCCGAACAGGGGAAAGACGGAGGGGGAAGGCGACGGGATTCTCCTGGGCTTTGGCTGGATTCGCAAATGGCGAGAGGGAGAGATCCGTCCGTGTCCCCTTGGGCTCGTGCGAAATCAAGAAGGGGGGAGAGGGGGTCGGTGAGCAAGAGAAAACCGAGAGAGAGAGGGAGAAGCAGCAAATGCCGAGAGAGAAGGCCTTCGTTTGGGTAAATCGAATCCGCTGCCGAGAGAGGAAGCCCGCCAAGCGTCGTCCCGTGCTCCAGCTTTCGAAAAGCTCCTAAAATGGCTTCGCTCGCTGCTCGATGTCTGCTCCAACCGCAAAAGATTGCTGAGGCGCGAGATATGGGCTGAAACGAAGACCTCGTTTGATCGCAACCGTCGATGCAGCTACTAGATTTAGGAAAGAAAATTCAAAATATTTGGAAAGTCAAATGGTTTTTAATGGGATTAAAAGGTTGAATCAGATTAATTTGGGTTAAGATCGGGTTAGGCTCGAGTCCGAACTTGACTCAATTTGAATCAAATTGGGTTCGAGTCGGCTCAACGAATTTAATCGCACAAAATTGAGTTCGGAATAATAATTAATTTAAATCAAAATAGGGCACGACGCGATAAGAATGGGATGATCGAGTCTAATTGAACATAGTCGGGTCTAATCCGGCTCGAGTGGAGTCAATTCGAGCTCAAATTGGGCTCGACGAGGCTCAATTAAATTGATCGAAACTCCTCGAGGCTACTCGAACGAAAAACGAAGTCAACAGTGTGCTTATTGGATACTGAGCTCTTTGAGTGTTGTGCAAGTGAGTTTGTTAATATTCTGGAGAATTTATTTCACTGTACTAATATGAAGCTTAGTTTTCTTTACTTGGTGAATTTTAATCATATTTTTTCATCTACATTATTTGTAATGGGTTTTGTGAGTGTGCTTAATTTTAGTACATTCTGTTACATTTTATTTTTGCAATTGGGTTTTAATTCCAATCAGATTGTGGATTTGGGTGGCTTTAAATGTCTAGTTAAATTTAATTGATTTAATTGATCATTTAAGTTGTTTATTGCAACAGAAGTTAGCAGATAATTATTTAATTGATGGTCTTTCGAAGTTCAAATTTTAAATTTGATTTATACGTTTTCATGCATTACATCATTTGGCTACATTTGAAATCCTATACTCTTAAGACTTCGTTTGGGACGGCTTTCTTACTGCTTCTTTGAGCAACTTTTTAGAGTTCTTTACTAAAAACATGTTTTAGGAAACATTAAAAAAGCGGTCCCAAATGAAGCCTATGACACCCTTGCTTCACTTACTCTCTTATCCATGAACAAATTCAGCAAAAGCTTTTATTATATACACACCATTTGTAGATAGATTACTGTTGAATAATCTTGTCATTGAGCATTCTTTTCAATGGTGGATGCGATTTTATTTTTGTAGTTCTGGCCATCTTGAATCTATTAGTTCAGGCAGCTCTTTATTCAATCCTGACCTTCTCTTTCCATGTTCTCTTCTATTGTCGCATTTATATTTTGATACTTGTTGCATCCAGGAGTATTCGCGGCGGTAGAGAAATATAAAGTTTAACGTCTTAGCATTGTACGAAAATCCGGCACGCAATCAGATAAGAGAGAGTGTGTAGCATTCACATGAGACATCAATGTTTTTACGTGGAAAACCCCTGAAAAGAGGGAAAAAACCACGAGGCCTAGCCCAGTTTGAATGAATCCACTAGTATTGTAGTTGATTACAAATGAGGTCCTTCCTTGGTGGAAGGTCTTAGCTTGATGTACATCTCATGGAGTACATTACATGATGTTAATACAAAGAGTCATTGTTGACATGTTCATTTGGTCGGAAGGACCGTAGTTGGCGGGCGACGGAGGTCGGAAAGATTGTAGTCGGTGGACGACATAAGTCAGGAGGACCGTAGTTGGCGGGCGATGGAGGTCAGAAAGACTGTAGTCGGCGGGCGACATAAGTCAGGAGGACCGTAGTCGACGAGCGACGGATGTCGGAAAGACTGTAGTCGGCGGGCGACGTAAGTCAGGAGGACCGTAGTCGGCTGGCGACGGAGGTCGGAATGACTGTAGTCTGACGACGAAGATCAGATGGATAGCGTCAGGTAGAAGTCCAACAATGGAAAGAAATCCATCTTCGCGTAGACGTCCAGCGAAGTTCGATAACCGATAGAAGTCCGGCGTTGGGTAGAAACTTGGCGAAGAGTGAAGGTCCGACGTCGGGTAGAAGTCCGACGTCTGTTGGTGGCAAAGGAGAACTCCGGCTTCACTTGGGCGGAGTTTCGGCATCAGAAGGGAACTCTGTTGTAAATTGGGAAGAATTTCAGTATCATGTGGAAATTGGGCAGAATTCCTGTGTTCTCCCGAATATCACGCAAAATCCCTGCGTGTTCGGGCGGCAGGATGAACTCCGGCGGTAGTCGAGGAGGAGCTAATTCTCCTCCTTTTCTTCTTCTTCTCTTCTCTTTCTTGCTTCTCTTTGCTTCCCTCTCTCTCTCTCATGAGAAATGAGGGCTCTATTTATAGATTTTTTGGAGTGGCATAGCTTGTAAATAGACGTGAGATCAGGGGCGAATAGGGAGTGGCCGAATGGACGGCCGATATTGAACCCTTTGATCGTGCACCGTTCGTTGGACATTTGGAGGCCTTAGTGATGTCAGAATTCGGCGATCTTGGGCTCGTTGGATTCGTCTCGTCGAGCCGTTCGATTCGAGTATAAGCTCGTTAAAATCAGAGACCGTTTGGTAACTCAAATTTTGGTTTGAACCTTCCAACAGCGCTTCGGGTCCTTGATTTGGACCCATTTGGGCTCGGATTGTGTTGAATTTGGTGTCGTTGGGTTCGTATTTCCGAGACGCTCAGTTTGACTGTAAGCTCGCTAAAATCAGAGTTCGGGTGCTTCCGGATTTAATTTTTGAAGTTTCCGGGTTGGGTTTTGCATCGAGATTCGTGCCCAATCAAGATAATTTCATGATAACGTATCAATACTATTTCTTTTCTTTTTTTTTTTTCTTTTTTTTTTAATTTTTTTTTTTATTCTTATCTTGGTTTTACATGTTTAGTTCAAGGACGACTGTAATACAGAGAAGAAAATTATCGAGAAGCTGGGATTTGGCGCAGAGAAATCATTGTGGGCTGGTAATGTGGTTGAAGTACAGAGAGGACTCTTTGATCTGTTACAGGTAGTTTGCCATCATGGTCTTCTGTAAAGTTTGATGGTTTTTTAATGGGTTCATTTATATAATTTGTAAGTTTTTTTGGTTGTGAAGAACATAGTTCTTATCCGAGATCCTGAAGAACAAGGAAAGTTTTATCCTCGGTTCAACCTTGAAGACACATCAAGCTTTCAAGATTTAGATGATCACAGGTAAGCCTATCATTGTTGATCAAATGGTTTATTTGTCCAAGTGCATCATATATTTGTTTCTGCTCTCCTTAAAAGCTAGCCGGCATTTTCAAAACAAGCACACTAATAATATTTTAGACTAGTTCACCTTGAAGCGGCCCAGCCGGCCCAAGGGCCAGCTCAGATTTACAGGAGGCGGAACATGTCCGCCTCCCTTGCTCTTGCCCGCCCACATGGTGGGCCCCACTAGCCTAATGGAATTCAAATTCAAAAGGAGGAGGCGACTAGGTCTTGGGAGTCAGATTAGATTAGGAAAGTTTTTGTTTTAAGAGCATGAGATGTTTAGGGATGGATTATGTTTTGTTTGGTTCTACATTAGGATTTATTGGCGACTTGGGCTCTAGACTCTCTTGTCAAGAGATTTGGGAGAGACGATCCTCCTCTCGAATTGAGGATCACTTGTATCTTGTTTCCGTACTTGTTTGACTTTATTTTTTGTATCGCAGTCTATCATTTGTGCATTTTTTCTCCCTATTTTGTGTTATTCTCGCTGTTTTTCACCAATTTGTGGAGGTTTGCTTGCGAACTCAAGTATTACCCTTAGGGTTACTTACGAACTCAGGTATTTCCTATCACAATATTCCTAATCGAAATATTTTTGTTTCAGTAAAAATGTTCTCAAACGGTTATACTACGATTATTATTTCCACCGGCAAGAAAATCTCTGGCGTCAAAACGCATTAAAAACTCTACCTGTACTGTTGAGCTCATCTGATATGCTAGCCTGCGGTGAAGATCTTGGTCTTATACCTTCTTGCGTTCATCCTGTATGTCCATCATCCTTATGGAAATGCTTTCTTAGGCTTCGTTTGGAACAACTTTCTTACTACTTTTTAAAGCAGCTTTCTAGTACAAAAGTTTTAATTTTTGTACTAAAAAGCTGCTTCCGGAAGCAGTAAGAAAGCCATCCCAAATGAAGACTTAGGCTTTGTTTGAGACGGTTTTCTTATTGATTCTTAAAACTGTTTTAAGAAGCTTAAGAAGCAGTCCCAAACGAAGCCTTAATCATCACAAACATACAGAACATATTTCAAGTTAATTTTACTTTGTCAGGTTATGCAAGAGCTGGGATTGATAGGCCTACGAATTCAGAGAATGCCAAGTGAACCAGGCCTGGAGTTTGGCATTCCATCTCAGTACAGTTACATGACGGTATACTTTTTGTTAAGAATTGCAATCGCCTGTTACAATCATCGTTTAACTGTGCTTATCTTGGTTATTTATAATGAACTAGCTTATTTTAGATGATTTTGTTGATAATTGCAATTGCCTGTTACAATCAGCGCTTAGCTGAGCTTATCTTAGTTTTTCATAATGAATTAGCTTATTTTAGATACTTTTTGTTAAGAATTGCAATCGCCTGTTACAATCATCGTTTAGCAGTGCTTATCTTGGTTATTTTTAGGTTATTTTAGATCCTAAGTTAGGCTAATAATGCCTACTGTATTGAAATTTGGGTAATGTTCTATAAGACTATTTTCATTGAATGGGAAGGTATTGTCCAACATGTATGGCTTCGTTTGGGATGGCTTTCTTATTGCTTCTTAAAACAGCTTTTTAGTACAAATATTTTATTTTTTATACTAAAGAGCTGCTTTAAGAAGCAGTAAGAAAGTCAATAGAGGCAACATGACATTTCCATATACAAGGATTATGTTCAAGATGAGATATTTCTCTTTCATTTCAGGTTTGTGCGCCGTCGTGCCATGACTGCTCGACCATGCGAGCATGGTGGGAGGAAGATGAGGAGAGAAGATATCGTTTTTACCAAAATGTTATTGGCTCCAATGATGAACCCCCATCTCAATGCACACCTGAAGTAGCCAATTTCATCATCCACCAACACCTCTCAGCTCCATCAATGTGGGCGATTTTCCCTCTTCAGGTAAAGAAAAAACTTACCATCATCACCATTATCTATAATGATTTCAATCTATCTTTACTTTGAGTAGGATTTACTAGCACTGAAAGAAGAGTACACAAAAAGACCAGCAAAGGAGGAAACGATAAATGATCCAACAAACCCAAAGCATTATTGGAGATATCGTAAGTGGCTTAGTCGCTTGAGCGAGCAACATCATATTGCTTTTCACTTCTTGTTGTTAAGATCTTTTTCTTACTTTTTTTTAAGGAGAATTTTAATAAAGCTGCTTACAGTTATCCATTCAAGATTTAGGCTTTGTTTGGGATGGCTTTTTATTGTTTTTTACAACAGCTTTTAAGTTTAAAAATTAAAAATTTTATATTAAAAAGCTGCTTTAAGAAGCTGTAAGAAAGACGTCCCAAACAAAACCTTAAAACTTATGAACTAAGATAAAAAAATTTTTAGTTTGTAATTAACAACTATTAACTCTCTATCATAGATTTCAGATTTCTTCAACCCTCAGATATGCCTAACTCTCATCAAATTTTACTATTGCTATTAGAAATGGAGGAAATTTAAGTCAGAGATCCTAACTCAAATTTCATCATGATATATATTCTTGTCATTAAATTTCTTTGAGATATGACTAATTTATCAAGAATTACATTGCACTCATCTCAAAGTAAATCTTATGACCGAAACCCCTTCCAAATCAAAATTAGGCAGGATATCTTGACTCTGAGAAATATTCATTATAATTTGTTATGAAATTGTACTGTCACTATAGTTTCTCCTCCTTGGCATATAAACATCGAACCATATGGTTTCTTTTTCCTTAAATTGGTTTCTCTTTTTTGGCATGAATATCAATCCCACTATGTAGGGTTGGCTATATGACTCTTTTTTCTTCATTGTGTCTTGTTAAGAGTCAAATTCTCATCTAAATCTAAATTAGAAAAGTCATTTCTAACATTTTTTAACCACATCTTTTAGTTTTACCTCTTCCTTTCTTAACATAAGCTAAAATCTGATACATCTACTCTCTTAAACGGGTCGTCGGAAGGCCATTGTTTTATTTGACCAAATCATCTAGGACGACTCTCTTTAATCTTATCTTCCACTGGAGCTACTCCAACCTTTTCAGAGTACATAGATTTTTTTTTTGTTTTTGCTTAGATCTTCACTTATTGTATCATTGTTTTCTTTAGGGGTGCATGTGACCCTGGAATCATTATTAAAAGATGAGGATCTGAAGATCACCATTAAGGATCTGGTAATTAGCAGTGGAAGATCATACCCCACTTCTGAAGCAGAAATGAAGAACAATAAGCAGGTGGAGAATATTCAGAGTAAGATCTCTAGCATCCAATTTAATGGTGATTGACAGGTTTAAGTGCTCTGCTCTGTTCCTTTATTGTTAGCATAATGCAGCATATTTCAATAGTTCTTAGCATTCAAATATCTTGTTATATTCCAATAAGCCATCTGATGTTCACATCCTGTGATGGTGGAACTTTTTTTTTATTCTATTAGTATTTGGAGTTTTTGTTAAATCATATAATTAGCTTTTAGTATTCTATTTCCATTTAACTAAAAAGCTTCAAAAATTGCTTTTTTATGTCCAAATAAGTAGGGTTATTAAGGCTACGTTTTGGACGACTTTTTTACTTCTTTAATTAGATTTTTAGTACAAAAATAAAAAAAATTTGTACTAGAAAACTGCTTTAAGAAACAGTAACCCAAACAAAGTCTAAAGGCTTTCTTTTGAGACAACTTTTATGTTGCTTTCCAAAACATTTTAATTTTTTACTAAAATTTTTTTTTAAAAGTAATAAAAAAAACTCGTTGTTGGTTTTTATTGATCTGTCTAACAAATCAAATTCTGAAATTGAAGCATGGAATTGTTCATTAATATTTTGCATTTAGATTAGTATATATTATTTATGTTCATGTATATATTAGAGTAGGATAAGTTGTTAATCTGATAAATTATTTTTAGATAAATATAATATATTTATTTTATTGGTTACTAATTATTATAATTATCTCAAAATAAATATAATAATTGTAAACCATTATAATTAAATTTTTATTAGAACATTTGATATTTATTTTTTTCAAATGCATTTATTTATGACAATACATATATATAAATTTAAATATATTTTTTGTTTGACAAAATGACTAAACTAGAAAAAATATTAAGAAAATAGAATTTGAATTTATTTAAAAAAATTTAATTTAATTTGAGATGAATGAGGAGAATTTCTTTCTATTTTACGAAGGCCGGGATCAGATAGTGGCCATCCGCCCTTCGCGGCCGGATTCAGGTAAATGTTGACTGTTGATTTTTTCCAAATGCTGACCGTTGGCTTTATTTATATAATTTATATCATATTTATCTGAAAAATAAAACAAAATTTATATTTTTATAAATTATAATATAAATATATATAGAGATAGGAGAAATAATAAAATAAGATAAAGTTTCTATTTAATTTTAAAAAGTCAGGTCCAAAAATAATAACATTATTATTAATAAAAAGTCAACTGCAAAAAATAACTTTCGCTGCCCACCATTGGTAACCTGTGAGGTCAGATCGCAAATATATCAAATTCCCGCAAGAAAAGCAACGGTCCAATTTATTTCTATTTTTAGCTTCCCCTTCCCTCCCTTCTTAAACCCGGCACCGAAGAGAGAGATCCACGTTCCGAATAGCTTCTTGCCGCGCCCCCTCCTCTCTCTCTCTCTCTCTCTCTGTTGGCCTTAATTTCCTTGTTCGATGATCGATCGTCCTCAATGGTTCAAAGGAAATAATTGGATTAGCAAGAGCGAGAGAGAGAGATTAGAAGAAAAATCCTTCTTTTTGATCAGAAATCGTAAAGAAAAGAAGGGAGAAATCAGAAGGCGAGGCCTTCGCATGAATGACTACCGGACCGTGGAACAGAGCTCCGACCATGGCTCTTACCGCCGCCGGCTGCCACCACCTCCCAGGCGGAGGTAGCGGCAGCGGTTTCAAACGCTATCACTTTTGTTCCTTCGACCACCCTGACCTTCTCTCCTTCCCTCCCACTTCCCTGTTCCAACGCAGCCGCTCCACTCCATGTTTACTCTCCTCTGCTTCCACCGAAGACGACGTCGCAAGTGTGGAGATCGTCGGCGGTCGCAGCGGCCCTGGGATCCGCGCCCTCGTCGCCGAGGCTGCCGCTACCCTGACCTTTGGTGCCTGCCCTGTCCCCACGGAGACTGGCCTAGGCAGCGCCTACTTCCTCGACGACCAGGCCGGCGACTGCGTTGCCGTTGTGAAACCCGTCGTCATCGACGACAACGAACAGATGGCCTTCCCCAGCTCCTGCATTCGTGCCTGCGAGACCGGCGCCCGTGAGGCCGCCGCCTACCTGCTCGACCACGGCGCCTTCGCCGGAGTCCCCCCCACTGCCCTCATCCGAATCTCCCACCATTCTTTCCCTCCGGCGCAAAGCGTCGCCTCCATCCAACGCTTTGTTCCTCATGACTGTG
Source organism: Dendrobium nobile (assembly GCA_022539455.1). Taxonomy (NCBI): domain Eukaryota; kingdom Viridiplantae; phylum Streptophyta; class Magnoliopsida; order Asparagales; family Orchidaceae; genus Dendrobium; species Dendrobium nobile. Next base: position 36,374,627 of record CM039720.1, on the reverse strand, counting down.
ACGCCGGCGACGTCGGCCCATCCAGATTCTCAGTCTCCTCCGTCCATCGGATAGCCATTCTTGATATCAGGCTGCTCAACACCGACCGACACGCCGGCAACCTTTTAGTAAAAAAACATAGAATTGATAAGAACCGAAGATTTGAAGGCGGAGATCTCACAACAGAGCTCGTGCCCATCGACCACGGTCTCTGCTTGCCGGAGCTGCTCGACGATCCTTACTTCGAGTGGCTCCATTGGCCGCAGGCCGCCGTGCCATTCTCGGACCAGGTCATAGAATATGTTTCAAAGCTCGATCCTTTCAAAGATGCCGAGCTCCTCCGCACGGAACTGCCTTCGATTCGAGAACCAGCGATCAGAATCCTCATACTTTGCACTATTTTCCTAAAGAAAGCGGTGGATTACGGCCTCTGCCTCTCGGAAATTGGCAGAATGATGACGCGAGAGTCCTGCAGGCTCGAGGCAGGGGAAAGTGTGCTCGAGACTCTCTGCAAGAAAACTGAGGAAAGCATCGAGGCCGAAAGCCAACTTTCAGACAATGAAGAAGGTGAATTTGCAGAAGGTGATGAGAGGAAGGAATATCAGTTCTCCATGGACTGCGGTGATGAGGACAAGCTACTTATTCCCCTCCTCCTGAGCAAGAAGTCTTTGGACCCTTTCCAGGAAGAAGAAGAAGAGCGAGGAAAAGGAATGATGATGAAGAGTCTGAGCTTCTCGGATGGCGAAAGAGTGCAAAGGAGCAAGATGATATCTTTCAAGAGTAAAAGCGAAGAACAATGGAAGTTATTCTTGGAAAGATTTGAGAAGCTTTTACCTGAAGCTTTTGATCAGGAAAGGAAGAGGATGAAGACGAAGCTTAGGCTTGTCTCTTCCTGCTGAGTTAATTTAAGAGATGCAAAGAGGTAGAAGATGAGGGCATAATAGTAAATTAGGTAATGCAAGCAAGACAAAAGTTGGTGCTCCCCTCATGCATGGGAGAAATAATTACATGCTTAGTAGATGTATATAGATGAATATTATATCTATATAGATCTATAATTGTATAGGAGACCATACATATATGCACATATAATTTACATACATCAAATGATTTCTACATGATGCATACAAACATCATGTGTACACACCTTCACTATGTGATGTATGTATAGTATGTGTACAATATATACTCCCTATACATATTCATTTGCATCTTTTATATATTTAATATATATTTATACACATTTATTATACATTTATAATAAATGTAATATTTTTTTTTCTAATTAGTGAGGGTTTGCTATTTTATTTAGAGAGTTTTTTCTCTCTCTTTTCACCTTGAATTTTCAATGAGGTGATGTAAAAATTGATAAGTGGATTAAGTGAAGTACTTCATGGATTGTAAATAATTCATCAATAAAATTTGATGATATTATGTTTAAGATTTTTGTTGATGTGGAAGCTTGTAGTTGAAGAAGCATGTGATTGGAGTATAATTTTTTTATGAAAATAATTGTAGAATTGTTAGGAAATGAACATTTTTTTAAATAGTCATCTCATGTGCATGATAATCTAATTTTATCATTTAATATGCAAGGGGTTGATCATTGGGGCATATTGACCACCCCCCCCCCCCCCCCTCCTAAAAAAATTACCATATAATTTTTTAGGTAATTTGTCCCACGCCATCTATTTTTTTGTCTTTTTTTTTATAATTTAATACTATTAAATTAATTTTTTTTGTCTTTATTACAAGAGTTTTAGGCAATTGTCTCCTAAAAGTTTTAAAATACTATAGTCTTTAGGCAATTGCTCCCAACATAATTAATCAGATTGTGTAGATGTGTTATTGTTAGGGAACGATGAACCAAACACAAAGAAGAATAGTAATGAGAATCCAAAAATATCTCTACAACCATAGTTAAACACATTGGTGTAGATGTGTTATTGTTAGGTCAAACTCCGTCAGGTGGACTCCCGAACTAATAAGTAAAATATTTACACTTTTACTCATTAGTTCGCCCCAATTCCCGCACCCCCCCTGCTCTCTCTCTCTCTCTCTGAAAATTAAGGCTGGTTCCACCCCTGATTGGCCGCATATATTTTATTTTTTTATGTTATTTTTCCATTAAAGGAGATGTCTTTGTAAAAAATTAAGAGTTAAGTAATCTATTGAAATCATATAACCATCTCATTTTTCTTTGGGAGCTAGTTAGGCTGTCATTTTTTTTATATATAATTTTAGAGATTAAATTAACTCTCTAAATTAAATATATATTTGTAAGAATTTTTGTGACTTCAAATAGCATATGTTTGCAATCCTAAAGAGTAAAAAAAATGATTAGATATTATGCGTGCATAAGTTAAGTTAGCCTAAACGTATGCTCAAAGAGGGCAAACTATTACCTGCGAAGTCCGAAAGTCGTCCAAAGATGAATAAAAATGCGTCATGTCATCCCAAAAATATACTGTGTTCAGTACCGAGGAGGATATCAAGTCATACCGAGCAGTACCAACCATGAGTTAGCCTAAAAGTGTATCTCTCCAACAAGAGGACATTGCCAGCCCAACACTACACGATCTTCCCAAGTGACGTAATTGCTTGCTCCCAACCAAAGCCCCGCCAATTCAATACATAACTCATGCAGAAATCATCTGAGGAAGATCAGGCATTCGAACTTCCTGACTCTCTCGATCTTCCTGCAACCGGAACCCCAGCAGACGAAACTCTGGCGAGACTCACGATCCAATTTGCCTTCGATCGACCCCGTCCACCTGCTTCAGATCCTTCCTGCTCCTAATCGCTCGAGCCTTGCTCCCGACTCGCCGCTCCTAATGGCCGATCCAAACCCACGCTGTAAGGTCCCATGCTACTCACACTCGACATCCCTCTCTCATGATCTCATTGTAGCACGCAAGAAGACCTTATCGGCTTGATCTTCCCTGCACCGCACATAGACTCGAAGGCAACCATACTAGCATCGACCCAACCCGCGCGACGATCCATCTTGATCTTCTGACTTGTCCTGAGGTATATATGCATTGAAGATTGTTGTATCTTAGATATGGGCCGAAATGACCAATTTAAAGTCACTAAATCATTGTAACTTATAGATCTGGACGGGAAGAATTCAATTTGAAGATCTTATGCTATCGTATCTTTGATCATGGCTAGAAGAACCAAAGGAAAGTATGCTACTCATGAGGAATTTTGAAATATGCAACTTTGAGGTAATATAAGACCAAAGCATATAAGTTTGATGCATCCTTCAGCCAAACTGGAATCAATGCCTCTATAGTCTTTGCTTGAGAACATCCATCACACATCTCCTCATGTCTTAGCAATTGTATGATTAGAGTTCGGTTATTTGAGAAAACTCAAATCAAACTAAGAACCTCAAAAGCATTTTTAGACTCTTTCTTTTGGATAAGCCTTTTATAGTAGCTAGTCTCTTTGTTGTGATGAATTTTTGACACACAAGAGTCATCATAGTATCTATCAAATCTACACAACATTCTTCGGGTTGTCCATAATGATTTTTGACTTAACCATTTGATGGAGGATGCTACAATTCACCTATGAGTAGGAGCAAGGGATTCGTAGCGCACACAATTAGCCTATAGGTAGTATTAAGAGATTCGTAGCAAATGATGTAACTCGCCATAAATAAGAACATGATCTCCTAATGCCTATTGAACAAACATTCAATACAAGCAATGTTGAATGATATAATAACTAAAAATATACATCTTCTATGCATTACAACTAAAACCTAATTTACCTACAAGCCACCAGATCCGCAGCCCACTTGTACACACAAACAAAAGACTATATCCTTCTGATACTTCTGATCAATACGTTAAAATAAATCTTACATGTGCTCCGACAAACGTGTTAAAATTGCAAACATAAATGTCTGAGAATATTGTGCGGGGTTAAATGCTCACTAATATAACATTTTCAAACTAAGCACATCTCGCATGCGCTCATATCGTCATATCTAATACCTAAATACAATAGTCCGAGAATGATTCGTGAATCAAATATTTTAAGTTTCATCCTCCTCTTTGAATCAATTGGAGTCGACCTAACTTGGATTAATAGCTTATTGAGGGTGATAAATTTCAAATTAATTTCAAATCACAAAGACCAAATATTGTGTCGTGTATATCACTAGCAAATGAAGCAAGTCATTGTTGTCGATAAGGTGTCTTCTATCATGTTGGGTCGACTACCTCCTCTGACTAAGTAGACCAACGATCATGACAACCCAGGACGATGGAACCATGAGATCTTAATTGGGCTCGTCTTGATTCCCCCAATCACCTATTTTAAGTTTATGGTGATAGGTATCAAATTTTAAAAATACCGAAAATCCAATTTTAAAATCCCTAAAGTTGTTGCCACTATATGATGGGTACTCAATACTCATCTTATGACTAGCCTTAATTGAAAGTTCTCTCTAGTTATCGGGAGGGATAATTAACTATAGGGGCTTGCACCTATAAGAAATCGGAACTTAGATAAAAAAATTAGGGCAAAATCTCTTGGTAGTGTCTTACTAAAACTCAATCTATTTTCTAAAAATTCACATGAAACTTTAACTTGTTACAACTCTCCCCGTCAACACAACAAAGAGAGACACGGAGAAACCAGGTCACGAATTTTTGGAACCCACCGATCCTAGGGTGAGAGAAGGAGATGAGTTATAGTCCATTTCTTACATTCATTCTACTTCCTTTGATTCTCCCTAAGAGCTAAGTATATATAGGATACAAAGATACATAATGAACTACTAATGACCTAATAAGCGCTCATAACTTCTAAACCATCAATATACACAATGACCTAATAAAATAAATATTACAAATATTCCCCCTTACAAACTTCAACCAAAATTTAGTTAAAAATAAGATCTTGATGATGGTTCAACACAATATGCAGAGTCGTAGTTTCATTCTTAAATTTTTTTGAGGAATTAAACTGGCTCTTACTTATGTGGCATATCAATCTCAATTAGTCCTATCATTTTTTATCATTTAAGAGTTTTGATATTTTTTAACCCTCTAAAGTTATTTTTTCCTTTTTCTTTTAATACTTGCAACTTCAAAGCAGAGATTAAGACCAAAGAAAACTCTTTAAAAAAAATTGGAAACCGTTGGAATTTAATTCAAGTTCATATGAACTCTAATTTCAGCAAACATATAGTCGATATGAGCGTCTCAATGAGACGAATCAATGAGACGAATCAAACAATATCAAATGTGATCCAATCCGAGCCTAAAGTAGCCCAAATCAAACACTTGGGAGCATCATTAAAAATTTCAAACATTAATCAGATGATGAATGTTGATATCTAACCACTACCTCATGACCCCATGATTGCTCGTAACTTCCCTCACATAACTCCTCTCACAATAATAAAACTCTCAGACGAACTACTCATACGGACGCTCACGCACAGAAGAACACGCTCTCTCCCTTCCGTATTCGCTCGACACCGCAAGCAAAGACCCTAATCTTCATCTCTTCCTCCGCAAGCTGCAGCTGTACTCCCTCCTCTCTAGCCTCTTTCAGCAGCAGGTAGAGTTGAGACTCCCTAGACTGATCCCTAACTGAAGCCACACATAGGTCTTCCGCACATCTAGTCCACCTGACTCCTGCTCTTCTCAACATCCCGCACGAGGAAGCCCAGCTCGCTTGACTGATCAAACCAAATATCGTCCAACCTTGCAACCGAACCGCATGCGAAAGCACTCCCAGTCGGCCGAACATCCAACCCGAAATCCCAGCCCGCTTAATTTCATTCTAGCGTTGGACATGACCATCTGACCCGATCCCTTATTCCTTCATTCATGTTTGTAAACAAGGTATAGAGAGAGAGAGAGGGGGGAGGGAGAATTAAAAAAAAAAAAGGAAAGCGATTTTAAATAGGTACCGTTCACTTGAAGACCTGCACCGTTGTATCTTGCACCGTTGTATCTTACATTCGGGCAAGATTGTTCAATTTGAAGCCCATTGTACCTTAAATTTGGGTGGGATGATTTTTAATTTGAAGACCTCGCACCGTCATGTCTTTGATCTGGACGAGATGAACAAAGGCAGGTGCCCCTCAACTTCCTTGTGCAGGGAGGGGACGCCGGATGCTGTCGGAATTTGTATTGAACGGACTTTCAAGGGACTAGACCTAAATCAAAATTTAAGTTAAAAGTATAACTAAATAAAATCCCATAAAATTTAAAAGATAAACAAGAGACCTATAATGAACATAAGAGCTCGCTCATGAGCAAATAACTTGTACTGTGCATAGTAGATAGCTAGCATTGTTTTCAGCTTCCATTGCCAAGAATATCTTACATAGTTACATGGAAAAGAAGATGTAGGCATAGCGGACATAATCAGAGCTGCAAAAATAGAAAATGCTCATTGTGTTATTCAAAGTCTAGCCAATGGCTACTCAACTAAGGAGAGGAAAGTTTCCATCTTTTCTAGAGGCCAGAAATAGCGCATTGCAATAGTTAGAGCCATTTTACATAATCCCAAGATTTTACTTCTAGATGAAGCAACTTGTGCACTGGACTACGAATCAGAGCGACTTTGTACAGAATGCATTGGAGAAAGTAAAGCTGGACAAGGCAACAATTGTGATAGCACATAGGGTATCCACAATTAACAATGCCCACACAATTGTACTGTTAAATAATGGGAAAGTTACTGAAAGTGGCACACATGAAGAGCTGCTGGCCAAAAAAAAAAAAGCAAGGAGAATACTCAATGCTAGTTCAAGCACAGCTATTAGAACATGGAAATAACAGACGCCTTAATGATCACAAAGAAGAAAAAGAATTAATGGAAATACCAAAGTATATCTTTTCTGAAATAAAATTCGTCGATAATGTACGTCACTGGATCCGCAACATTTGTACAAGCGGACAAAAGGCGATACTTCTATAATATAGTCCCAATCCATTGTTGAAAACAGAACCTGCATGTGCCAGATTGTCACATTTGATTCCTAAATACAACGGTCTGAGAATATTGAGCGAGTCAAAATTCCAAGTCTCATCTTCCTCCTTGAAAAGACGGGAGTTGATATAACTTGAATAATAAGATGCCGCCTAAATTTTACAAAATATAAACACTTTTTAAATGACAATCATGTCACCCCCTTCCCTCACACCCCACACCCCTTTTTTTCTTCCTCATGGGTATGCAAATTGACACACTTAGCGAGACGCGATCACTTAAAGCCTTGGCCGCTCTAGCCAACCCACCACCCTGAAACCCTCTCCTGAGTGCTACACCACAGCTTCGAACTACGTCGAATCTTGCCAAAATTTTCCCTTTTAGTGTCATACATCAACCCAAATATGAACTTCCCAAGGCCATGTGACTTTATAGGCAAGCAATTATTAAGTCTTTGAGGTCGTTGGAATGCTCCCAAAGAAATGAACATTTCAACACCAAGATTACACCCATCATCACTGTTGTCTTGCGATCCAAAACTTGATATTTATGGCTTCTCAAACATAGTTTAGTCAAACTAATAGTCAATATTTTATGCAATCCCCTAACACCCTTAGACGCATGTCATCAATAGTTTAAAAACGGTACTTTCCATCATCAATATGAGACTACACTAGTGGCAACTGGCAACTGGTCACCCAAGCTAGTTTAGGCCCTAGTAGGCATATCTTGCCAACCTTAGGGCTTAATCGTCCGATAAATTTCCAAATTATAGAAAAGAATAATTTGGACCATATGATTTAGGCCTTGATTTGGTAAATTTTAATAATAAGAGTCAAAAAGCTCATTCACAAATTTATAAATGGGTCCAGCACGCACAAATTCTTGTCAAGATCTCAACAAAGATAAAAATTTTGAATCATAAAGAATTTCAAAGATCTGATCACCAAGTCGAGTATCAACCATTTCGCTGATTTTTCCCTCATCTAGCCTTCTTTGTCAAATTCCAGATAATCGAATCTCCTCCTAGAAGAATGATACACAAATTGACCTAGTCATACCAACCTCCCCTCCTTTCAAGAGAGAGTGTCAATTGTTAATAATTATTTGAATGTTTGTTGCCGCCTGATGTCAATCATTGCCCAACATTCATCATCACTAGATGCCACCAAACAGCCTTTGACACCCACAATTAACCTTGGAAACTTTGGATTATATCTTCTACCACCACGAGAGATCCTCCTAACAATCTACATCTCACTACATTATACTCATTCATGCCTTCCCTTCAGGAAAAGGGTGGCCCTTTGTAATTTTAGAAGACAACTAGTGAAACTATTTCAATTAGGTTAGGTCATGTGACTCTTTCCTTTCCCAAGTTTTCATATAAAAATTTGTGCATTCTATGTGTTGCACTTAATTCATCTGATTGTGTTTGAAACCTTCACTCAAAACTAAGCAAATAGATCCTCACTTTATCGTCATGAATATTCTAACACACAATAAAGCTGATAAAAAAGGATGCATTAAAAGACCATACAAGTCTTGAAAATTAGATATATGTAACCTAAATAGATTTCACAATTCACATGTGATCACATAAAGGATATTTTCTTTTAGAAATATTGGCATGGACTACATATTAATAGCAATGAAAAGTTAAAAGTTATGGCATCAACTGTGGCAAATTTATGATGAGTATTAAAAAATTAAAACAAAGATATCCTAAGGCTTGAAAAAAAAAACACAAAAGACTAGCAAAAAAAAAATATAAAGAAAAACTTAGCATGAATTACAAATAGTTAAAGAGGTACTTGAAAGAAATAAAAAGGTTTGGCACAGAATTAATTATGCACGTGAAATAAAGAGATACTTGAAAGAAATTTGTCAAACCATTGATAGGATTTTTTTTTAATGTTCCATTGATTAGAAGAAAGTGTACAATTGTGACTATACAATAGGTCAATCATCAATATTTCATACAATTTTCCCTAAATATTGGATTTTTAGCATTTCCCTCAGAAATCTCTAATATAGATAAATAAGTGAAAAATAGAGTGCAATTTCTCCAAGCAATTTGCCATGTACATTTAAGAGGATAAATTTTAGGACAGGATATCCTAATTCAAATTTGATTATGATGAATTTTATAACCAATAGAATTGCTTTGAGATAAGTGCGATAAATGACAAATCAACGAACTCTTATATGGCACTAATATCCAATGACCCAAAAAAACTCATCCTAAACAGATTTGATGAGGATATCTTAACCCATTTTTTTTCATTTAAAATATTTGCTGCTTTAATCATTTTCAAAATACATTTCGGGAATCAAAGAATTCATCATTCTTAGTAGATCATATAGGTGCAATAAGTCAAGCCACAGTTTGAAAAACGAAACAATCTTAATTAACACCCGCCTTCCTCTTTCTTAACTTGCCCTCTGTTCTTTGACAAGCTTAGTTTCTCCTTACACCCTCAAAAGCTTCATTAATAAAAAACTATTTATAATTCAAAAACAATTCTAATAAGGTAAGAAAAAAATCCGGTAGTTTAGATGTCCCATTAAAACAAGCTAATCTAAAGAAATTGAAACCTACCCCATTGAAAGGAGAGATGGATATCAAAATCCCATCTTCTTAACATTAAAAGAGAATTTGAGCCACAATGGACAGTGAGTATAGAACGAAATAGAATAGACTTGAGAGCTAGAATTTGACGGCGACCAATGAACAACTTCGGAGATTCAGAGGATGGAAGAATCAGCTAAGTAAATACATTGAGCTTACGTTGATCTTCTGCTGCTCCTGATGGGCATCCAGGACCTCCTCTTGCATCTGTGGCGATAGCTCCAATCCGAGCGGTTCGGTACGCAAAACCTGAAACCCTAGGGTAAAGGTAGACCAAGCCAGAGAGACGCGAGAGATCAAATGTAAACTTCAGTAGATATCTGATCGTCCCTACTTCAACTTGAATTAATATATGAAATAAAAAATTTTATTTATATTTTAATTCAGCTTGAAATTTATTTACTTTAAAAAAAAATATTTACTTTTTTTAATTTTTTAATTTTTAAAATTATGGATGACAACTAACATAGGATTTGTTTTGGGACGAATGTTTTACTGCTTAAATCAGTTTTTTTTTATACTATGAAGCTGCTTTAAAAAACAGGAAAAAAGTCGTCCCAAACTAAACCTTCATTTGGAACACTTTTTTTCCTTCTTCTAAAAACAGTTTTTTAGTAAAGCAGTAAGAAATTTGTCCCAAACAAAGCCTTAGGCTTCATTTGGGACGTCTTTCTTATTGCTTCTTAAAGCAGCTTCCTAGTGCAAAAATTAAAATTATTGTACTAAAAAGCTGCTTTAAGAAGCAGAAAGAAAGTCGTCCCAAACAAAAACTTAGGCTTCGTTTGGGACGGCTTTTTTATTGCTTTTTAAAACTCCGTTTTAGTACAAAAATAAAAAAATTTGTACTAAAACTCCGTTTTAGAAAGCAATAAAAAAGCCGTCCCAAACGAAGCCTTAATCTATCTCTTAAAATTATTGCTGAAACTTTAAGATTTTTTTTTTTGTTGAATTTATGTTTAAACTCAACATTTTAATAAAAAAAATATTTATTCTTACTCATTCAAATATAATTTAAATCTACATAAAATAAAGCATAAATTATAATTTTTAAAAAATATATAATTTTGTAATATAGATTTATATCATTAAAATTTATTTTTGAGTCAATTAAGAATTTTAAAAAATTTATTAAGAATGTAATGAACTCCTGCCTCAAGAAATCAATATATTTATCATAGCAATATATATTTTAATAATTTACATATTTAAGGCTTATTAACATGCTCTTATCTTTAATATGAATATGATGAATATCAATATCATAAGCCTTTGCACTTATCTCCTCAGAGTTCACACTCCATATCTCAACAACATGAACATTTATATTGATAACGCCGATTATCAATCACAATATACTGATAAGTAATAAGTTGAGTTACTTTGAGCTAATAGTGAATAATTATATGACTTATTTAAATATTTTTAATATTATCATCAACAATTCAATAAGAAGTGTTAAACTCAATAGTAGTTGGCGATAATATGACGAGCATTCGAAATCTAAAAAACATAATAATAGAATTTTATATCATAAAATAAAATTTTGCACATTTATAGTTGAAAATTATAGTAGCAATTGACAAGAAAGATGTTGTTGATCCTTCTAAAATTAATCTAATACATATTCTTAACTACTTTTATCAGAATCAGATGAGTAAAAAGTAAGCTATTAAGACTCTCATAACATATCAAGTTTTATAATTAAAAAAAATGAAGCATGTCAAATATATACTTTAACTAAATCAAATCAAAAGAAATACAAAATTTTACTAAAACTTTTCTTTAAAATTTAAATTTATTCACATAACCCAAAAGTCTTTGTACAACCTCCCATTGTACCTCTATGAACATCAAAAAGGATCATCACCCCTTCTTGTCTACTGTCATATGGGTTTCTTCATCTTTCCTGTAGTACAACCACTATTAATGAGTAAGGGGTAAATGAAATACACAAATAATGTATAAGAAATAATAATAACATTGTTCAAAATTAATTTTTCTATCTATTTAATAAAAATAATTTTTATATTTTATGAAGGTATGATAAAATGGAGTAAATTTTTAGAGGGAAAAAATACATGCTTATATAGTTGAAAATTAAGGGTATTTTGCTCACAATTGATCCCATTTGTTCTTATCTATCTGCATTTCGATGTACTCCTCAATCTACCTCTAAGTTTGTAATATCAGTTCTAACACCTACCATAATAAAGTTCAAATTTACAATTAGGTTTTGTTTGGGACGACTTTCTTACTACTTAAATCAGCTTTCTAGTTTAGAAATTTTAATTTTTAAATTAGAAAGTTGTTTTAAGAAGCAATAAAAAGACTGTCCCAAACGAACCCTTAGTACGATTAAGATGGAAGCTTTATCCCGATTGGCACCAAAAGCTTCACATGTTTATTTCAGGCTACTTTCATCCTCTCCTGCTAATTATAAAGTTGTGCATAAATCATTTTCACCTCATTCACCAATATAACTATCTTCTAATTCTTCATAGATGAGTTTCTTTCTGTTTAGATGAATAAAACATGACAAATAGATTATAAGAAATCTCTTCCTTATTAGTTTATAAGCATGTGACTTTTTTTTTTTTTGACATATTAATAATTAGATATAATTTCTACCTTTACAATTAATATAATATTAGAAAAAAGAAGAAAACCCCTAAATATATAGAAAGATTTAAATACCATTAAAAAAAATTATTATAAAATAAAATATTATTTTCTTATTCTTTCATTATTCTTCTCTTTTTCTATAATATTTCTTTTATCTCATACACCGCAGGAAAATTGGTCGTTACCGGCGGACAAAATCCGTCGGTAAACATGAAATTCAGTCGGTAAACACCGGTTTCCGGAGAATTTCAAGCGAAAAGTTGTCCGAGGGTTTCGCACGTCGGAAAAAAATGGGCGGACTTACCGGCGGAAAAAATGCAACCAATACAACGTTTTCATGGAAGAAATTCCGGCGTTTATCCTCCGGATTATATATTCTCTATCTCATAATCATTAAACGGCTCACATTCCCTCTTATTCTTAATTATAATATCAAATATATTTTACAATACATAATATAAATTTTATTTTACCCTAAGTTTAGCTCACAATTGACATAAATGTAATTGCATTAGATTTTTTTTTCCTTGACAAAGATAAATTTATAAATTATATGATTATCCAAAAATTATAATTTTACTTAGAATGATAAGCCTTCTATCATCTTTCTATATCTCATTTTATTATTAACTCACCAAAAAAAGTACTCCCCAACAACCTTTTACTCCACCAAGCTATTATTTTATCAGTATGGTGCACCTAATTAAAGATTAAAAACCCCTCCTTTCTACTTGTTTTCACTCACCCCAATTAATTGCTTCTGTCTATATATCAGCACATGCTCCCACTTATTTTTGTATTATATTACTGATTTTGTAACATTCACATGGAGTTGGCTTTATATTTTAGATTTCTTGTAGAACATTAGAACTCATTATATTATTATTATTGTTCTTATTTTATGAGATAAGATTATTATAAGTATACAAAAGAATATATTCGGACAAAAATGGTATTTGCTTATGCTCATTTAGGTTTCATTTGGGACAGTTTTTTTATTATTTTCTAAAATAGCTTTATAGTACAAAGATTTCTTATTCAAATAATTTTTGTTCAAAAATGCTGCTTTAAAAAGCAGCAAGAAATTTATCTCAAACGAAGCCTTTATTTGAATTGATTGAGGCTTCGTTTGGGACAACTTTCGTACTGCTTTTAAAAACGGTTTTCTAGTACAAAATTTTCAAATTCAAGAAACTTTTGTACTAAAAATTTATTTTAAAAAGCAAGAAAAAAGTTGTCACAAATGAAACATGAATATATTAGAACACATGATTGAAATATGAGTGTAATTTGAATTCTTGATGATGGGGGATACATCAACAATGCGCATCATATCGTCACAAAAACTACATGACATCAACTATGAGGTTGATAAAAACATAAGAGAATTAAAACATATTATCAGTGTCATAGATGATCGAATGAATAGTTGAGGCGATAACGATGACCATTGATAGGTTACCTCAATGTGACTTCAACATAATGGATTAACATAAGACTAGGTTGCCATTCATTGTTGCTTGGTTTCTTGTGGTAGCCTATATATATTATGCATCTTCTCTAAGTTATGCTTGTTTGACATCCAATCCATAGAAGATGGAGATTTTAGAGGCCAATGTAGTTCTTTTATCTATCCTCAACATTTATCATTTGTCCATATTAATAAAACTATATAGCACCTTTATGGAGGAATAATTCTCATTTATTTATTTATTCTTATTTATGTTCTTCTATTTATTATACTTTATTTATTTAGAAATCAAATATAGAGGTTCAATGAAAATATTTTGCAACATACATGATCAACATTTGTTGCTTGTTTGATCTCAGATCTACAAAAAATTAATACATATGAACATTTTTCAGTATTGGTAATAAATATCATAATTTATTATTATAAAAATTTTAAATATTTTATGTATTTCAGATAACATATTACTCTATAATAGTTTTAGTAGAAGGTTAAAACAAGAAGAATATATATATATATATATATATATATATATATATATATATATATATATATATATATATATATATATATATATATATATATATATATGATATAACTCATGCATGATATATGTAAATCAAATGTTACTATTACTAAATATATCTTACAATATTCTAAATATTTAAAAGAAAAAGTCAAATATAATTTGAGGTAAAATATTCATATTATACTATCCAATTATAATTAAATAATAGAATTCTCATTAATATGGTTGATCATGAATTATATAAGAATCTTATCAAATTGTATTTTAAAAAAAATAGTTAAATTTTAATATTTATGTTTTTCAATAATAAAGTTGAACAAATTATTAGCATTCATGCCAGTTACAGAGCTAGAAAAAATCAAGATAACTAAATAATTTTATCTAAATCAAAATTTATTTATACAGAATTTCCTCCATTGATTTTTTTTTCAAGCATTAAAAGATAGAATATTATAATAAAATCATCCCAAACTCTTTTGATAAGTAGATGACAATCTCATTAAAGGCTCAAGACAAAATCTAAAAAAGATTCTGCTGAAGTTGGCCTTCTAAAAAAAAAATTTGGAGGAAATTTAAAAACATATAATCTATTTATATAATAATGCTTAAAAATATTTTTTTTTCTTATCAAATTATAAAAAAATAAATGATTTTTTATTAAATATTAATTATTTCATATGAAAACTCTATTTTTCATTAATATGACTATTATTTCAATTACTTTTACTAATATTTATTCATTAATATGACCATTTTATAATGCTTATTTTTATTTTTTAACATTTATTTTATGTGCACTTAGTGCATGCACAATTATACTAGCTTATATTTAGATATGTCAATTTACCATCCTTTTATTTTATAGGAGATGAAATCACCATTTTATTTTTTAATATGTTTGCAATAAAATTTATATCATGTTATGGAGATGTACAATTCCAAGTTTAAATTACAATAATAATCACTCAATCGTATAAAGAACTATACATCAGCTCATGCTCTAAATTTTATAAGCGTGTTTTTTGTAGCCAAAACAAAAAACAAAAAAAATGACATCTATTTTGATAAAAAAAAACATATCCTTTATTCTTCATTCTAAAATTTATTTTGAACAAAATGTTTTTGAAAAATAAGATTATGAGGTATTATTAATAAAATAATATTTTATAAAATTATATAAATCGTCATGTTGCGCTTTGGAATATTCGCGGTGGTAAAAATATATAGAATTTAGAATCCTAACTTTGTACGAATATCCAACACACACAAATAAGATAATTTGGTGCAACATTCATAAGATACACCAAAACTTTTACATGAAAATCCTAGAAAAGTGGGAAAAATCATGGGGCATTGCTTAGTTTGAATGAATCCACTAGTGCTTGTAGTTGATTGTAAATGATACCCTTCTTTAGGAAAAAGTGTTGGCTCAATATAGCAGATTTATATCATATAGAGCATATTACATAGTTGGAAATGCCACAATAGTTGTTCTCAATAAAATGTTCTTATGTTCGTTTGGTTAGAAGGTCCATAATCGGATGATGATGGTAAGAATGATCGTAGTTGGCATGTAACAAAAGTTTGAATGATCATAATTGGGGGCGACGGTAGTTGGAGGGATAATAGTCAGCATGTGATGAAGGTGGAAAGATCATATAGTCAAGCGACTGTGGTCGAAATGATCGAAGTTGAGCAACGGTAGTTAGAATGATCGTAGTTGAGGGGATGATGGTAGTTTGGAAGAATCGAAGCCGAGCGACGACGGTTCGAAAGACCGTTGTTAGACAATGGTGGTCGAAAGAATCGTAATCAAATGATGACAGTCGGAAGGATCATAGTCAGGCGACAATAGTCAGAAGGATCATCAATGTCTACTAGAAGGAGGTCCAACAACGATAGTTGGGGGGAGATTTAATAACAGTAGCCTGATGGTGCGGATTTCTCGACAGTGGTGTTAGGGTGAAGCTTTAGAATTCTTTATGCCCAATAGCCTTTTTCTCTTCTTTCTTCCCACTCTCATGTGAAAAATTATGATCTTTTTATAAAATTTTGTGAGTGACATGATTAATACATATGGAGAAGATCAAAGACATGTTGAGAGTGTTCTATCAAATAGTTGGTATTAGCTCACTTGATCATGAAATATTTATTAAGCATTTAAGTGCCTTAGAGATATTAGAATTGAGTGATATAGGGCTTGTTGGATTCGTCTCATCCAGCCGCTCGATTTGACTATATGCATGTCATATTTGAATATTATTTGATCTTCCAATTAATTAATACTTTGAAGCTTTTAAGTAGGTTTCAGTCTTTTGATTTGGGGCAATTTTAGGCTTGGATTGGATTTAATTAGGTGTTGTTGGGCTCATTTCCTTAAGATGTTCACTTGGATTGTAAGTTTGCTGAAATCGGAGTTCAGATGATTCTGAATTTAATTTTTGAAGCTTAGACTCATATATTGCATTGAGATTTGTGCCCGATCAAGGGGAATTTTTGGTGAGATATCACATCACAAATGAAACATAAGGTTTGTTTGGGACATCTTTTTAGTTGTTTTATTTTTTAGACAACAACTGAAAATTTATTTGACTATAATTTTCTAAATGATTTTAAAAATTTCTATAATATAAAGTTATTTTTTACAACCTGACTGATTAAGGCTTCGTTTGGGACGGCTTTTTTATTGCTTTCTAAAATGGAGTTTTAGTACAACAATAAAAAAATTTGTACTAAAACTCCGTTTTAGAAAGCAATAAAAAAGCCGTCCCAAACGAACCCTAAGGCTTTGTTTGGGACAACTTTCTTGAAACAGCTTTTTAGTAAAAAAAATTATAGTTCAATAAATATCTGTATTAAAAAATTGTTTTTGCCTAAAACTTTAGTTTAGACATCTTTCTTATTACTCTCTAAAATAACTGTTTAGTAAAAAAAACTACTGTTCAGTAAGTTTTTGTACTAAAAAACTGTTTTAGAAAGTATTAAAAAAACTATCCGAAATAAAACCTAAGTTACGTTCCCAATAACAACTTCACAATAAAATTTAAAAAATAATACATAAATCCCAAACAAATTCATAATCTCTTAATAAATACATGCTTCTTTATACCAAACCAATTTAGCTAAAAAGGAATGATTATCACGTGCAAATAATGAATATAGCATGTGTGTACATTATAAGAATACACAATTATGTCACAAATATACAATTTATTTTCTTAAAATTTTTATAGTACAATACAACATAAGTTTCCATATTTTATGAATTAAGTTATACAATGAGCACACAAGTAACATATATATAGTGATCTACAACTATATATTTGACCGGAGATATGTCTAACCAGGGCCAAAATCAGTCTTAATTTTTATATTTTTAATAAAAATCTAGAGTTTTTTTTTATATATTAGTATCATTACTACCAAAATTTATTCCGGGTGCGCTGCCCGTCAACACATATTTGTTCATATCCTTGATCGTTGTGCGCTTCGCAGATATGTCGGAGATTCAAATGGGCAGCGTATAATTCTGAATTCTCTTTAGCATTTGGTTCATCGTTTAATTATGTTGGGGCAATTGTCTAAAGATTATAGTATTTCAAAGTTTTAGGGGGGGAATCGCATAAAAACCCATGTAATAAAGACTAAAAAATGGATGGAGGGGAAAAAGTTACCTAAAGAATCATATAATAAAGATTTTTTTTTTTTTAGGGGAGGCAATTGCCCCCCGAATTAAGGTGGATCCACCCCCGTGTCTAACCCTATTACGACATAATAATTCAAAACTAAACTCGTTTATAACCCAATCAATTGAGTGGATTCAATTGAGTGGATGCATAAGACAGGTGTTCCAACTAACGATATCTAATAAATAGTGACCCGTGTAGTAAACAGGCATAGCCAATTAAACGGGCCAGTCCTAAATCGGGTCTCACTACCTGCAAACCCGTATGCACCTGTACCTTTCGTCGCAATAACATTAGTCGGGTCGGGTCGGACCCACAATGTCAGCAGATCTGCAATCAGCTAAAATTACGCATCAACTCGGCTCCTATTTTTTCAAAAAAAAAAAAAAAAAACTGTTAAAAAATTTAAAAATCACAGTTTTCCTCTTAAAAGAATCAGAATTATAAATAATAAATAAATAAATAAACAAGAGAGCAGTAGTACCACTGGTCTGCAGTTTAACTCTCCCTTTCGTTCACCCTCCGGACCTCAGCTATACCCAAATCTGTCTTCCCCCCCCCGCTTTCCTCCAAAGCGAAACCCTAAACCTAACACTGAACTTCATCTACTTCATTGTCTTCTTTTTGTTATATTCTTGCGACAATGGGAGCAACAGATGTGTTTGGAAATGGTGACTGAAAGGATCGTCGGAAATGGGGAAAACCGAGTTGGAGCAGGCGCTCGACGAGGTTCCTGCCTCGCCGGAGCCGCCGTTGGAAAATGCTGCTAGGAGATGCCCTCCCTGCAGGTCGGTCGGGAGGATTGTTAGCTTAAGATGTGTGTCGGCGCTGCTCTTTGGGGTCGCCGTATTGCTCTCGGCTGTATTCTGGTTGCCGCCATTCTTCCGGCGCGGATTCGGCGGCGGGATGACAGATCTTGATAAGCAGTACGGAGGTGAGGCTGTTTGGCGTCTTGGAGTTCTTTGTATTTGGCCTTACCTTGGTGCTTGGGATGGAAAGGGTTATGGCGGTCACATTTTGTGCATTCGTGGATCTTGATGTTGGATGTCATCTTATTTTAATCTTTTACCTTTTAATTGTACTTCGCTCGTTCTTCAGCATTTTTTTTGCAGTTCATTTTTGCTGATTCTGAAAATTTTCCAGTTTTCCGAGGATCTGATACAGTAGTAGTTGCGTATGCATGAAATTTCCCAATCTTAGGCGCTTCCTTTTAGCTGGGTAGATTGCAGACATGTGAGCTGATTCGGAATTGTTAATTTTCATGTTCCCAGTGCTGAGTGTTTGGGTTCAGTTTCGAAGTATTGCCAATTATATCCATTTTATGATATATTTGGCCGAGTTTACTGTTCGGGATGGTCAAAGCCTACTTCACGGATGGATCTGAATTTGTATTAGTTTCTATTCCGCATATTATATTTCATTTTAACTTGTAACGTGTTCGTGAACTTTTATCCTTAGTTGATTTATGCTTTCTATTTGGTGAGGGAGATGGCCCTTCCTGAAAAGGTTATATCTCAGTGTTTGAGCATCCATTCAGAAGAGCGAGGCTTCTTACAACATCTTTTGGCTCACACCCGACACCATCTTATGCCCGACATTGTTTGCATGACAATCAAAACATATTCCTGATATCATGGTGAATCGCGTGTTCTGATTAATTCCAGGATTGAGCAAACCTTGGGTTTTGATGGAAATATAGTTATTTTGTGTTTGTTTCCTCTGTGGCCTTTTTTTCCCACAACCTTTTTACCCATTTTAACTCATTCGGACCGGGGTAATCATGTCTTCATGAAGGGTTATTCATTCCTATTCCCAATCACCCGGTATGGAGGGGATAAGGACTGTTAAGAGAGAGAATGGGAGAGGGGGAGCTGTTACTGCATCATGAATTACAGCATAGATCGGGTAAGAGTTGGGGAGTTGCCAATGGCTGAGGTAGCGTTCGTAGCCCCTGAGAGAACTTCAACTGTAATTATGTTGGAAAAAATGGTTAGTTAATGTGTAGAAGTTTAGACATGTATGAAGGCATTTGATAATTTAACTGGACAAATAAAATTATTTTAGTTGTTGTCGTTGAACAGCATGAAAGTACCCTTCAGAACTTGAATACGATTCATCTTTACCCATTCAACTTTTTCTTAAATGATTATGATGATTTCCTATTGTAGCATAAATCCACTGTATATTTATTTTAACCATTGGATGTGAATTTGAGAGCCTTATTTGCTGTTTGCTTAAGTTATCGGCATCTGGTACTTTAAGGATTTGAATATGAAATTTATTTTTAACTTTTAATAGATTACTCGGGAAAAATTCTTTTACTCTATGAGTATTTTCTATTGTCTTTAATGACACGACTTGGTTCATATGCAGCTGATGTAGTGGCGAGTTTCAAATTACAGAAGCCCGTTGCTCTGCTAAATGCAAATGTTGCCAAGCTTCAATATGATATATTTGCTGAGATTGGTGTTCCAAATACCACTGTAACTCTCTATTACATTCTTACTGAATTTTCATGTCTTGTTTTGTTTTGTTTCCTAATTTTTTTTAACGTTTCAGGTAGCTGTTATCAATATGGAGCCTTTAGGCATAAACTCAACCAATATAGTGTTTGGCATGTGGCCTTATCCAAAGAATTCAAATATATCAACTGGGTTAAGCATCCTTAAGTCTTCATTTGTGTCCTTGGTTCTAAGACAGTCTGATCTTCACTTAACAACATCCTTGTTTGGAAGTTCATATTTTTTCCAGATTTTGAAATTTCCTGGAGGGATTACTGTAGTGCCACCACAAAATGCTTTTCTTCTGCAGAAAGAGCATATGATTTTTAATTTTTCATTGAATTTTCCGATATATCAAGTGGAAGACAAAATTGATGAGTTGAAGGACCAGATGAAGTTGGGTTTACATCTCACATCTTACGAGGTTTGTCTGCTCTGTCTTATCTGCTCTTGCATACTGGTATTCTATTTCCCATGGTTTTATTATTCATAACTTGCAAAATTTAAGTTCGCTGGGCAAAGTGCCAGAATATTCCTTTTTTTGTTCTCATATTACATTTATCAAGTATGCTTGTTTTGAGTTCGTATACAGTACCTAGCATTAGCGAGACGTCTGGTTTTGCCACTAGATAGCAAGTATTACGTATTATGATTCATTATAGAACTAGCAATCTACGTTTTCCAACATCTAATATCCCGAAAGTATGTCTATTAATGGAAGCAGTGCATTCATGATCTATGTTCAAGCATCAAAATTTTCATTATCCATGTTGGTGTTCATTTTCATTTGCAAGTCATTTACGATTATTTTACTTTTAAATGCAGATTCTTTTTGTGAGATTGACAAATATAAATGGTTCTACAGTGGCACCACCAATAGTTATTGAGACATCCATTGTGTTTGCAGTTGGCAATAATCTACCTTCAGTGCCAAGGTTGAAGCAATTGGCTCAAAATATCAGGAATTCCTCTGCAGGAAATCTTGGCCTAAATCACACTATATTTGGCAGAGTGAAGCAGATTCGTCTATCCTCGTTCCTTCAACATTCTCTAAATAGTGGTGCTGCTTCGCCCTTGCCACATAGTCCAGCTCCCCAACCTAGTGTAGATCGCCATGACCATCATCATTCTCATAACCGTCACCATGGACACCACTCTGATGTGCATGTCACACCTACACCTCCACCTGCACCTGCCCCCAAACCCCTATACACTCAAGTTGCTCCACCTCCATCTGGTTGTCGTTTTAGATTTCCAAGGACCCCGAAAAGAGAACATCAAATTGTTCCTGTTATGGCACCTGCAAGCCCACGTCTACACCATTCATCTGCTTCACCGTCCATTGAAGTTGCACCTGCACCACCACCATATTTGCCTCCAAAATCGCACAAGTCATCTGTCATTTTTGCTAGTTCAAGACCTCCAAGCGAAGCTGCGAGGGACATCAAACCTCAGAATATTGCGCCATCGATTCAACCTTTACCATCTTCATGTAAGTATTTTCTTTTAGATTTATTAAACAAGTATTTGTTTAAGGATTATTGTGAAAAAGTATAATGCAAGGAAAAAAAAAGTATGTCAGTGTTCATTTTACAACACTGTATTTTTGTGAATTAAAATTAACAATTGCATATCTGAATTTTCCTAGCATTTTAAAATGAATTATGAAATGATGTCTCGAGAAAAACTTATGGTCATATATTTAAAAACTGTCAGATTAGCTTTGGACCAACAAAGTTTTTTATTGCAAGAAAATGCAATAAGATAACACTGATAGGTTAGGCAATTATAGATCTCAAAGCACTCAAAAGTTTGATGACTACTATTTTCTGCTAACTTATAATCAAAATTTCCATCTTATCATGACTATTCCATTGACATCAAAATTGTCCAAATGTAAATACAATCTAACTACTATAATAACTCCATCAATGAAAAAATCACTATTAACTCCATAAATGAAAAAATCACTATTGAATCAATTAAATAAAATTTAAATTTTAACCTTAATCACATTCTAATGATTACCCAAAACACAAGTCTAGAAATTCTCCTTTAGATAAGACATTACTAATAACTTGAAAATCATAAAGCAATTTATGTAAGTTTGCTAGAAACAAATTCAATAGGTGAGATCTACTTAGTAAAATATAAGCAATAAGGAATAGGGCATAAAATTGATTAATGAAAGTAGAAGTGTTGAATCACATGGCAAGGAGGAGGTCCACACCTTTGACAGGTCAGCAATCCGTGGGTTGCAGTTGGAGATTTTCTCTTCTGACATCAAGATCCGTGGGATTGATTCCAAGATTCATGGGATATAATTGTTAGAATCAAATATATTAAATGACTTTCCTCTTGTGTTTATTATAATTAATTAGATTGATTATTTTTCTTTTTCTATTTATTCTCCTAGAGTGTGTATATATATGTAATGATTCCAAGAAATAAAATTTGAATTCAATTTCCTCTAAATAATTTCTTCATGGTATCAGAGCTTAGGAAAATCCTAAGCCTGCTTTCAGCGTTGGGCCGTTGGCGACAAACCTTCCTCTCTTTCTTCCAACATTTAATCGGAGGTAACTGTCCATCATCTTGTCGATAGCCTCTCTTCAAACACTAGTAGCCATTGCCCAAAATTCATCTTATATTTCAACCGAGGAAACCCAACTATTGCCATGTATAGCGAGATCTCATCCTCCTATCCAAATATTACCGGTTTAAACACCATAAATTCTGGATCTCTAGACAACTCTTCTTTTCTTTCTCCTCTCATCATCATAAACTACATATTTAATGGGCAAATTTTTTGCAATTGTCTCAATCGGTGAGAATGTTTATTTTCAGGAGAGGGAAAGAGGACTATCTCACTTATGAAGCCCCTATACCATCGCAAACTGATCCTCTCTATAGAAAATGGAAAGCAAGGAATCATCAAATCATGTGTTGGCTCATCAACTCCATGAATGTAGAAATCGGCGAGAACTTTCTTCTTTTTGAGAGGACCCAAGAAATATGGGAGGCCATTAAGGAGACCTACTCCAATTGCGACAACACTTTTGAGCTATTCATAATTGAGACCATTCTTCACGACTACCGACAAGAGGACCTGACAGTAACTCAATATTTTAATACTAACATGTTATTGACAACAATTAGATATGTTTGAATAGTATCAATGGAAATGCCTGGAAGTTCATGCACTTCGCCAGAAGATTGCTGAAACAAAAAGAATATTCAAATTCTTGATGGGTTTGGACAAGAACTTGGATGGCGCGTTAGAGGATGGATCATGGGAATCAAACCTCTTCCAAATCTCAGGGAGGCCTTTTCTGAAGTTCAAAGGGAAGAGAGTAGAAGCAAGGTCATGTTGGGAGGCCTACAAGGATCTCCAAAAGGTTGAAGAAGGAGATGCTCTTACTATTCGCGACAATCAAAACCCCTTACATGTTAAAAATCAACATCAAAAGAAGGGAGGAAGACCATGGTGTGATCATTGTGCCAAATTAGGACATACAAAGGAGATATGTTGGAAGATTCATGGAAAATTAGTTGATTGGAAGACATAAATCAATAAAAGAATGCAAGACGGGCTATGTCAACAGTCAACACCATGCAAGATCAATCCATCAAAGCTAAAGCCATTCCTATCACTAAGGAGCATTTAGAGATGCTGAAGTTGCTGCTTAACAACATCACGAACCAATAGTCTCTAGAACCTGTTACCAGCCTACACGCTCACTCAATTATAAAACAATCAAAACTTTAGGATATTGACTCAGGACTGTCATGTGTGGAATCTGATTGTGTTGATCAATCTGGTTATTATGTTATCTTAGACATCAAAGTTTGTCGTGTACAATGGGCGGTGCCGGAGGGGGTAATCCCTACTTGGGTTCGGGTGCTCTGTACCTGAAAAATTTTCCCCTGTGTATAATACCATGTACTGCATACCTGAGCCCCCCCCCCCCCCCCAAACGCTGTATTACAGAGTGCCCCAACACTAAACGACAGAGAGCAGAGCGCCACAGTGGTATAGATATGTCGTTGCGGCGGTGAAAGACAAATGCTTGAGCGCCATAGCTCCCCAAACTAGCGTCGTAGCAATGCGAGAAGGGCTAAACGGTGTTCTTTCTTGTTTTTCTGAAGGGTTGCATCCCTTGGTGTTATTTTACTTGTTTTCTTTTGTATTTTGAGTGTGTAGACATTGAAAAATGTGCATGTGAGAAGAGAAGCAAAAAGAGAGTGAGAGAGAAGAGAGATATGTACTTATTTCTCTCAATTTTTATAAAGGATTTTTTGGTGTGGTGTGACTCCATGGATTTTTTTTTCCTATTTTTGATTTTTCCACTTTAAATCCTTGTGTACTTTACTTTTCTGCTGCTTTTACTTTCTTGCTTGTTTCGTCATTGTAGATTTTACTCTTCATCATCCTTCCACAACAAGGACCATCAGATCACATGACATGAGACATTACACTCAAATGAAGTAGTTATGGTTGCTGATGGCTTTGAGAATTGGTTATGCTTTTGTCACAGTAGCTATCACACTTATATCAGCGCTTTATGTGCCCAATCTTGAGTGCAATCTAATTTCCTTTAATAAATTGACTCGTGATAGTAATTGCTTAACAATTTTCTCCAATAATGTATGTATTTTTAAGGAACTAGATTCAAAGAAGAAGATTGGTAATGCTGAGATGCGTTTTGAGTTATGCTACATCAAGACACTCAAATCTATAATTTGTTGCTAGAATCATCCTATTGTATGTCAGTTTTTTGAGAGTCATTCTAGAGTCAGTCAAGATCATGTGGCATTATAGGTTAGGTCATCCAAATTTCATGTATATTGAAAAGCTTTTTCTTCATTTATTTATCAATAAAAATTCAAGTTTGTTCAAATGTGAAACTTGCGAATTGGCTAAACATATCAGATCATCTTAACCAATTATTCCTTATCAACATTCCAAACTCTTTGCCTTTATCCATAGTGATATTTGGGGTCCCTCAAAGGTTAAACATATAAGTGGTGCAAGGTGGTTTGTGATATTTGTTGATGATCATGTTAGACTTACTTGGGCTTATTTAATGAAGTAAAAAATCTGAAGTTGAAAGTATATTCAAATCATTTCGATTGATGATTCAAAACCAATTTTAGTCAAAAATTCAAATCTTAAAGTCAAACAATGGGAGGGAGTACTTTCATTCTATCATGAGAGAATACATATCATGCCAAGGTTTAACCCAAGTGAGTTCAGGTGTGTATACGCCTCAACAGAATGGGTAGTTGAGAGAAAAAATAGGCAACTCCTGAAATTTGTTAGATCTATTATGTTTTTCACAAAAGTATCAAAATATCTATGGGGGGAAGCCATTCTTGCTGTTGCATATCTTATAAATAGGTTACTTACTCGGGTGCTAAAATTTGAAACACCTTGATAAACTCTACTAAAAGCTCTATCCTCATGCTCGATTCATGTCATCAAATCTTTCACTTAAAGTTTTTGGGTGCTCTGCCTTTGTTCATATCTGACCCAAGATAAAAAAAATTGCGACTTTATTGGCTATTCCCCAACAAAAAGAGGTTATAAATGCTTTTGCCCATACTTCTAGGAAGGTATTTGAAACCATGGATGTCATCTTTTTTTAAAACAACCAATACTTCACTAATTCTGAAATTAAGGGGGAGAGAAGGAGAATTTCAAACTTGGTAGTGGAATTCATTATTATACAACCAAACAAAGTCCAGTCAAAACCTACAAATATCACAAGAAATCTAAATCACGAGTATTTTTCAAGGTATATCTCATATGTCTTAACCTCCACCTTTAGACCTATTACCTCCACCCATAAGTCCTAATCAATCTGATGAGGACATCGATAGAAGTTTTCGACGAGTATATCAGCGCAGGAGGCGCAGATCGATGGCCACGATCCACAGTCTTTATTTTGATGCTTAATTCTATTTTGATTCTATTTTGATGTTATGTATTATTTGATATTACCGATTGTACCATTTATTTTAGTTGTCATGAGTAGTAGCCCCAGGGGCATTTACGTCATTGTATTTTGTTTTTCTTTAGGCCTATATATTATGACCTCCTCTATTGTATCATGATTATTGATGAATGAAAATTTTTTCTTGTTGATATCTTTGTGAGTTCTAAAATTTCCCTAGATCTCTTTGTGAGTTCTTGAGGAGAGAGTATCGTGGATCTCTTTGTGAGGTCTAGTAGATATGGTGTTGAGGTTAGTGGCTTTACATTTTCCATTCCGCCTACCCCTATTTCTTTCTTCGTCCCCTTCAAGAAATCCTCACCCCCACCAACTTCCTTGGAGAACCCGAGCCCCTCCCTCCTGCCGCTAGCCTCCTTGGGACGCCCAAGCCGCCGGCCACCTTCCCATCCGCCGGCCGGCCATCTGTCACCAGCCTACCAGCATCCACCCGCCGGCCTCTTTTCCCCTAGCCTTCATATTTGAAATTCAAATTTCGAATTTCAAATTCTTTCCATTTAGGGGAATCCAAATTAGGAAAGTTTCTATATTGAATCCAAATTTAAAATAAATCAAATTGGATTTAATTTTCTTCTTTCCTAATATTCATTACCTATTTGGAAACTCCCTTTCATCATTCCCCAATCCTCTCCCTCCTTCATGATGCCGCCGCCGGCCCCCTTAATGGGCTTCCCCCATTAAATGCTTATTCACTCCCTCTCCCTTGTTTGAAATCCAAAATTAATTTCAAATAATTTTCCCCCCAATTTAATTTAAGCTGAAATTGATTTCAGTTTTATTCTAAACTCTTCTCCCTTCTCTCTCCATGCTGCCGGCCCCCTCCATGGCCTCATCCCATTAATTCCCCCCCATCAATGCTTTAAATGCCATCTATTTGAAGCCAAATTTCAAAGTATTTCCCTCCCAATCTTATCAAAATCTGATCTTAATTTTATCAAAATCTAATCTTAATTTCAGATTTTGATCAAACCACACATCCACCCCAACCTAACCTAATTTCTTCCAAAACCCTAGCCTCCTCCCCAATTCTTCTAGCCGTCCACCACCCTCTCCTCTCTTGGGCTTTCCTCCTCGTGTTCCCTCATCCCCATGCTAACCGTGCATGGCCGATCCTGAGGTCGATCACGGTTTCGCGTACAACGAGCAAGGGGAGATCGACATTTTCCTCTCCCCCTTCTACGAACTAGATTGGGAGTACGACATCACCGTTGAACGCTACGTCAACTATATCGTGGATTGTCTTGCTGGGACCATTGAACTTCAACGACCAAAAAACCCGTGGTCCCTCATTGGACGTTCTGTGCCGCCTCCAACTCCGGCTGCCTTCCCAACAACTACGTTTCTCGGCTTGTCGTTCCTAGTGGTCACTTCATTTCTAGTGTGGAAGATCTTCCTCCGCTCAACCTAAATTCGTAGAGAGAGAGTAGGTTCTCAAGGTGAACATCTCATTATTAACTTTTGGATTTGTGTTATGAGCTTTTATATTACTTCGCCTTTGTATTTGATTGAGAGTGTCTTGGTTATTCTTTACACATTTCTTTGCCTAAGCAAGTGGAAGACCGTGAATTTTTGTAACTTACTTTGATTTGACGCATAACTTTATAAAGGTTAACTTCTACTAAATTCTCTTGTTAATCTTTTGCAACTCCAAGCATATATTACATCACAATCCCTACAAAGAGCAGCAATTAAGGAACAACAATATGTGTATACTCAAGGAAAAGGAAGAAAAATCAGCATATGCAGAGCAACGAGACACATCTTGCACCTATCAAATCTCCTTCAATGGATCCAACAACTGTAGAGATTCATATATAGGATAAAAATAAGGAGGTTCAAAATGAGATAGAGTTATCAAATGGCCAGAAAGAATCATACACCAAGCATCCAATCAAAAACTCTCTCCTATAGTATATTATAAGACACTTATCAAGTTTTCCTTTCCAAGTTGGATGATGTGTAGATTCCGACCAATATTTAGGAAGCTTTGAATCACCCAGGATGGAGATAGGCTGTTAAAGAAGAAATTATGTCCTTGGAGAAAAATCAAACATGGGTAATTATGAATCTCTCACCGGGAAAGAAAGTTGTGACATGTAAATGGGTGTTCACTGTAAAGTATAAGGAGGATGGTTGTGTTGAGAGTTTGAAAGCTAGACTGGTTGCAAAAGGATTCACTCATTCTTATGGAATAGACTATCAGGAAACTTTTGCTTCTGTTGCAAAGCTCAACACCATTAGTATTCTTCTTTCCTTAGCAACAAATTTAGATTGGCCTTTGCATTAACTAGATATCAAGAATGAATTCTTGAATGGGAACTCGAAAGAAGAAGTATACATGGAGATTCTAATAAGGATTTAGAAGTCTTATGGAAGGAGCAAAGTGTGTAAATATCTAAACTCCTTGTAAGGATTAAAGGAGTCTCCCAGAGCATGGTTTGAAAGTTTCTCAAAGTATGTAAAAAATCATGGTTTTAGACAATGCCAGACAGATCATACCTTGTTTGTGAAGTAGCAGAAAGAAACAAGTTAGCAATACTGATTGTATATGTGGATGCCATCATCTTTACTAGAAATGATATAGAGGAAATATTGGAGATCAAACAGGCTCTGTCCAAGGAGTTTGAAGTTAAAAATCTAGGATCACGTAGATACTTCCTTGGTATGGAGGTAGCTTAATCAAACAAAGGTATATTTGTTTCCCAACGCAAGTATACCTTAGATCCAATGAAGGAGATTGGCCTGCTGGGATACAAACCAGCCAGTACACCTATGGATCCTAAGAAGAAACTTGAGATGGAAAAGGAGGGGGTTCCAGTAGATAAAGGAAGATATCAACATCTAGTACGAAAGCTTATATATCTCTCTCGCACCCGTCCAGATATTTGGTTTGCTATGAGCATGGTGAGATATGAATAATCCTATGAATGAGCACATGGAGGCAGTATATAAAGTCTTGAGATATCTTAAGAACACTCCTGGAAAGGGCTATTATTTAAGAAAAATGAAGATATGAAATTGATTCTTTATTCTGATGCAGATTTGGCAGTAAGCTAGGTTGACTGTCGATCGACCAGACGACCACAAGATTTTGTTCATTTGTGTGGGGAACCTAGTGACATGGAGGAGCAAGAAACAATTTGTTGTTTCCAGAAACAATGTGGAATCTAAATTGAGAGCATTAACAATTATTATTTGTGAATGTATTTGGATTAGACAAGTATTGATTGAACTGTGAATAAAAATTGAAGGCACGATAAAGTTAAAATGTGACAATCAAGCCATAATCAATATGGTAAAGGATCTAGTACATCACGACAGAACAAAACATGTTACCATTGATAGACACTTTATTTATGAGAAAATAGAGAACTTTGAAATTGAAGTATTATATAGCCCAACTCATAAACGATTTTCTGATATTCTGACAAAGGCACTACCAGACTCTCTACTTGATAAGTTTGTTTGCAAGTTAGGATTGTACAACCTATACAACCCAACTTGAGAGGGAATGTTGAATCACACGGCAAGGAGGGGGCCCACGACTTTGATAGGTCAACAATCTGTTGGCTGCAGTTGGAAATTTCTTCTTATGACACCAAGATCCGTGGGATTGATTCCAAGATCTATGGGGTATAATTATTAGAATCAATTTGATTAAATGATTTTCCTCTCCTGTTTATTATAATCAATTAGATTAAACATCTTTCTTTTTCTATTTATTCTCCTAGAGTGTATATATTTTTAATTAACGTGTAGGCCTCTCCGTGGGTTTCTCAAAAAAAAAAAATGTAATGATTCATAGGAATAAAATTTGAATTCAATTTCCTCTCAAAAATTTCTTCAAGAAGAAATAAATATAAATATTATATCATTAGTAGTTATATATATACAATATTATCAAATATGAAATCGAATGCTAAAACATCCATCTACAATAAATAAAATATCTTCTACAATATATTATCAAAGATTAAAACATACAAATAAATGCCAAGGGATATGCCTATAGCACGAAAGGGCATTTTTTTTCCTTAATGAGTAATGTGTCACTAATATAATGCATGGATTTCTTTATGTGCCCTTGGAATCTCTATTCTAAAATAGATAGGCTTATGATGTAGTGGGTAGAATAGGAAAAAATAAAAATAAAAACAATAAAAAAAGTGGGTAGAATAGGGCCAGATTGGTTCAATTTTTCAATTCGATTTAAAAATTAAATTACTAAATTTTACGAGGGATCAGAGTCGAACCTTCAACTTAACTATTTACTAATAATATAATGATAATGGTAGAAGAAATGATAAAAGAGTTGGGAATCATATTGGTTAGATTGATGCAATTCTACTTGATTGATCACAATCTATCTATAATGTAAAATAATTTGCTTTATGATGATTAGTTTGAAATTTTTCTAGTTTGAAGTTTTTATTTTGTATTTTAGTTTAATATGTAGGATTATATATTCACATGTCTAGATGTTATCCTAATTCTGAGGACATAAATGGGAATTTTAATTATTAAATTACTGAATTTTTCGTTCTTATATTTCTCAAAGACCATGTTTGCGGGCTCACAAGTTATCACCCTAAATATTACAATTAGATTGTTTTTAGATAAAATCTACCAATTAAATTTATGAGCATCCTACAAGTATGCTAACTTTTTTAGAATTGGATATTATTTAACCAAATGCCTAAATTTAGAGAAGGATGTATCATTCTCTTCTTTGCCAATTAATCTTCTTGAAGACAGTAAGAACACTAGAAAATTTATTCGTTTGATATCTCAACTATATTTTTTACAATAATAGTATGGTATATAGATTTATGAACAACTATGAAATTTTTTAGAAAAACAACTTGAAAATTTTTATAACTTTTTTAAGATAATCCATATACATTAAGGTGAACAACAACAACAATATCCTACTACGTGGGGTCGGCTACATGAATCATTTTTTCTCCATTGTGTCCTATTAAAAGTCAAATATACATTATGGTGAACATTCACAAAAATTTTTTTGGCCAACTTTGATAAATGTACAAATAATGAATCATTCTCAAAATCAATAATTAAATTCCCTCTCTAGTTTTATCAACAAGAAAAATATCATTAGCAAAAAATCATACACCAGGGTACATCATCTTTCAAATGTCTAGTAATAACATCCATGACTAAAACAAAAATATATGAGCTTAAAGTTGATCCTTGATGTAATTGAACTAAAATAGGAAAATACTTAATCAAACTACCCTGTGCTTGAACACAATTAACAACTCTTGTTTACATATCCTTAATGACTTGAATACAAGCATTATTAATTCCTTTCTTTTATAAAACTCTCTAGAGCACCTCTTAGAACTTTATCATATTCTTTCTCTAAATTAATAAATATTATATGTAGATCCTCCTTGCTCTCTCTATACTTCTTCATCAAACCTCTCACCAAATGTATGACTTCCATAATAGACCTACTCGGTATGAATCCAAATTGATTTTGAGAAATATTAGTATCACATCATAACCTATGATTAATTACTCTCCCATAGTTTTAATGTATGACATATTAACTTAATTCCTCTATAATTCACACACTCTTGCCCATGCCTTTATTCTTAAAAATAGGAACCAATACATATCACTCATCTGATATTTTTTAGTCTTCAAAATAATATTAAAATGTTTAATAAGCCAAGCAATTCATTGATCTCTTAAGTATTTCCTCACCTCCATTAGAATATCATTAGGTCTCATTGCTTTTTTACACTTTCATTTTTTTTAAAGTTTTCAAACTTTGATTTTACGACTTCAAATATAAAAAAAATTATTTTCATTTAGGGTGTTAAGGTCACTAAAGTGAATTGTACTATCAGAATCTTCATTAAAAAGTTTATTGAAATATTTCATCCACTTATGTTGAATATCCACTTTTAAGAAAAGTACTTTTCAATCTTTAGCCTTAATGTACTTCACTTGAACTAGATATTTACATCTCTTGTCTCTTTGCTTGGCTTATATATATATTCCCTATGATCTTTTTATATCTTTCCCAATGTTATGAGTTTTCACATCTAAACCATTTTTTTTCTTACAGTTCAATGAAAAAAAAAATCATTGAATAATTATTACAAAAAAGTTGGAAATTAAAATTCTTTTGGTAAATTCGAAATTTCTGGTGAGAAGTGCACACTTATGGAAGAGTATACAACAAAAATTTTAACAAAAGTGACAGGAAAATGTGGTAAAATTGACAGATAACAGAAATTAAATAAAATAACAAAAAAACAATTTCTTATTGAACCAATAGCTTCTTGGAGGATCCCTTTTTTGTTATTATCTTCACACAACCACATTGATGGCATATTGCTGCATTAACCGCCATCTTCCTCTTGTTGAATGCTGAGTTTGGTGAAGATCGACTTCTTTTTTAAAAAAAAAAATTAAAAGCATGGGGAGGAAAACTTCAATCCTCGATTAAAATTCATTTAAATGAGGAAAATTAGTCTCTTTTTCTTAGGAAGATTAAAGACTCAATTCAAGAATGATGAACTTTGGACGTCACTCACAATTATGCCTCTTGCAAGAATGTTTTTGGCTCGGTTTAGAGGGAAATTGTGATCCTTCCTCCATTTAGGTTCTTGTTGAACTTCAAATGTCGCTCATAATTATGCCTCTTGCATGATTATTTTTTGGTCTTTTCTTAAAAGGAAAATTTGTAGCATGAGGAGCTAAATCATGATTTTTGTGCTTGCTAAGATGATAATATTCTCCTGTAATATCATGAGTTTTTTTAGCACGCAACAATCTTTTTTTTCGGCTCTTTCATTTTACTTAATTTTTCGTTTTGTCATATTTGATTACTTGATTTTTCATTCAACAAGTATTAGAGTTCGATCTTGAGCTCCAGATTATTTCATCTATTGTAGATTGATTTTGAATTATCTAAGGTTTCATTAAAATTTTCTTATAATTCATGCATTTATGATTTGACTAATGAATGATAGTACCTATTATGTTATACAAGGGTGAAAACCTTTTGCTTCATATATGTGTGTGTAATTTGTTAGATTTGTTAATAGCATAGTAAATATGTATATTGATTCTAAGGTATTCTTTATTTATTTTCATCTATTCGAAAGCGGCTTATATTTGTACTATGTTCGGTTTGGATTCTAATGAGTCGAATACAAATATGTTTTTCACGAAGAATTTTAAACATGAACGCATCTAATTACATTCTTAACACTCATATAAAATTTTAATATCAAATATAATATTCTTATATTTTATTCTTATCATTCATACCACCCTATAAATTTTAATATTTCATTCTATGCACTCATATTTGTTCTATCGATGTCAGGCATGTAATATTAAAATTTTAAATGTTATATATGTAAATAGCATGAAATAAAGTGGTATGCATGTAAATCCCCCTTACATTTTTCATTTTTCCCATTGCAGCATTTGTGTTGTCCGGCCGCAGTACAACTCATTTGATCTTTGCTTCAGTCCTGTATCTATTATGGCTATAGCAGCGGAGGAAAACTTTCGCTTCCAAAGCCAAAACCCTCACCGTTTCTGCAAGAAACGAGCTCAGCAGCTGGCAAAGCTGATGTACAAGAGAGTTCAAAAGAAGCCACACAAGTAAGTGGCTCTTTCCTTTCCTTTCCTTCCTCTAAGCCTCTAGTTTTAATGGAATGCTGTATATATAAGGACTAAGTCCTACTCGCCAAAAATATATTCCAAGGTCAAAGCCACAGAGGTGGCAGGCCCTTGTTAATCTTGTAGCTTTCTCTTTTTTCCAATGTACTAATGTGGTAACTCTATCTAGATATGATGAGATATTAAGAGAACAAAGAAGTATGATTTCCACAATAAAATTAAGAAGGAAATGTGATCAAAGTTATTTCTTATAGAAACTCCTCCATTGTTTTTGGTTGTGTTGCCATTTTTTTGGGATACTTATGCTTACTATATAGAAATATTTCTTATTTAAAAACTATTGAATAGTGTGCAATGATGAAATTATTGAGAAAAATACAGCTTTCGTTTTAATATTTGGGCGGGAATTTGAAAATTTGAGTTAGGGGTGTAAACGAGTTGAGCTCGAGCGGGAATTTGAAAAAAATTTTTGAGCTTGATTAATTAATCGAGTTTGAGCTCGAGCTCTATTCCATGAGTTCAAGCTGGCTAATGAGCCAACTCATTTATTATGAAAGAAAGAAAATGATTATGATTTAAGTAATTATTATAATAAAATGATACAAAGGAATGTGAAAATATTAAAAAAAAAAGAAAAAAATTAGTTAATATAAGAAATTGTGATATAATTTTTAAATATATTTAATAATTTTGTATTTAGAATTTAGAATTTTAATATATTTTATATGAATTTTTCGAGTTAGTGTTAGGCTAAGTTTGTTTGATTAGCTCATGGAGTTTGGCTCACGAGTTATTTATCGAATTAAGTTTGAGTTGGTTCACGAGTTGGCTTGACTCATATACCTAATAAAGAGAATCAACGATTTTAAATTTGTAAATAGTTAATATTATGTATGAAGCTGCCCATTTTTTTATCCCTATTCATCTATCTATTTCAGTTTTTTTTTTTAATTCTTTTCAGCGTAGTTTTGAGTTTATGTGGATAAATTATTAGGTGCAGTCCAATTAACAAAATAACAAAATCCCCGCAGAGGTTTGGTTGAGCTTCTTTTAGGTTCAAGTTTTGGTGTGTGATCGATATATTATCTTGTCAATTTAGTTCAAATTCTTTCTATTTAAATCCAAAATCATTATTTTGATTTATAATCAAATTCATTAGAAAAATCTATTTTAATTTGGAAATATCCTCTGGATTTTTATAGCACTTAGGAAATGAAAATTAAGGCTTTGTTGGAGATGACTTTCTTATTATTTTATAATCTTATTTTTTAGCATAAAATTTTTTTGAAAGCAAAAAAAATAAAAATAAAAGTGGTTTGAAGCTATTCAAAACGAAGCCTAAAGTAATTAGAAAATTTAGTTTTCGTTGGAATTATTTTTTTATTGTTTCATAAAACAGCTTTTTGTACTAGACAACTACTTGTAGAAGCAGTAAGGTTTTATTTGGGACGGCTTACTTATTGATTCTTAAAATAATTTTTTATTACAAAAATTTTGAACTGAAAAAATATTTTAAGAAGCAATAAAAAAGTTGTCCAAATGAAACGTTAGAGAGGCAAAATAATTTTTTTTTAAGGGTTGATTGTTTAGCGATTAATCTTCCGTGAGTGAATATTTTGCAATGTGCTGCAATAGCTGCATAAATCTCAATGAGGCGGTTGGTATATCTAATAACGATGCATTTCTAGTCTAATAATGTATGTACTGCTTGGGCCGACTATGACATGGAAAAGTACAATCTAGCCAATCTAGTTTTTTTGTTTGGAGAAATTTTTTTAACATTTATTTTTACGGTCATTACTATTCTTTAGTTTGATTATAGTTTTTTTTTTTTTTTTGTATTTTTGGCAATTATTATCCCCTCTAATCTGGATGTATCTTGATATATTGATTGGGAGCTTTGACTCAGAACCAATAAGTTTTGAGTTCGACTCTTACGTATAAGACGTGTTGAAAATTGAATGTTGGAAAATATTCCACACGATAGTCCTCTTAATCGAAAGGCAAATTAGGCCACGAGGAAGTGCCTCTACCAGCTGAATTCCCAAATACCATCAATTATGATTGGAGCTCTTGAACATTCTTTCTGAAAATTGTCTTCTCCTAAGAAGAAATTACTCTGTGCAAACACCGGAAGGTCTAGAGGCCAACCAGAATGCATCAGTACCGAACAAAAAAATGACGTGACATGCTCTGATTGGCCTCTAGTGTACGCACAACCTAATTTCTCTCTCCTAAGAGTCTAAGAATGGGAAATCATAACTTACTTATACTTTTTAAATTTTAAGGGGTATTCTGTCATCTCTTCTAAGCATCTGTATACTTTGAATAGATCCTCTTTGATTAAATAGATTTTTTGAACATCTAGTGCTTTGAGGAACTCAATTTAACGATCTTTCATCTTCATTTTGATTATAAGCGTGCAAAATTCAAAGAATGTTTTACTCAAATGACCTTCAAAAGACTTCAATTATGCTATTAGTGATTAACTTAAGCTCAATTGAATTCAGATAAATATTTTCTTAGCAACATTAAATTTTTCTCACAGAATCACACTCTAAATCATAAATTTGTTAAAATAAAATTCAATTGATCTCAAAATCAATTTTCACAATCTCTAATAATTTATAAAAATCTTAGGCTTCTTTTGTGACAGCTTTCGTAATACTTTCTAAAATAAGTTTTTAGTACAAAAATTTCAAATTCAAAAATTTTTTATACTAGAAAACTGTTTTAAAAAGCAAGAAAAAAGCCGTCCCAAACGAAGCCTCAGGCTTTATTTGGGATGGCTTTCCCACTGCTTCTTAAAATAGCTTTTTAATACAAAAAATAAAATTTGCATGGTAAAAAGCTGCTTTAAGAAACAGTAAGAAAGCCGTCCCAAATAAAACCTTAATGTGCAACTTTTCAAAACTTGATGTAACTAATGCTATTAAAATTCCCCAAAAAAAAAAACATAATGCTATTAACTTATTAATCAACAAGAAAGGTATTCCACCATCAAAATCACCTTCAAGTGATAAAATAGACGGCCTCAACAGAAATGAGATTTATGAAGAAGATAATGCATAAATTTCATCCCTCATCTCCACCCACAAAGACCATTGAAGTCAATTGACTTAAAAGCTCACCACCACCATTACATTTTCCACAACCTGCATCAACT
The DNA here is from genome assembly GCA_022539455.1 of Dendrobium nobile. NCBI lineage: Eukaryota > Viridiplantae > Streptophyta > Magnoliopsida > Asparagales > Orchidaceae > Dendrobium > Dendrobium nobile. The sequence goes on along the minus strand of CM039720.1, from coordinate 36,337,393 downwards.
AAAGAATGCCATTCTTCTAAATCTAATCCCAACTTCCTCTTCATCATCTCCTCCAACACAAAGCAAACCTCATCCATTCTTCCACCTTTAACAAGCCCTGAAATCAAAGAACCAAAAGTCTCTAAACGAGGGCAGTGCCCACTGACCAACATTGCATTCAGAATTCCCAATCCTTTCTCAAATTCTTGAACCTTACAGAAGCCATCAACCATCATTCTGTACACAGCTGCACTTGGCTTACATCCCTCCTTCACCTGCATCTCCACCAGCACCTTATAAGCCTCATCCATTCTACCATTTTCACACAAATAGTTGATCAAAATGCTGTAAATCACATCATCTGGCTTGATTTTTCGTACTCTCATTTCGGCGAGAAGCGCTTTCATCTCATCGAAGTCATCTCTCCTTCCACAGTCGCTCATTAGCACTCCAAAATTTACTACTTTGGTCTTGCAACCCTGGTATTCCATGTCAAACATGAGCTTCTTTGCTGCAACATACTTTCCAGACGAGCAAAAGGCTTTCATTAGAATGGCATAGGTGATGGCATTGGGGTATATCCCTTTCTTAACCATTTCCTCTTTCAAATCCATGGCTTTGCTCAACTCCCCATTTCGGCCTAAAAAATGGTTTCTGTGAATAGCTTGAACAAGATCCTTTTGGCAGGTATGTAAAATGAACTTAACACAATAAGGAGAATTTATTAGGCTTAAAATAGGAGAAATTATTCTGTGTGGACACCAAACAGAGAGAATCGTCCAGTTTTCTCTCTTTCTATAATAAAAACACAGCTGCTACAATAAAAGCGCAATGAGAACACCAGATAGCTCTTCCGTCCGATGTCCACACAAAATCATTCATTGTAAAACAGATATACATTGTATTCCTCTCCTACATATCCTTACCTGCAACACCAATGAGCATATTATAAGTGACCACAGACGGGCTGACACCTCTCTTGCGCATTTGATCAAACACTTGTACGGCACCATCATACCCATCTCTCCTCAATTTTCCCTTCATAACAATGTTATAAGAAACATGATTTGCACGAAGCCCAAACTCAGAGCAACGATCAAGGAGACATCTTGATTCATCATGACAGCCGTTGCTAACAAGCGCGTCAAGGAGGTGGTTGAAGGTATGGAGAGAAGGAGATCCCTGAGAACAATTGAAGGAAGGGATGGAGAAGAAGAGGTGGAGGGCTTTCTGAGGGAGGGAAGCGAGAGAGAAGTGGCGGATGAGAGCGGAGAAAAGGGAGTTAGAGCAAGGGATGCGGCGAGAGCGAATGAAGAGGAGGAGGGCGTCGAGCTCGGGGAAGAGGCGGGCACGGGCGAGGCGGTAGAGGAGCGAAGCGCAGGCGGGGTAGTCGGGGTTGGAGGAGGAAATGAGGTGGTTGAGGGCGGCGGAGGGGTCTTCGGCGGCGGCGGATTTGAGGGCGTTGTGGGCTGGAGTAGGGTGTTTGGGTAGTGGGGGCGGGCGTCGCCGAGGTTTTGAAAGTGAAGAGCGGCGGAGGCCGGTTCGGATCTTCCGGGCGCGTGTAATCATTTCAGATTTTTGGGTGTCCCCAAAATTTCAGATTTTGTTAAAGATTTTGTTCTTAGAATGATAAGGTATGTGCCAAACAAGATGGTTTTTATTTTGATTTTGTTTTTTTTTTAACTAAAAATTCAAAATGAGTCTCTAAGGATTATAGATGATTGAAATAGTTTTTTTTTTAAGGTAAGGGATATTAGAAGATCTGGCATTGATGCATGATTGGAGATGATCTATATAGTTCTCTACTTGAAGGAAATTAGAATATCTAGCAATGTATCTCGACGGAGAAATTATTTTATGCAGAGATCGAACGTAAAACATTATTCGGAAACCAACTAAAATATGTCACGTCAGCAATACGAAGCCGTGGTACCGAGCAAACGATGACATGACATATTCTAGTTGATCTCCAAATGACGTTCGACTTCTGCACAGAATAATTAATCCTCTAAAAGAAGGGGAAAATTGGGCGAACTAGGATAAGCAAATTAAGGGAGAACTAGGTAACAAGCAAATTAAGGGAGAACTAGGTGACTTGATGCCACCGTGCATTAGAAGAAGATCAAGATTGTCTATCACCTCAAATAGTGGCCAAATCTCCAAAATTCTCTACAGTACAAGAATTTTATATTAGTTACACACGCATAAACAGCAGAATTGTGATCCTTTGTGCTTCCACTGTTTTGATGGCAAAAGAAAGAAATACTGAGACTTTGTTCAGAAGAACTTTAAATGTAGCGAAAAGTTGATGATTATACAAAAAAAAAAAAAAAAAAAGATAATACAAATTACAACTTTGATTATCTTCTTCACTGTCAGCACTGAGATTCAACCAACCAAGTGGCTGCTTTGCTCACTGGCTTCAATAAGCAAATTGAACTCTGAAAGTTTCCAGGCAAGTGCTCATTCATGGCCTTCTGTTTTTAACTTCTTCTTCTTCTTCTTCCCTTCGATTATTCTTTCAACATCACCCTCTTCTGATTTTCGATGTTCCTTTTTCTTCTTAGAAGTTCCATTTGCTCCATTTAATGCTTCAATGGTTTTGGTATCCTCATCTTCTGCATGCTTCAGTTGTTTCTTCTTCTTCTTTCTAGTCTCTGGTTCAGTGGATGCATCTTCGTCCACCAAATCAGAAGGCTTAATTTCCACCGGCTCTATTTCTTCAGCATCATCTTTTGATTTCTTCTTCTTCTTGCTTTTCTTTGTGGAAGGTTCATTAATACCTTTATTTTCTCCAGCTACAATGAACAGCTTAAATAGTGAGTACATTCCAGACTAAAAACTCAATAATCAACCTAAAAAATTAACTGTAATTTGAAGCTAAAATGGAACCAGCTGATATATGCGTGTGTAATTGAAACAATTAAAAAGCTTGAAGTACGTGGTGTTCACTAGAAGGAGAAAAAAAAAATCTAAAACAGGAAAATGCCAGATCCACAATAACGGCAAAATGCACTTTAAGAAAGTATATAGAATACATGGCAGATAAAAACTAGAAATACAATTAAACCTATACCAGGAAGCAAATGGATTAAAAACTGTGTCGAACTTTGATACTGCTTGATTTAAAGAAAATTAAGGCTTTGTTTGGGACGGCTTTCTTACTATTTTCTAAAACAGTTTTTTTATACAAAATTTTCAGTTTAAATTTTTTTTTACTAAAAAGCTGCTTTAGAAAATAGTAAAAAAGTCATCTCAAATGAAGCCTAAGTATGAAGAACTCCAGATCATTAAATTAGATGAGGTAAAAAGCCCATGAAAAAGAGCAAAATAGAGATTGAAAAGAAATCGAGGCTTGTGGGTGAAGCTGTCTGTGGGCATGGTTTTCATTCTGAGATTACATAATATTTTATGTAACAAGAATTTTTTCCCAGATGAAGCTTTCTTTTTCCAGAATCAAACCCCAAAACCTCTACTTTAGAGACGAGAGGCAAAACAACTAAGCTGAACAGTCATGGACTGGCTGTTTGATTTGCCTAAAAAAAAAAAAAAAAAAAAGCACAAGCGAGACTTCACCCTGCTGCTTTAAGCAGCTTCAGAATGTAACTTGTTCTCATATGGAGAAATAATATATTCAACACTTAAAATAACTTTGGCAAAAAACTGGCTTTTACCATCTTCCCCAGCCAAGCTTTGTGCAATTTCAATGGCAGATTTCATAACATCAACATTCTTGCGAGGTGCAACTCCTTTGTCATAGAAGTCCAATCTCTCCTCAACCTGTTCCCGTAGCTTTTCCCCAAAGACAGTGGTATTCATATCTGGGAAGAAAATTCATCAGCAAAATTACAGATTAAAATGCAAACTTAATGCTCGGTTATATCTAGATATAAGCTGCTTACCTGAGAAACAATCAATTCGAGAAGCAATTGAACACTTGTTTGCAAGATAACGAGCTAAACGACCTTTATTCCGCGCAGAAGCACGGCCAATAAAGGAAGAATGGAAGATAAGGCCATATTTGGGAGTGTTTCCTTTTGTTTTTAGAGCTCTACAAACATAAAACATGTTAAACAAATTAACAAAATCATAGGAAATAAGACTTCGTTTGGGACGGCTTTTTTGTTGCTTCTTAAAGCAGCTTTCTAATAAAAAAATTTCTTTAACAAGCAATAGCCTAAATAGCATTGCAGAGCTGCTAGTTAAGCTACTGTTTTTTATGAGTGATAACACATGCAGTTACAGACAGAATTCAACCAGTAGATTACATAAATGTTACATGAAAGGGGGAACTCTTAGTAAACGTTACCACTAAACAATAAAAATGTATAAGAGAAAGTTCATAATACAAACCTAAAAAGTGCTTTCTCAGCACCAAGTATCTGGAGGGTGGAAGCAGGACACTTGGCTAGATTTGAGAGACTTCCAGCATGAGAAATAAGACGTGCACCGACAACTTCACCAATTAGAGATGTCAAATTTGGTGCTATGTCATTCATTTTTGTGACGAGATACTCATATAACTTCTTCCTGTAATCAGATAAGTCCATAACCCTTTGAGCAAACTGCTTGACATTTATCAGATCAATTGGAGACAGGTCCTGTCCTATAAATACACAAGAAGAAGGAAGAGTCATTCATGATATTTGAAGTAACTGAAATTGAAATAAAACTTTGAGGTTTCTACCCATTGATGCTCTGGCTGCTTCTAAGATTTCATTAGCCTTTTCCTCGTCCCCAATTATATCAGCTAACTGTGGAATGTGATCCTCAGACAAGTTTGATTTGTCCTCCAAAAACATTGCAACTTTGGCATATAAATAGTTATCATTGATAATCTTCACAAGCTCTGGAAAATGCCACGAGTACCACTCCCTAAACAACACCATTGTACTAAGCATAAAAAAAGAAGAAAAGAAACCACAATAACTAGCTTTGATTGAATGCATCTTCTTCTTTCTATTTAGATTGTTTGGCTACAAGTAAGAGGCTGTTTGGATTCAAGTAGGATTTAACTCAAGTGGAATATAACAAATTTTGTATATTCGGATTTAGTAAAATCTCGAGGGTATTAACTCTTCAAAACTATTTGGCAAGAAAGAAGTTAAATTCTGATAAACTCTGTAAAACCATTTGGCAATATAACTTAAGATTTAAGGTGACTAATTCACTGAAAATGTAAATTTAATTTATGTTTTTAATTATAACATGATAAGGTGTTTACTTATAACTCATGTAAATCCAAATTTATCAAATCCAAAGTTAAATCTTAAAATTTTTTGGCATCATACAGGTTAAATCTGGTTAAATCTTGATGAACTATTTGGCTACTTTAGCATTTAAGTTTGTTGATTCAAATAAGATTTTAAAAATATCAAATTGCTTGTTAATATTTTAATTACTTAATATTAATTATCAAGATTAATTTATTTATATCTAATTTACATAGTTGAATATTATTAAATCTAATTTTATAATTCTATATCAATCATGATTAGATTATTTAAATCATATTTATAATATATTAAAACTTAAATTAATTATTAATTAAAAAATGTTAAAATAATGAATCACAAGAAAAATAGATTTAACCTCTAGCCTGTAAATAGAGACTTAAATATCAACTATATATATATATATATATATATATATATATATATATATATATATATATATATATATATATATATATATATATATCTTTATTTAAAAAAATTACTGTAAAATGAAAAGAGAAAAAATAAGCAAATATAAGAAAAAATGGTAAGAGTGAAAATGGAGTAGATGGTATTCTTCTCTGCCATTGCATGTTTATTTCTATAATTTCTATTCTCTTTGGTCATTGTCTATGTTCTTCATATAGCCTTAGTACTGTCTAGGTTTTGCTTTTCCTCTTCTCCATTTCTCAGTTGCTGCTTAGACATCGTGTACTTTGCATGAAGTAGATTTTTGAAAGAGCCGCTAAAGGAAGCTTATCAGCCTCCTCCAATAACATTGTTCCTATTGGAGCGAAAGTCATGATGGGAGCTCACCGCGAAGTTAACAATCTATCACCCCTTTCACCCGCTTCTTCAGTTAAATCCCATATATTTGACGGACTATCGGATATACTAAATCAAAGATTTAAGACAAAATGTAGAAGAAAAGGGATTTAAGATTCTCTATGATTTAAAGTTGTCATTTTTGTTGTTTGGTAGAATTTAGGCTAAATCTTGCTCAAATCCTGCATCCAAATTGCCCCTAAGGTTTAGTAAATCTTGTAAATTCAGACTTGGTAAATCCTGAAGGCATTAAATTCTAGAAGCTGTTTGGTATGTTAAATGTCAAATCTGGTTAAATCCTAATAACTGTTTGGCAAATATTTCTAAGATTTATTGTTTAAAAGAAAATGAAGATAATGTATAATGAGTGGAAGTGATATCTCATATATCCAACTTCCCATGATTTACTAAATCAAAGATTTAGCCAAAAAATGGGAGGAAAAAAGGATTTCAGAAGATAGAGGGATTTATGTGACTCAAAACAATTGTTTAGCAAGACTTAGACTAAATACTGGCTAAATTTCATTCAAATTTGCAGTAAAACAGCTCCTAAGCTTTAAAATTTCTTCAAAACGAATGAAAATCAAGTTCCAACAAACCTCACTCTCATGGAGAAAGTGTTGATATCTTTATCAAGGGTATCGAGGAGAAAGATTGCCTGAATAACCATGTTATCCACCCTGTTGACATTGAACTTAACTTTGGCCCTGCTATAACTATGGCCCAAACCCAGTTGAGCCTTCTCCAAATCATTTGGCTGCACCAAAAAAAATAGGGAGAAATAATGATAATAATCATAATTTAACACAAACAACACCAGCATCAAACTATCAACGCGCCAAAAATCACCGACCTTCAAATCCTGGATGAATCTATCAAAGTGCAGACGGACGCCACGTAGTATCTCCAGGACAAAATCGTTGCTTTGGCATGGAATCTTCGTCACCTCGAAGATCTGCGACCCCACCTTCGGCTCTGCGACTCCAAGACTAAACTTTGGCTTCTTCCCTTCCTTCCTCCTTGGAAGATTGAGCTCTAAGAAGTTCCTCAGCTCGTCGGTCATAATCCCTGCAGCATAGAACCGGCGATCTTGAAAGCTAAGGACGGAAAAGGGAAAGCAAACTTATTTGATTGAGTTGAGTGAGAGTTACCTTCGGAAATGGCGTTGCACTGGTTGAGGGCATCGAGAGCTGAGGAGAAGGGGCTAAATGCTACAAGGCGTACGACCTTGCCGAACCGATTGAGGTCGAGTACTGATTCACGTACGGCATCGATGCTCTGGCCGATCTCGTCGATGCCATGAGCGAGGAAGAGAGAATAGCCGGAGGCCGATTCGAAGAGTAGATAGAGCGCCATTGATGAGCGTTGAATGAGACGCAGCACCTCTCTCCCTCGGTCTCTTTAGGGTTTTGGGGATTTGGGCCCGTGGGTGGTTTAGATTAAGGGAAAATTACTAGCGGGTTTGCTAGTTTTTTTGGGTAACGTTAGGAGCTTCGAACGCGGGCTCACGGGAGGAAAATTCTCGCGTAGACCAATGAGTCGCACTAAGGAGCTTTATTCTTTTATTTCCCTCTTTAAAAAGTCACTCTTAATGTCTATTTGAAAAAGCTTAAGTCCCTTATAATAGACAAAGGCTAATAGCACTCTAATGACTTCAAATCTAGCTATAGGTGCAAAAGTCTTCTTAAAATTAATCCATTCTATTTGGTTACCCCTAAGCTTTGTTTTTCAGCCTTCTTTCCTATTTTAGATGTTTTATTTTAATTAGTTGATATAATTTTATAAGTTTTATATTTTTAATAATATTTAATTATTTAGTATAGAGAAATTGTTTTTTTAATAATAGATATTCATTTACGATACACACGGCACTGTATGATGTCATAAGAAATTAATTTAATTAGGAATCAAATATCTAAGAGGGAATTACATCCAATATTAGTGAATAGATTGTACTAATAACTTGATCGGCTAGTTTGATCGAATAAAGATAATGTCTCTTGGGAATCACTATAGTGAACTAATTGTACAGTACAATCATGCAATCGCGCTGTATGATTGGGCCAAAAAAATTATTACAAGTATTTAAGATTTTTAATCAAATTCACTTAATATAAATATATTTTTATTACCATTAAAATATATTGAGATTATTGTTATTTGAGACTAATATCCATGAAGGACATAGGGAATGAAGAAAAGCACCCTTATGTGGAAAAAAATTTTAAATAGAGGACTTAGGGAGTGAACTTAGACTTGTAGAGCAAATTAAAATAAAAATTTGGTCTCTCTCTCTCTCTCTCTCTCTCTCTCTCTCTCTTTCTCTCACTTTATTTCATTGTATTACTTACAATATTTGAAATTTGACTTTGGTATATTGAAGTTTGCAAAATTAACTTAAAATCTTTTCATCCAAAAATTTTTAAAAGACACCAATTAATCCCCCATTTTTGAGTGTGCTACACACTTCAACATCGATCATTATTGATAGTTATCGTCAACATTGATCGATGGAATTTTTTTTTGGAGTTCTTCATACCCCAAAACTTTTAATTTTAACTCATTTCAAGTAAAAGAATGAGAGTTTTTTTAGGCGGGTGTCAAATTTGATAATTTTATTTGAAATCCCCAAATTCTTCGTTAGATGACTTGTGTTAATTTTCTCAATCAAATATCTGTTTTAAGCATTTAAGTGCCTTAAATATATTATAATTGAATGATTTTGGACTTCTTGGATTTCTCTCATTGAGATTTTTTTTCTCTTTTAGCGAGCAAAATTTAGAGATGCTTTGATTTCTCAAATAATATAATGATATTTTCAATTATGATTCAAGTGCTTGATTTGGGCACATTTGGATTTAAATCAAAACAATTTTGATGTCATTGGGCTTTTCTCATTGGAAACTTTATTTCTACTATGAAATCATAGTTTGAATGGTACTCAATTTGATTTTACTAATTTTTAATCTAAATATTGCATTCAGATTTGTGACTGATCAGATGATATGAGACTGATGCGGACATCCAACCGTCCATGCTTATCCGAGGAGCTGAACATCGACGGCCGAGAACACTTTATTTCATTTCAGTTTATTAAGTGTATTTTTATTTAATTTTTGCAATTTCCCTTTTTACCCTCTTGTCTTATGTAAGCCCAAGGGGCAAATGTGTCTTTTAATTTCTTTTGAGGCCTATATATAGAGGCCCCTTCTCTTGTATTTGGATGATGAATTATTGATAATGAAAATTTTATGTTCTTGTTGATCTCTTAGTGAGTTCATGGTGATCTCTTAGTGAGTTCACTCTCCTCGATCTCTTAGTGAGTTCGTAGGAAAAACTAGATCTCTTTGTGAGTTCTAGGTTTCTTGTATTTCGTTTCCTTTTAGTTCTCTTTGATCTATTCGTTGTTGTGGAGATCGAGTCTTGAAGATTAACAAGGTGGTGGAATCAAAGCAACGAAAATCCTCAGATTTTCTCCTCTTCCTCTCCCCTCACCTTGCTGTCGCCGACCCCTTGGAACCATCCAGACCACCGGCTTACAAGGTCCAACCCACCGGCCTGCAAGGCTCCTCCCGCCGGCCAATCCTCCACCAGCAGCCGCCGGCCAGCTCCAGCCCGCCGGTCCCCTCCCACCTTGCCGCCGCCTCCTTCTCCCCCTCTTCTTTTGAATTTCAAATATGAAATTTAGGAGTTTCATTAGCCATTAAATGTTTCCTAAATTGCCTCCTTAATTCAAGCAATCAAAATAAATTGAAATTGAATTTCGAATTTGAAATTCAAATTCAATCCAATTGATTGTTTTAATTTAGGAATCTTCCTTCCTTATTAAATCTGAAATTTTAATTTCAGATTTTGTAAAATCTGAAATTAAATTGGTGGTCCCCACTCTCTCAAAACTCATCCCCTCTCTCCTCCTCATGTGGCCGGCCCCTTAATGGCCTCCCCTCCCTCTCCTAATCACATTAATGACTCCACAAAATCAGCCCAACTTTCTCCCAATTGAATGAGCAATAATCCTCCTCTTTAATTTGGGAATTCAAAATTGAATTTCACTTAATTTTCCCTCCCAAATCACTTAATCTGAAATTTCATTTCAGATTTTCATTCTCTCCCCAAATTGATTTGGGATTTAATTAGTCTTGCCACCTAGGCAAGTAGATGGCGTTTCTGTTTCACATCAGTTTGGTATCAGAGCATGGTTGCTCACCCGGGACGCGAACTCGACGGAGTCGAGTCTTTTCAACCCCGAGAGAATGATGCGGACATCCAACCGTCCATGCTTATCCGAGGAGCTGAAGATCGACGGCCGAGAACACTTTATTTCATTTCAGTTTATTAAGTGTATTTTTATTTAATTTTTGCAATTTCCCTTTTTACCCTCTTGTCTTATGTAAGCCCAAGGGGCAAATGTGTCTTTTAATTTCTTTTGAGGCCTATATATAGAGGCCCCTTCTCTTGTATTTGGATGATGAATTATTGATAATGAAAATTTTATGTTCTTGTTGATCTCTTAGTGAGTTCATGGTGATCTCTTAGTGAGTTCACTCTCCTCGATCTCTTAGTGAGTTCGTAGGAAAAACTAGATCTCTTTGTGAGTTCTAGGTTTCTTGTATTTCGTTTCCTTTTAGTTCTCTTTGATCTATTCGTTGTCGTGGAGATCGAGTCTTGAAGATTAACAAGATGGTGGAATCAAAGCAACGAAAATCCTCAGATTTTCTCCTCTTCCCCTCCCCTCACCTTGCTGTCGCCGACCCCTTGGAACCATCCAAACCACCGGCTTACAAGGTCCAACCCGCCGGCCTGCAAGGCTCCTCCCGCCGGCCAATCCTCCACCAGCAGCCGCCGGCCAGCTCCAGCCCGCCGGTCCCCTCCCACCTTGCCGCCGCCTCCTTCTCCCCCTCTTCTTTTGAATTTCAAATATGAAATTTAGGAGTTTCATTAGCCATTAAATGTTTCCTAAATTGCCTCCTTAATTCAAGCAATCAAAATAAATTGAAATTGAATTTCGAATTTGAAATTCAAATTCAATCCAATTGATTGTTTTAATTTAGGAATCTTCCTTCCTTATTAAATCTGAAATTTTAATTTCAGATTTTGTAAAATCTGAAATTAAATTGGTGGTCCCCACTCTCTCAAAACTCATCCCCTCTCTCCTCCTCATGTGGCCGGCCCCTTAATGGCCTCCCCTCCCTCTCCTAATCACATTAATGACTCCACAAAATCAGCCCAACTTTCTCCCAATTGAATGAGCAATAATCCTCCTCTTTAATTTGGGAATTCAAAATTGGATTTCACTTAATTTTCCCTCCCAAATCACTTAATCTGAAATTTCATTTCAGATTTTCATTCTCTCCCCAAATTGATTTGGTATTTAATTAGTCTTGCCACCTAGGCAAGTAGATGGCGTTTCCGTTTCACATCAGAGACATTAGCATTAAAAATACTTAGAGAGAAAATTGCTGGTGTTCATGATTCCATTTGTAAAGTCAATGTGTTGAAGTGAGTCTTTAGTTGCAATAGTTATGAGCATTACCGATCTATGTAAGGATAGGGCAATTTTTTTAAATCAGACAATGTTTAAAATTAAACTAATGAATTAAATACAAGAAAAAAAAAACTAAAACTCAACAAAGTCGTTCGTTAAACGGGCGACTAGCACCTAACATGACCTCGATGTAATTTGGTTAAAGGGGTTGATGGCTACATTATCAATTTATGCTACTTATCTCCCCACCCGAGCTTTCCCATTTGCTTCATTCCTTTTGTAAGCTTCCCATCCACAATGAGGTTGTAGTTCTGATTTTTGGAGGGAATTTTTATTCTATATCACCTCCTAGCATTAGAAGATTGTATTTGATCTCGCTGCTCAACTATGAGTAGTTGTCGCATTTGAGGAGGTTGTGCCATTTAGACTTTTAAGTTCTTGTCCTAAAATCATCTTATCAGCAAAAATGTCTTATTAAGCATGAGTTATTTTGTTCATAGCAATGAGTGTAAGATCAACATCTCTTATGCTCCTACATAATGGACAACTAACTATTGATGTCCAATTTTTACCAACATATATTGGTGGTTGAAATCATCCTTTACAATTTCCAACAAACACAAAATTGGAGTAGCTTAAGTTAAGAGGGCTTAGAGCACTCAAGTACAACACATATATGTTCATAGTAAAGCTATTGTGGCATCTTCCAATAGGGAACAATTTCGTCGCATCTCATGTCTATGATGATGATGTTTGTGAAGCTTTGTTGGGTCATGTTACTAGATAATTTCTTATTCTATAAGTGAAAGTTGAAGAGACAAGTGGAAAGTAACAATGAAATTTATCACTAAACACACAACACTTAACCCTACCTTCCATTCCCCTGTACCCATGCCATCTCCAGCCAACACCACTTCCTCTATTCCAATTAACTAGCCACCTCAACCCATCTGTTACCCTATGATTACCCGTCGCCAAACTGGCCATCTTAAACCAAAGGCATCCTTTGACTTACAACATATAGTTGTTCCACTATCACTAACCTCCTTTTCATAAGCTAACAAGTATCCTGCTTGGAGATCTGCAATATTAACTGAATTTTAGTCTTACCAGCAACAAGACCATGATCAAAACGTACTTGGTTGCAAATGATTGTATAAAACCAAGTTCAACTCAAATGGCTCTATAGCTCAACACAAAGCTATACATGTGGCACAAGGTTTCAAATAAGAATATGGCAATGATTATACTTATACATTTAGCCTGATGGACAAATTTCTTACCATTCGACTTTTACTAACTACTACAATTGCATTTCATTGGCCCATCTATCAGTTAGATGTCTCAAATGCATTCCTACATGACATCCTTGATAAGATGATATTTATGAAACAAACACTTGGATTTTAAGCAAGGATTTGAAAACCGGACCAGTCAATAAACCGAAAGAAGAAGAGGTTAGCGGTTCGATGGTTTGACCGTTGTCGAATCAAGGTCGAACAGGATGACGTAATAAATATTTATTATATTTAAATATTATAATAATGACACAATCATTTATAAATATATACAAAAAATTGAACATCTATAAATTTTACATAAATTTCACATTATAAAACTATATTTATAAAGTAGTATAATATTTTTTATTCTTCTTAATATCATTTAATTTCACATTGAGAGAAATTTTTTAGAATTTTAAAAATTATAAGTAATTATTTTTTATTATATATTTAAGAATTTAAAAAATTATTATTATTATTTTTTATTTGAATATTTTATACAATTTTTTTTTCCAACAAATTCTCATAGAAGAAGTATCAATCATGCATACATTGTTGGAACTAGAAAATACAAGTTGTTTAGTCTTACATCACCTAGGAGCTTTATATTTTGTTGTTTATATACCTTTTCTTGTACTCATTGGTTAAGAGCCCTTATCGGGTGAAGGAATCATATTGTTATGTTACCTTTGTATTTAATAATATATATAATATTTAAAAAAAAATTGGAATTACATATCATATTTAAGTTAATTTAATATTTAAAAAATATTTTATATTAAATTAAATTATTTAAATATATTATAATTGAATCGGGCGGTTCTTAAGAACCCAGCCGGTTCCCCGGTCGGCCGATTCAACCGGCGGTTCAAAGCGGTTTTCACCGGTTTGATACTAGACCGGTTTCCTAAGAGGACCGAACCGGCCTTATGACCGGTTCACGGTCGAACCGGCCGGTCCGATCTGATTTTCAAAGCATGATTTTAAGATCCTCAATACCCAACTCCTGTGTGTCGACTACATAAAGTTATTTAAGGACTCAAAACAATCACATCTCACCCTCTCCACACACTTAATGCAATATGGTTTCAAAGAAAGCAAAGTGATCCTTCCTTGCTTCTAATTCATATAGGATCTATTTCCATCTACTTATTGGTTTATATAGATGATCTTCTACTTACAGGTAATGATCAACCTGAGATTGATCTATTGCTTCAGAAATTGCACTCGACATTTCGTATGAGAAACCTTGACATGATCTGATTTTTCTTAGCATTCAAATAATACATCAACCCAATCGCTTATTGCTTTGCCAATCTTACTATATTGATGAATTACTTGACAAATATGACATGCTCCATTGCAAACAGCTCAAAGCCCTCTACCCTCAAAACTATCAACCCCTACCAAAACTTCAGAACCTTTTCAGCATCCAGACCTATATAAAAAAAGGTTGGCTCACTTCACTATATTACAATCACTAGGCCAGACATTTCATTTGTAGTTAGTTAATCACATGTGTCAACATATGCCCAAACCATATCAACTCCACTTCCAAAAACTAAAATGAGTGATGCGATACTTAAATGATACTATCAATCATGTTCTATACATCACTTCAGCATCTCTAGAACTTCGTTCATATGCCGATTCTAATTGGGCAGCCAACCTCATTAAATGCCGGTCAATCTCTAGCTTTTGTGCCTTTCTAGTTGGAAATTGATTATCATGGCATGTGAAGAAGCAATCAACTGTTGCCTAATCATCTACAAAGGAAGAATGTCGTGCATTAGTTGTCGTTGCTAGTGATATTATGGCTACGTAGATTACTTAATGTGTTTCATATTACAATTTCTGCCCCAACTCTAATTTATTGTCACAATATTTCTGCACTTGCCTTGGCAAATAACCCAGTTTTTCATGCTCGTACTAAACATATAAAGGTTGGCTATCATTTCATTTGCGATTGTATTAAAGCAAAACATGTCACTGTACATTATGTAGAATCGCAAGACCAGCCAACGGATATCTTCACCAAAGCATTATCTTCCAGTCGATTCCTACAGCTGATATCCAAGTTAACAATTCAAGAGCCATCTTCTTCTTCTTCTTCGACTCCTGCAGGTTTAAAGTACTATCATTAATTGAGATTGTAAAAAAAAATAATGATTAAAATATATTACTTTATTAAAATAATTTATTTTAGAGTAGTGGCTTGTTGCTAACAACTTTCAAAACAAAGGTTTATTATGGTTATAATGTCATTGCGAATTTAACTATTTTTCCATATTGCAACATGCAAACATGCATAATATGATTAGGTCGCATTGATATACCATTTCCAATGAGAATAATTTTGGGATCCTATTATGGTGATCCCAAGGTGAATGATGTTGAAGTTATATATTGTAACGCACGAGATTATATTTATGTCTTTGGAGAAATAGATGACAAAGTCATCGTATAAGTGACATTATCGACCATTTGGATTCTTGATGCTTGAACGAAGTGGGTGCTTTTTGAATTTTTCATGTGAGGCAAAATTTAAGATTGTTACACACATTTAACAGAAAAAGTCAAATTATCATGAAATAAATTGTTATTTGCTAACCCATATCTATTGAAATTTATTCATTTCTTGAGCTACTAAAAATTTGAAATTGTTATTAAAATATTCTATAATTAATAAGAATAAATTAAGCTTATTTTATTCCTATCAAATATATCTATTAAGAATTAGCTATGTGCTCTTTACCGACCTGCTAATTGTCCCACATCTGTGCGAGGTTGGAAATAGGTTTGTTTATATAATAACATCACGTCTGCTCAATTGTCTCTTCGGAGACATCCGATAAAATTGGAACGATACAGAGAAGATTAGCATGGCCCCTGCGCAAGGATGACACGCATAAATCGAGAAATGGTCCAAATTTTTTTGATACCTAAGGTTTTGAAGATCTCACTAGGTTTTCGTTCCCTCATCCTTGCAAATTTTCTTTTATTCGTAAGGTTTTGAAGATTCTCATTAGGTTTTCGTTCGCTCATCCTTCCAAAGTTCTTATGTTTTTGTTCTCTCATTTGATCATAACTTCTGTAATTTCTATTCCGTCTTCTCCGTCTTTCTGATTTTAACCAAAATTTCCTTGAATCGTGCGCTCTTCAAATCTACGGCTTAAATTCTTTATTTTAGTTCCTCACGGTGTCTGTGCTGAATTGATTTTTAAGATAAACACTTCATTTTTATTTTGTTTATCTTTAATTTTATGATTTCTACCTTATGATCATCAGGTCACTTTCCTCTTCTCTAGTTTTTATCTTCCAACAATCCAAATACTCATTTCTCATATGTTAATTTTCTTTTACCTCAAAATTTTCATTAATGGCATTACGCTTTTGTTCCTTTAATCATTTCTGGTAAGTTTGCTGTAAATTATTCTTTTTTTACGTGATGATCTTCTTGATAAGTTCTGTTCTTAGTTTCTTCATTGTATATTATCTTAATTTTTTATTGCTTGCTGCCAGGTTTTATTTTTTTCAAGGCTTGTTTGGATGGATTACTCCATTGTTTACTGCTGCAAACCGGATTAATACTGTGAAGCTTCTGTGGAATTTCAAAAAAGTCACTCTTTATGTTTGTATTTTCGAAATATCAAGTGCAGTTTTGATATAAGCTTTCGTGAGTCAGATGAACATATTCTCTTGTTAGTTTATTATCCAAAATTGAAAGAGCTTACTTGGTGAATGGCTGATACAGAAGAAATGGTCATTTTTATACAAGTTGGCAACATAACGGCTTAGCAAAGAATGAACTTGTATAAGAGAAGCTTCATTAGCTAGAGAGTAGTTGAATTGTTCTTTTATATCTATTTGTGCACATCATCAATTTTGTAAAGGATAAAATAACTCAATACATGGGAATATCCTTGTTTGAATTGATTTAACAAGCATGATGCATGTATTTTAATCTCACAATGGAGGTTTGTCTAATTAGGGAAAAAAACGTTTCATGGTTATAAATTTTACCGTGCTGTTCTTCATATTATGTTGCTTATTAAACATTGCACAAAATTTATTTTGAAGTTTAAGTATGTGGTTGAGATTCAATGGATGCTTAAATCTTTAAAAAGAGAAAAGCAGGTTGGAATGAGTTTTTTGGTCATTGGATTTATTTTGAGATGAGTGTGATACATGATTGATCAATCAACTCTAATGTTGCTCTCATCTCAAAATAAATTTAATAGTTGGAAAACTCATCCTTAAGTAAATTTGAGTTAGGATATTCTTACTAAAAATTTTCCTAGAAATCTCATCCTTTTTTTGTTTCCTGTGTTTTTTGTAGAACCAGACTAGTTATTCACAATTGAATTATTATTAATCATTGTTTAGAAAGTATTTGAAATGCCCTTTTTTATTAGATTCATATGAGAATTTGACTCTTAACAGGACACAATGGAGAAAAAGGATTCATGTAGCTGACCCCACATAGTGGGATAAGGGCTTGTTGTTGTTGTTGTCAACCCTTTTCTGTCCATCTCTCCATCATTACAAAATTTGGCACTGTTTAATTACTTGTATTAGACTAAGGATTTTAGAATTATTTTTTTCTCTTATCATATGGTCTTCAGTTGGTACATAACTTGATTCCTTATCATTTCGTTTAATTAATTTGACAGAGAGCTGAAATGTACCATTTAATGTTCAATTTACATCCAGGTCGTAGCATCATGTGCCAAACCTTTGTGCAGATCGAAGAACAATGAGCCTTTAAGTTGTACATAGAGAAATATTAGCGAAAGTATATGTGCTCCTTATTTTGTATTTTGGATTAATCAATACAATATTTTGATAAGAGATTGGAATAAATAGTGCTCCTGGTCTCGCCATTCTTCTGCTAAGTAAACACAAAAATTTTAGAGGAAAAATTGTAATCTTCTTTTGCCCTTACAAGCCAGTTTTATGCCTGTTGATGTCAATTAGAGATATTGTATAGCATGATGATATAGTTGCTGTGTGCTCAAGATCTTATCCGGCACACAACTTGGATTAAAATCCTTTCTTTGTTAGTTATTTGTGTGTAGGAAATGATATTGTATTTACCATATATTATTTCTCATCTTATTCTCAATAGATGTTACTCTAACTTTCTTCTAATATAATATTCCGTAGTTTTTTCTTTTTAATTTTTTCACACATTCATCTTAATTTTTTTTATTTGTGTCTCATGCATAACTTATATATCAATGACTTTTGTTGGATTCAAATTTGTTCGTGGAAGATACCTGACCTTACTAGCATGTCTACTTAGAGAGCAAATGAACTGGTGAGCAAGAGTGGAGAGTAGAAGAAGAAGAGTAGAGAAGGACTCGAGGTTTCGGATAAATAGAAAATTTCCAACTATCCAAGATACCCCTTTTGATAATATTTTTTGTATGTCTTGAATAGTGCCCTTTGACTCTTATTTATAGGATCCAGACGTTTCAGATCCATACAACATCATTTGCCACATTGTAGTTTTATAAAAATTATATTTAAGTCTTCATGATATTCTCTTATCCCAACTTTTGAGGTATATCCAAATTAATCTTTTAACATTAACTCTAAAAGTCATGTCATCATCTTCATCTTCATTCTTCTGTTTAATACACCCAAGATACTGAATCTATCCTTCCTTAATATCATATTATCTTCTAATAATATTAAATGATAATTGTTAACACTTAACATTATGTATAGATCGATAACTAGCTCATATCTCGCTTTTTTACAAGTTTGCTATATATATATATATATATATATATATATATATATATATAATGTGTTTATAAGTTCATATATTCTTACCAGTGTGCATAGATATATTGATTATGTATGCTCATATTCCTTTATGTATATTGTATGGATAAAAATATATTTATCAGGCAGCATAAAAATTCAATAATTTATATAAGACTTTCAAAGTGGTTTTATGTTTATGGACATTGCTTGTTCAACCTGATAATTAAATGAGTCAAACATAAACAAAAATTTTTGACGTATTTACTCTAGAAGCTGAATTGAACAACAGTTGAGCTTGCTCAAACTCAGATCATTTATACTCCTCTTTCCTATGTAAATCCCTAGTCTTGAGCATATGACATGATTGTTGCGCAAGTTAATAGTTTGCTTGGTTTCTTTTATCTGGAAACTTCAATGAGAAGCTGTGGCATTGGGTTGATTTACATGAGAAAGTGAGTGTAGGGTAGCATTCTTGTATTCAAAGCTTCAACAAAGCCTCATGCTATGGTGCTTTTTGTATTGGAAGCTGGCTTGTAAAAGCAATGTCTTTTCATTGATATGTTTGTCAACATGGAAGGTAGTATGACATCATCAACATCACCATTAACTTTATCCCACTTAGTTGAGTTTGGATTAAATTCTTGAAATAAAATGCTCTGAGTATTTAATGCTTTACTGTTAAAATCCATCCTTTCAGTGCAAATAGATCCAACGGCTATAGTGCATGATCCGTGTGACGCATGACTCACGACAAAGTTTTTTCCATGTTTGTTTAGTTGATTTAGGAAGGATTATATTAGAATTACTATGAATAAATCTGTAATTATTTTTTTATGTATTAAGATATCATGTATAGATCTATAAATAGGGAAGAAATCATATAATAAAGTAAAGCTTTTTCTCTATCAAACCTCTTGTTTTTTAACATTTACATATGTGATAGGGAGAGTATAGCAAGCTTGTTAAAGATATAGCGATTGAGAGGTATGGACAGTTAGTAGCTCTGTTTGAGAAATGGAGTTGGAAACAAATAAAAGGTGAAATGATTATTACATGATAGGAGATTGACAAGTATAAAGCAAAATAAAATTAGATGCCAATTTCAGGACCAAGTAAGTTCTTCAGCATTCCTTGTTTTTGTTTGTGATGGTTGCAACTATTTGTGAAATTAGCTGTAAATTTTTGTGAGAAAAACATAATTTTTGGAAAATTTTAATGAATAATTTCGCTTCTATTAAGTCATACAATACCTTTTATATAGTTTGCCACCATTGCTAGTAGTGAAAAGCACCTCGTCGCCACAAAATTTTTCGAAAACCAGCAAGAAATTTATGGCTACCAAATAAGCAATAATTCTATCATTTGTTGAAATATAGTTTAAACTGATGTTTCATCATAGTTGCTATTGAGATAGGCAGAGTAGTGATAAATTCCCTTTTGCATTCATAATCCTCTAAGCTATTTCTTATTTTTGATTCCTTCATTTATCTGATTCAATTTTATTGTATTCATCTGTATCGTTCTGCTGCACAGGTGTTACAGCTTAGTAGTGCCCTTGACTCTTGTGTTGCCTACAGATGTATACTGACTGAGAATGAAACACTTTAGGTATGCTTGAATTGCTGCTACTGAGGCTCCCATCATATTTAAGTTCTGTTTACTGTCTCATATTTTCTTAATCAATTTTTCTGAAGTTTGCAAGAATTCCTAGAGAAGCAATTAGGGAGATCCTGGAAGGGATTCATATATAAAGGAAGTGTAAGCATGACTTATCACCATGTATATAGAACTTCAAGAATTGGTTTCCAAAGAATATATTTCAAGGGGTTCTCTTTCATGTTCCATATGATTTGCTGACTTAGGTTTTATTTGGGACGGCTTTTTTACTGCTTCTTAAAGCTGCTTTTTAGTATAAGCATAAATTTTTTAATTTTTATGCTAAAAAATCACTTTAAAAAGCAATAAAAAAAGCCGTCCCAAACGAAGTCTTAAAAGATTCAAAGTTATTCATGAAACTTAGGTTTCGTTTGTTATAGTTTTTTATTGCTATTTAAATCAGCATTTTAGCAAAAAAAAAATTATTTCAAAAAATTTTGTACTAAAAAACTAATTTATAAAACAGTACGAAAGATTTCTAACAAGAAGCCTTAGAATATAAAATAAACTTTATTATACAGCTGTGCTAAAGCATAATTTTTATCTAAAATGTGCCATGATTTGCCTAAAGGAATATTAGGTGCCTTTCTTTATAGAAAATTGAAACATGAGATGCCAAATGGCATTGTTCAGCCCTCTTATGCAATGTTGAGCGTTTGAAATTGTTGTTGTGCCTGTCTTGACCTTTCTAGAACTGTCCATATTTCATAGGTTGGTGGTTGTGATTTCAACTTTAATTTTATTCAAATTTCATAGGTCAACTTGGAAAGAAAAACTCTTTTCATTCAAACATCAAAGAGATTGGTTGAAGAACTGTTATCATCATATCAATGCTGCACTTGATTAGCACCTGTGAGTACACCTGTTTCAGAATCCATGTCCAAACACAAGCAGGATTTAGGAATATGATATAGAATTTGCTTAAGTATCTCTTATTCCGCAAATTCTTTTTTTGTAAGGTAATTTGCACAATTAATAAATCCTTAGAAAATATTTATTTGGAATGATTATGGATTTGTTTAGGACAGAGTTCTCACTGTATTGTTTTTCAGATGACAACTATAATTTCGTTGTTACATTGTTTTTACTCTTTTCTAAATTGTTAATGTGCGGAAGCTTTAATAAATTAGTTATTCTATTTATTAAAAATGAATAAATTTATATTTGTAATATTACAATAGCTCTCAAAAAAGTTATTTTTTCTCACAATTACTATTATAAAATGCTGAAATCGTCACAAACAAACTCTAACTATCACTTATTCGAGAAATTATTCTGTGCGAAGTCTGGACGGGAAGAATCATCTGGACATGTGAGTGTACATATTGTGTATAAATTTATGCGCAGTTTTTATCAAATTTTTGTACACACTGCATGTAAACAGCGTGTATACTCACAATCCGAACAGTTCTTCTCGTTCAAACTCTGCGCAGAGTAATCTCTCCACTTATTCAGCTATTTTTTGAAGACTCATAGCTAATGGAAGATGCATTACAAATGTCATCCTCGAAAGCCGTGTTTTATATCAGTATAGCTTATGAAATTAATATAAATATAAATTTAGAGTATTTATTTAGTCATGATTATTATTATTATTATTTTTATGTTTATATTTTTTACCTCATAATTTTTATATTTTTTAGGTGTTTTCTTAGTTCATGCCTTTAAAAGATTGGAATAAATCAAATAAATAGTTGTATTTATTGAACTATTTTTTATGTGAGTATCACTAATGGTTATTTGTGCCCATGTGGAAAGTGGAAACCAATATGAGCTGATGAAATTGATGTATTTTTGTGTGGGAGAGAGATTGATATAAGTAGTGGTGTCAAAATAGGTTTTGATAGGCCCGAATCCAATCAATCCGAAGCCATCTTGTTTAATAAATTGATTAAAAAGATTAACCCGAACTTGACCTGCTAGTAACACTAATAACCCCAACTCAACCAATTAATGTATTTTGATTAATTTTTTTAATAAATTATTAATTATAATGTTTAGAATATTTGATAAAAAAAGAGAATATTATACTCACTTGTCAACAAAATTAAAGAAAAAAGATATTAAAATAGTCTTTTTTGCATTAAAAAAAAAAGGGTTTATTGGTCAACCCAAACAGGAACCATTTACTGAACATGTTGGAAAACCCAAAACAAGCATGACCCATTTGATAAATCAAACTCGGAATTTTCGCGTATGGTTCAAGTCAGGTTGGCTGATTGGGTCGTTTATTGAAGAAATTATTACGTGCGGAGTCGAGATGTAGTTTGCATCCGTACTTCAATCATAACAAGCCATGTCAGCCTATACACACAATGTACACTAGCTACGTACAGGCGATGTGGACGGTCCTGATTGGAGTCCGGACCATTAGCTACACACGTCCACGTCGCATCCCCCACGATGCTTCTTTTACGGATCAGCACCTTACTCTGTCGTTAAAATCCCAGAGAAACGAAGCCTTCAGCTGCTGTTTCCTCACGCTCTTCCTCTCGCAAAACCACTGCCCTAGCCCTAACCCCAACCGACGCTTCCACTGTCATCTCCCCGCTCCAACGATCGACCAATATAAAATCAATCGACTAACTCGACGCCGTGTGTAACAAGTTTCAAATCACCACAATTGTGATTAAAATTGCTCGAACACCATCCATTTGAAAAAAAAAAGTCCTTATCGACGCACTTCGGACGTTAAGTTTACTGAAGAAGAACTAGTCTTATGCAATACAATCAAGCAGCTACAATTATGATGGTAGGCGAGTACAAAGAAGCTCAAAATTACCTAACATATGTCCATTCTTAAAACAGATTTTGTCATTGTGGCCGAGACGTCTAAAATATTTGAAAAAGACAACTTCATTGTTGGGGTGGTTCCATAAAAGCAAAACATATATTTGGCTCTATATAAGGAACTTTTATTTGGTCCGGTGAACATACATAGAGCTACGTTCGGCCGACACTAAAATCTCAGACACAAAATGAGAAATACCGAGCAATAACAATAATAACGAGAAATATCATTATGTGAAGACAAAATACCGAGTAATACCTAGCAATACCGAGCAATACCAAAAAATACCGAGTTTTTTTCTAAAAAAACTCGGTATTTTTTGGTATTGCTCGGTATTACTCGGTATTGATCTTCTCAGAGCGGTATTCCTCGTTATTACCAAACAATACCTAGCAATACCGACCAAATACCGAGCAAAAACTGAGTAACAATCCTCTGACCGAACGTAGATCAGAGGACGTAATAAAAGTTCCTATACAAGGCGACGACATTCGATTTTAAAAGAGAAAAAATGATAAAATATGTGAGGTGATAAAATTTTAGAGACACCAAGAAATTAAAAAAATAATTCTCATTAAAATATTTATGTTAAAATAATAATTATATTAATAATAATAATAATAGTTAGAGAGTGATAAATAAATAAATAGATGAATAAAGTAAAAAAAATGTAATATGCTAAAAAATGTTAAAAAATTATAACTAGAGAAATAATAAAATAAATAGGTTTATTCAAATTTATTTCATCTCATATACATTTTAAATTAAGTGGATTTGTAGTTTTTATTTTTATTTTTATTTTTTTTTAAAGTGGATTTGTAGTTATGTTTAGGATATAATGAAATTTATGATTCAACTATAATCAAATCAATTGTTATTTGTTAACCCATATTTATTGAAAATTTATGCTTTTCTTGAGCTCGAACAAAATTGAAATTGTCATTAAAATATTCTATAATTGATAAAATTTTGTTAAGAATAAATTAAGCTAATTTTATTCCTATCAAATATATCTAATAAGAATTAGCTGCTAATTTGTCCCACATCTGTACGACGTTAAAAATCGCTTTGTTTATATAATAACATCACGGCAACTCAGTTGTCTCTTCGGAGACATCCGATAAAATTGGAACGATACAGAGAAGATTAGCATGGCCCCTGCGCAAGGATGACACGCATAAATCGAGAAATGGTCCAAATTTTTTTGATACCTAAGGTTTTGAAGATTCTCACTAGGTTTTCGTTCCCTCATCCTTGCAAAATTTTCTTTTATTCGTAAGGTTTTGAAGATTCTCACTACGTTTTCGTTCGCTCATCCTTGCAAAATTTTCTTTTATTCGGAAGGTTTTGAAGATTCTCATTAGGTTTTCGTTCGCTCAACCTCTCAATGTTCTTGTTCTCTCTTTTGATCATAACTTCTGTAATTTCTATTCCGTCTTCTCCGTCTTTCTGATTTTACCCCAAAATTCCTTGAATCGTGCGCGCTTCAAATCTACGGCTTAAATTCTTTATTTTAGTTCCTCACGGTGTCTGTGCTGAATTGATTTTTAAGATAAACACTACATTTTTATTTTTTTTTATCTTTTATTTTATGATTTCTGCCTTATGATCATCAGGTCACTTTCCTCTTCTCTAGTTTTTATCTTCCAACAATAAAAAATACTCATTTCTCATAAGTTGATTTTGTTTTATCTGAAAATTTTCATTAATGGCATTACGCTTTTGTTACTTGAATCATTTTTGGTAAGTTTGCTGTAAATTATTCTTTTTTTTTTATGTGATAATCTTTTGATAAGTTCTGTTCTTAGTTTCTTTATACTTTCATAGTATATTTTCTTAATTTTTTATTGCTTGCTGCCAGGTTTTACTTTTTTCAAGGCTTGTTTGGATGGATTACTCCATTTTTATTATTGCTGCAAACCGGATTAATAATGCGAAGCTTCTGTGGAATTTCAAAAAGTCGCTCTTTGGATAGAAGTTAGAAATTTGCAATAGGATGACTGTGCCTTAGATATGCCTTCTTTATGTAATTTATGTTTGTATTTTCGAAATAATAAGTATCAGTTTTGATATAAGCTTTTTTGAGTCAGATGAACATATTCTCTTGTTAGTTTATTATCCAAAATTAAAAGTGCTTACTTGGCGAATGGCTGATACAGAAGAAATGGTCATTTTTATACAAGTTGGCAACATAACGGCTTAACAAAGGATGAAATTGTATGAGCGAAGCTTCATTTGCTAGAGAGTAGCTGAAAGAAAAGAAGGTTGGAATGAGTTTTCTGGTCATTGGATTTATTTTGAGATGAGTGTGATACATGGTTGATCAATTAACTCTTATGTTGCTCTCATCTCAAAATAAATTTAATAGTTGGAAACCTCATCCTTAATTTGAGTTAAGATATTCTTGCTGAAAAAATTTCCTAAGAAAATTCATCCTTTTTTTGTCTCCTGTGTTTTCACAATTGAATTATTATTAATCGTTGGTAAGAAAATATTAGAAATGACCTTTCTTTATTAGATTTAAATGAAAATTTGACTCTTAACAGGACACAATGGAGAAAAAGGATTCATGGAGCCGACCCCACATAGTGGGATAAAGGCTTGTTGTTGTTGTCGTCATCCTCATCAACCCTTTTCTGTCCTCCTCTCCATCATTACAAAATTCAGTACTGTTTTATTACTTGTATTAGACTAATGATTTTAGATTTATTTATTTTTTCTCTTATCATATGATCTTCAGTTGGAACATAGCTTGGTTCCTTATCATTTCGTTTAAATAATTTGACAGGGAGCTGAAATGTACCATTTTATGTTCAATTTAGATCCAGGTCCAAGCATCATGTGCCAACCCTTGGTGCAGACTAAAGAACAATGAGCCTTTAGGTTGTACATAGAGAGATATTAGCGGAAGTAAGTATATGTGCTCCTTATTTTGTATCTTGGATTAATCAGTTCAATATTTTGATGAGATTGGAATAAATAATGCTCCTGGTCTCCCTATTCTTCTGCTAAGTAATCACAAAAATTTTAGAGGAAAAATTGTAATATTCTTTTGCCCTTACAAGCCAGTTTTATGCCTGTTGATGTGAATTAGAGATATTGTATAGCATGATGCTATAGTTGCTGAGTGCTCAAAATCTTATCCGGCACACAACTTGGATACAAATCCTTGATTTGTTAGTTATTTTTGTGTACGAATTGATATTGTATTTGCCATATATTAATTCTCATCTTATTCTCAATAGATGTTACTCTAACTTTCTTCTAATATGATCTTTTGTAATTTTTTCTTTTTAATTTTTTCACACATTTATCTTAATATTTTTCATTTGTGTCATACATAACTTAGATATCAATGCCTTTGTTGGATCCAAATTTGTACATGGAAGATACCTGACCTTACTAGCAGGTCTATTTAGAGAGAAACTGAACTTATGAGCAAGAATGAAGAGTATAGAAGAAGAAGAGTAGAGAAAGACTAGAGGTTTCAAATAAATAGAAATTTCCTACTATCCAAGAATCCCCTTTTGATAATATATATATTTTTTCTATGACTTGAACAGTGCCCATTGCCTCTTATTTATATGATCCAGATGGCTGCAAAAAAGGGCTACGTGAAAAAGGATAAAAGAAATATAATGCTACACCACTCTGCACACATGTTTTGGATCCATAAAACATCATGGCCAAATTGTTGTTTTATATAAATTATATTTAAGTCTTCATGATATTCTCTTATCCCAACTTTTGAGGTATAACCAGCTTTATCATTTAACATTAACTCTAAAAGTTATGCCATCGTCTTTATATTCATTCTTCTATTTAATACATCTAAGACACTGAATCTATCTTTCCTTAATATCATCTTATGTTCTAATAATATTAAATATAATTATTAATATTATGCATGGATTGATAACTAGCTCATCTCTCGCTTTTTTATATATAAGGCAGCATAAAAATTCAATAATTTATATAAGACTTTCAAAGTGGTTTTTTTGTTTATGGACATTACTTGTTCAACCCAATAATAAAATGAGTCAAACATAAACAAAACATTTTGGCATATTTACTCTAGAAGCTGAGTTGATCAACAGTTGAGCTTGCTCAAACTCAGGTCATTTATACTCCTCTTTCCTATGTAAATCCTTAGTCTTTAGCATATGACATGATTGTTGCCCAAGCTAATAGTTTGCTTGGTTTCTTTTATCTGGAAACTTCAGCCAGTGAGAATGTTAGACCGGTCCACTAGACCGGTCAAGCCGGTCCAGGCGAGACCGGCTTACAGGCGAAACAACGGAGCTCTTCCGCCTCCTGCGGATGCCGCACGAGCCTCAAGTCCACGGGCGCATTTTAGGAATGAATTTTGAGGAAGTTTAGGAGGGAAATTGAATGTAGGGACTGTTTAGAGATTTCCTTTTGATTTGTAAGCATTAAATACTTTGTTTTCCTAGGGTTAGAGCATCTTGAATTTTGCTGAAATTTGAAATATTTTAGATTTAGGTTTTCTTTGGGCTCTAGCGGCATCTATAGATGTGGGCGAGATCGATCCTCCTCTCGAATTGAGGATCAATTATATATTGCTATTTTTCATTTATGTTTCATCAAATAATACAAATTATCTATTGTTTTCCTATTTTTATGTCGATGTTGGTGGAGGATTTTGGCTGTTTTTCTAAAGTTTGATCAGAATTACTTGAGATCTTCAAGTGTTTCCTATCAGAGAAGCTGTGGCAATGGGTTGATTTACATGAGAAAGTGAGGTGTAGGGTAGCATTCTTGTATTAAAAGCTTCAACAAAGCCTCATGCTATGGTGCTTTTTGTATTGGAAGCTGGCTTGTAAACGCAATGTCTTTTCATTGATATGTTTGTCAACATGGAAGGTAGTATGACATCATCAACATCACCATTAACTTTATCCCACTTAGTTGAGTTTGGATAAAATTCTTGAAATAGAATGCTCTGAGTATTTAATGCTTTACACACATGATAGGGAGAGTATGGCAAGCTTGTTAAAGATAAGCAATTGAGAGGTATGTACAGTTAGTAGCTCTGTTTGAGAAATGGAGCTGGAAACAAATAAAAGATGAAATGATTATTACATGATATAACATGCGGTCACCGGACGTTGTCCGGAGGCGAATCAGGGTACGCCACGTCACCATTTTGCTATATACTGGGTGATGTGATGCATCCTGATTCACTTTTAAACGGTCTGATAACCGCACGTAATAATTTCTCTCGAAAAGCTTTAGAATAAAAAATAAGCTTTATGGGTATGTGCCATGGCTTGCCCAAAGGAATATTAGGTGCCTCTTTTAGAAAAATGAAAAATGAGATGCCAAATGGCATTGTTCAGTTCTCTTATACAATGTTGAGGGTTTGAAATTGTTGCTTTGCCTATCTTGACCTTTTTAGAGCTGTCCATATTTCATAGGTTGGTGGTTGTGATTTCAACTTTAATTTTATTCAAATTTTATAGGTAAACTTATAAAGAAAAACTCTTTTCATTCAAACATCAAAGAGATTGGTTGAAGAACTGTTATCATCATATCAATGGTGCACTTGATTTGCACCTGTGAGTACACCTGTTTAAGAACCCATGTCCAAACACAAGCAGGATTTAGGAATATGATATAGAATTTGCTTAAGTATATCTTATTCTACAATTTTTTTTTTCTGTAAGGAAATTTGTATAATTAATAAATGTTTAGAAAATATTTATTTGGAATGATTATGGGTCTGTTTGGGACAGAGTTCTCACTGTTTTGTTTTCAGACTACAACTACAATTTCGTTGCTACAATTTTTTTACTATTTTTAAAAAAAATTATGTAGTGAGAAGTTGCTTTTACAATCAAAATTATTAATGTGTGGAAGTTTTAAGAAAGTAGTTATTCAATTTATTAAAAATGAATAAATTTACATTTATAATATTCTCAATAGCTCTAAAAAAGTTATTTTTCTCACAATTAACTGTATAAAATGTTGCACTCGTCACAAACAAACTTTAACTATCACTTATTCGAGAAATTATTCTGTACAGAGTTTCGACGGGAAGAATCATTCGGACATGCGACTGTACATATTGTGTACAAATTTGTACATAGTATGTATCAAATTTTTGTACGCACTGTGTGTAAATAATGTGTACATTCATAATCCGGACAGTTCTTTCCGTTCGAACTCCGCACAGAATAATCTCTCCACTTATTCAGCTATTATTTGAAGATTCATAGCTAATGGAAGATGCATTATAAATATCATCATCGAAAGCTGTGTTTTATAGTGGTATAGCCTATGAAATTAATATAAACATAAATTTAAAATATTTATTTAGTCATAATAATAATGATTATTATTATTTATTCTATATTAATATTATATTATCTTCTTAAAATTATTCAATTTAATGGCATTAATTGTGTTGTCAACTTACAAATAATTATACTAGTAATTTATTATTTATTTATGCATAAATTAATTAGAGTTTTCTAAGGCTTTTAATAATGCACATGAGTGCAGTTTTTAATGGGTATAATTCTAAAGCTTGATTGCATAATTATAAAACTAAAAAATTGCAATCAGATTTTTTTTATATTTTTTAAAAGATTGGAATAAATCAAATAAATAGTTGTATTTATTAAACTATTTTGGTCTATGCGGATTGAATTTATGTAAGTATCACTAATGGTTATTTGTGCCTACGTGGAAAGTGGAAACTTATGTGGGCTGATGAAATTGATGTATTTTGGGTTGGAGAGAGAGTGATACAAGTAGGGGTGTCAAAATAGGTTTTCACACGTCAGATTCAAGTCTGACCTGAATCCAGTCAACTCGAAGACATACTATTTAATAAATTAGTCAAAAAAACTAACACGAACTTGACCCGTTAGCAACACGAATAACCCCAACTCGACCAATTAATGTATCTTGATTAAATTTGCTTATAAATTATTAACTATAATGTTTAAAATATTTGATAAAAAATAAGAACATTATATTCACATGTAAAAAAAAGAAAGAAAAAAGATATTAAAATGATCATTTTTGCATAAAAAATGGGTTCATTGGTCAACTTGAATATGGATCATTTAATAAACATGTCAGAAAACCCAAAACAAATGCAACCCATTTAATAAATCAAACTCGAAATTTTCGGATCTGTCTCAAGTAAGGTCAGTGGATCAAGTCATTTATTGGAGAAACTATTAAGTGTGGAGTCTGGACATAGTTTGCGTCTAGAGTCCAATCATAACAGGCCATGTCAGCCTATACGCACATTGCGTACAATTTGTACACAGGTTGTGTACAGACGATGTGGTCGGTTCTGATTGGAGTCTAGACACCATTCGAACATAATAATTTCGCCATTTATTGACACCCCTATATATAAGAAAAAATTTTGAGGGCAGGGCCGGGCCTAAAAATTATTTTATTTATTTTGAGATAAATATAATATATAAATAAATTAATTAAAAATTTTATTGTACTCATCTCAAATTAATTTCAGCGACTTAGAGAATATCATGGTCCAATTTTTTTCCCATTCTATCATACTAGCTTCATTTATATGCTACATGTAATAACTCAAAAATACAAAAAAATGTAATAGCTTCATTGAACTTGAACACGATGACACAGTGTTGATACGTCATCACAAAATTATCTTGATTGGGCACGAATCTCGAGGCAAAATCAGTTCGGAAACTTCAAAAATTAATTTTGGGAGCATATGAACTCCGATTTCAGCGAGCTTATAGTCAAACTGAGCGTCTCAAAAATACGAACCCAACGACTCCAAGATCAACCCAATCCGAGCCCAAATGAGTCCGAATCAAGGGTTCAAAGCGCTGTTGGAAGGTTCAAACCGCAATTTGAGTTACCAAACGGTCTCCGATTTTGACGAGCTTATACTCGAATCGAACGGCTCGACGAGACGAATCCGACGAGCCCAAGATCATTGAATTCCGACATAATTAAGGCCTTCAAATGACCAACGAACGGTGCATGATTAAAAGATTCGATATCGACCGTCCATTCAAACCATTCACAATTCACCCTTGATCTCACACCTATTTACGGGCTATGCCACTCCAGAAAAACTATAAATAGAGCCCTCATTCTACACCAAAGGGGGGCTCAAGTGAAGAGAGAGAAGAAGGAGAGGAGAAAGGGGAAAAGGAGATTCCTCACCTCCTCGACCACCGCCGGAGCTCTTCCTGCCGCCTGAAGACACCGGAACTCTGCCGGATTTTCGGGAGAACGCCAGAATTCTGCCCAACTTCCATGGGATGCTGAAATTCTTCCCAATTTACAAGAGAATTCCCTCATGACGCCGAAACTCCGCCCAAGTGAAGCCGGAGTTCTCCTCTGCCACCAACGACGTCGGACTTCTACCCGACGTCGGACCTTCACTCTTCGCCAAGCTTCTACCCGACGCCGGACTTCTACCGGTTATCGGACTCCGCTGGACGTCTATGCGAAGATGCATTTCTTTTCATTGCTGGACTTCTACCTGACGCTGTCCTACTGATCTTCGTCGTCAGAATACATCCTTTCCGACCTCCGTCGCCCGCCGACTACAGTCCTCCTGACTTACGTCGCCCGCCGACTACAATCCTCCGTCGCCAGCTGACTACGGTCCTCCTGACCTACGTCGCCCGCCAACTGCAGTCCTTCTAACAAAGCGAATACGTCGATAGTAGATCTTTGTATTTACATCATGTAATGTACTCCATAAGATGTACATCAAGCTAAGGCCTTTTCTCAAGGAAGGGTCTCATTTGTAATCGACTGCAAATACTAGTGGATTCGTTCAAACTGGGCTAGGCCCCGTGGTTTTTCCCCCTTTTACAGGGGTTTTCCACGTAAAAATCTTGGTGTCTCATAAATGCTAGACCCTCTCTTCTTATCTGATTGCGTGCCGGATTTTCGTACAATGCTAAGACGTTAAATATGATATTTCTCTACCGCCGCGAATACTCCTGGACGCAACAAGTGTTTTTATCATTATGACGCTATGCTTGAAAGCACAGCGGTGCTAAGCCACTAACTGATAATCCTTAACCTAAGCACTAAAACCCGCCAGCCCTCCCCATTCGTGTGGCTTGCTTGGGAAAGAAGAATGGGAAAGGAAGAAGAAGAAGAAAGAAGAAAAGAGAGGAAGGAGAGAGAATGTTGTTGGGGGCTTTTTCGACGGAATCTCTTTTTAGTTTTCAATGATTTTGAGTTTGACAGGCTTCTTTTTTCTTAAGTCGATAAAAACACATTTTCTTTTGATTTATTTTTGTATATGATAGATAAGGAAGTTATTGACATTTTTAATGTAATATTATTGATTTTTATTGGGTTAAACAAGTAATGATATTTTGATTGTATAAAGTATATGTATACTTTACTGCATATATATATATATATATATATATATATATATATATATATGTATTTCATATAAATGAATGTGATATTTAGATTTAAGTAAGAAATATTGGCTGTCAACACAACAATTATTTCGTGTTGGCTCTTAAAACATTAATACCCTGCGTGGGAGGGTAGACTTACGTGCTTTCCTTTGAAGATTTGTAGTGTTATTCCAGTCGTAACTCGTAACTGATGACCGATTTCATCGACGAATAGAGAGTGATGTCTTTTAATGATTATGGAATATAATGATATGAATGAACATATATAGGGATGAAAATACCATATTATTGCTAGATAACATTGATAACACTAATACAATAGACAGATATATCGGTGGCATTGATAGTATTGGATGCATAGATGATATATGAACAAATGATGCATATGAGTAGATAAAACATATATAGCTGGCGATATTGACACTTGTAGGTTATGATTACTTTACTGCTTTACTGATTCATTGATTCTTATACATGCTATTGATTCTTATATTAATTGTAATAATTTCTTATTCTTGTTTTTATCATTTTGAGCTTTACGAACATTAACTAATCATTGATATCATTGAATGTTATCGATTATATTGACCGAGTTCCGCATGCATATTGATTCTTTAATCCTTGTGTTGATAGCTTTAGTGAATTTGAGTTACTACTGGGTTTTTTTTAAATCATTATGTGAATTTCAATAATTTCATGTTAGATAAAGGATCAGTAACAGCTGGAATGATATTGATATAGATCATCATTTAAAAAAAAAATTTGTTTTGCATTTTCTTTTATTATTTTGTGGTAAGAAGTTTTTGATAGAATAATAATTGTATTGATATCCTATTTATTGTATATTGATTTTTGGAGAATGAATATAGTGAAATATTTTGATGTATATGTATTGCAATTTTTTTGAACTAACGTTTACCCATTTAAATTTTATAAGCCGCATTAATTATGTGTCAACAATTGTTTTGCTATTGAGCATTATATAATATTAACACTAAATTACACTACAATTCATGGGGTATAAATTGCACTTTATAAAAGTCCATAATTAAAATAATAATTATTATTTGAATGTATCAAGTAATTTTTTACTTAGATGTAAAACTTTATAGTAATTTGATTAAATTATACTTGAATGCCTTAATCATCCTTGAATTTATATCAAAGTATTAGGAACTTTATCATGACTTCAAAGGATTATAATGATAAATGACAATGTTCAATTATGTGAAAACTCACTCCAATATGACAATTGAGTGACGAGCGCTTTGAGAATTTAGCAATCCTATGAAGTGTGTTGTGATTTTAGCGAAGGAGATAGTAACTTGAGATTGAAGAGAGCTTGGAGATCTAAATAACTCAGGAGCTGTACTTGGCGTTCATGGTCGATTATCACTGCGAGCTACCATTGTTGTTCAACTCTGATCACTTGATCGATGTTGCCTGTCCGCCGTCACCTGCCAAGCACTGCTCGACCATCATAGTCCATTTAATAGTGCCTGATAATTGTCATCTAACCACCGCCGAAACACCGTTGTCTAAATATCATAATTCAACTAATGTAACTCGACCACTGTCGCCTTTCCACCATTGCTCGACTGGCATAATTTGATTGATATCATAAACCTTCTTTATTTATCCAACAAGTTATACTACAATTATAGAATACCAATCTCAAGTTCACTACTTCGTAATCCCTTTTTTTCCAATTGAGGGGGAGAGAGAATTTTTTGTAATTTTGGATTATTTCATTTGGGCTAGGCCCTATGGGGTTTCCTCTTAATAAAAATTTCAAAAAAATTACTTTGGTATATTCTATGTCTCCGTAATCAAATTTGAACCAATTAATATTAAAATTTAATTTGAAGCATATTTAATTATTTTTAATATAAATTTTATTCTTCTAAATAAGACTACGCATTATCAATACTTATCTTGCAATAACAAAGTAGGGTTTTGACTTTTAAATAAGGCTATGCAAAAAATTTATTGAAATTAATGAAAAATCAATGTCAAAAAATTACCCCAAACTAAGACTTTATTTGGGACTACTTTTTTATTGCTTTTTAAAGCAAGTTTTTAATACAAAAATTAAAAACTTTGTATTAAAAAACTGCTTTGAAAAACAATAAGAAAGTCGTCGCAAAATGAAGCCTAAGCCTTGAGCTTTCTGCCTAAAATCTAAAAGTGCTATAAGAATAAAATAAATAAATAAATTATTTTATTAATTGTTATATAATATTTAATTTTTATTTTTCTTTTCTCAGATGCATACCAAGGGTTACTTCAGCATTAGAGTCAAAAAATTGGTTGTCCAATATGAGTACATTCCATACCTTTAAAAAAAAAAAAAAAAAAAAAATCAGGAAAATTTGTAACAAATCCGATATTTCAAAAATATTTCGACGGGCTCAAATCTGCTTCAGCCAGGAGCCCATCAGCCCATCGGTTAGAAGCTTATAGGTGAGCTCACGGGCGGTGATCACACTGAAAAATTAATAAATATTTTTCAAACCAGCTGCTACCTTTATTTAATTCGCCTGAACTGTCTTATCAACGCCGGGCGCTTGCCGTCTTCACCTCTCTGCTCTCCTTCTTTCTCCGGCGAAAAGCGAATCCTCACGAGTTGATTTGTGGTTGATTAAGAAACCGCAGATTCGTGAGAGGTGTTGGTAGGGACAAGATGGAGAGGTTTCTAAAGGAGAACTTCGATTTGCCGGCAAAGAATCCGTCGGAGGAGGTGCTGCGGAGATGGCGCAGTGCCGTCGGAACGATTGTTCTGAATCGCAAGAGGAGGTTTCGGATGGTTGCCGATCTTGATAAAAGATCCGAGGCCGAGGCTCGCCGTCGCAGCATCCAGGTTTCTCTCTCTTTCTATGTCTCTCCATTTCTTCATGTATTGTTATTATCATATATGTTTTTTCTTTTCGAGATTCCTCTTGGTTTTACTCGAAACCCTAGCTGGGATTGATTTATCGTGGGTGATGACGATCGTAACATCGCAATTCAGTGAAGCGGAAGGTAAAGTTCAGTCATCGCCGTTACTTTTGCGCTACGTTTCAATGTTTTAGAATTGCGCGTAGGGTGAAATTGATTCCTCTCATACAGGCCGTCAGTTATTTTAAAGTAAAAAAAAAGCAGTTAATGGATGTGATGGGTGGTGAGGAGAGTCAACAATAATAATAAATTTCTGTCGCTCAGATGTAAACGCTTTTGTCTGTGCCGACTGCAGAGTTTGGGTCTGAGTTCAATAACTGTAAATATATGCGTGTTTGGTTCGTAAATATGCACTTACTTCCCCCTTCAAATTATTTTTGATGAATTAATTTGATCACAACCATACATAAAATAACTTATTAAATTTTTTATCCATCTGAACTTTAGTTCATTTAGGTTGCTGGATCAATGTCATATGTGAAAAGATCTAAAATTTTTTCTAAATAAATAGATTAATTCAATGAGCAAAATGGATATGAGAGAGATAATGAGATTAGAACTTTATGAAATTTTTTGGTCAATTGATTTACGAAAGAATTTGCTGAACCATTTGGCAAAAATAGTGAGCGCAACAAAGACAATTCAGAGAAAAAGAGAGGGAATTTGAGGAAAATCTACGACAAATTATGTGAGGGATTTTTATGTGATAGGACTTCAACTCAAAGTTTTAGATTGTATCTGAGAGTCTAGATGTCACATTTTCTTGTGTCGTTGCATGACCATTCATTCTGTTTTGATAGTTGAAATTCTAATTCAACTTGATAAAATTCGCTACATAGTTTGGTTTAAAAGAAATACATATTTTAAACTCGGTATAACTAAATTTGCAGTAGATGAGTTGTTTGTACTTTGTAGTCAACAACTAGTTTGGAACATTGGAGGAATAACTGGCAAGTAATGGACTTCCTTGTTGAATAGCCTTGGAGAATAGATTACTTTGTGAATCACTCGAGCAAGTTCATTAACTTAATGCAGAGGGTCGAGTAGGGCTATCTTTTGGGTGGCTTGTTGAGATTTAGTTCTAGGCCACTCAAAGATTTTACGCAGTTCTGAGTTGGAGGCTACCAAAAAGATTAATTATTAATGGCCTATTGAACTTAATTCAAGTTCTGTTATTGAATTTTGTGCTATGAACTGGATAGCATAATACTTTCCATATCTAATGAGTAATATTTTGATGTCCAATAAATAGCTCCTCCCCCCAAAAAAAACTTATGCAGGTTTGGAGATACAGTAATTCCAAATCATCCTCTGACCATTGGTTTTCGTTTTTAATGCTTGTCGATTGTATCAGCCAAACCACCAATAAGAAGAAGGAGAGAACTTGGGGAGCTCTCTTGCCGCCGACCATTGTCGGAGCTTCCCGACCATCGTCGGACTTCTTCCTGTTCTTTAACCACCATCGGAGTTCTTCTCTGTCACCACCGGACTTCCGCTTGTTCGTCGACCACCGCTATAGTTCTTCCCGACTTCCGTCCGTTCGTCGACCACCGCCGGAGTTCTTTCTGACTTTCACCCGTTCGTCGACCACCGCCGGAGTTCTTTCTGACTTTCACCCGTTCGTCAACCACCGCCGGAGTTTAGCCTAACTTCTGTCCGTTTGTCAACCACTGTCAGAGTTCTTCCTAGTCACCGCCAAACTTCTGCTCGTTCGTCGACCACCGCCATAGTTCTTCCTGGCAACCACCGGACTTCTGCCCTTTCGTCGATCACCGTCGGGATTCCTCCCGACCATCATCGCCCACCGGCAACGGTCCTTCCGACCACCGTCGCTTGCCGACTACGGTCCTTCCGACCTCCGTCTCCTGCCGACTACGTCCCTCCTGATCTCTGTTGCCCGCCAACTACAGTCCTTCCAACCACGATCGCCAACTACGGCCCTTTCGACCTTCGTCACCCACCGACTACAATCCTTCCAACCGCCATCATCAACTACGGTCCTTTTCTACCTCTGTCGCCCACCGACTAGAATCCTTCCGACCATCATCGCCCAACTTTGATCATTCCGACCACTGTCGCCTGACTACGCTCATTCCAACCACTGTTATCCGACTACGGTCCTTCCGACCTACATCGCTCGTGGACTATAGTTCTGCCGATTAAGCGAATATATAAACACTAATTCTTTCAACTCTCACCATATAGTGCACTTTATATGATGTATATTTGTTACATCGAGCCAAGACCTTCCTCCTAAGGAAGGGTCTCATTTGTAATCAATTGCAAAGACTAGTGGATTCATTCAAACTGGGCTAGACCCCATGATTTTTCTCCTTTTCAGGGGTTTCCACGTGAAACTCTATTGTCTCTTATAAACACCGCATCCCTAATTATTTATCTATTTGTGTGCTGGGTCTTCGTATGAGGCTATGATGCTAAACTTTATATTTATCTACCGCCACGAATGTTCTAAGATGCAACAAGTCTAAATGAAAAAAAGGACATTTATTTTTGTGTGAGTACTAAAAAACTTCATCTAAAATAAATGGAGCTAAATTTTTTTGGGGGATTTACATGCATAACACTTAAACTATAGGATTTACATTTTTGACACATGAACTTCATCATTTATATTGATGATGTAGAGGATGACACGAGGAAGTTATGACAGAATCTCATAGGAACGAGGTTTAGACCGCAAACCCCCTCATTCCTTGCATCTTGGAGAAGGGACAAGGAAGTTGAATGGTAAAAAAAAAAAGTAGTTGAATGGGATCTCACCCAAAGTGGTGATGGGATACTCAATGCACTGCTTTGGCCATCTTCTTCTCAATCTATAACTTCCGTCACCCCCTTCTTCTCTTGTCAAAACCCGCTAACACCATCGATTTTGCCACTAGTCATCAATTACAAAATTGTAACAAAGAGGGTGAGGGGGTGTTATTTTTTATGTTAAGTATGTAAACATTATAATTTTCAAATGTCAGGACTTTCTTGGAACCGCACATAAGAGGATGATTAAGGCCACGTTTGAGACGGCTTAATTTCTCCTTTTCGGTTTCATAATGGCAAAATTTTTTTTTTCTGTTGTTTGTATGTGCCACTTTTGCATAAATATTTTTTAGAGAGCTGTTTGATTGTACTATTTTCAAAAGTTTTCTCAAATTAACTTTTCCGTTAAAAAACTCTGTTATCTCAAACAACAATTTTAAAACAAACTTTTAGAAAAAGTACGGAATAACTAAACGATGCCTAATAGTGTGTCAAATGGACAGCCGATTGGTTGTGCTGTAAATAATTAAATATAGCATAACTTTTCTTTTACTGCGAGGTCCCCAACCCCAACAATCTCTTACAATGACCCAAGAGATCTGTTGTTCATTTTCTATGATACCTTCTACACTCATCCGAAATTATCCATGTAAAAAGGCAGGGCGTATCTTAACGTTTGCAATGTTCCCGGGTCAAATTGCTTGGCAGATGGAGACTTGGTCAACCATGTCGTAATTATCTGAGAAGCGGTTTTCTGCTCTCGTATTTTTTGTAGTTGTTTATTTTTTCGTAAAATAGGCGCAAAGTGAACTGGATGCAGGTAAAATTGTTAAAAATGAAAAAATATAAGTAAAAAAGTCACTTCTTTCAAAAATTTTATAAATGAAGGGCATCCAATTTGATCATTATTTAATTTATTAGGTCTCGGATTTTTTCGCGTTTCTGTATTTGGAACCTAACAGTCCTTCCATCGTCAATGGTAGCCTATGGTTTCATTTATATTTTAATGTTAAACCAGATATAAAGGGGTTTATACAGAGAATTGGCTGGTCAACTTCAGTCCATTGTTTCTTGACATTGTCCACAGGTGGTTTGGAATAGAGAATCCTGTGCCTAATATTGGTGAATGGAAATGTTTCTATAATCCTTTTAGATCGTAGATGTCAGCTAATTTAGTTGGTCAAGATTTTAGGTTTCAATCCCACTTATAAATTCTCCAAAATAAAAATAAAAAAATCTTGCAGCCTAATCTTTTTCAGATTCTGGGAATGTTTCTTGATATGGCTGGCCAACTTCAATCCATGGTTTCCGATGTGATCCACAAGTGGTTTGGAATGTAGAATCCTGTGCCTTGCATTGGCGAATGAAAATGTTTGAAACGACCAACACTGGTTAGTTAAAGTCTTAAAGATACCCAACTACTTTTTAAAGAATCACTAATTTGGTTGTTGAAATTTTGAAAGTTGTTAAGAATTTGAATTTTACCCACATCAATTTATCTCTTGAATCTCAGTATTCTAAAAATGCAAAATCTCGCAGCTTAACCTTTTGGAGATTCCGGAAACCCTAGCTTGCAGGTTCAAGAATGATGACTGCTAGATAATAACTGACTATGAAAAGTTGGAGTTGACTTTTAGGTGGTGGGTTGTAGTCATGGCTCGTTTTAACAGAAGTCCGTGTTTTAGTTAGCTTAAATCTGAATGAAGTTCTATCTCTTACTGGAATTGGGAGAACTTCTTGGGTTTACTCAAGTATCTTCCATATTATCATGTTACTGGCAACCTATTTAGGTAGAGGTTTGTTGTTTAGCCATGTCATGTGGACAGTCATCGGACATCTCGTCAAAGGTGAGGTACATTTAATCAATAAGATACTCCATTTAATCTGTGGGCATCATCAAATTTGTTCAGTTGCTTTTCC
Organism: Dendrobium nobile; assembly: GCA_022539455.1. NCBI lineage: Eukaryota > Viridiplantae > Streptophyta > Magnoliopsida > Asparagales > Orchidaceae > Dendrobium > Dendrobium nobile. The sequence continues at coordinate 36,297,329 of CM039720.1, read as the reverse complement.
CCAGCGTGCATAAAGTCTAATTAGTTGACTTATTGATGTAGGAGAATAGCATTGGTATATCATCAAAAAATTATGTTGATCGGATATGAATCTCGAGGCAAAATCAAATTGGAAACTTCTGAGATTAAACTCGGGACAATCCGAACTCCGATTTCTTCAAACTTATAGTCGAACTAAACATCTCGAAAACACGAACCCAACAACACCAAATTTGACCCTATATGAGCCCAAATGGAACCAAATTGAAGACCCGAACCGCATTAGGAGGGTCCAAATAAAAAATTGGATGACCAAACGATTTTCAAATGTGACATGCTTATAGTCGAATCGAGCGGCTCGACATGACGAATCTAACGAGTCCAAGATCATCAAATTCTCATATCACTAAGGCATTGAAATACTCAATAAGCGGCCATGATCAAATGAGTTAATATCGGTCGTCCATTCAAACCAAGGTTTAAAATTGCGTAAATAAGCCTCGAGGCAGTTTTCGTCCTTGAGGCGAGGCGTAAGCCTCGAGGCGGTCTGAGGAGTAAGCCTCACGGACACAGAATTGCGTAAATAAAAAATTAAGGATTTTAGCAGGAAAAAAATAGCAATATTGTATCTTACAATAAAAACATCTAAATGATATATGAAAATAGTGGAAAGTAAGATAATATTACTAGAATACAAGATTTAAAATAAACTCACTTAAAAATAATATGACATATTTTTAACACTAGTCATACTAACAATATGACATATTTTTAACAATTATTTGTACTACCAATAATAAAAAAAACATGAATACAAAAATATACCAGTTTGCCGGGGGTCCAAGGGGGCGCTGCCCCCTGGCGGGGTTCGACCTGTATCGCTCAGTACCGAGCATGTACCGCTCAGTACCGAGCATGTATCACTCAGTACCGAGCATGTACCGCTCAGTATCGAGCATGTACCACTCAGTACCGAGCGGTACTGGTTCAGTACCGAGCATGTACCTAGCAGTACCGAGCATGTACCGCTCAGTACCGAGCATGTACCGCTCAGTACCGCACATTACATTGCATGTACCGCTCAGTACCGAGCATGTACCGCTTAGTACCGAGCATGTATCACTCAGTACCGAGCATGTACCGCTCAGTACCGAGCGGTACTGGTTCGGTACCGAGCATGTACCTAGCAGTACAGAGCATGTACAGCTCAGTACCGAGCATGTACCGCTCAGTACCGAGCATGTACCGCTCAGTATCGAGAGTGTTGGGTGAGGCGTACGTCTACGCCTCACCCATAATTGCGCAATTGAGGCGCGCCTCACACAGGGTGAGGCGTACGCCTCAATCAGTGTCCAAATTGTGTGCGCCTCGAGGTGCTTTTGGACAGAATTGCGCAGAGGCGCGCCTCTTATTGCGCAATTTTAAACAGAGATTCAAACCACTCCCAACGTACTCTTGATCTCCCTCATATTTATTGGTCATGCCATTTTCAGAAAACTATAAATAAACATCTCATTCCTTATGGAAAAAGGACATAAGGAAGAAAAGAAATAAAAAGAAGAGAGAGAAATTAGAACTCTTTTGCCACCAAACTCCTCCTTGACCACCGTCAGACCACCGACCATTGTCGGACTATCGTCGGACTTTTGCCTGGTCATCGACTGATGCCGGACTTCTGTCAGGCCATCGGCTAACACCCGACCTCCATGCGGCTTCCAATTAGCATTGGACTTACTCTCAACCACCAACTGATGCTAGAATTCTGTCTGGCTGTCAAATGACGCCGGACTTCCACTCGGCCACCGACTATCGCTAGACTTTTGCCGAACACCGATTATGGTCGAACTCCCCCCCCCCCCCGACAACTGTCGCCATACAATAGTCTTTTCAACTTCCATCGCCTGATAACGGTCTTTCTGACCTTTCTCGAATGCCGATTATGGTCATTCCGACCTCCATCACCTGACAACGATCTTTCTGACCATTTTCGTCTGCCGACTAAGGTCCTTTCAACCTTCGTTGCCAGATAACGGTATTTCTGACCTCAATCGCCAAACAACAGTCTTTCTGACCACTGTCGCCAATCGAATGCAGTTCTTTCGACCTCCATCGCCAGACAACCATCTTTCTAACCACAGTTGTCTGCCGACTACAGTCCTTCTGACCTTCGTTGCTAGACTATAATTTTTCTTACCACTGTTGCCCATCGACTACGGTCCTTCCAACCTCCATCATCAAACAACAATCTTTCTGACCACTGTTGCCTGCTAATTACGGTCCTTCCAACCTCCGTCACCAAACTAAGTTTTTTCTGACTACTATCGCCCACCAACTATGGTCCTTCCGACCTCCGTCGCCAAATTACAGTCTTTCTGACCACTGTCGCCTTCGACTACGGTCCTTCCAACCTCCGTCACCAGACAGTAGTCTTTTTAACCACTGTCGTCTGCCTATTATATTACTTCCGACCTCCGTCTCCATACTACAGTCTTTCTGATCACTGTCGCCTGTCAATTACGGTATGTCCGACCTTCGTTGCCAAACAACAGTTTTTTTATCACTGCGCCCGCTAACTATAGTCCTTCCGACCTTTGTCACTTGACAACAATCCTTTTGGCCTCCGTCGCCCTCCTACTATGGTTCTTATGACCTCCGTTGTCCGCCGACTACTGTTGTTCCGACCACCGTCACCTGACTATAGTATTTTCGACCTCCGTTGCCCGTTGACTATGATCCTGCCGACCAAACGAATATCCAAATGAATATGTCAATATTGATTCTTCCAATTCCCACCATGTAATGCACTCTATATGATGTATATTTACTACATCAAGTCAAGGCCTTCCCCCAAGAAAGTGCCTTATTTGTAATTGACTGCAAACAATTGTGGATTCATTCTAACTGGGCTAGGCCCCATGATTTTACCCCATTTTATGGATTTCCACGTAAAAACTTTGGTGTCTTTTATGAACGCTACACCCTCTTTTTTATCTGATTGTGTGCTGGATATTCGTACAAAACTAAGACGTTAAACTTTATATTTCTCTATCGCCGTGAATATTCTAGAACGCAACAAGTATAATGGACAGCAAGCTGAGCAGAGCTCAACAAGAAGATAAAAACCATGATTGAACTTGTAAATAAACTATTCCTTTAAAGGAAATTGCTAATACATCATGTTCACTCTTTTTAACTACTCGGATACACATATTTCCCTCCCTACAACGCAAAGCAAAACTAATTCCTGACAATGTTCGACTGCGCATCCAATTACAGGAGAAAAGGACATCAATTCTAAAATGGTAAATAAAAATAAAAAATAAAGGAGGTCGGTTAAAAGCTGCTGCATCACAGATCTAATCGTTCTTGTGACATTGATTGGTTGTGAATGCTGACTGAGATATAAATTTGAATGCTGGAGTTGTTTTAAAACTCAAAGGCTCAGCTTGTTTAAAAGGAAAATATATTTGCTATACCGGCTTGTAATAATAATTTTAATCATATGAGAAGGAACAATCTATCAATTCAATGCATTTCAATGTCAAAATAAGCACATGCACAAGATGAGAAAAATCAATCATGCTAAGGGGCTTTTTGGTTTAGCATTATTTAGAGGTTTTTGTTATTAAAATGCCAATTAGATACTCATATTTAATTGTCGTAGGTTGATTATGTCCCTATGAGGACCTAGATTAGGTTCAAGAGGTATTTGATAAAGATTCAGGTTGAATCACAAATCAAAATTGACAAAGTCCTAAAGTCACCTAAATTCTCAAGTTGCCCAAAGATAAATTTCGAACAGGTCATCCAAGATTTAGCTCTAACAAAATTTCTAGTATTATGCTGATGAATGCAGCTAAAGGACTCATAAAGTTGCCAATTAGTCAAGACTTTTCACTTGAAAGAAATCGTCAATCCCAATTTGCCTTCTCAAAATTTCCCCCGAAACATAATCCGTTTAAACTCTCCCGAAAAGCAACGGGGAGGCTGGGGCACGAATTTTTGGAGCCCAAACTTGAGCTCGAGCTCGCTCGTTTACTAAGCTTGAGCTCGACTTGTTAAAAAATTTATAGGCTCGAGCTCGTTTGGAAAGCTCGAGCTTGACTCGATTGTTGAGCTTGATTTCTTAGTTTTAAATAAATTTTTTTTAAAAAATTTTTATATTTAATGTAGAATTAATTTAAATGTCTCTTCGGAGACATCCGATAAAATTGGAACGATACAGCGAAGATTAGCATGGCTCCTACGCAAGGATGGCACGCATAAATCGAGAAATGGTCCAAATTTTTTAACACTGTCGTTGTCAGATCCCAAGTCCTGGATGAGAAAAGTGGAGAGTTGAGTTAGGTAGTCAACAGCCAGCGTAAAATTTGTCGAATAGTAATGACATGAATCCTTTAAGAAAATGTGTTAATGCTAGGGCGTCCCCTGGAAGCGACGCGCTGTATGACTAAATACAGTGACAAGTGTGCAAGGGCCACTGCACTGGCGCTCGGGTGCAGTGTTAAATAGGTAATGGTTCTCACATCAAGGACAGATGTGGATAAAAAGGCTAGTCCATGAAATTAAAATTAGAATAGAAACTTGAAATATTAGTTCCCTTATAGGAAAATTAATGGAATGAATAGATATTATAGTTTAGGATTTAAACTTTGGTATTCGGGTAAGATTCGTATTAGAAACGGTGTAGGTGTTATTATAGAAAAGAGTTTGAAGGATAGTGTTATAAAAATTAATAGGATTGAAGATAAAATTATAGTTTTAAAGATTGTTGTTGATGCTAATATTATTAATATTATAAGTGATTATACTCCTTAAGTAGGTTTGGATATGAATTCTAAATTAAATTTTTGGAATGACTTAGAAGAATTAATACAAAAGATACCTCTTGAAGAAAGAGTTTTTATTGGAGAAGATTTAAATAGACATGTGGGTAGAGAGTTAGATGATTTTAAAAGCATTCATGATGACGATGTATTTGGAATGACAAATGACGGTGACAAGACCATATTAGATTTTTGTTCAGCTTATGATTTTTTAATTGCTAATACATTATTTAAGAAAATGAATCTCATCACTTATAAAAATGGATATAATACAACTCAGATTGACTATTTTCTTATAAGAAAATTAGATCGTTTAGATTGCAAAGATTGTAAAGTTATTCTGAGTGAAAATTTATATATCTAACATCGATTATTAGTTTTGAACTTTAAGATAAATGAGCAGAAAATAAAAAATAAAGTAAAACGATATTCTAGGATTAGATGAGGGCATTTAAATAAATATTAATAAAAATATTTTTGAGAGTAAATTTTAGATCTTAAGATTTTATCTGTGCATGAGGATGCTAATGTTATGTGGGAAAAAGTGATTAGTGATATTAAGAATATTATAAAATATGTGCTTGGAGTATCGAAAGAAAAAACTCCTAAATGTAAAAATAGTTGGTGGTGTAATTCAAATGTGCAAGAAAATATTAAAAATAAGAAGATTTGATATAAAAATTGTTTTATTTTAAAAATTTTAATAATTGGGAAAGATATAAAAAGGCTCGTAAGCAATCTAAGAAAACAATATGCGATGCAAATACCTCAGCTTTTAGTGATTTATATAATGTATTAGATACTAAGGAGTGAGAAAAAAAAAAAAAAAAAATATATATATATATATATATATATATATATATATATATATATATATATATATATATATATATATATATATATATATATATATATATATAAGTTAGCCAAACAAAGAGATAAGAGTAGTAAGGATTTAGTTTAAGTGAAGTGTATTAAGGATGAAGATCAAAAAATATTTTTCTTAGAGAATGATATTCAACAAAGGTGGATGAGATATTTTGCTAAACTTTTTAATGAAGATTATGAAAATAAGATTGATTGTAGTGACTTTAGCATCCTAAATGAAAATAAAGATTTCTGTTTTTATCGGCGTATTAGTAAAACCAAAGTTAGAGAGGCTTTAAAGAAAATGAAGGGTGAAAAAGCTGTTGGACTTGATGATATTCCGATAGAGGTGTGAAAATGCTTTGCAGATGAAAGAATTTCTTGGCTTACTAAACTTTTTAATACTATTTTTAAAACTAAAAAGATGTCAGATGAGTAGAGAATGAGTGTGTTAATTCTTATTTTTAAAAATAAAGGTGATGCACAAGATTGTGTTAATTATAAAGGAATTAAGTTAATGTGTCATACTTTAAAACTATGGGAGCAAGATATGGAGCATAGGTTGCAGCGTGATACTAATGTTTCTCAAAATCAATTTGGATTCATGCCGGGTAGGTCGACTATGGAAGCCATACATTTATTAAGAGGTTTGATGGAGAAATATAGAGAAAATAAGGAGGATCTACATATGACATTTATTGATTTAGAAAAATCATATGATAAAGTTCCAAGAGAAGTGCTATGGAGAGTTCTTGAAAAGAAACGAATTAATAACACTTATATACAAATCATTAAAGATATGTATGCAGGAGCTATTACTTGTGTTCAAACACAAGGTGGTTTGACCAAGTATTTCCCTATTTCGATTGGGTTATATCAAGGATTAGCCTTAAGCCCATATCTTTTTTGCTTTAGTCATGGATGTTCTCACTAGACATTTGCAAGAGGAGGTACCTTGGTGTATACTTTTTGCTGATGATATTCTTCTTGTTGATAAGACTAGAGAGGGAGTTGAAGGTATACTTGAATTATGGAGGTCAACCTTAGAGTCTAAATGTTTTCACTTGAGTATATCTAAAACGGAATATATGAAGTGTAATTTTAGTAATAATAGACCTAGTGAGGGGATTGTGACTTTGGGCGATCAAGCCATTAATAAGAGTACACGTTTTAGATATCTTGGATATATTGTTCAGAATGATGGTGAAATATAGGGGTGTCAATATTTGACACGACCCGAAAACCCGACTCGAAACCGACCCGAAAATTTCGGGTTAGGGTCAACCCGAACCCGAAACCGGTCGAGTTCGGGTTCAACATTTCAACCAGCTTCAAAAATCGGGCGGGTTCGGGTTAACCCTTTGACCCGAAATTGACCCGAAAGTGACCCGATTTTGACCCGGCAACCCGAGATTGACCCGAAAAGAGGAGATTGACCCGTTTTTTACCCGAAAATTAGCAATTTTTTTGTTAAAAACGGGTCATTCGGGTCGTGTCGGGTTGACCCGGACTCGAAGCGGGTCAGGTTCGGGTAAGGAAAACTGACCCGTTTTTAAAAACGGGTTGGGTTCGGGTTGACCCGAATAGTGCCGGGTCAGTTTCGGTTTCGACCCGAACCCGACCCGTGATCCGAAATTGACACCCCTAGTGAAATAGATGGGGATATTATCAGCAGAATTCAAGTTTGATGGTTGAAGTGGAGGAATGCATCGGGCTTGTGTGATAGAAAAGTAGCCCTCAAACTTAAGGGAAAATTCTATAAGATGGTGGTGAGGCCTGCAATGATTTATGGTGCCGAATGTTGGCCATTAATAGAGAAGCATAATACTAAGTTAAGTGTTGCAGAGATGAGGATGCTCAGGTGGATGAGTTGTGAGGACTTGTCCTTTGATTTACCTCTCTGAATTGGATTTTCCTCCCAGGATTGGCCGGGACGATGTTGAGTTCGGCCAGGCCGATCAGTGCATTGAAAGAGCTGAGTTCTGGAATGATTTCTGGAGTGAATTCTGCACTGGATCGTCCAGGCCGATTTGGATCGGCCGGGGACGATCAGATACGACAAGAATCCAGAGAATAAGGGTTTTTATCGTCCAAGGAAAAATAATTATCGGTCTGAAAAATCGTCCGGGCCAATTTGATTTTGTTCTGATCGGCCAGGACGATGTGGCGATCGGCCGGGCCGATCTGTTGAGTTTATATGAGAAATCAGCTCGATTCGAGGAGAGAGAAAATCATTTGATATTTTATAAAATATCTGAGGAGAGAGAAAGAGAAGGAAAGCGAAGGAAAAGTTCGTTTTCGGAGGCCGCGGAGTGCTTATCGTCCGTCGCCGCTGTTGGGATAATTGAAGATCTCGCGGTAAGGACTCCGAATCCTATTTCTGTTTTCAAAGATATTGATTTTTGATCGAGTTGTGTTCTGTTTTGTGTTTTCGTAGTCGAGTTTTGGACCCGGTTTTGTATTGACACAACTTTCACCGCACAACTTTTAGAATGTTATAGATATGAATATTCTACACGATTTGAGTATTTTCTACGAAGATTTTACCGGTCGGAATTGGTTCTACGCGATTTTAATTGAATAGAAAAATATCAGGATGTTATTTGATATGGATTCAGTAGAACAAAAGTCTTATATTGTTGTTGTGCACGTTTTGTGGTAATTTGGTGAATTGTGATTTTGTAGGATTTTTGTGTAAATTTGATAGACTGCCGTTACTCTGCCGAAATTTCGTACGATTTCCGATTTTTCTGAGATTGATGAATTGAATAGATATGCATATGAATGTTGATATGATTGCTCTACATTGTTCTTATATTGACTATTGAATTGACTGATGATACTGAAAGACAAGTGGGAACCTGGTTGAACGTTGGTTGGAGATTGACTTGACCTGTACAGGATGGTGGGCTGACAGGCTTTCCTTTAAACATCGACTATGGATATCTACAACAGCACTATGGATGGGAGTCATAAGGGGTTTATAGAAATGCCGACGGTCGGCCGACGGGCAATAGAGTGACGACTCTTTTTATTGAAACCAACGTATGGATATCTACAACATCAATATGGATTCTACAACAGCACTATGGATTTCTACAACATCACTATTGATAATAGCCAGTGTTTGTGCTTGTCCAGTAAGACCATTGTATATATGAAATTGCATATGTATGAAATTGACTGATTGGATTTCCTGATATGCATTGACCTATTGATTTCTGATTGATTTATTGATTGACGGATTTATTGTATTGAATTGATTTATTACTGAATGCGGATTTATGGATTTACGGATTTATCGTTACTGTACAATTTCATTGATTAATCGCTGCGCATTGATACTATTGAGCATTGATATGGATATGGATGAATGTTGTATTGATTCATGGATATCGATACCACTATGGATATAGATGTTGTATTGAATTGTGGATATAGATACCGACATTATTGATTCATCGATATTATGGATTTATTGATTCACGGACATGATTGATACTATTGACACGAATACTGATATAGATCCACTGATACATTGATTAATAGTACCGATCATTGAGTGATTGATTGATTGGATTTATTGTTTATTGATTTATCGATTTGATTGTTGTATAAGATTTTATTGCATTGATTGATTTCAATTGTATTTGCCGATTGTATTGATCCTGCTCTTTCGCTGTATTGATTTGATCGTTTATTGGGATTTTGAGTCAATGGATATTATTGACCGGAAGTAATTGCTTTACTGAATTGATTGACGTGATTTCATTGTTGTAGCATCGTTCGTGGTCGTCAATGGATTGTCCTCTTTATGGATATTGATACGCTGTCGTACTGACAGGAAGTAAGTGAGATTGAATGATAGATTGATTTGCAAGTGTATGTGCTGACATGATTCCATTCTATTGATTTGACTGATGTTATAGACTGATACGATAGACTAGATGGCTAGACGACCGTATTGATGTAATTGATGTTATCGATTACTATGATAGAGATTGTAGAGATTTGACTGACGCATTGATTTCTTGAGCTTTATGGATTCTCTACTGTTCACTGATTTTATCGACTTCTGTTCCGTATTGATTTTCGTATCTGCATTGACTCATTAATCATGTGCGACTGATTGATTTAACTTGATTTGATTGACCTGCATATTGTTTCCAGTGTCGTGCTTTGATTTCAGTTGTAGGTTTTGGTGACCTGCTGGGATATTTAAGCTCATTATATGTGGTTAATATTTCAGGTGCAGAGCCTCCCGCGTGAAGCTTCTTCGATCGCTTGTGTAGCTTTGTTTTGTAGCCCTTGGTAGGCTTTTGTTTTGTAGCCGTATGACTATTGTACATATTCTTTTGGACTCTCTTTGGACTGTGTATATGTTGATATGTGAATTATAGTAGTTGTTGTATTTCTTTCCTATAATGCAGTTATCTATGGATGACTGTATTGATCTGAATGAGAAAAAAAAAGTAATGTTAGATGAATCCTTTCACTATTGATATCTGGGACGCTACATGAGTGGCTTTACCCTTAGAGATAGGATATGAAATGAGCATATACGTGAAAAGGTTGGAGTAGCTCCAGTAGAAGATAAGATTAGAGAGAGTCACCTTGGATGGTTTGGTCACATAAAACGGCGGCCTTCCGATGACCCGGTTAGGAGAGTAGATGTATTAGATTTGACTTATGTTAAGAAAGGTAGAGGCAGACCTAAAAAAACTTGGTTAGAAAATATTATGAATGACCTTTCTTTATTAGATTTAAATGAGAATTTGACTTTAATAGGACACAATGGAGAAAAAAGATTCATGTAGCCTACCCCATGTAGTGAGATAAAGGCTTGATGTTGTTGTTGTTGTTGTTGTTGTTGTAGAATTAATTAAAAAATTAAAATATATTATATAATGTTAATTTAAATTAATTTTAAAATATATTTTAAGTTAATTGAGCTGCTAAACGAGCTTTTGAGCTGAGCCAGGCTGAGCTCGAGCTTGAACTCGTGGCTCGATCCACTCATGAGCTCCTTAAAGAGTCGAGCTTGAGCTGGCTCAACTCACTTACACCCTTAATTGGGCCACTTCATTGACCTCCTTTATAGCTCATATTTTTTTAAAAATATATGATATAGAGGTTTGTTTTTTTTCACTTTGATTGTATGGGATTAATGGTATCATAAAAAGCATCTAACAGTGGTGATAAGTGCTAGAGCCAATTCATTCATAGCATTGTCATTTAATTCGGCTACATTCCGAGTCTTGATAACTTGATAAATCGGCAGTTGTTTTTTATTTTCTTCTGAACTAATACTAAGCTAAACGCAAGTTATGGATTTCTTGATTGAGTTGTAAAGATTAGCTCGTTTTAGGATTGCTTAGAATTTGAGGAATTGTCATTTTCATTTTTGCTTTTGGAGTATTTTCTTATAATCCTTAGTTACCTTAAATTCACAATCTTCTTTGAGGTGTGAAGCATTGCTCTTTTTGACTGAGAGATGAATCAGCTTAAAATAGCATTTTTTTTACTTCCTTACATCTATGGTTGAGGGAGGAGAAAATATCCCCATAATCACGTTCTCGTTATGGTTGACTTTGATTCTTTTGGGTGATATATTACAACCAAGAAATTTTCTTGAATGAGTGCTGAAAATGCATTGGGCAGGATTGAGCTTCATGGTGTATGATCTTAGCGTTAGAAGTATTTAGAGAGGCCACCTAAATGGCCTTGAGATTTGTTGCCTTTAAGCAAGATGTCATCTAAGTAGATTTTACAATTACATCCTTTTTGTGTTATAAACATATTATTCATCATGATGATATCTTGCTCCCACATTCTTTAATTTGAACGACATGAACTTATAATATAAGGTTCGTTAGTCAGTGATAAAGTTTGTTTTCTCTTAGTTTTCAAGATTCATTATATTATTCATCATGAAGACTTTGCATGTGTTGGGGGAAGTAAACCACGCAACAAACACAAATAAGAAATTGAAAATTGCAGCGAAAAAGAAAGAACACTAGGATTTAATGTGGAAAAATCCAAAACCGGGAAAAAACCACCGAGCCGCATCATACTAAGAAAAACACAATGAAAATTGGGATAAATAATACATCTCTCTTCTCTCTTACTCTCTCCTTGTCTCTCTTCTCTCTAGCACCATTCTTACACAAGAAACAAAGAGACATTGCAAAACTACCAAGGGATGCAACCCATAAGGAAAAAAAACGAGAAATAAAAACTGTCAGCCCGTTTCGTAGCAACGCGGCACTCTTGTTTGGCACCACGGCGCTCAACTCTATGTCTCCTGTATGTATGGCAGCGCCGCAGCGTTGGGGTCTGGTACGCCCAGTGCTCCCTTGCAGCATCAAGTTTGGGGCGCCGCAACACCTATGTTTTTCTCCAAGCAAAATATGCAATGCCGGGGTGATCGGGTACACAGCCTCGAGCCGTCGGGTACTCGAAACCAAGTAGGAGGACCCCTACAACCTCCCAATGAGCCTGACATACCGAATTAAGGTTCGAAGTAGCAGTACAACCCATTTAATTGACACAATCAAATTCCACACAAAACTAACAACATGTTTATGCTACTGTGGAGACCTATGTGGCCATGCGGATGGAATGGAGATATTTTTTAAGTCTGATTGTTATCAGTATTTTTACTTTTATTATTATTTTTTGAATAATATGGATTACTGTGGTGCTATATCTTCCGATGGAATTACGGGCTGAGACCTATAAGAATATCCTTAAATATGTTATTAAATTTCTCTCTGTGCCTTGTTGCAGGAAAAGATTCGAGTTGCTCTTTACGTGCAGAAGGCTGCTTTGACGTTTATTGATGGTATTATATCTACTGAAACTCTATATAGACTTGTCCTCGTTAATTGTGGATCTTATAATATAACTATCGGAATTTGATTTTCTTTCCCAACAGCTGCAAATAATATCGAATATCAGCTTCCTGAGGAGGCTAGGAAAGCTGGTTTCTACATTAGCCCTGATGAGTTGGCCACCATTGCACGGGAACACAATTCGAAGAGCTTAAAAATTCATGGAGGTGTTGATGGGATATCAAGAAAATTGTCTGTCTCTCTGGAAGACGGCATCAAGACAAGTGATTTGTCTGTCAGACAGAATATTTTTGGAGCTAATAAATTTTCTGAGAAACCTGCTAGAAGTTTCTGGATGTTTGTATGGGATGCACTGCAAGATTTGACCTTAATAATTTTGATGGTCTGTGCTACAGTTTCCATAGGAGTTGGGCTAGCCACTGAAGGGTGGCCAAAAGGGATGTACGATGGACTTGGGATCATTCTAAGTATCTTCTTGGTAGTTTCTGTTACAGCTGTCAGTGATTACAAACAATCACTGCAGTTCAGAGACCTGGACCGAGAAAAGAAAAAGATTTTCATGCAAGTGACCAGAGATGGCTATAGACAAAAGGTCTCCATCTATGATCTGGTTGTTGGAGATGTTGTTCATCTGTCTATTGGGGATCAGGTTCCAGCTGATGGGCTCTACATATCTGGGTATTCGTTATCAATAGATGAGTCGAGCTTGTCTGGCGAAGCTGATCCAGTGCATGTTTCTCATGAAAAGCCATTTCTGCTTGCTGGTACTAAGGTTCAAGATGGATCTGCTAAAATGCTAGTGACTGCAGTTGGTATGAAAACTGAATGGGGAAGACTGATGGAAACTCTGAGCCAGGGAGGAGAGGATGAAACACCTTTGCAGGTGAAGCTTAATGGTGTTGCTACAATCATTGGGAAGATAGGTTTGGTATTTGCTACATTAACTTTTGTTGTACTGCTGGCCAGGTTTCTAGTGGACAAGGCAATTCATGTTGGCTTGTTAAAATGGTTTCCAGATGATGCCTTGCTAATATTGAATTACTTTGCAATTTCGGTTACCATAATTGTTGTTGCAGTTCCAGAGGGGCTACCTTTAGCGGTGACATTGAGTCTTGCATTTGCTATGAAGAAACTGATGGATGATAAGGCACTTGTGAGACATCTATCAGCATGCGAGACAATGGGATCTTCAGGATGCATTTGCACTGATAAGACTGGAACTTTGACAACCAATCACATGGTAGTTGATAAGATTTGGATTTGTGATGAATCTAAATCTTTCAGGAGTAAGGAGACTTCAGAGCATTTGAAGGCTACCTTGTCTGGAGAAGTAGTAGGAATTCTTTTGCAGTGTATATTCCAAAATAGTGGTTCAGAAGTGGTGAGAGGAAAAGATGGCAAAAACACCATTTTGGGTACTCCAACTGAAACTGCACTATTGGAGTTTGGCTTGGATCTTGAAGGAGTCGTTGACTCTACTCAACATCGAGATTGCAACAAATTGAAGGTGGAACCCTTTAATTCGGTTAAGAAGAAGATGTCTGTCCTTGTTTCTCTACCAGATGGAGGATTTCGAGCTTTTTGCAAAGGTGCATCTGAAATTATCTTGCAGTTGTGTGATAAGATCCTTGATTGCAATGGAAATGCTGTGCCTTTATCTGAAAAGCAAACAAAAACTATCTTGGATGTGATTACTCTTTTTGCCAATGATGCTTTGAGGACACTATGTTTGGCCTATAAGGATATGGATGAAGTTCCAAAAGGAAATGAAATTTCCACAGATGGTTATACACTGATAGCTGTTTTTGGAATAAAAGATCCAGTACGGTCTGGAGTAAGGGAAGCTGTTCAGACTTGTATAACTGCTGGAATAAAAGTGCGGATGGTGACCGGAGACAATATTAACACGGCTAAAGCCATTGCCAAAGAGTGTGGAATATTGACAGATGATGGTCTGGCTATAGAAGGACCAGAATTTCGCAGCAAGAGTCCAGAGGAGATGATGCAATTAATACCGAAGCTCCAGGTTTTATTCTGATACTTTAGTTTTGCTTATTCTTATTTTACCAGATGAGTCAACTACTTAATTCTTGCTTGAACTTGTTTAACAGGTAATGGCTCGATCATTGCCTCTAGACAAACATACTTTAGTGACCAATCTGAGAAACATGGGTGAAGTTGTTGCAGTCACTGGGGATGGGACCAATGATGCTCCAGCTTTACATGAGGCAGACATCGGTCTAGCAATGGGTATTTCAGGCACAGAGGTACTGTCAGTTCCACAGTCATGGATATTTTTTAGACCCTCTTTTTTTTATTGAACTTCCTATTCCCAGTTTAATCTACCATAGTAATTTCATGGGTTTTCAGGCTTGTTTAGAAGTCCGAAGAATAAATCTCAGTGAATCATTGATGTTTTAAATTACCTAGTTTTAGTGCAAGATCAATAACAACAACAACAACAACAACATCAAGCCTTTGTCCCACTACGTGGGGTTGGCTACATGAATCCTTTTTCGCCATTGTGTCTGGTTAAAAGTCAAATTTTCATTTAAATCTAATAAAGAAAGATCATTTTTAATATTTTCTAACCAAGTCTTTTTAGGTCTGCCTCGACCTTTCTTAACATAAGTCAAATCTAATACCTCAACTTTCCTAACCGGGTCATCGGAAGACCTCCATTTAATGTGACCAAACCATCTAAGGTGCCTCTCTCTAATCTTATCTTCCACTAGATCTACTCCAACCTTTTCACGTATATGCTCATTTCGTATCCTATCTCTAAGGGTCAAGCCACTCATCCACCAAAGCATCCTCATTTCTGCAACACTTAACTTAGTATTATGCTTCTCTTTTAATGGCCAACATTCGGAACCATAAAGCATTACAGGCCTCACCACCATCTTATAGAATTTTCCCTTAAGTTTGAGAGCTACTTTTCTATCACACAACAAGCCCGATCGCCCAAAGTCACAATCCCTTCACTAGGTCTAGTTCTACTAAAATTACACTCCATATATTTAGTTTTAGATCCACTCAATCGAAATCCTTTAGACTCTAAAGTTGACCTCCATAATTCAAGTTTACCTTCAACTCCCTCTCTAGTCTTATTAATAAGAAGAATATCATCACCAAAAACACCAAGGTAAGTCCTCTTGCAAATGTCTAGTGAGAACATCAATGACTAAAGCAAAAAGATATGGACTTAAGGTTGATCCTTGATGTAATCCAACCGAAATAGGAAAATACTTGGTCAAACCACCTTGTGTTTGAACACAAGTAATAGCTCATGCATACATATCTTTAATGATTTGAATATAAGCATTATTAACTCCTTTCTTTTCAAGAACTCTCCATAGCAGTTCTCTTGGAACTTTATCATATGCTTACTCTAAATCAATAAATATCATATGTAGATCCTCTTTCTTTTCTCTATATTTCTCCATCAAACCTATTAATAAATGTATGGCTTCCATAGTTGACCTACCCGACATGAATCCAAATTGATTTTGAGAAACATTAGTATCACGCCGCAACCTATGCTCCTGTTGACCCTCATGTAATACCCAAAAGGAAACAAAGGAGAAGCAAACTAGAAATCCTGCATACATACCTCATGTCCGTTGAATCCCGAAATCACGCCGATTCGGCGCCGAACTGATCAAATCCCGTAAATCCAGCCGACGTTCCTCGCGGGATTCCTGCGGCCTACCTCGATCGAGCGCCATTGCGCATCGTTAAATAGAAGCCGAGCTCCTCCTTCTCCATCCGGCTGCTCTACCTTCTCCACTGCCGAATCTCTCACGCCTTCTCCCTCTCCCACGATACTTCTCCTCTCTGCTTTAGCCGACCGAACCTCCTACCTCTGCCCGACTCCAGCTCTCACGCAAGCACCTCCGACCCTCACCTCTTCATCCCGAAGCCCAGCCGACCTCCTACCTCAACCCCGTCCTCTTCTTTGTCCGAACCAGAGAAGCCGAGAGAAGAGAGAGAGAAGCCGAGAGGGATAGATAGAGAGAAGCCGAGAGAGGACTCACCCAGCCAAGCTCCTTCCACCGATCTCCCCTACCCGACGCCTCCAAGCCCGTCGCCAGAGCCTCTCTGCCCAACCTCCTCTACCCGATCCAATCCTTAGCCAAAATCCCTCTCCACTTAAAACCTAAGCCCTAACCCGGTCCAACTCAGCTCACTCACTCAACTCAGCTCAACTCACCCCGACTCAGTCCACTCAAATTCAACTAAACCTAAAGCCTAACTCAGCCGACTCAGTTCCAACTCAGTCAACTCACCTACTCACCTCAACTTACCAACTCACCCTAGCTTAATTAAGGTGGTCTCTCTTTGTAAATGTGTTATTATCTTTTATTTTTATTAGTCTTAATACTAATATTATTATTATATTATTACTTATAATAATATTATTATTGTTAATATTATTAATGATTTTAATATCATTAATGATATTATTAATAATATTATTATAATAATGAAGTAGTAATATAATTATGATGTTAATATTAATATTAATATCAATATCGTTATTATTATTATTATTATATAGTTTATGTTATTTTAATATTATTATTATAAATAATATTAATACTATTATTAGTATTATTATTATGAATAGTAATAATATTATTATTTAAAAAAAAAAGATTTTAATAAAAAAGAGATAATTAAATGATTCTTTTATCGATGCTTGCAACGAGCCGGCAAACCCCCGAGGCGCTCACGTAGTGTTTAGGGTGGGAAACCGGTGCGATGCTTGCGACGATTTAAGGATCCCTCTTCAAAACTAGCAACGAGCCGGCAAACCCCCGAGGCGCTCAAGTAGCGTTTAGGGTGGGAAGCCGGTGCGGTGCTTGTGGCGAAGGGGATAAAAAAAATAATATATTTTTATATAATGTTTGTTTTATTTTGCCTTTTTTTTATAAGTACCCCCAAACGCCCACGTGGTGCAGAGGGGGGAAATCTGTGTTATTTCTAACATGTTTTCTTCTTATAATCAACAAACATAAAAACCCTTAAATGCTCACGTAGCAGGCGGGGATAAAAAAAATTCATTCGCGACCGCGGTGTCATTTTTGACACCTACCTGAAGCGCTCACGTAGCGTCGATGGGAAAGGTTGCCTCTTGGTTTTTCCCCTAAACGGGGGAGACGCCGGGAGGTTGCCGAAATTTGGATTGAAAATCCAAGGACTTGAACAAAAAAAAATGAGCTTGCACTTGGACTTATTTGGACTTATGAGCTTAAAATTCAAATGAATTTGAAAAATATAAAAGAATTTGATTGAACTCAAATACAAGGTTTAACTTGAAATTGTAGTTTGAGAAAACTACAAGAACCATTTGAACTCAGGCTCCTCTTTGAACTCGATGAACATTGAGCTTGAACGCTATAATGAACTTGATTTGGACATTGCAAATGACTAAAACTTGTATTTGATTTGAAAATCAAGTGATAAGAACAAAGAACAAAAGGAATCAAGTATTGTGTGCATAAGCTCAAGTTGGACTCATATTTGAACTTTACAAGACAACCAAAGGATTGAATGGAATACATAAGCTTTGAACTTGATTCATATATTATGAGGGCTTGATTTGGGCATAAGCAAAACAATTTATAAGTTTTGACTTATAAGCTTGGATTTGATTGGAATCAAGTCCAAATGAGAAATGGACATGAGTTCAACTTGATAATGACAAAGTTTTAATGAATTTTTTTTTAAAAAAAAGAATCTTCATTAGGAGATGTCATTCAAGCACTATGCAAATGAATAAAGGTGCTAGCACTTTGAACTCAAACAAGAGCGATAACTTGAGTTGGTTGCTTGAACTCAAGAAAGAACTTGAATCATATACATAGAACTTGATATTGAACATTCAAACTCAAGTGACTTGAAGAATTTGGACCCAAATTCAAAGTAAATCATAACTTTGAACTTAGACAAAATACAAAGATGAGCAATCAATAGAGAATTTGGTTTGAATCATTGTACCAAATTCCTAATTAAGGCTATAAAAGGACTATTTCACTACAAAAGGATGATGATGTCAAATTAATCATAAACTATTTTTGAAGACAAAGAAATTGCAAAGGGGAGTCCATTTGCAAGCAAGAAAGAACTCATCAAGCCTCAAAGCATTCAAATGAATACCGATGGATGGACACAATGCTTGAGATAAACAAAGCTTCAAGGGGAACTTGCAAGCAATCATCAACAAGGAAGAAATTGACATATAACAACATGTTCATGGTTCTCTAATATAAGATTTCTTTAGCAAACATTAAAGATTTGTCACTTTGGTTGGAGAGGTAATTGTCATCAAGCAAATTTACCATACAAGACTCCAAGCCATTTTCAAGTAACAAGCAAGTGGAACTTCATAAGTGGTGATGATTGAAGGGTTACATGGGTGACAATAATAAACACGATGGAGTTGGTAGACTCATCAACGACTATATATAAAGAATGTAAAAGCCTTCCTACAACCTACATCAAATATCTCACACATACAAACAACGAGCACCATGAGTACTAGATGGCGTATAATCAAATGTTGCAAATTATCGGTCAACATGCATGAGAAGATTGGTGGTGAATGCAATCCATTCAGTAATCGATGTTAATATACAAAGTGAATGTGCTCGATCATCCCTACAAATTACTGTAAGAAATTTATTGTACACAAAGATCACTACCTGTAAGCAAATGTTGAAAAGACTACGACAAAGACGGACTTCTACGAGCCATCATGAAAGACTCGTAGAATGTCTAAAAAACCCCTTGCACGTGCACTATAAATTGTATACACATAGGTACACTAAAGGAGGAAATATATTCTCAACCCGCATGTGCCCCGGCGAGCGTGTTATTGGTACACACGTGACGTCTAGGGATGCTGCGCGGATTGACAAGTGAATTCAGGTTCGAACACGATCCTCCTATACGGATTAATAGGAGTCGACAAGGTTCGAATCAACAAATAAATATGTGGCCGTGGTAACCAGAATATTTATTTTAATACATTCATATTAGGCCTTCAATGCCTAAAATCAAAAGAATTCACTTTCAAAGGCTCAAAGCCTATAAGAAACCCGATCCTCTGTCGTCAGCCCGACAGAGTGACAAGGTTCAATCCATAAAGAGAAATGACCCCAAACACCCCGATGATGGCCGTGTTGAATGCAGATCTCAACCGGAGGGGTTCCCAAACATTTTTCAAATTCCTCCCAAAAGTTCATTCCAAAATCCCAAAAATCCACAAAATCGAAACCCAAAATTCTCAAAATCCCAAAAATATTTAAAAATGAAATAAAATCCATCAACGCACTTAAAGCAAAATCCATCCGCCCTCCGCAACAGTTTGTCGAGGCGGACAAATCAAAAACTACTTCAGCTCACAAAAGAGCCAAATGCCTAGTCGAAAATATCACTAGGATCCATTCTCAAACAATCTTTTGCCAGTAAGGACGTGGTACGTGTCCTCTAACCGGCAGTTTCGCCGCCAAATGGCACTGCAGGTAAACGGTTATGACTCGGGGCCCTCTGAACCGAGTGGTTTTGCCGCCAAATGGCACCACAGATAGCGGTTATGGCCAGAGCCAATACGTTCCTTAATGGCGTTAAATCCTTGAGATATGAATCAATAGGATATAATTGACAGGGCACAAAGCCCTCTGTTAGCTAAGGTGGATTCAAATTTGTCCCCTTAGACAAACATTCACCCCAGGTCTACAAGGTACCCTTGGACGAAGCAACCCATGGCTGCCGACAAGGATCCTTCTGTCAGGTTGGGTCGACTACCTCCTCTGACTAAGTAGACCAGGGACCATGATGGCCCGGGACGACGGAACCATGGGATCTTGATCGGGTCTATCATCCATTCCCCCACCATCCGCTTTAAGTGCAAGAGGGTGAAATTTTCCATTTTAAATATCAAATTTTCCAAATCTTCAAAACCTTCAAATTCCCAAACATCAATCCTCCAGCTTCCCAAATTCTTCAATTTCCAAATCCAATTTCTACCAATATTCCAAACCCATTGCTGCTACTATATGCCAGATAACACGTATATTCTACGTATCTGATTGACGACTAGCCTTAATCGAAAGTTCTCTCTCATGATTGAGAGGGGTAATTAACTATAGGGGCTTGCGCCTATAGGAAACCAGAACTCAGATCATAAAGTCCTCGTAAAATGAGGGCGAAATCTCTGGGTAGTGTCTTATCTACAAACCCATCTGCCTTCCAAAATTTACCTCGGAACTTATTCAGTTAAAACTCCCTCGCCGAATAAGAAGAGCGAGCGGAGGCCGGGGCCGAATTTTCGGAGCCCACAGCTCCATAACTCGCTCCTTATAGTTTTAAAGTATGACACTTTAACTTAATTCCTCTATAATTCGCACACTCCTGTGCATCACCTTTATTCTTAAAAATAGGAATTAACACACTCATTCTCCACTGATCTAACATCTTTTTAGTCTTCAAAATAGTATTAAAAAGTTTAGCAAGCCAAAAAATTCCTTCATCTCCTAAGCATTTCCACATCTATATTGGAATATCATCAGGTCCAACAGTTTTAGTGCAAGATCATTCTTCTATTTAAGAGAAAGCCGTTCTCTGAGTTATTTCAGTGTATGAAGTCTTTATTTTTCTTTGAAATCGTTAAATTTTCCTTATATAATTATCTTTTGTATGAGCTCTTTGATCATGGTGTTATTCCTCAGTGTTCAGGCCAGCATCTTTGGTGCTGTAGTATGTGTTATTTACGAATCCAGTTGAGACCACGTTTAGGTAAAAGCATTAGGGATTTCTTTAGTGCAGCTTTTTCACACCTTTGTTTTTCAGAAAGCTTTTATAATTTAATTTTAGTATAACTTTATTGTTGTAAATAAGAAATTTTATGATGAGAAGCATTTTTTTTTAAACCAACTCTATCAGAGTGTAGTAATAGTAAGAAAACAATTTTCTGTTTTTTTTTTGAAAAGAAACAAATTATAGTACTCGTACTAGTTTTTGAAATCCTATTTTTCTCACAATAGTTATACTGCTATTTTTACAAACAACACAACACTCCCAAACAAACCTGAAGTTGCATTTGAAGCCTTGCATAGTGATACTTTCTTAGAGACAATAATATTCAGCATGTAAAAAATAGAGATAAAATAAGATTGAAGATTTAAAGTTGGAATATGTTACCAGCTTACCATTGTTTAATTCGATTTAGATTCTACTTTATGAAGTTCAAACCATAGCTGTCAATGGCGCATAATAGCATGCGCCATGGCGCACGGCGCGGCGCGGCGCACTTATGGCTCCATGTTCATGGCGAGGCGCATGTGTTTAAAATAGCGCCACAGGTGAGCCATGTCGCATTGCACACGGCGTAAAATAGCGCGCCAAATTGTTTTTAAATTTCGGTATACTTATGAATATTTTTTATATTTAAAAATATATCTATATTTTAAGATAAATGACTATTCATTGCCCTAATTTCACGAAAGATTTTCTTTTTGCTACATCCGCCGAACACATTATGAAGTAGGAGACAATGTTGAAGAAGATAATGAAGCTTTTTTAACATTTGCTGATGATGATGATTCACAAGAAGAGTAGATTAAATTCTTGTTTGATCTTTTAAAAAAAGACTGTAATATTTTAATTATGAGATATTTGGATGTTACTTAGTCAAACTTATATATGTTATGGTTGTCTTTTATTATTATGATAGCTTGTCTTTCATTTTAATAATATTTCATATTCATTCTTATTATTTTATAATTTTTATATAGCTTGCGCCATGTTCAAAATAGCGCGCGCCGCGCCGTGCGCTATGCGCCATGGCTCCAAATGGACCTTTGCGCCATGGTGCGCCATTCGCCGTTAACAGGTGTGGTTCAAACAACAATTGTGGAGTAAATATGTAGTGAAGTTGATGCTATACTGATCTAGTATTGAGATTGGATGTTGATGCTATAAATGCGTGCATGTTGTACATATAAGCCAGCATCAGTTAATCCATTAAATAAGGCCCTGCATACAGGGGCACAGTCAAACTTTTTTTTAAGCGGGTGCATAAATTGATGATTTTTAAAATACTCCCAATTATTTTTGGGTGATTTTTTTACCATTCTATTTAATAATTTATAATTAACTAATATTTTGATATTAATATTTATTTTCAATAAATTATTAAATTCTATATTCTATTAGTTATATTACACACAAATCTATTATTATCTTATTACATTTTAATGCTTGTATTAGTTTTATAAAAAAAAATTAAAACTTACACATAATTTTTTTATTTAAATGATTTTTAGTGATGCAAGATTCAGACCAAAATAAGAAATTAAGAAATGATACTTTTTTATTTAATTATAATTTAAGTTAAAAAATAGTAAAAAGTAAAGTATTAGTTGCTTTATGTCCCAATGGATAAGGTGCTACTTTTCTAAGCTAGAGATTTGGGTTCATGCCTCAGAATTGTGTTATTTTTTATGCTTTTAAAAAGATTATGCAAGATCATTTTGGGTTCTCTACCCAATAGTGTGCTTTTATTGGTAAATGGGCCAGTGGGGTCTCATGCCCACAAGGCCCCCATCTTAGCTCTGCCATTGCCTGCATTTCATGTAAAATTATTTGAAGAATCACTTCTTTTCATTTTTCTAGATGTGAGGAAAATTGTTACACAATGGAGACAATGTCAGTGTTGATATCTAAAATGTACCTAGCAACAAAGGCGAACACACTTGACAAAATCAATGGTTGACTGATACGGCATCATCCAAGGCGATCTCGATGTGCCTCAAACTGTGCAAAATCATTTGAAACATAGCCCACTATTGAAATCAATATCAATGTCATACTTGGAGCGCCGAAATTATATTGGATGTGCCCTTCGTGCGTAGCTCAAGTATACTATGAAAATGACAAACTTCAGGAGCATCAATGCACAAATTTCTTCAAATGATATCCAATCGCAAAACGGATTGCGTCGTTATAACTGGAATGTCAAAATTATTCAGGAGGGACCTTTTACAAGTAGATCAAGCTAAGGTGGTCAAAAACATTTAAATGTGTTCATTGTGCGAGGTCAAAAACATTTAAATGACCTTTGTTCGCAAAGTGGAATGCGTGAGCGCATTCGAAACTCGCAAAACCCCCGTAAAAGACACCCATACTGGTCAGGTGTTAACACAAGAAAATCGATGAGAATTTCACATGCGCACATGAAATGAGATGATTCATCATTTTTAGCATTGTCTTGCCTATGTAGCACATGTAGGTATAATGGCCTTAAAACTCACTCCCCCCCCAATCACCCTGAATCCCGTGTTGATGTAGTTAATGAGCGAGGGGACTCTTATGCATGCCCTTTCAAGCATGGTGGGATCTATGTTGTTTGCGATGCAGTGGATGAACTCGTAAGTGACATTCTTGTTGTTGTGAGGTATGACTTGTGCACGCCCTTTCGGGCATGGCGGGAGAAGCCTCGACAACAACATGTGTGCGCGACCTAGTGTTTTACCTAATGCGAATTTCTAATTCAAGTATCCCATGCACACCATTTCGGGCGTGGTGGGAATTTTAAATTCTTGCCGCAGTGCATTTGACATCGATCATGCACGCCCTTTCAAACGTGGTGGACAAGCCAACACCTCCCAAAATTTTGCCTAAACAAGGGAGACATCAAGATGTTGCTTGAATTTACTAAAATCTGGATTTAAATCTTGCACTACAAGAGACTTAAGAACACTACAGGGAACTTAAAACATTGCAAATTCTAAATAATCTAAGCAAATAATTATATAAGAAAAATGCATAAAATAAAATATAAATATAATAAATGAATAAAATAAATACAAGCAAGGAACATGACTTACAAACAAAGCAAAACTCGCTAGCTCACTACGAGCACTACTAGATCTTCACCAAAATCCTAAAGAACCTAAATGAACCTAAGAATTACATGAAGCGAGCCTCCCCACCATCCATATTTATTGGGGAGGAGAACCATTATGTGGGGCTCATAATATTTAATATAAAATGAGATTTAAAAGCCTAGAAGTATGACATTAAAAACATGTCATAACTGCCATGTACTTGTCCACCCCATATTTGTTCCCTAAATTGCCTTCTTCACCACCAAATCCGCGCCACTTTTTATGCAAACGAGCAAAAGACAAAATTCCTAAAAAGTTTGAAATTCTATTAGTCTATTTTGCACCGATACGGATACGGCGACATGGATACGACACAATACATATACGGGACATGTTAATTCTTAAAAATATAGGATACGGGTACGACACGAATACATCATTATAATTTATAAATCATACATAAAAATTAATAAAGCAATCAAAGCATAATATTTAAAATTACAAAAAAAAAGCACATCATTTGTAGCCTTGTAGCTTATAATATCAAAATAAAGTAAGTATTAGATGTCTAGTAAAACAACAAAAGCATAAACATAGCACATGAAGTTTCAACTATTTAATAGAAGGAATGATATAATTAGCTTATTCGGTGGTTTGTCTTTTCATCAAGTGAAAGATTAACAATTTCTAATATTCTCATATTATCAAGAGACTCAAATTCATCTCAGAAATGAGAGAATCTCGCTCGTAGCCGCGGAAGTAAATATGACACGTCTTTTTTTGGAATTTTTTTTGTTTTTTAATAGACACGTGTATCAGATACGCATGCCCTTTTGAAATTAAATAGTATTTTAATTGGATACAGCTTTGCCGTATCCGACACGTATCAGTGTCATATCGGAGGCGTATCTGAGTATCGATGTATCAGATACAACACGCTTTCATAAATAGGTGTATTGGTGCAACATAGCTATAAGTGCAACAGTCAAATCTGCACAACTGCCACTTGTACAAATTTTGCAAGATGACATCTAAAGTATGTTATATGTCAATTTGTACAAGGATCTTTCATATTCGTCTCTAAAACGCATTTTTTGCCACCTATTTCGCAACCCTCTCATACAAGAGAATAGAAGGTAACACTTAAAAATGCTTAAAATTACAAAATGTGAAGGCGAGAAATTAAAATTTAAATAATTGCTACTTGCTTGAATTTTGTAAAGTAACCCTACAACGTTAATGTGCAATGTCTCAAATTTTGTGTAAGAAATTCAAAGGCGAGCAAGATGAACAAATCACGATGTTTTCAAAACATTTGCATGAATCCCAAGACAGTCCCCGAATCCTACTAAAATCACATATAGGCATGCAAATATACCAAATGCACTAGATGTCATATGGATGCACTAAAAGTTATGCAAATACACATTACAAATGTGTTTAAACTTGCATGAAAAGATAAGTTCTGAGAATGGCAAACTCGTATATGCTGCGACGAATGTTATGAATACGCAAGCGTGACTTCGTATAATATTGTACATAATGATAAATTACAAATAAATTTTAAATTCTATGTTCCAATAATTTTGCATATGCATTGATATATGTAAGTGCATTATGCATCTATATTCAGATATTTGAAATGTATATATGCTGGAAGATGAAAATGCAAATGCAATATGAAGTAAACTAAAAACGTGTTAACTCATTATTCATATGTATTGAAAAGTGTGCAAATATGATATGCCAAATGCACTGAAAATGTTTTCATCATTTAAAGAATTTTAAATTACCTGAATGTACTCCAACCGATGTAATAAACTTTTAAATCCAAGGTCTGAGAATGTTACGTAGGTTAAACTTGAAAAATGAACTTTCTAAATTTCATGTCACATCCTCCTTGAAAAAATTGAAATCGATATGACTTGAATTAACAAATGAATATACAATCTTAAAATACATTGAGGAATTTGATTTTCAAGTTCGCATTAGGGCTTTAAGGCATTCTTAAAGGAAATTCACCCGTTAAAATACAAATCTCCGTTATAACACTCATGATAATCTCCAAAATCATCAATTGAGCTCAATCCTCTGTTGGCAGGCAAATAGAGTTGATAAGGTTCAAATTACAAAATAAAATTACTTACAAATCCTCAATGATGGCCATGTGAATGTGAATCTCAAGCTAAGGGAACCTCATATTTTCAAATGCCTTCCAAATTTTTATAAAAATACGAAGCACTTTAAGGTGACCTACAAAACCCCGATTATGGCCATGTTGAAGGTGAATCTCAACCGAAGGTAATTTATCATCAAAATACAACATGCACTAAGATCGAACCCGATTATTTGTTAGCAAACAAACAAAGCCGACAAGAATCAACAAAAAAAGAAAGACAAATTATTTAAATCCTTGTTGATGACCATATTGAATGTAAATCTCCACCGAAGGGGATCCTATATTTTCAAAATGACTCAAATTTTTATTAAAATACAAATATTTTGAACTGACTTTAACATCATCTCGTTGGTGATCTTGTTGAAAGTAAATCTCAACCGAAGGAGACTCTATCAACATATAGCCCGAGATAATGGAACAATAAGATCTTGATCAGGCATGTCATAATTCTCTCATTATCCTCTTTAAGTACATGGTGATAAATTTCTAAACCCTAAAAATCCAACATCCAAACCCTAAATTTATTGCTATAACTATGGGAAACTAGACCTCGAATCATAAAATCCTTACAAAATGAGGATGAAATCTCTAAGTAGCGTCTTATTTAAAAATTCAATATGTCTTCTAAAAGTTTACCTGGGAACATAATCTCGTTAAAATTTTTCAAACTCTAAAGTTGTTGCTACTATATGCTTGGTATTTAGTGTCCATCTAATAAATAGCTTTAATCATAAGCTTTCTCTTGTTATTAGGAGGGGTAATTAACTATAGGGGTTTGCACTTATGAGAAGCATATATTTATATCATTAAGTCATCATAAAATAAGGACAAAATTTTAGTGTCTTATCTAAAAATCAAATATCTCATTATCTGCTTTAACTATAGGTGCTTGCACTTATGGGAAACCAGACCTTAGATCATAAAATCCTTACAAAATTAGGATGAAATCTCTGAGTAGCGTCTTATTTAAAAATTCAATCTGTCTTCTAAAAGTTTACCTAGGGTACATAATATCGTTAAAATTTTTCAAACTCTAAAGTTGTTGCTACTATATGCTGGGTATTTAGTGTCTATCTAATAAATATCTTTAATCATAAGCTTTCTCTTGTTATTAGGAGGGGTAATTAACTATAGGGGTTTTCACTTATGAGAAACATATATTTAGATCATTAAGTCATCATAAAATAAGGACAAATTTTAGTGTCGTATCTAAAATCAAATATCTCATTATCCGCTTTAACTATAGGTGCTTGCACTTATGGGAAACCAGACCTTAGATCATAAAATCCTTGCAAAATGAGGATGAAATCTTTGAGTAGGGTCTTATTTAAAAATTCAATATGCCGTCTGAAAGTTTACCCGGAAACATAATCTCGTTAAAACTCTCCAAACTCTAAAGTTGCTGCTACTATATGGTGGGTATTTAGTATCTATCTAATGACTAGATTTAACCGAAAGTTTTCTCTTGTTATTGGGAGGATAATTAATTATAGGGGCTTGCATTATGAGAAACAGATATTAGATCATTAAGCCATCATAAAATGAGGATGAAATTTTAGCATCTTATCTAAAATCCAATCTTTCATTATCTGCTTTCACTATAGAAGCTTGCACTTATGGGAAAACAGATCTCAGATCATAAAATTCTTACAAAATGAGGATGTGGGAAACCAGATCTCATATCATAAAATTCTTACAAAATGAGGATGAAATCTCTGAGTAATGTCTTATTTAAAAAATCAATTTGCCTTCTAAAAGTTTACCCTGGAAGGCTGTAATATAATCTCGTTAAAACTCTTCAAACTCTAAAATTGTTGCTACTATATGCTGTATATTTAGTATCTATCTTTTTTTTTTCCTCTTTTTTTTTTTGAAGGAAAAAAAAAAGATAGATACTAAATTGACTATAGGGGCTTGCACTTATGAGAAACATATCTTAGATCATAATGTCATCATAAAATGAGGACAAAATCTTAGTGTTTTATCTAAAAATTCAATCTATATGCTGAAAATTTATTCCGGAACATAATCTCGTTAAAACTCTCCTTGCAGACAAAAAAGGCACAGAGATGCTGAGACACAAATTTTTGGATCCCTTAATCAGTATTTAATATGCATACTTCATTTTCTATCATATTAGATTCTACTGCTAAATTCCTAATTGATTTATGTAAAGATGAATGTAAATTTATTGAATGCCTTCATACGGTATGCTTTGAAAACTCATGCTTTTAGGATAAATCAAATCCCTTAGTAGTACAGTACAACAGAAGGGGAAAAAAAACGTCTTCTTATTTTGATACTCTGGTTCTATTAACTGATTTGCAATCTTCAGATACCATCACGTCCGTTCCATACCATCATCCTTTTGCACTATCCATTAGATCATAGATTCTAGCTCTGCTATTATTAATCTTCTTCATGTTTGTTCACTCTCTTCATCATTGACAGGTGAGAAAGCTGGACTAAATGTGTATTATTTGTTTACAGGTTGCGAAAGAGAATGCTGATGTGATTATCCTAGATGACAACTTCACCACCATTATAAATGTCGCTAAATGGGGCCGAGCTGTGTATATTAACATTCAAAAGTTTGTACAGTTCCAGCTGACTGTGAATGTTGTTGCTCTTATAGTCAATTTTGTCTCTGCATGTATTATAGGTATCCAATTAAGTGATTCATGCATTAATTTCTTTTCTTTCTCTTGGAAACGTTTCTACTAGATGGGCTTAGGCTTCGTTTGGAATAATTTTTTGTTGCTTCTTAAAGCAGCTTTCTAGTTTAAAAATTAAAATTTTTATATTAGAAAGCTGCTTTAAGAAGTAATGAAAAAGCAGTTTCAAACGAAGCCTTAATTCTATAATAGTTCATTACTTACATTTTTAGCTGTTCAGGGAATGCTCCTCTCACTGCTGTGCAGCTGCTATGGGTTAACATGATTATGGATACGCTTGGTGCCTTAGCATTAGCAACAGAACCTCCAAATGATGAAATGATGAAGAGACCTCCAACCGGCCGTGGTGAGAATTTCATTACAAAGGCTATGTGGAGGAATGTCATCGGCCAGAGTGTCTATCAACTTCTGGTCCTCGGAGTTCTCATGTTTGATGGAAAGCAGCTGCTCAAATTAAGTGGATCCGATGCCGATATCGTGCTTGATACTTTCATATTCAACACATTCGTGTTTTGCCAGGTACAAATTCTATCAACGTTCATTTTTAAATTCAAATATCTATTTTAGTTAATCTAATCAATACCATCTTTGCTAGATTCTGAAAATTTCTTCTCTTAGTAACTATATCAATTTTTTTCATGGCGTTCTTATTCAGTAGTAGGGAGTTTCTACGTCTAAACTTATTTTCTTGATAAGCAGCTTGTTAGAAAATGCGTGGGGGGTAAAACCTATTATATTACACATAAATTTTAATGAACAAAATTTGACATTTTAAGGTGAGTTTAATGTAAAAGCGCCATTGAGGCAGCTTAATATGAGCTGTGAAACATGAGCCTTAAGGAGATTCCTGGCTGATTTTGTTAGGCCGGTTATCCTTGAACCGGCCCAACCGGGGGGCCGGTTCTTTATTACAGGAGGCGGACAAACCGCCCCCTTGAGAGTGCCGCCCAAGCCTAGTGGGCCCACTAGGTACTAGGCACTAGGCAGGTCAATTAGGAAAGAAGGGGGCGGCGGCTAGGAGTGGGAGGAAAAAGTTTGAATCCGGAGTTTAAAATTAGGGAAGTAGGGATTAAATAACAAGAGTTGTTTAGGGTTAGGGATATGCATATTTTGGTGGCTATTTTTGAGGGTTCTTGTCTTGGAGTCTTGGGCCTTATATTTCTTCTAGGGATTGAGAGAGAAGATCCTAGTATCTTGTTTGTTTCTTCGTTTATTTGATTCCCATCAATCAAAAGGTGTTGTTTTTGCTGAATTTTCCCATTTGAATCTTGTTTGTTTTTTTTTTCAGTTTTCTTCTCTCTTGTTAGGGATTACTTGGATTTGTCAAGTATATCCTAACCGATTTTTCCAAACTGATCCTTATGAAAATGATCTAATTGCCTGAGTGTTCAGTTATTACGCTATAAGATGTCCTTTGCTCCACTGACCTGCTTGACTTTCTAATGAAATCCCCAAATTTCTTATCTATTCTGCACCACTAAACTAGCCACTGGGTGCCAAAGCCATTGTTGCACCCAACAAAAGTATCAACAATTTAAGCTAATCTTAAACAAGCAGCCCAAAGCTGTAAAAGTATTTAACTTGAATCCTTAGTTATATCAGTAAGCATGCTCCCTACCTGATGAATCTTAATCTTTTGAGTGAATAATAGTTAGTAGCAAAAACTAATATTTTGTGCCTGATGGACTCATATGCCGACCAGCTATTCAATGAAATAAACAGCCGAGAAATGGAGAAAATCAACGTCTTTCGAGGAATTTTTAGCAGCTGGATCTTTTCCGCTGTTCTTATTTCAACCGTAGTGTTCCAAGTTATCATTGTGGAGTTCCTCGGTGCCTTTGCCTCCACCGTCCCTTTGAACTGGCAACTATGGCTGCTCAGCGTTCTTATTGGATCAGTGAGCTTGATTATAGCCGTTCTACTCAAATGCATTCCAGTTGGCTCTGCGAAGCGCCCATCTCACCACCAGAATGGCTACCAGCCAATACCCAGTGGCCCTCAAGAAGTTTAAGGTTTCGTTAGGGATGGCTTTCTTATTGCTTCTTGAAGCAGCTTTTTAGTATTAAAATTTTAATTTTTGAACTAAAATTCTGTTTAAAGAAGTAGTAAGAAAGCCGTCCCAAACGAAGAAGTTCAGGATATTCTAATTAAGGTTTCATTTTGGAACAACTTTCTTATTATTTTTTAAATAAGTTAGAAAAAAGTTATTTTAGAAAATAATAAGAAAACTGTTTCAAAAGAAATCTTAATTTTTAATTCCGATGAATTTCAAATTTATTAAATTTATTTTAAGATGAATACTTATTTATATATTATATTCATCTTCAAATAAATTTAATGGCTTTGAAAGGCATTCTTATTAGTTTTTAATTAGAATATCCTGAAATAAAATTTGTTTCCATCGACTACTATTTTCCTGCTATGTATGTGCTGGTCCCGTGGTCCGTCTGAGGTAAAATTTTCGCGTCGGAAAATTTTTGAATACGTGGTGTGTTATTTTGTCATGGTTATAACACTACTTAGCCGTTTGAATACGTGGCATGTATTTTTGTGCACCGGTGGACGAACAACTTTGTTTTTTTTTTATAATGAGAATAACGAATAGATTGCAAATACATTGAATTTAAGATGAGTATAATATAATTTTTTATTAATTAAAAAATTATGTATTAACACGCACATAGGTAAAAAAATTATGGAAGACATTAAACTTTTTATATGAAAAAACTTGGATAGAGGAATAAAAAAATCAGGTCTAACATAAATTGTAAGATTACAAAAATTTGTTCTTCTCAATTTGGAGAAGATTGGATTATAAAATTGCATGTGTTTGCAACATAAATTATGAGAGAAATGGACGAGGTAATGGTGGCAATCAAGAGAGGTTGGGCGATAAAGTTTGGACAATAGTTATCAAGAGATGTTAGTTGGGTGATGGCTCTCAAGTGATGGCGGATAGTAGACAATGATTGGGTGACTATGGGTAGATAATAGCGGTGCTTGTTGGCATTGATTGTTGGACAGATGTTTTGAATTTTAAAATATTTAAGCTCTTTGTAATCTTAAGCTGAAGTCTTAGCTCCTCTGAGTCCTTTCTTAAATATTGAATGAGGGTATATTTATAATTTCAAAGGTGATAAATTTCAAAATACTCTATATGAAAGTATGCGTTTATTCCTTCTATGATAAACATTCATTCATATATAAATGCCTTATTATACATTTTGTGATATTGATTTATTGGATTTTTCTTGATAAGATGTTTGATTTGATTATAAGCATGTAAAATTAAAGGTCATTGGGTCCTCCAATTAAAGTTAGTAAGATTTCAAGTGTACATTAAGTGCTCATTTTGACTTGCCTCATCAAGATGATAAATTTACCTATAAATTTGTTGAAATTGAAATTTTGAACAATATTGATTTGAACGTTAGAAGTTTTTAACTTCAAATTACATCGAAATGATTTTTTGTTGTGTTGTATCAATTACTATCTTGATCATATTTAATTACAAATAAATAAATAATAACTGAAAAAAAAAATTAATAAACCAACTAAAATCTACTGCTTTCTTTTGGTTTGCATAGGAAAAACAATTGATTTTAGTTGGTTTATTATTATTATTTTTCCTTTAGTTATTATTTACTTTTAAAAAAAAATAATTTTGTTAAATATTATCAAGATGGTAATTGATATGTAATAACAAAATTTTACTTCTTTGGAAAATGGCTTTGTTATTATTTACTTGTTGGGTAACTTTTATCGTGCTTTAGATCTTGATGTTGATCATGCCTTGTGATGAAATTCGGTGGGGCGAGCGATTGAAGATGACTTAACTCAGTTATACTCGTCCGCTTTGGCATGATATTGGTGAGTTCAAGTAGTTCAACCAATGTTTTGGGTTGATTTAGTCCCATGGTGCAACGTAATAAGCTTGTGCTAGACAAGCCTGCGTGACAACCGACTCTATGTCTTTTCATCTCCGGCATTTCTTTTTAGTATCGAACAATTAAACTATGATGCATGCTTGCAAGATCTTTAGGGGTCTTTGGGCCCTCATAAAGTTATGATGAACATTCTCTTGAGTTTTGTGAAGGAGGTGATGATGCTCGCTGTCAGGTGAGTTAACTATTAGAGCATCGACTCCTTGATGATGGTAAAGAATAACCAACACTTCAAGGCGTCATTGATGTTGAGAAATAAAGCCACCAACTCAAAAGAGGCATCATCGTTAGAAGGGTCGATCCTTCCCCTATAGGACTCCAAGTTGGTTAACATGAACTTGGGAGGTGGCATCACTTCTGTTATCTCCCTGGAGAATGTGTTGGTTAGCTTGGGTTATATCCTTATTATTATTGGGTTTGTGAGTTAGATCAGCATTGGGCGCCGAAGTGAGCACACTGTCTTCACCTCGTGCGATGAATAGTTGATTTAAAGGATCTTTTGGAGTGCTCTCCCTTGGAGTGTTTCTTGATAGTCATCCTAGTGTGTCTTGAATCATCTTAGTGAGTCATTCTTCCATCTCCATCAAGTCATGAAAAGTAGTGTATTTAGAGGTATTCATATTCATCAACATTTGTAGATTATGTTCTTGAAGATATGCAAATCTACTTCTCATTGGCATTAGTTCATGCACATTGCATCTTCTGAATGTTGGATTCAAATGTCCTTGGATAACACCTAACATTATTAGCATGCAATCTTCTAGATAAGAACTAGATAACTCAGAGAAGTTAGAATGAGTATGGAGACTGAGTAAGAGATGAAAGTTCATAGTATGTTCAAAAGATCAGAAAATGTTCAAAAGATTCATATTGTGCCTCTTCACACATTATTTATAGGATTAGTTTTAAAAGGAAGTCTACACCAAAAAAAGTTTTTAAAAATACAATATTTGGTATAACCCGTTATAGACTGTACTAGGCACTCAACTTGTCTTTTAGGCATCCATGTGGCTCCTGACATGGCTCTCTATTATAAAGTAAATCTTCACATGTAAGTGTACTAAGTGGGTGAGTTTTCCAGGTATAACATGCAGGATGAGTCTGTGTGGGCAATCCTTTTAGTGGGAAGTCCTCAGATTTCATATATGGACCTCTAAGTGTAAGAGGTGAGTCCTCTTGGGTGATGATGCTTAGAAATAGATGATAGACCAAGTCTGAAGGGTCATAATCATAGACCTTATGGTGTGCACTTCCGTTGTTGGATCGAGAGATGTCAGAGATGGTGTGAATGATAGTGAGTGACCTCGAAAGATCAACTTTTGCCAAGATAAGTGATTTTATGATGACTTGAAAAAATCCTTACAAGTTCCTTCGTGTGCATGCCTTGGATGACTCCTCAATCCCGTCGTTTATGAAAGTTACATTTCCATGCTCGTGAGTGAGTATCTTTGATGGGCAATGTGACTACTCTGACCAAGTAATTTGACTAAAACATATCTAAGTACCCGTGAAATACATATATGGACATGTACGAGTGTACATTACGATCTAGATAATATCGAACAAAGTTATGTTTAGAAAAAGTAAATAATAACTAAAAGAAAGAAAGAAAGAAAACAAAAAAACAACTAAAATCTATTTCTTTCTTTTGGTCAGCTATAGTACAAACATACTTTTTTTTTTCTCCCCACAACTTAGATATATCAAAACTCAAAATAATTCCGAGTTAAAATGTCTAGAAAGAGGCAGCCTAAATTGTCCCAATTTGGCTAAATTAATATATGCGATTTCTCAACTTCTTATGCGTGATTGACTGATTGTGAAAACATATAGTAATGTTACATGCTAAGTATAATACAAAATAAAATAAATAGACTTAGTATTACTTATTTACAATCTTTCTTATAAATTATTTCAGCTGGGTTGGTTGGGCTGTCATTGTAAGACAAAATATTAAATACTATGTGATGATGGAGAATTATTACATGCGGTCTCATGCGGTCACCAGATCGTCTGGAGGTGAATCAAGATGCGTCACGTCACCTAGTACACAGCCGCAATACATAACAAAATTATGACATGGCGCGTCCTGATCTGCCTACGAATGATATCCGGTGGCCGCACATAATAATATCTCACGATGAGGATGGTATTTTTGTTATTTACAGGGTTTCCAATTTTTGGATATATTCCAATCTCAAGGATAACTTAGAATATTTTATTTATCACGTGAGAGTCACCACAATAAATAAATATTATTTTAAAATGCCTAAAATAAAATCTTCCTCTAAAAATTATTTTATTATTATTATAATTATTTACGTAGTTTTAAGTTTTTGGTGTTATTAGCTGACGTGCTTGAGGCGATTATATTGATATGCCGAATCATCATTTTATCAAAGAAAATTGTATTTGTTATAAATATATTTTATTTGCATGAATATGATGCGCTCATATATTTATTTTCATGAATAGATATAATATATTTAACTGAATGATTTAGATATGAATCACACAATATTTTAAGTAATATTCAATTATAAATTATATTCTATGTTCCAAAATATAAATTATTATTTATTTAAGAAGGCATACTCATTATATTATGTATTCATTCTATTACAATTATCATTTCATGTTAGGGGTGCAAATGAGTTGAGTCAAATTTGAGTCATGCTTAACTCGAGCTCGTCTCGTCATCTAGATCATGAGCTTGAACTCGAGCTCAAGCTCGACTTGAGCTCAAATTGTATGCTTGAACTCTACTGGTGGCGATGGATGGGAGCTCGCGAGACGTAAGGTTCTCTTCCCGATCTAATCTCGCTTCTACATTCGTGCTTCCACTCGACTACGCCCAAGCTGCCATGTGTAACAACCTGAACTCTTAAATATAAAAATATTGTCCTCTTTTGCCTAAGGGTTTCACTGTTTTGTCATATTGGTGTAGCTTCCCAGAATGTCACCCATCCTAGAACTTCTCTAAGATGAGCACGCTTAAATGCGGAATTTCTTAATAAAAATTTAACCATTACACCAAAAGACAATTTGATGTTTACGAGTTTAGCTTATTTTTATTAAAGAGGTTTCACAATCTCCCGCACTTAAGTAACTAACGTCCTTGGCAGTATCTTTATCCTAGAATCATCAACCTTACAGATAGGATTCTCGATGTAGCCTTTACAAGTTCTAAGTGGTGACTCGTGCTACATAGCACTCTATCCAATATAGGGTTTAAGAGGTGACTTCCATAGTGTAACAATTTGTCTTGTTTGACACTTAGTTTCCATCTTCCAGCTAGTGTATTGCTCTGATATCATTTGTATTTTGTAATATCCCATACTCTTAATGATAGAGATATTATCCGTTTTAGCCTAAGGGCTCAAAGTTCTGTTATGTTGGTGCAACTTCTCTATAGGTCATCCATTCAAAGATTTCTTCAGGACGAGCGCAGTTAATTCTGAAGTTTGTTAATGAAATTCCAATCATTACACCTACAAGCGCTTCGATGTTCAAGAGTTTTTTTTTTCCTTAAGGGGCTTCAAACCGTGCCTTCACTACTGCTTCCATGCCCGCACTTCCGTCTTCTGGGGTTCCACCTTCTACACTCAAGCCGCACGACAAGTAATCGAGTTGAGCTTTATCCCGATCAAACTCGAGCTCAATAATCCAATGAGCTCGAAAATCTGCTCGAGCTCGAAACTTGATAAGCTCGACTCGCGAGCTGGTTAAGAAGCCGAGCTCAGGCAGGCTCACGAGTTGGATTGACTCATTTGCGCTTATGTCATTGAAATGATTATGCTATGATTACAATTTACAAGCATGCTCATCCTATTGCATATGCATGTGTTCTTCATTTAAAAGAAAGGTATGGAGTCCCATCAATAAAGTTCACTTTGCACATTGATTTGCCAAGTAAATGAGATAATGCAAATAATGTACTCTTTTGTTACTGTTATAAAATTATATTTTATAAATATATGCTGAAATATTAAGATTATTATCTATTATATTTTATATATAAATGGCCGGGTGAAACAGAATTGTAAATATAAATTTTTATGACAACGATAAATTATTATATTATGAATATATTAATTAAGATGTCATAATTATTATGCACGATTATATATTGAGTTTGATTTGTGATATGAAAAGATAGAAATAATAAAATTCATAGTAAAAATATTTTAGTTGTTCCATCACCTTGTAATTATTTGGGATTATTTTTTATTTTTAAAAATAAATATTTATTTACTATGTTTCAAAGTATTTTTATTTTTATTTTAAAAAATAAATCATATTATTTAAAAAAAACATAAAAATAATTTTGAACATTTTGATATAGAGAGAGAGAGAGAGAGAGAGAAGTGTTTCCCTTATTTATGTGAATTATATGAATCATGCAAATAATTTGACTCTGTTGAATAGAAAAATCATAAGAGCCATATTGGGCAAAAAAGAGGTAAGCAAAAGAAATTAATAATTGAAAATATTTTGATAAACATTTTGATTGAATAAG
The DNA here is from genome assembly GCA_022539455.1 of Dendrobium nobile. Taxonomy (NCBI): domain Eukaryota; kingdom Viridiplantae; phylum Streptophyta; class Magnoliopsida; order Asparagales; family Orchidaceae; genus Dendrobium; species Dendrobium nobile. The sequence continues at coordinate 36,259,593 of CM039720.1, read as the reverse complement.
CTTATAAATTATTAAATTTAATTATTTCAAGGTTAAAATGTATAAATTTTAATTATTTATCTATATATTATTTTTATTTTAAAATCAATTAAATAATTTTATAAAATTCAAACTAAAATTTTTTAATTAAATTGTGTTTTTAAGTTGACTATCCTAATTTAATTTGAAGACTTTATTCTCATCCAAAGATTTTAAAAATTGAAAATTAGCATAAATATATTTGCATGCTTTATTCTTTGATAATTAATTTTTATAAAATAATTAATTTTTTGTTAAATTTTATCTTATTTATTATGTTTTTTAATAAACGGTGTAAAGAATTGGCAAATTATTGCTTAGAAAAGGTGAATTATTAACATCTTTGTTAAGACTAAAAAATAAATAACAATTATATATAAAAATTAAATAACGCTAAATAAAATAATTTAAGAAAAATATTTATTTGGGTGTGTAAACTCTATAATCTAGTATTGTTTGTATCATAAAAATTTTTATAGTTGGAGATTAATTTATATTATACAGCAAATTTAACCTTTTAGTGTGAAATACATTTTGATATGAATAATAATTGTTGCGGGCTAGAATATACGCGGCGATAGAGTTAGTAAATTTTCGTCCGAGTGTTGTACGAATATTCAGCACACAAATAGGAAAGGAAAATAAACATCAGGATTTTTACGTGGAAAACCCTGAAAAGGGAAAAAACCATGGGGCCTCGCCCAGTTGAAATGATTCCACTAGTGTTTTGTTTGAGATACAAGAGTCTGATTCGACCATCAAGTTAAGACGATCATATTACAATGAATTTCTCCTGAATTGAGATTCAATTACAAAGTTGTGCAGAGTTCCGGCTTCACCTGAATGTCCGGCAAAATTCCGACGTTATTCAGGCTTGAAGAACTCCGGCAGTAGTCGAGGAGGAGCTACTTCTCCATCTCCTTCTCTTCTTCTTCTCTTATTCTTCTCTTCTTCTTGCTTGCTTAATCTCTTGGGTAACCTCTTATGAGAAATGAGGGATTTATTTATAGTTTTTCTGGAGTGGCATAGCCCGTAAATAGGTGTGGGATCATGGGCAAATAGGGAGTGGCCGAATGCATGGCTGATATTGAATCCTTCGATCATGCCCGTTCGTTGGACATTTGAAGGCCTTAGTGATGTCGGAATTTGGCGATATTGAGCTCGTTGGATTCTTCTCGTTGAGCCGTTCGATTCGACTATAAGCTCGTTAAAATTGGAGACTGTTTGGTAACTCAAATTGTGGTAGGAGATTTCCAATAGCACTTTGGGCGCCTGATTTGGGCTCATTTGGGATCGGATTGAGTTGAATTTGGTGTCGTTGGGTTCGTATTTCCGAGACGCTCAGTTTGACTATAAGCTCGATGAAATTGGAGTTCAGGTGCTCCCGGATTTAATTTTCGAAGTTTTCGATTTGATTCTGTCCCGAGATTCGTGCTTGATCAAGATAATTTTTGGAGAATATATCAATAATTATATCAGAATATACTAATATAAATTATATCATAACAAATTTAATACTTATTATATTTATTAAAAAATTAGTATATAGCATTAATTTTTAAAAATTAATAAATTTTAAATAAATTGAAAGTTTTATTCCTATATATACACTCTTTTGATAAAAAATAATTTTGTAATTTTATAAATAGAATAAATTTGATGGCTTCAATAAATTTGTCTTTTTTAAGATCATCTGAAATAAATTCAATAAATTCAATATATTTGTATATTTTAATTACAATTCAATAATAAGTAGTTAATATAAATCGTTTCTTAACCAGCCAAATCTCTTTCAAAGAACCCTCAGCGGCCGATCTTCTGATTTCTCCCGCATTTAGTTTCAGTAATTAGGCAGTTGGGATCATTAGAAGACATTAATGGCTGCTTGCCTTCAATCATCATCAGGCTGAGGCTACCCTTTCACCTCCGAAAGCTTTGCCGCTTTAAATAATTTCTCCTAAAAATTTAATCTTCCTCTCCTCTACTTGATGAAGTCCAACTACCCAGCTCCCCTCAGCTGAAACGACGGTTTCTGTGCTCCAAATCGCCGATTTTGATTGAAAGTTGAAAGCGATTTGCTTTGAAATTTCGTACACGACAACGGGGAGCTTGTCGGCCAAGTTATTATATCTGCCTTTTTTAGTTAGAGTAGATGGCCGAACACCTTGACGGCAATTTCGAAGTTATGAGGTACGGCTGAATGGCTTGTGCGTTTTGGCTTTTGTTTCGGTGAGAAATTGGAGGGAAAGGAGAATGCTTTTTGTGTTTTTGAGAAAAGAAAACCCTTTTAACGAAGGTTGGTTTTTTTTCTTTTGCTTGTTTGTGATTTTTCTTGCTTATCTAAGTTTTGAATGATGTACATTAGGTGAAGCTCGCATTAAAAGCCCTTCTTTTTTTGGTATTTCATTGAGTGGTTTGGTTGGCTAATTCTTCCCTCAAATATACCGATTGGATTTGTGGGAAGCAGCAGCAAGAGGGAGGAATTGGTTTTTAGTGAGAGAATTAGGGTTTGTTCATCTTCTTGTTAGAAAGTATACCTTTCAGTTTTGGCATAAATCTTAGCGAGAAAGAGACTTGAAACCTCGCGAATTGGATAAGAAGAAACGAAGATGGTGAGCAGTGCGCAGGGAGATCATGGTTCTATGCACTCCAATGGATCAACTTACAATTCCAATGGTACAGAGGAGAGACTGGACGAGTTTCGAAGCGTGCTGGGAAAACCAGATGGTGATCTACTAAAGATTGTTAGCATTGGCGCTGGTGCCTGGGGCAGTGTATTTGCTGCTTTGTTGCAAGATGCATACGGTCAATTTCGTGAGAAATTTCAGATTCGGATTTGGAGACGGGCGGGGAGATCTGTGGATAGGTCGACGGCTGAACATCTCTTTGAGGTAATTAACTCGAGGGAGGATGTGCTCCGGCGCCTGATTCGTCGGTGTGCTTATTTGAAGTATGTTGAGGGGAGACTTGGCGATAGAACTCTGTATGCCGACGAGATTCTAAGGGATGGTTTTTGCTTGAACATGATTGATACGCCACTTTGCCCGCTCAAAGTTGTGACGAATTTGCAGGAAGCAGTGTGGGATGCTGATATTGTAATAAATGGCTTGCCTTCAACGGAGACCAGGGAGGTCTTTGAGGAGATTAGTAGGTATTGGAAGGAGAGGATCACTGTTCCAATCATAATATCGCTGGCAAAGGGTGTAGAGGCAGCTTTGGATCCAATTCCACGCATTATAACTCCCACACAGATGATTCAATGTGCTAGTGAGTTTTCCTGCCTATTCAATCTTTTTTCTTGACAGTTATTTATAAAAGTGTTGCGGGCTAGAATATATGCTGCGATAGAGTTATAATACTGCGTCTTAGCGTTGTACGGAGAGCCAACTCACACATCACACATGGATATCCGTACAACGCTAAGACGCAGTATTATAACTCTATCGCGCATATATTCTAGCCTGCAACAAAAATAATGTACATTTGCTAAATAAATTCAGGCTTAAAAAATGGTTTTTGATTCTTGTTTCTAACTGTGATCTGGTTACAAGTTTCAATCTTTTTGATTGGGCCACATAAATTGTGGAAACAGGAATTGAGAAATCACTAATTTTAGAGTGAAATTATTTGGAGGGTAAATTTCCTTGCTTCGTGCTGTTAGTTGCTTCTAGAATGCTCTCCTATTTGTTTGAAACTCAACGAGCGACTAGTGCTGTTGAGATTACTGTTTGAAAACATAAGCTCTGTTTTTTGTTATGCTTTGGAGTTAGTTTTTGTGAACATTTACCGATTTGAACTATGCATATCAAAGATTTCTATGGAACCTGTTGGATTGGAACATGAGTAAGATTTTGCAGAAAATCAGCATTAGTCCCTATGTAGGGGCAGTTGTTTCATCTTAGTTGTCTGCAGTTTAACCTTTTTTTTTTCCTTATATATTTTGTTGTTAAACTTGATGGAATTCTTTCAACACCTCAAAGTGGAATTGACGAATCAGACTTAGGCTCCGTTTGGGATGACTTTTTTATTGCTTTTTAAAACAGAGTTTTAGTACAAAAATTTAAATTTTTGTACTAAAATTATATTTTAAGAAGCAATAAAAAAGTCTTCCCAAACGAAGCCTTAGTGCCTAACTACTAGAGTAGGCAGCTTTCTTTGTGTAATCTCATGTAGCTTTCTAAACACGTTGTTCACCCTTGAGAGGGTATTGATTAGTTTTTCATATTTTTTTCTTCATTTTATAAGATTAGTTGTTGAACTTTTGCATAGAACATTCTATCCCAAACCATATGCCTATATAATTAACTGTTTATGGTCTTTCTCTTAGTTAATGCCATTTTTGTTTATTGTAAACCATTTAATTATGTTGAATTCTTCTCTCATCTTTTCAATGTCTGTTTTGCAGCTGGTCTTCCAGTTGAGAACATTCTTTATCTTGGAGGTCCGAATATTGCTTCAGAAATTTACAATAAGGAGTATGCCAATGCTAGAATATGTGGAGCTGAAAAGTGGAGGAAATCTCTTGCTAAGTTTTTGAGGCAACCTCATTTTATTGTGTGGGATAATAGCGACCTTGTCACTCATGAAGTTATGGGTGGTTTGAAGAATGTCTATGCTATTGGCGCTGGTAAGATTTTATTAGTTTCACTAAGGCTCTACAAAGGAAGTAAATGAGTATAAAGACAGTAGTTGTATTTTAATGAGTAGATGAGCTTAAATTATGGTTTAGTATTGGCAATATTGATTGGATTTTTCACTTATTGGTAGGGTTTAGGGCTACAATTTTTTCTTAGTAAGGCAGTGCTATATTGATATGCCAAAGATTTAGTATTTTCTATGCTATTTACTTATTTAAGCCTCTATTGGTAGTAAGTCTTGTAGGTTTTGTAATTATTTACAAGTATTAGCTTATGAATTATGTGTTAAGGGAATTTTCTCTTGTTTAAATGATAGTGTCTGCTTCATTTTATTTGAATGCAGTTTTTTTGAGCATGTAGTGTTTTTTTCTTGGTCTAGTGCATGGACAATAAATGTTAGATACATAACATTTTGACTCCTAGTACTTGGTTTATTTTCTAAGGAGAGATTCAAAAAGAGTTCATTTCCACCATCCATTGTATACAACAATTCTCAATTTGTAGTTGATATATTGTCTAGAATAGTGATACTTTCATGCTTTACGGATGAGAGTGCCATCTGTATGAACGTGGCTTGTGGATCAGTTTTATTAGCTTACCTTGTTCATATTAACTTTTAAACAATTATGAAAATTTTGCCCATGAGATGGAAGCCATCATGTAAACAATTATGATAATTATGAAAAAGTTTACTCATTATGTTGTAGAATTAAGATGCTAGCGAAGTCTTATTTGAGAGGGCTGAATGTTGTAATTATTGATGGATAATAAGAATCATTTAGATACAGCATTGTCATTCACTATTGAAAGCTGATCAAAACGGATTAGATAGATGGCATGATAGTTAGGCTTAAGATGTTGATGGGATAACAACATTGAATTTGAAGATTTATATGGTTGGTTAAAATAGAGAATTTCATTGGGAGTATTTTACAATAAGAAGATATCATGTAGTTTTAGAAACAAATTTTATAAAACTATAATTAGGATTAGATAGATGGCATGATAGTTAGACTTAAGAGGTTGATGGGAGAACAACATTGAATTTGAAGATTTATATTGGTGGTTAAAACTTAAAATAGAGAATTTCATTGGGAGTATTATACAATAAGAATATATCATGTAGTTTTAGAGTAAATTTTATAAAACTATAATTAGGCTGGTGATGTTGTATGAATTTAAGTGTTGGAAAGTAAAAAAAGTCAGTTGATATTCTTTAATATGGATGAATGATAAAATTAAGAAGGATAAATTAATGATTGATTATATTAGAGTAATAGCTTTTATTGAAGTGTAAAAACATTTATAGTTCCTTGTTCAATTTTCTCTTTTATAAAGTGTATATTTATTTTTATGCAGTACAAATTCTATTCATTGCATGGTCTTACTTGACCGCATATAATTTTTTTCCAAAATTCCAGTTTTGGATGATCTCTAAATTATTATTTTGAGTTAGTTTTATGTGTCTTCTGATTTGCATTGAAGGAAACAAATCTTGCCTAAATAAGAGTTGAAGGATTGCATATTTTTTATCCTTTGTATGCGTTATGCAACCCATCTTAGATTTGCATTAAAGAAATTCTAGACTCCATGATGTAGAACTATATGCGAAATTGGAGATTTGCACAAAATATTTAAGAGCAATTTCAGATTCTCGTTATAAGCGATTAAAACAACAACGTAAAACAAATAAATGGTTACTTTCGCTTAGGCTAAGCTACACAAGTGACTAAGCTAGATCAAAACACATAGGAAAACTAAAACATTGCATGCGAAGTAGTTTCCAACTTAACCCTTGTTTAACAACGAGATCTAAGGCAAAGAAGTAACAAATCCTACGAATACTATTGGATGGCAACAAGTGGACACAATCTCCCGCTTTGAACAAATTCTCATGAAGAATTTGGAATTCGAAAGTAGAAGAATCAAGAAGGAGAAAGAATCACCTTCACGGAGAGACGTCGTAGAACTCCCACGTACCTTCCAATAATTGTCCGTCCAAGGTTAGAATGAATCCTTCTCGAAGGAACGTCGTGATGAGCAAGGTTAACTCACCTTCCGGATTGATCTTCCATCTCCAATCAAAGTAGGAGCTATGCCTTGAGGGGAGGGTGAAGGGAGAAAGAGAGAGAGGCGGTGGGGGAGAGTGGCCGGCGGGTTGTGAGAGAGAGGGAGGCGGCTAGGGCTAGGGGCGGCTAGGTTAGTGGAGAAGGATTTGTGTATTTCCCCAAATCTGAAATTATTTCAGATTTAAGTGAGAATGGAGGGAAAATTCCTGAATTTGAATTTCAAATAGCATGCATTAACACTCCCTTAATGGAGCATTAATGGAGGGGGGTATGAAGGGGGGCCGGCGGCATGTGTAGGTGGATGGGGTGTGGGAAAAGAGAGTTATGCGTTTCCTTATTTGATTCGCCAAATTAATTATGAAAATCTCAAATCCGCTCAAATTCAAAATTCGAAATTTGAAATCTCATTGAAAACTTTCCTAATTTGGTGTCGGCCAAATTTGGAAACTTCCACCTTGAATTTCAAAATCTGAAATTCATGGAGGTGGTAGGGGAAAGGCCGGTGATGGGTGGACGGGATGGGTGGTGGGCGGCGGAGAGGCCGGCGGCCATAGTGGTGGCCGGCGGGCTGAATGGGAGGAGGCGGGTTTCTTTGAGGAGGGGGGATTTCGGGAGGTGAGTTTACGAGGGGGATGATTTGTGGTGGTGGAGGAATAACCGGTGGTGGAAACGGAAAGTAAGCGAAGATTGAAGATGGGAAACCAAGAGCCACCGGTGGTGACTGTTGGGTACGACGGGTGGCCTCTCCTAGGCTCCACCTAGCTCTCAACCTCTCTCTCAAGCTTTTACAACTAAAGCTCCAAGAAGACTAATGCAAGAAGAAATTGTAATATCATTCATTAACCATGAAAATACAAGAAGGAGGCTATAAATAGCCCATTACAACGTCATAAAATAAAAGACTAAAATACCCTCGAGGGGCTACAAGACTCAATCCCTCAAGCAAGGGTAAAAAAGGGAAAAGTGCAGAAATAAAAAAAAAATACATCAAATAAGACGATCATACTAAAATCAAAAATACATCGGGTAAATCGTGGCCGTAGATCTACGGCCACGTAGATGGTAGACTTTCCAACTGATGTCCCCATCATTCTCCCGGGGTGGGAGAAAACTCGACTCCGTCGAGTAAGAGTCTCTCTTGTAAAGCTCCAAAGCATCTGGGTCTATCCGCTGCAGCTCCTCGCGGTCTATCCACGTGTCCTCCGATTCAGGTTTTCCTCTCCACCTGATCAAATACCTTCTCCTTCCTCCTTCTTTTGTAGAGATAATGTCATCACTCAAAACTGTGTCCACTTTATCAGCCATGGGTGGTTTGGGAATGGTAGGAAGGGGGGGGGGAATTTGGGTTTTCCAGTGGTGGGGTTATATCAGGCTGTTGCGAAAATGGGTTGGGTGGATTGAAATCAGGGCCTTCATAAGCCACTAGATCCTCAATGTTAAAGGTCGGGTTGATGTTGAAATCCTCAGGGAGGTCTACCACATATGCATTGTCATTAATTTTCCTTAATATTTTGAAGGACCCAGCACTCTTGGCGTGTAGTTTCTTAACGGTTCCTTGTGGGAACCGTTCCGGACGGATCCGCACCATCATGAAGTCACCTACTTTAAAAGTTTTAAATCGTCGTTTTAAATCAGCATATAACTTGTAATCTTTGTTGCTCTTTTCAATATTTTGTGCAATTTCCTTATGCAGTTCATGCAGATGTGATGCAAATGCAGATGCAGACTCAGAAATCCTATACCTAGAACTCATAGGAATCAAATCTAAAGGTTGTTTAGGTTTAAACCCGTATACAATCTCAGAAGGACTTAGACCCGTGGTTCAGTTGACAGAATTATTGTACGCAAACTCAGCAGTGGGTATGATAGTGTCCCAGTCTCTAATATGATCCCCAACCAAAGAACACAGTAAGTTTCCCAAATTTCTGTTAACTACTTCTCTCTGACCATCCGTTTGTGGGTGAAAGGCAGTGGAGAACTGTAGCTTAGTACCCATCTTCATCCACAGGGTTTTCCAGAAGTAACTTGTGAACTTAACATCTCGATCCGATACAATGGTTTTGGGTAAACCATGCAAGTGGACAACCTCATTAAAATAAAGCTTGGCAATGTGAGAGGCATCGGATGTTTTGGAACAGGGGAGGAAATGAGCCATTTTGGAAAATCGATCTACGACTACGCATATGGCATCATTCCTTCGCAGTGTCTTTGGCAGGCCTAAAATAAAATCCATACTGACGTCTTGCCAAGGACAACTAGGCACAGGTAACGGAGTGTAAAGCCCAGTGTTCTGCTTACGTTGCTTGGCTAATTGACACGTGTGACACCTAGCAACCATTCTACCAACATCTCTCTTAAGGCTTGGCCAAAAGAAACGGTATTCAACGGCCTCAATCGTCTTATCTCTCCCAAAATGTCCAGCGAGGCCCCCAGTGTGAAGTTCCCATACAAGAAATTCCCTAAGGGAAGTGCGAGGTATACAAAGCCTTTGGGCTTTGAAAAGGTACCCATCATCCAAAAGGAAATCGTCCACGAGGCGGGTGCTGCCCGTGGACAGGGAAGAGTAAATTTCTTTGAAGTCTGGGCACTCAAGATAATCCATCTTCATCTGATCAAAACCCACGACTTCCGCTCTCAACTCAAGAGTAGTCATCATCCGACGGCTGAGAGCGTCAGCAGCCTTATTCTCGACCCCTGCCTTGTGCCTAAGAGTGTACGTGTACTCCTGAAGAAACTCTACCCATCGGCCATGTTGGGCATTAAGTTTCTTTTGAGAATTGATGTATCTCAAAGCCTCGTGATCCGAAAAGATGACGAACTCTTGCGGGAGCAAGTAATGCCGCCAGTAGCGAAGGGATTGGATCACGGCGTAGAATTCCTTATCGTAAGTGGAGTAACGCTGCCTAATATCATTCAGCTTCTCGCTGAAATAGGCTACCGGGTGACCCTCCTGGGAGAGGACTCCCCCAATTCCGACCCCCGAAGCATCACAGGTCACTTCGAAGACTTTAGAGAAGTCGGGGAGTCTCATCACTGGGGCTTCCACCATTCGTTTCTTAATCTCATCGAATGCTCTGGTGGCAGCCGGGGTCCAATGAAAATCACTCTTCTTAAGACAACCAGTGATAGGAGATACTATGGTGCTGAAATTTCGGATGAATCTCCTATAGAAGGTAGCTAACCCGTGGAAGCTGCGAACTTCCCGGATGTTCTGAGGAACGGGCCAGTCAACTATGGCTCTAACCTTCTCGGGGTCAGCAGAAACACCTTGTGCAGATACAATAAAGCCTAGAAAGATGACTTGGTATACAAGGAAAGTACATTTCTTAGGATTGACATAAAGCTGTTCTTTCCTCAAGACATCACAAACTTGCCTAAGGTGGTCAAGGTGCTGATCAACGGAATGGCTATAGATAAGAATGTCATCAAAATAGACGACAACAAACTTACCCATAAAGGGGCGCAACACCTGAGTCATCACCCTCATAAAAGTGCTAGGGGCATTACTCAGTCCAAAGGGCATGACTAACCACTCATAAAGGCCATCTTTCGTTTTGAACGCGGTTTTCCACTCATCACCGGGTCGGATCCGGATCTGGTGGTATCCACTCTTAAGATCAATTTTGGAGAATAAAGTTGCACCTGTCATCATATCGAGCATGTCATCGAGCCTTGGAATAGGGAATCGATATTTGACGGTGATCTTGTTGATAGCACGGCTATCAACACACATTCTCCAAGTTCCGTCCTTCTTAGGTGTGAGAAGGGCCGGCACCGCACAGGGACTAAGACTCTCCTTAATGAAACCTCGCTGCAGTAACTCGTCAACCTGCTTCTTAAGCTCGACATGTTCCGAGGGGTTCATGCGGTAGTGGGGCAGGTTTGGTAGGGAGGCTCCAGGGACGAAGTCTATAGCATGCTGAATGTCTCTAAGCGGTGGTAATTGATCTGGGAAATCATCGGGAAAGACATCAGCATACTGTCCTAAAATTGGCTGTACCTCCTCAGGAATGGGCTCGTCAGATTCAGTGGAAATCTCACGGCCAACTAAGGAAAACAGAGGGGCGCCTTGGGAAACTTCAGTAATCAGAACCTTGGCGGTGACAAGGTTCACGCCCTTTTTGGATTTGGCTGGGTTGGATTTTGTGTTATCCGTAACCCGGGGTTGTGATGGCAAGAGCTTAATCTTTTTGCCCACATGTTCAAACACGCAGGTGTTTGAACGACCATAAATGTGGACATCGTTATCGTAGATCCAGGGGCGACCTAGCAAGATTTGTCCAACATTCATGGTCAACACATCGCACCAGACATTCTCCTTATAAGTGGCAAAGGAGATGGGTACGTGGCTTCGTTCCTTCACCTCCAAGGCGTTGGAGTTGACCCACGATACCTTATACGGGTTGGGGTGAGGAACGGCAGACAGACCTAATTAGGATACCATGCTGGAGGAAACAACATTAATGCAACTACCACTATCCACTATGACTTTACAGTTTTTGTCTTTGATTTTGGTGTAGGTATGGAAAATTGTGGTCCTACGCCAGTCATCAGTGGGTGTCGGGTGTGAGAGTGCACATCTCACCACGCAGATGGGAGAGGTATCCGACTGTCGAAGGCAACTGAGGACCGTAGTGTCGTCGTCCTCCTCGAAGTATTCGCCTTCTTCTTCAACTTGGTGGACCTGATCAACCTCGGGCTCGAGATCGTCCTCAGTTACTTCCTCAACGATCGAAACCTTGTAAGGACTGGAGCACTGAGAAGCGATATGCCCATACCCCTGACATCGAAAGCACATGGTCCCGGGACTGGACCGAGGGGCATCCGTGGTGGGAGGCTTACTTCTAGAGTCAGATCTAAGTGCAGGTGGACCCGTGGGTGGTCGGGTCGTGCTCCCCGGAGTAGGTTGTGAAGCAGGAGGGTGCGAGGTGGAACTACCGGCTGGTCTATATGAAGGTCTAGAGTCATGAGATCGACTCGGGTGCTGAGAACGGGATTCCTCTAGATCAAGCACTAGGCTGTAGGCATTCTCCAGAGTAGTGATGTTCCGGGCAAAAAGTTCGTTGCGTAAATCTTCCCGCAGTCCGGTACGAAACATCGACAAAATTTGCGCGGGGGTGGTTGAGGTCTCCCCTTTGCAACGAATCAGGTAATCATCGAAGGAGGCAATGTAATCCTTAACGGGTTTGCTTCCTTGGGTAAGTCGGTTCCACCTGTCAAGGAGTCTAGGGAAGTAAGAAGGAGGTAGGTACTTCTGCTTAAGTTCACGTTTCATGGACGCCCAATCAGTAATGGGGTATTCGTTGTGGGACTCCCTAAGACTTTCTAAGTTCGACCAGAATTGGCTAGCCCTTCCAATAAGCTTCATCTCCGCGAACCTAACCTTTCTAGCTTCAGAAATGTTATACCACTTGAAGAAGCTATCCATACCTTTGATCCAATCAAAGAAGAGTTGTGGATCTAAGGTGCCATCGAAAGTGGGTGCTTCTACCTTGATATTCTTCATCAAGTGTATGTCGGGGTCATGGCTGGTGTCGTGTATGTAATGAGGATTTCGATACGGGGCACGTGGGGGCTCATCATCTTGAAAAGTATCATCCCCATACATGGAAGGTGGCCTAGAAGGTGTGTAGAGGGGTGCTTGGTTCCTACCTCATTCTAGGTTATCGAACCGATCAGTTGTCTGTCGCCGAAGTTCCGCTAGGTCAAACTGGTTTTCCTTAAGTTGCTGACTCATCGCGCCCATTTGACCTACCAACAGGTCTAAAGTCCTGCTAAGTTGTTCCGGGTCCATTTCTAAACACTAAGGGGTACTTAGAGGGTTTTCTAGGAAGTGGACAGCAACCTACAGCAGGGAAAAACACTCTATCGGGACTCTAAATGGTGCTGGAAACTCATGGACAGCAAACTACAAAGAAGGGTTAAGGTTCTAAATGCAAATGCTGAAGTGGGGAAGTGATTGACAACACTTAGGCACCTAAACGGTGAACCTACAGCACACTATATGTTGCAGGAAACAATGTGGACAGCCACTAAACAAAGTGCAAAGTGAATCCTAGACAACTAGACGAGTTAAAACCAAGAGGGCAGCAAAATAAAACTCAAAACCAACACTTATTGCTCACTAAATGCATGCAGAATTTTCTGGACAGCAAGTGTAAGTGACGATTAAAATGTTTTTATAGATGTTATGCATGCCAAAATAGTTATGCAAGCCTAATTAATAGCTTAGGATGAATTCTAGCACAAGTATCGCATGCTAGCCATGCTCTGATACCAAGATGATGTAGAACTATATGCAAAATTGGAGATTTGCACAAAATATTTAAGAGCAATTTCAGATTCTCGTTATAAGCGATTAAAACAACAACATAAAACAAATAAATGGTTACTTTCGCTTAGGCTAAGCTACACAAGAGACTAAGCTAGATCAAAATACATAGGAAAACTAAAACATTGCATGCGAAGTAGTTTCCAACTTAACCCTTGTTTAACAACGAGATCTAAGGCAAAGAAGTAACAAATCCTACGAATACTATTGGATGGCAACAAGTGGACACAATCTCCCGCTTTGAACAAATTCTCATGAAGAATTTGGAATTCGAAAGTAGAAGAATCAAGAAGGAGAAAGAATCACCTTCACGGAGAGACGTCGTAGAACTCCCACGTACCTTCCAATAATTGTCCGTCCAAGGTTAGAATGAATCCTTCTCGAAGGAACGTCGTGATGAGCAAGGTTAACTCACCTTCCGGATTGATCTTCCATCTCCAATCAAAGTAGGAGCTATGCCTTGAGGGGAGGGTGAAGGGAGAAAGAGAGAGAGGCGGTGGGGGAGAGTGGCCGGCGGGTTGTGAGAGAGAGGGAGGCGGCTAGGGCTAGGGGCGGCTAGGTTAGTGGAGAAGGATTTGTGTATTTCCCCAAATCTGAAATTATTTCAGATTTAAGTGAGAATGGAGGGAAAATTCCTGAATTTGAATTTCAAATAGCATGCATTAACACTCCCTTAATGGAGCATTAATGGAGGGGGGTATGAAGGGGGGCCGGCGGCATGTGTAGGTGGATGGGGTGTGGGAAAAGAGAGTTATGCGTTTCCTTATTTGATTCGCCAAATTAATTATGAAAATCTCAAATCCGCTCAAATTCAAAATTCGAAATTTGAAATCTCATTGAAAACTTTCCTAATTTGGTGTCGGCCAAATTTGGAAACTTCCACCTTGAATTTCAAAATCTGAAATTCATGGAGGTGGTAGGGGAAAGGCCGGTGATGGGTGGACGGGATGGGTGGTGGGCGGCGGAGAGGCCGGCGGCCAGAGTGGTGGCCGGCGGGCTGAATGGGAGGAGGCGGGTTTCTTTGAGGAGGGGGGATTTCGGGAGGTGAGTTTACGAGGGGGATGATTTGTGGTGGTGGAGGAATAACCGGTGGTGGAAACGGAAAGTAAGCGAAGATTGAAGATGGGAAACCAAGAGCCACCGGTGGTGACTGTTGGGTACGACGGGTGGCCTCTCCTAGGCTCCACCTAGCTCTCAACCTCTCTCTCAAACTTTTACAACTAAAGCTCCAAGAAGACTAATGCAAGAAGAAATTGTAATATCATTCATTAACCATGAAAATACAAGAAGGAGGCTATAAATAGCCCATTACAACGTCATAAAATAAAAGACTAAAATACCCTCGAGGGGCTACAAGACTCAATCCCTCACGCAAGGGTAAAAAAGGGAAAAGTGCAGAAATAAAAAAAAAATACATCAAATAAGACGATCATACTAAAATCAAAAATACATCGGGTAAATCGTGGCCGTAGATCTACGGCCACGTCGATGGTAGACTTTCCAACTGATGTCCCCATCACTCCAAGATGTCCTACATCAGATGAAAATACCAAAATGGCATGAAAAATCATTTAAAAGTATGAGTGCACAGTTTAAATTTAAAAAAGCATAAAACATTTAAAAACCTAGAATTCTCTTTTAAGTCCAAAAATCAATTATGCATGTTACTCATCCCTTATCGTACACATTGTATCTAACTTTTTGAATATGTTAGATTTCGTCGGTGGCATGAATAGAATTTTTTTTTATATCTAAAAACTGGAGAGAAAGAGATATTCTCGACAAATAATCTTAGATTAAAATATCACTTTTTTAGTGAAGTGTTGTCTTTAAGGAATCTCTTTACGATCGAGAAAACTTCAACAATTTGTTTATCATTTTTTGCTGCCTTGCCATTGAGACGACCATGTTTTGCATCTTTAAGTTTTACACTCCTACTATTGTGGCACTTAAATTCTGGATGATTCTCTAACAAGAAAAGCTATTTTCATTTCTTTTGTATTTCTACTTCAGTTTGAAATCAGTATTTTAGTTGGTTTTACCACAAATTAAAGCCTGAAAGGCAAATCAAGTTCAGTAAGCACGAATCAAGTTGTTGGGAAGAGTTAATGCATGCAATACTACCCTGCATTTGTAAAGAATCTTTTTCCTCGAAATTCTAGATTGATTCCATATGCCATATTTCTCATATTATCATCCAAGTTTTGAGCAAAAAGCCAAAAGCCCTCCAGTACAATCGTTACCATCAGTTTTTCATGTCCTAGATTGCTTTATGACTTTAATTTTGCCTTATTGTATTCCACTCCACATTTATTTATTTAAGATTTCCATGATACCGCAAAATATCAGCCTCTGTAGATAATGGCTATATCAATGTACTTAGTCAACAGTCCTTTGTTTAGGCATTCCATTTAAGCTCTTATGGTGCTCAGCGAAGAATACTCCATTGTTGTTTTACTAGCTGAAATTGTATTGCTTACAATTTAGATGTGATTCTTCCCCTAAAATGATTAATATTCTTAATACTCAACCTAAAATATATTTGCAATCTTTACAAGCCACCCTTAGTTCTCAAACTAGATGGTTCTACCGCATTACATTGTGAGGGAAGGAGCCAATTCCAGGATGTTGCTGGTGAATGGCAGTGTCTAAGGCTTCGTTTGGTGCAGCTTTTGTACTGCTTCCTAAAACGACTTTTTAGGATAAAATTTTCTAATTCAAGAAATTTTTGTACTAGAAATCTGTTTTAGAAAGCAACAAAAAAAAATGTCCCAAACGAAGTCTAAATCTGTAGTATATTTTTGTATGTGCTAGTCATGTTCTGTTAGCATATTGCAGCTGTGCTAGAGTTATCCAGTTATGCTAACTTTTGTAAGTAATCTGTCAATTTATCTTGATATGATTTGAATCTGTTATTAATAGGTGATATATTGTGCTACCTCTTGGTTGTTTTACTTAAAGTCATTTTCTTCAACTTCGATGAATCAATTACGAGCCATTTTCTTAATAGTCTTTAATTAAGGAAATCTTGAAGGTTGTTAATATCCTATATGATGTGTTCATGTTTCAACATTTACATCTGTGCGCATGAAGCAATAAATCATTAATCTCACACAATATCAAACTTCTTAACCAATTTTATTTAGATAATCAGATATATTCTTACTTCTGCAATTTTGACTTTCTACTTCAGAGTTCAGAAATCACTCTAGTTCCTTTGAAGGTTAATATTTCATACGCTTTTGTTCTTTTCAGGTATGGTAGCTTCCCTAACTAATGAGAGCGCAACTAGCAAATCAGTTTACTTCTCGCACTGCACATCAGAGATGATATTTATAACTCATCTGTTAGCAGAAGAACCTGAGAGGCTTGCTGGTCCCTTACTAGCTGATACATATGTTACACTGTTAAAAGGTCGAAATGCATGGTATGGCCAGATGTTGGCCAAGGGTGATTTGAGTCCTGACATGGGTGATAGCATCAAAGGGAAAGGGATGATCCAGGTTTTCTTCTCAACTCTTATTATGGCTTCATTTGGGACAGCTTTTTTGTTGCTTTTAAAAACAGTTTTTTAGTAAAAAATTGTTTTAGGAAGCATTAAGAAAGCCGTCCCAAACGAAGCCTAACTCTTCTTTGTTTGTTAGGTACTGGGATAAAAATACTAGTTTTGAATGTAAGTGATATGAAGTAGGCCTGTCAAATGTCAGGTTCAGATAGTGCTGATCTTGACTTAGATTCGATCTGAAAAGCTTCTGGATTGGGTCAGAGTTGATATGGATATGTTGTTGGATTAAATCATTTTATTGGTTTTTTGTTTTATGATTTTATGCGAGCTATCTGAAAGTTGTATGGATACTTCATTGTCGCCCTTGTTTAACTTTGCAGGGTGTCTCTGCAGTGGGTGCTTTTTATGCGCTTCTTAGTCAACCCAGTCTAAGTATTATGCGGCCTGATCAAAACAAGCCTGTTGTTCCTGTCGAGCTATGCCCCATCCTCAAGACTCTCTACAAAATTTTAATAAAAAGGTTTGTCCTATTTCTTCACCTTTCTTACTTCTATGATGTTACAGAAGTAGCATATTCAAATATATTATATGAGTAAATTATCAGTGTTATCTAGGCCTATTATGTGTGTCCATTTTAGTCCTAGACTTTTTTAGCTGTTTGATTAGTCCCTCAATTCACTATATTTGAATCAATTTGGTCCTACGGGCAACTTCACCATTCCTATGGATAGAAATTGGAGCGAAGCGTTTCATTATGGCAGCATGTATTTTTCCCATGAATCGGTTTCGTTTGGGAGGGCTTTTTTACTGTTTCTTAAAGCAGCTTTGTACTACAAAAAATTTAATTTTTGTACTAAAAAGATGCTTTAAGAACCTTAACAAAAGCCATCTCAAATGAAATCTTAATATCAGGTCAAACTAACATGATTGATCTTGAAAAGTCCAAAATTCTCCTATGAAAAACTTCCCTTTCAGCAATTTTTGTCCAAAGAAATGACACGGTTGACGGGGTAATATGAAATTGGCGGACTAAGTTGAACATTTGATGCCTAAAAATATATAAAAACTATTTTAATCATTAACTTTCTATTATGTCATACAATCGGAGTTCATCTTGCTTTAAAGTATACATAGCTTAAGGTCCATCTCTTGTTCACTACAAGAAAACTTAGAAATAAAACAAACTCATTATTTTTCCCAAGACTTAACCTTGATTTGTTTCTTCAGGGAGGTGTCAGTGCAGGCTATTCTTCAAGCACTGAGAGATGAGACAATGAATGATCCTCGTGAAAGGATTGAGATTGCACAGAGCCATGCTTTCTACCGCCCATCTCTGCTTAGCAAATCTTAAATGCTCTTGCTGCTACTGCTACCACTGCTGTGAATTAGGTTTCGTTTGGTACGGCTTTTTTACTACTTTAAGCAGCTTCATAGTACAAAAAATTTAATTTTTTTTACTAAAAAGTTGCTTTAAGAAATAGTAAGAAAGCCGTCCCAAACGAGACCTTAGGAGTCCCGTCCGAAAAGTACAACTCTTGCTGATCTGAATCCTACCATAGGCTTCCTCATAAGCACTTTCTGCAAACTCTCTGATCTCCATTGTGTGCGAAATTTTGGTTTTTTAATGTAAGTTAATATACTTCTAAAACTGGTTTCCATTTATTATTATGAGTGAGTAGTGCTTCTTTGAAGGCCAAAGCTCAAGCATACAAATAAGGGTGGATGAATTGGGTGGTGTTAATTATGGCTTTGTTATAGCACTGAATGAAATTGTTTTCTTAGCACAAATTTGGATAATATTTTCATGAGTTTTCCTTTAAGCTTTTTGTTGCTTATTTTTTCAGAAATAATTTGTAAAATTTTATAAGTATATGGATCAAGCTGTCCACATTTTAATGCGATTATGATGATTTTATTAAAGAATATGCTGATTTTTTTCTATTAAACAATTGTAGTACAGATTGTTGCTGAATTCTTGTTGCTCATGTACAAATTATTTTGATTTTATGCACTTGGGTTTTGAGAATGGATTAATTATTCTGCGCAGATGCTGAACGCCGTCCAGAGATTAACCAGAATGTATCACGTTGCCCTTTCGCTCAGTATTGCGGCTCGATACCGCTGACGTTGTGCATTTTTAAATATATATTTTTTTTCAGATACTGTGTAGTGGTCATCTTAGAGTATAACTTATTGATATATTCATATAAATATATATATATATATATATAATGAAATTCAATATGCTCATTTGTCACATCTTATAATAAAATATTTAAGGATGTGATGGATGCAAAAAAATTATGATTTTATTTTTTTATAGAATATGAAATATCAAATATTAGTTGTTCCATGCGATTTAAATATGCTTATTCATATCTCTAATATATAGCCTAAAAAAATTGTAATAATCAAGCTATTATATGTTTAACAAAAGCAAGTAGGGTTTTTTTTTAGTATTTGGATGAAAGTTTGACAAATAGAGATATAAGAGTGAGAATTTTGTAAATAAATGATATTTGAATGTTATTAAAAGAAATTTATCCTTATTTCATTATGTCATGGTTAGTAATGGAGATCTAAGTTATCTAAATTATAAACAAACTTATGAAAAATTTTCTTTGCAGGATATCAGAGGTTTGCTCATTATGTTTTCTTAAATTACAAAATGTTTGCTGATATTTTACAATATAATATTTTATGTTTAATAAAATAATTATTTATTTGTTGATCTACGTAGCTCACAACAAGCCAAATCTAAATCAGAGCGATTTTTTCTGTTCAGACTCCACACGGAATAATTGCTCTTGAGAAATTATTAAGTGCGGAGTTTGGACGGGGTGAGCTGTCCGGATTTGCTGCATATTTATTGATTATTTGATGTGTATTTATGAATACTCAGTAAATACTCAATAAATACTCAGTTGTGAGTATTACTAAGTATTTTGTGAGTATTTGCTAAGTACTTTTTGAGTATTTGCTGATTTATTATGTACTTATTGAATATTTGTTGAATATTTACACAGTAAATAAGCAACAATCCCATCTTTCTTTCGTCCGGACTCTAAATAATCTCTCAACTTGCAGCTTTTCCTGTGAAAAATTTATTCTGTGCGGAAGTGGAATTCGTCTGGATACCTAAACCCGCGGCTTAGTATCCCTTGATATCGCGGTATTGAGTGTCTATACCGCTTGGTACCGAGTGTCAGTTCCGCTCGGTAGCGAGGCTCGGTATTGCTAACGAGACTCATTCTGATTGGTATCCGAATATAGAGCTACGTTCTGCAACAGCAAATAATAATCTCTCCTTCCCGTGCCTGTGCTAAATCGAATCTCACGACCCATCGGACATTCCCCTGTCGACAGGCTATTCGACCTCTTGCATAAGCCGCAAGCCAAATTCAAATCCCTGCTCCTCACACAGCTGTTCCGACACCTAACTGAAGCTTAAGCTTGCATTTTTTTTAATTAACCTAGTTATTTATTTGTTTACTAATATCATCATTATTGTCAAAATTATAATTATCATTATTAGTTATGAGTATAACAATAATAATTACTATTATTAATGTTATTTATGTGTTATGATTATTATTAATACTATTTCAAAAAAAAGAGAGCGATACCCAAGAAAAAAATTTTAGAGAGAAAAAGAAAGATAAGTTCAAAAATAAAAAAAGAGGGAGAAAGAGAGAGGGAAGATCTCAAATAAAAAAAGAAGAAGAAAGAAGACGGAAGAGATTTGTGTTTCAATGCACCATTGTTGTTATAATTCTCAAACTCAAAAGGCTCAAACCCCGCATTCAGCTCTCGCGGTGAGCTAGAGGACTCTCTATACGCGTTGTCGTAGCACGATAGGAGGGAGTCTGGTGCGACGCTTACGACGATGCGGGTAGGCCCTATGCACTCTCTCCTAGCATGGTGGGGACACTTGTAAGTACTCGTACGCATCTCAGTACCAGCAAGGAAAGCAATTGCCCATTGTCAAAACAGGTACTTCGAAGACCCATACGTGCTCTTGTAGCATGGTGTGATTGAAGACCACGGCCGCGATGTCGTCCGACACTTACCATACACACTCTCGTAACGTGATGAGATGGCCCGACTACTGAAATTTCCTCTAAACGGGAGAGACGCTGGGAGGGTGTCGAAATTCAGAGAACAGAGGACCTGAATTTGAACTAAGTGCATGGAACTTGACTTGAACGATTAACAAGAACATGAGCTTGAATTAAACTCGAACGACAGGGAACTAGACCTAAAATCTAAAATTAAAATCCATGAATCATGAAAGTGATGTAATTAAATGTAAAAGAACAAGCATATGACTTGTGCTGGATAAAACTTTGAGCATAATTCGCTTACAAGCAATGAGCAGCAGGACTCAAGGATGACTTGTGATCTAATTGCAAGCAAACACACAAAATTCAATAATAAATATTGCAAACTACATATGAATAGTAGTAGTCGGTGCATAGCATTTACATCAATCATGCCAGCGAATACACTATCTACTTGCAAGCAATGGTAGATGATCTATCACGTGTGTGATAGCCAGCATACAAGTAAATATAGCAACCTGCCAATCAATATGCATGGGAAAATCATTAGCAAATGCGGTTCACCTGGTAGTCAGCATTAGTGTGTAGATGAATATGCCAATCCATCTGTGGACAAATGCGGTTCAACCTATCCACTTAGTGCAGCTTGTTGTGATGCACACATTGACTTTATCCACAAGCAAATGTAAGAGACTTACCATGCACACAGTGGTTCACCTGCAAGCGATGAAAATCATATGCATGAAGAAATTGGTGGTGAATGTAGCTCAACTAACAGTCAACACCAAATTACTAATTGGCATGCAAGAAATGGAAAACGATATATTACAAGGAGGGATCCTTTGTGAATGTGAACACATAACACATCATCTACGAGCAAATGCAACATATCTTCAATGCAAAAAAAAAAACACTTACAAGATGTTGTGGCCAAAGGCAATGAATATGGCAGCACCTTCACAATAAGCAACCATGTAATGGTAGCTAAATACACTGGTCCTTTACAAGCAAAATCATACGATACACAGCAAATACGAGCAACTATAGGGCAATGTAGGAGACCCTTAACGTATGTAGTGCTTTATCTACAAATAAACACAAAAAGAGCTGCAATGAATATAAACACTTACTAGCAATGCCGAAAGATATGCGGCAAATACAAGCCCCTACGAGCAGTTGTAGAAGACCCACTATATGCACCATATGTTATCTGCAACCAGACAGTAGATAGTACACAACAAATGCAAGCATTCACAAGCCATAGCAAGAGACTTGTTAGTGCATGATAGGCTACCTATAAGAACTAACAGGAAAAAACCATATTGCAACATCATGCCATTGGATCTGCAACATCCATGCAAGCTGATATAAGACGTTTACAAATCTCACTGAAAAAAACGTCATGCCACTGGATCCATAACATGTACACAAACAGACAAAAGATGTCTGCTAATCATAATACACAACATATTAGTAAAAACAATGCGCAGAAGATGAAGTGAGCTAAACTGCACTGACAACGCGTAATAAGTAAAGTACAACACCACGCTACCTGATCTGCAACATACATACAAGCGAACAGAAGGCGTGTGCAAATTCTCAAGTGAAACCCTGCACATCTCTGATCTACAGGAAACAACAAAAAACTCATGACATAGCGCCACACCATTAGATCCACAATATTCATACAAGCAGATAGAAGGCATCTACGATCTTCTAAATGTAGTGTTGTGCACAACCAAATGTTGATCATTCACATGGCTGATCATCGTCAAATATGTTAAAATGCACACTAAATATCTACATGGGCATCGACAAGTGTGTTATACTTATATACATGACGTCTAAGGATGCTATACAGGTCAAAAAAATAATGAACCTAGGTTCGGGTCCAAGCCTCCTATGTGAACAGATAAGAGTCATCACAATTTAAAGTATCGAACAAATAAATATATGGTTGTGGCATCAACCGAGATAATTATTTTATACATTCAAATTATGTCTTTAAGGCCTATTATAAGAAAAATTCATTAATAGACGATATAAAGCTAGCAATGAACCTAACCATCTGTCAACAATTAGATAGAGTCGATAATGTTCAATAGATAAATAAAATAATGTTCAATAGACACAAGGCGTCTGAGGATGTTGGGCTAGCCAAATGATAATTCCAAATTCGATCCCAATCCTTCTAGGAGAGAGTAGATAGGAGTTGACATGATTAAACTATCAATCAAATAGATATTTCTTTTAATACTTCCATATTATGCCTTCAAGGCTGATAACTAGAAAAATTCACTAAATAAAGGCATAAAACCTACAATGAACCTGATCCTCTATCGGCAAACAAACAGAGTTGACAGGATTCAATCAATAAAATGCAATTGCCCATAAATACCTTGATGATGGCTGTGTTGAACATAGATCTCAACCGGAGGGGTTAACTCCAAATATTTATGAAGACTTCCCAAATGCCCATGAAAACTCAAAATTCCAAAAAAACCAAAATTAAAAATATTTAAAATTGAAATTAATTAACAAATGCTTAAAGCAAAATTCATCCACCATTCACAATAATTTGTTGAAGTGGACAAATTTGAAAATTACTCAGCTCACAAAAAATTAATGTATGGTTGAGAATATCACTAGCATTTATTCTCAAATAATCTCATACTAGTAAGGATGTTACATTGATCCTCTAATTGACAGGTTGGCCTAATGGCTCTGCAAAGAACCCGTGGTTTGGCCAGATTGCTTCCACGTGGTTAACGATTTCGACCGCGACCCTCTGACCTAGTTTTTTAGTCCAACATTCCACTATAATACGATTACGGTCATAGCCCGTATGCTCCCCAATGACTTTAAATCATTGAGATGTGAATCAATAGGATATAACCGATAGGACACAAAACCCTTTATTAGCTAAGGTAGATTTAAATTTATCCTCTTAGACAAATACTTATCTCATATCTACAAGGTACTCTTGGACGAAGCAACTCATGACTACTAACAAGGATCCTTCTATAAGGTTGGGTCAACTACCTCCTCTGACTAAGTAGACTAGGAAAAATGATAGCCCGAGATGATGGAACATGATGGCCCGAGATGACGGAATCATGAGATCTTGATCGGGCTCATCATCACTCCTCCCACCCCCACCATTCGCTTTAAGTGCAAGATGACCCATTTCTAATTTTAAATATTAAATTTTCAACAACTAAACCTGTGCTGCTACTATACATCAGATACCACATATTCTCTATGTATCTGTTTTGATGACTAGCCTTAATTGAAAGTTCTCTCTCACTATCGGGAGAGGTAATTAACTATAGGGGATTGCTCCTATAAGAAACCTGAACTCAAATTTAAAGTCCTCTCAAAATGAGGGCGAAATCTCTAGGTAATGTCTTATTTCAAACCCAATATGCCTTTTGAAAATTTACCTTGAAACTTAATTCGTTAAAACTCTCTTGAAAGCAGGGGAGGCTAGGGTGCGAATTTTCAGAGCTCACATTATTATTTTTCTTTATTGGAATTTTGCAAATATAACAATTTTCTCGTACTGCATGAGGAAAAAAATGTATTGATATATAAATTTAAAGAAGTATAAAGCTAAAATTTAAGCATCATTTTGCCATTATTTCCAAATCAGAAATGCACATCCAAATAATATCTTTATAAGCACAATATACAATTAAAAAAAAAAGATTTGTAATGGGTAGTTCAAAACAATAAAAAGGTTATCATTTGTCATTATTCAAAATGAATTAATTAGATGAGAATATAAAACTAATATCATAGAATTAGGAAGAAAAAACGGATAGAATTAAGATATGAAGGACATAAGTTCAAAATATTTTGAAAAAAAATACAGGACCGAATGAAGATGAAAATTTATGGAGCCTACATCCGAATTGTTGGGATAAATCTAATGATGATTCTATAGTTGGACTTGGATGTCTTTAATCTCATAAAAAGATTTCAATGATCTGGCTTTCTGGAAGAAACAATACAGGCCAGAACACAAAAGCATAAGCTATTGAACTCACAAAGCAAATGGAGACTGAAGAAATGTTGATATAACAATACAGCAACAAGCAAAATACTTATATGTTGCAATCAACAACATCAAACTTCACCTAAAAGGACTACTTTTCTCCCAGCTTACCAAGGACCTTTCAGAGTCAATGCTAAAGTGTTTTGCAGAGCCTGAATTGCCTCTCAACCTTGGTGATCTTTGATGATTCAAAGGAGTCTTTACAAATGGCAACGGTGAAAGAAGTTTGTCTTTGTTGAGACTGCAAGGATCAGATGAATTCAAAATTCCCTGTCGCTGTTTCGGTGTGCTTGCTGATCTGAACTTTGCCTTTGTTGAAGCTGTGGATGCCATGTAGCTTGGAAAATAAGGCGAGCTTGAGAAAAAATCATCATCCTTTGATTGGGCTCGTTCGGATCGGTTAAAAGATCTCCTTGCCTGATACACGACCTCAAACTCTTCAGTTTTTCCTTTATGCTCAGATGGTGATTCTGAAGCAAGAAGCTGTTGATTTCGGGCAATTCGGTCTCGGCATTGTAATGGTGAAACCTCATGGATGTCCTTATCTTGAGGTTGGGAGTCAAACCAGCTCCAGTTTGCATGTCGAGTGTTGGTGTTTAACTCATTATCCGATATAGGTGTTGTTGGATTTGCAAAATGTCTCCTCTCCTGGTGAAGAATTAGGAATGCAACAGTGATGAACAAATTAAATTATTCAAATTTAATGCAAATTTGATGAAAAGTTGCTTACTTGATATGTAGATGCATAGTCCAATGCTCTCTCTCGCTTGAAGGCAGCTTCTTGACGTTTTCTTAGAAGAGAAATGATTTCGTCCTTTGACAACATGCTGCCATTCCACATTCTGTCACTATGCTGAAGAAATAGATTGAAATATGGTGTTTAATCTTGAAATGACTTCAAATTGCTATTAAATAGGATTCTACATAGTGATGAGCTTCATATGATAATAGGTTAACTGAGGGAAAGCAATGAATAATTAATTGTATTGCGCTGTTGAGGAATAGGAATTTGGAGCAGTTCTGGGTATGCCAAAACTAACTGCTGAAAACAATGTGAAGTACACAAAAGAAACAAAATCACAAAGTAAACATAGAGGATATATAGATTTTACGTGATTCTTTTAAATATTAGAATGCTGAAGTAGACATAAGAGAGTAGAAATTATTATATTCCCACAAAATATACCATTATTTCATAGGATTTTAGTTTCATGTAAACAGGGAAAAAATCTATAGGGATGAGCATTCTTAGTTGGGAAATGGATAAACCTAATTTAATCATCAAGAGTGAAGAAAATTAGAAATTAGAGAAGAAGACCAACGTATGTGTTTATCTAATTGATAGCTACATCTTATTACTATGATCTGATTGTAGAGAATAACAACCCTATTTTCTCTTTTACAAACATAAGAAGATTCTACTCTCTATACAAACTTGTTATGTGTGGAATCTGATTGTGTTGATCAATCTTTTTATTCTGTTGTCTTGGATCTCAAAGCTTGTCGTATTTACTGGAGGGTGCGGGGGGTGTGCGAGGGGATTAATTTGCTTGGTTCGGGTGCAAAGCACCCGAAAGTTTTTTTCCCGTCCAACGCCTCGGCGCTGCGTATTTGTGCACCTCGACACTGTGTTCTCGAGCGCCCCATCGCTGAAAGACAGAGAGCAGAACGTCGCAGTATTATAGATATGACACTTCAACGGTGCAAGATAGAGGCTTTAGCGTCGTAGCGCCCCAATCTGGCTCCACAGTGCTGTGGGACGGATTAGATGATTTTCTTTTTCATTTTTTTTAGGGTTGCATCGCTTGGGGTTATTTTACTTGGCTTTCTCTTGTATTTTGTGTGTAGACATTGAAAATAGTGTATATGAGAAGAGAAGCAAGGAGAGAGTGAGAGAAAAGAGAGATTTGTACTTATTTCTCCCAATTTTCATAGTGGATTTTTTGATGTGGTGCGGCTCCGTAGTTTTTCCCTAGTTTGAATTTTTCCATGTTAAATCCCTGTGTCCTTTACTTTTCCGTTGTTTTTACTTTCTTGCTTGCTTTGTCATTGTGGTGTTTACTCATCTCCCCAACAAAGCTCAACCTGCAATTAAATCTGTTTACATTTTGAACTTGTTAGGGTCAATATCATTATCTAATACCAGCTCAAACTAATGAAATTGACCTAAAAAGTTCAAAATACGTATAGAAAACTTCCCCCCACTAATTTCAATCTAAAGAAATGACAAAGTCGATGGTAAGACTATATTAGTTCAAATTTCAATAGTTACAAGACTAAATTGAACACCTTAGGATATTTAGGGCTAAAATGAATATATCTAAAAATTCTTGGGGCCGTTTCTATCGTTTACTCATACTAACTAGATTTCCATCATTGTGACCTCAAAGTCACAAATTAGAATCATGCAAACAACTCTATACAATGCAGATTAATCCTTTCTACCTCTAGTATCAAACCTTTAGCAGGCTGAGAGCCTCATTCTCTATGTATGCCAAACAATAGATATAGCCTAGCAATATAAGATTATATGTTTCTACCAAAAAAATAAACAAATGAACAAAAGAAGATGAGAACAAGATTTGAATCTCTCTACTTACTTGAGCTTGTGTATGAACGGTTAGTCTATCTTTCAATGCTTTCAGATGAAAAACATCTTTATCTTCATTTGACTGATTATTGGCAGCTGTTTTCATTCGATTTGCACAAGCTTGTGATTGTATCTTCATAAGGGACTTCAGACCTTTTAGAGTAATATTTGTTTGGCGCCTCACAGCTTGTCCGCGAATTAGTGCTTGAAGCTTAACCAGACCTTTCAGAGCTCTCAATGCTCTCCTTGCCTAAATTGTGACACAACATGCCAAGAAATGCCCATAAGATTGAGTATAGTACTAATCTCATAGTTGAGTGTTTATATTGTGAACCAATTTATGGACTATTTATGGGGGTCATTTTAATCCCAAACTATCTAATGTGTCCAATTCAATCACTTTGACTCATCAGATTGACTCGTCAAATCTGATTTAAAATAATCAAACAATTAGACTATTCTGAATCATATTTGAAAATTCAATGGTATGTTCAGAAAGGTAAAATAAGGCTTCGTTTGGGATGATTTTTTTTCTGCTTCTTGAAGCAGCTTTCTAGTTTAAAAATTAAAAATTTTGAACTAAAAAGTTGTTTTAAAAAGCAGTGAGAAAGTCGTCCCAAACGAAGACTAAGGCTTCATTTGGGACGGCTTTCTTCCTGCTTCTTGAAGCAACTTTCTAGTTTAAAAATTAAAATTTTTGAACTAAAAAGCTACTTTAAGATGCAGTGAAAAAGTCGTCCCAAATGAAGACTAAATAATAAAAAAAACAAGTTTGTATACTGCTAACATGCAGTGAACTTGATAATAATTTGTACATCAATTAAATTCATACTGTTTGTTTAAAATTATGTACTGTAACGTTTAGGAAATCAATACTGAAATCAGTCTACCTGGAGAAATTATTTTGTCAGTTCAGCTCAGGATTCACATGCGAGCTGATCTGTATTACTCTGTATTTTTATGGATTGAATCTGTATTGTAGCATTTGCACAGAATAATACATAATTGAACATATTAAATTAAGGACTGCTCAGAAAGCCATCTTGAGCTGCACTCTTCTAATAATTTCTGACGATCAATAACAAAGTTGATTATGAAATGAAGAAAAAGTCTTATGTGATCTTCTAAAAATATTCTCCAGAAAGAAATTTGTTCTTTTTTCAAGATAATAAACCTTAGAAAACTATTATGTTAATAAAATTAAGAAAAAAAATGAACTTAGATCTTACAAGATAACCCCGAAAAGCTGTTTGTATCTTTGTTGCTGCAATTTCCTGTGTTCTCTGATAAGACAAGGAATTCCCAGTAAGGCGAACGACTTGAGCAGCAGCCTGAGCAGCAGCAACAGCAGCCTCGGCCGCCGCCGCAGTGGCAATAGCAACTGCAACTGCATGCATGGTTTGCTCTTGCTCAGCCTCTCTTAATGATTTCAATCTCAGCAGCGATGGAGGCGGCAAAGCAGGAGAGAATTTCGATTTCAATCTTCCAAAAAGCCATCTTCTCCTCCTATCCTTCTGCAAGATAAGAACCAGTTGTTTGTTTCATAATTTCATTTCCTCTGAATTTTGCTTAGAATTTGAATACTGCAGTTACCTTCTCTTGTTTCGATTGAGTCTCTGAGGTGAAAAAATTCTTTAGTCTATCAAACCAATTCTTTCTCTTTGCCATGGGAGTCTGCTTTCACAAGGAACTGTGAAATTCAGTTTTGATTTTCATACATGAACAAAAACCAAAATCTATTAACCAAATCCGAACAAAAGTGAAAGCTTGAAATCATACTCATAAAACTATAAAACAGAACTAAAATAACATTAAAATCCTCATATTCTCTTCAGAGATTCTTCAGAAACAGTGATTACTAACCAAAGGCTTTCATCAAGAGAAAAAGGAGTCATGTCTTCATCCCTCTCTCTGTGTTAACTCATCTCTTTTTATCCAATGGAGAACGCTCAAAGCCTCAAAAGGTTAGGAAAGTAGCTTTCTAGAGAGAGGAAATACTTCTTTCTTTATGATGACTACCAAAAAGGAAATCATTATTATAAATTATTATTTTTTTAAGTAAACCAATGTGGACAAAGTTGTACCAAATGGAACTTATCAGGAATTCTGACAACGGGGTTTGATCTGTCATACTGCAAAGAAGCAGGATGCAACCAATAGAAATACCATTCAAGATTCTTTTTAAATTGTTTTTGTTCTTTTTAGTGAATCTGGTAAGCAGAAAAAATACCCGTGAATCTGGCGAGTAGAAATATATCCGTTACCTCTGAACTGTGAGCAGTTGTTTGTAATATGTTGAGAACACAAAGTTACAGCTTGATTTTCAAGTTGGATGAATTGACTTACAGAACTCTTTTTCTGCAATCAGAGAGATCAAAAGAGATCAAAGGAAAAAAGAGATTAGGATTTTGTTTGCACCTAAGAATTAGAGTTTATACGACCAACCAATCTCTTTCAGACAAGATTTAACTCAAGCAGGAGTTAGTAAAACTTTGTCATATAACTATTAAGGCTTTGTTTGGGGACTAATTATTTTGTGCAGATGCCGAATGCCGTCTGAAGACTAACCAGAATGCGCCACGTCACTACTTCGCTCGATACCGCGGCTTGTTACTGCTTGGTACTGCTGACATGACTGCACTCGATTCGACTCCGGACATAGAGTTGCGTCCGGCCTCCGCACAAAATAATTTCTCTTGTTTGGGACAACTTCGGACCACTTTTTTTTTATTATTTTAAAGAAATTTTTATACTAAAAAGTGTGGGCTCCGAAAATTCTATTTTTAGTGTGATCCCGGCCTCTCCGCGCCATCGGTCAATTTTTTTCTTTTGAGTGTATGTGACGATGGAGGCAGAGAGCTTTACCAAGATTAGGTTCCAAGGGAATTTTCAGAATTCAGATTGGGTTTTAGATAAGACACTATCCAGAGATTTCGCCCTTATTTTGTGAGGACTTTTTGATATGAGTTCTGGTTTCCTATAAACGCAAGCCCCAATAGTTAATTATCGGTTTCTGACAGTTAGAGGTCAACAAAAAGTTGCTCTAAAAATAATAAGAAAAGTGTCCCAAATGAAACCTCAATCTGATTAAATCTTATGAATTATTCGTACAGATAAAATCAAACATATTACAAACAACCCTT
This sequence comes from Dendrobium nobile, assembly GCA_022539455.1. NCBI lineage: Eukaryota > Viridiplantae > Streptophyta > Magnoliopsida > Asparagales > Orchidaceae > Dendrobium > Dendrobium nobile. Next base: position 36,229,182 of record CM039720.1, on the reverse strand, counting down.
TAGCTATATATATAATATAAAAAATTTATACCGTTAATTTTTTCTAGAACTTAAGCAGCTCATCTTGATCGATTTGTTGGGAGCTGTAGCTATCAACCAAGAAGTTTTGAATTCGAGTGTTACGTACATGATGTAGTTACGAATTTGTCTTAATTGGACAAAGTACCAAAAAATGAATAATTTTCATGCTATTTTGGACAAACTCAATTGGACCATTCAAAGTTACTCTTATTAAAAAAAAAAAAAAATCACGGGCGGATCAGATTAAAAGAGGAGGTTGATGAAAGTGATGTATCAGTGAATGAAATAATCTAAGTATGGAACATAGAAAAATCTCCATCAAATGATTCAAAAGCTGTGCCATAAAGTCTGACCATTGATATAGAAGATGCGTTGAAAGGAGAAGCATTGTGCCGACAGAAGCATGTGCCCCCACGGTAAGGAGAAGGCAGCCCATTTTGAAAAACTTGTAAAATTTTAAGGTATATTTGTAAATTTTCATGATGCTTTTTAGTCGATAAGCTTTGGTGATGGGAGAGTTTGGGGCCATTTTCTTATGGCTTTATTGTCAAATTTTTTATATTTTTACCCTTTTGTATTTCTTTGAAAATTTTGAGTGAATTATATGCAAATCTCAAATTGATGAGTTCTATTAATGTAGCCAAAATTCTCAATCATAATACTAAGATGAATAATATTATATTATTATGTTTCAATAGTGGATTTTAAATTGTTGTCAATCAAATGAGAAGATTTTAAAAATTTTAATTTTTCAAATTATATTTTCTAACTGCAAATAATCAAATGAGCCCTCAACAATTCTTCATTTTCAGGCTTTCTTACTTTTCAAAAATTATATTAATAAAATAAGCCCATTTCAAATTTATACAGCTTTTTTCCATTTTTTTAAAAGAAAATATGGCATCACCTGCAACATCCCTAAAGAAAGTGAAATTCTAAGATGCTTTTTAAAATAATTTTTTATATAAAATTTTTAATTTTTATACTAATAATTTACTTTAAAAAACTATCACAAATATTGTGAAAAAATTAACTTTTTAAAATTGTCATATAAAATAGATTCGTACTATAAATTTTTTTTTAATGCAGTGAAAAATAGTGACATTATATAAATTATATAAATATAGTGACATTATATATAAAATGGCTTTGTACTATTCACAGTCAAGATAAAACAAAAAAACACATTTACATTTGTCATTCAGGTGGGCGCTCACCGGAGCTGCAAATAAACGAATGACGTTCGATTAGAAATGCCCTAAGATAATTAAAAAAAAATACACTAGGCAGTTTCAGACTCTTTAAATCAAATGATTCTCATCCAAATAAATAATTAATCCCTGTGGCTCATTTGATTGTTTCAAGTTCAAAATATATACATAGAATCAAATGAGCCCCTGAGGCACTGTTAACCTCTCATGTGCTCAAAGATAAGATGAGAAGAGCAACTCAGGAAGAGAGTTTAACATAGCTGTGCTTGGTACCATCTTCCATACTAATCCAAGAATTCAGAGAGAAGGGATCTTCAGTCATCTCAATGATTCTTGAACCACGTGGCCATGTCCCATAGCCACCATAGCCACTGTGACGAGCAAAGCAGAGCCAGAGCTTCTCATATGGACAGCACCAATCCAGCCCATGATTGTGCCCAACAAAGACTGCCTGCATATCAAGTCATTAACATCCAACTTTCAGATCAAAATTATTTATAATGATGCATTTTATAAGGCAAAATGGGGAAACTATTCCGTGCGGAGTCCGGATGGTAAAGAACCGTCCGGATGTGAGTGTACAGTGTGTACACTGAATATAACTTTGTACATATTTTGATTTTTTTATACACAGTGTGTACAAATACTATGTATACTCATAGCTGAACGGTTCTTTACCGTCCGGACTCTGCACGGAATAATTTCTTGGCAAAATGAGCATATATTGCTTGAAATGCTACATTATCAGAACAGAGATGAGGATTTATAACTTGTACTGTTCATATTTTAGAATATATACAATAATTTTTACAAGCATGAAGCATGAACATCACCAAGTAGAATATAATAGAGATGGTTCTTGTTTTTGTTCAACTCGTCCGAGAAATGAGCTGAAAATTCTTGTTCAAATTCAGCTCGTTTACTTAATAAGCCAAAAAGGAATAATTATCGAGCTGAATAAGAGCTGGCTGTTTACAGACACCCAACCCCTTTTTGACGAAATTATTATGTGCAGTCACCGGATGCCGTCTGAAGACCAATCAGAACACACCATGTCACAAATTTATTGTGTATTGTTACTGTGTAATGTTGTGCATCGGGTAACATGGTATTTCCTGATTAGCCTCCAGACAGTCCAATAATTACACGTAATAACTTCTCCCTTTTTTGACATCCCTAGACATGCTAGAATAGCAGGTAGCACAATTATTATTTTTGGAAGTAAGTCATCACAGGATCAGTTGATGCTTCACACCATGACTTCAGCAAACCTAGAGTTTTCTCCTTTTGCATATACAGAAGGCAATGTAGATGCCAAAATTATAATATAATATTATATATATATATATATATATATATATATATATATATATTATATATATATATATATATATATATATATATATATATATATATATTATAGATAATGAGACATGATGATGTCATTTATCAGAGATACAGAGGGCAGAGGCCAAAGGACTTCACAAGCTTGAACTTTTTATGACACTAGCACATGGATTGGATGAGTCCATAACCAAAATCAAGTGATCATCATTGGCAATTTTGCAAAATATTTGTACTTACCCGCCATTGCTTAGCTGAGTTGGTGGGCGAGTACAGTTAGAAACCCCCAACCCGTGCTCGATTCCCCTTGAGCGGCAGCGCCTCTTAAGTGGGGCCCAATCAAGTGCGGGCTAGGAGGTTTCTGGGGTGGGTGTCTCTTCTAGGTCAGCCGAGGATTAGTCATGCCGCCAAGCACCCTTTCGGAGGTGGCAGTGGGTGGATACCCCATTCCAAAAAAAAAAATTATACTTGTCTGCAATTAGGAAGATATTTCCCTTGCATGATTTTACAGAAAAGAAATCGGTATCAAGATGCTTGCATCTTTGAATTTGCTTTGATTTAAGATAAGAATAGTATGAGCCATTTGCATTACACTAATGACTAATCTCAATATAAATTTAATAAATTTGAAATCCAACCTTCTGATTAGGATATCTTGAACTAGAAGAATCTGCTTAATGATGCCCAACCTAACAATTCATACTGGCTATTAATACAGAAAGGTGGTGATGGGGTCCTACTTGAAAAGTTTGTAAATGAATCCACCTAAAATGGTGGGGTTCCTTACAGGACTATGGCTAGAAGCTTTGATAGAATCTGTAGGCCCATGTGAATTCTGCCTCGAGGGTAGGGAGTTCAAGAGATGTGCGTTTAAATCCAGCCTGTTTTATGAATAGAGAATGCTTACAAATTATTATTTTTTTATGAAGGTACGGATCTTATCAAGTAATATCACAAATTTTCAGAAAATTTTTAAAAAAATTACTGAATTTAAAATCAGTGTTAATTAGCTATATAAAAGCATTTTGCAGTCTAATTATTTGGATAAGATTTTCTGGTTTCAATGGTTTATAGATTTCGACAACTCAACCATCTCAGGGTCAGAGGTAGATCTAGAGTAGTGTTTATCCAGACTAAGATCCAGTAAATTTCTCATGAAGTTTTGCTCCAGAAACAAAAGTTCTCTTGATTAATATATAAACAAACGCAGAATATTCAGAGTAGTTGCCATGATCTAAAGGCCCTAAGATTGTAGGATTTCAGACTTTGGCTAGACTGACAAAAGCCTGTGTAATCCTACTTGGCTGGGAATTTAAACAAAAGTGAAGTATTTTGCCACTGAAATTGTCTCAAGGTAGAAGATAGCCATTTAGATGTAAAGGCTACAGAACTTCTTTTATAAATATGATAGCCTAGCGTGTCTTCTTTCTAGATTTAACTTCCTCAGTGAATTAGGAACACTCACAAGTGACGTATGAGAAGATGATAAGCTTTGAGTAGAAATCACTCGTAAGATACGCGCCATAAATTAACACAACGATGGTGACAATACAACAATGGCTGACTAGCTAAAAAAAAGATTTTTTTTCTAAAAGACATTAGATTTGCCAAAAAGAATTTTGGATGTTCAAAGAAAAAAACTAGCAAATTAATGAGGATAAATACTAGAAGAAGAATAGACAAGGCATCTTGCAATGAAACAAAATGTAAAAAAAAATTGACGAATATAGGAGCTATTTGTGGGCTATGAAAATTCACGCCCCAGCCCCTCCGCATCCCTTTTTTTTTTTCAGGTTGTCGAGGAGAATTTTAACGAGTAGCTTCCAAAGCAAATTTTCGGAACGCATATTGGGTTTTGAATAAGATATTATCCAGATATTTCGCTCTCATTTTGCGAGAACTTTATTATCTGAGTTAAAGTTTTCCATAGGCACAAGCTCCTATAATTAATTACCCCTCCCGATAGCGAGAGAGAACTTTCGATTAAGGCTCGTCGTCAAACAGATACGTAGTATCCGGGGTATAGTAGCAGCATGATTTGGTATTTGAAATTTAATATTTAAAATTAGAAATTCACCACCCCGTACTGAAAGCGGATTGTGGAGGGGAATGGTGATAGACTTGATAAAAATTCCATGTTTCTATCATCCCGGGTCATCATGATCCCTGACTACTTAGTCAGAGGAGGTAGTCGACCCAACCTGACAGAAGGATCATTGTTGATAACCATAGGTTGTTTCGTCCAAAGGTACCTTATAAACCTGCGGTGAATATTTGCCTAAGAGAATAAATTTGAATCCACCTTAGCTAACAAAGCGCTTTGTGCCCTATCGATCATATGATTTATTACTCAAGGATTTGAAGTTATTGGGGAACATACGAGCTCTAGCCATGATCGTAATTTAATGGTATCATTTGATGACAAAACTACCCGGTTAGAGGGTCTCGGTCATAACCGTTTACCTGTGGTACCATTTGACAACAAAATCACTAGTTAGAGGACACGTGCCACGTTCTTACTGACAAAAGATGGGTTGAAGATGAATCCTAATGATATCCTCGACCAGACATTTGTTCTTTGTGAGCTGAAGTAATTTTCAATTTTGTCCATCTTGACAAATTATTGCAGATGGTGGATGGGTATTCTGCTTTAAGTATTTAGATGTTTTGTTTGAATTTTAAATATTTACATCATTCATGAATACATTAAACTCACTTGAATGTATTTTATAAGAATTTGTAGGCATTCTACATGTTTGGGATCCCATTCGATTGAAATTTTCTATCAACACATCCATCATCAGGATACTTATGGGCAAATTTTATTTTGTTGGTCGAACCTTGTCGACTCTGCCTACTTGACAAAAAAAAATGGGATCATTGTCGGCTTTATGCTTTTATTAGTGATTTTTTTTTAAATAGGCATTGAAGGCCTAATATGAACATATAAAATAAAATCTCGATCAACGCAACGATCGTATATTTGTTTGATGGTTCGAACAGTGTTTGACTCCTATCTATTCATATAGAATGATCGGGCTCAAACTTAAGTTTATTTGTTGACAAGCGCAGCTGTTGACCTGCATGCTATAACCAAAGGAAACAAAAAAATGAAGCTCAAAAATCATACCTTGCTCGACGGATCCGCAAAACCTGCCGAACTCCCCCGCTGTTCGATGCCGTATGTGTCGTATCCCGAAAGTCATGCGAAAATCCTGCTCAAATTCTGCGATCCGTAGCTCCGCTCGCGTTGTTAAATACCCGACTCAAATGAAGCCTTCGAGCGTTACTTCCTCTCTCACGAAGAAAGTCCTCAAGCTCCCGTCTTCGGATCTCCCCCACAGCCCGTCGTTCCTCCAGTCCTCCTCTCACCGAACCTCCCTTTGCCCTAAGCCTCGTCCAACTCCAACAACCCGCAGCTCTTTGCTTCTCCGATCCAGAGAGAAAGCAGTGAGAGAGAGAGAGAGAGAGAGAGAGAGAGAGAGAGAGAGAGCTCCTTATCTGAAGATCGCCACCCTTCTCTTCTCTGAACCGAAGCCGGTCTGACGACAGCCCTCGATAGAGCCTTCCCATCCCGTCTCCTTCCTCCTATCTCGGGCCAAAACCCACGACCTGAAGCCTCCTTTGGCGACGCCCCTTTTCTGTCGGGTTCGAAGTCACGACATTTTGATCGGAGTGAGAACGGGAGCTCACAGTATGAAGGTAACTTCTTCCCCCTTGCGCATTTCTTCAGCCTATCTTGGCCGAACTAGAGAGAAAAGGGGGAGAGGGATTTTATTTATTTATTATTATTATTTATTTTAAATTATAATTAATTAGTTTAAATTATGAATTAATATTAATTAATTAAATTCAATTACAATTAATTATATTAATTATAATTAATATTTGATTAAACATAATTAACCAAAGTTAATTATGTTTAAATGATCTTAATTATGGTTATTAATTAATTAATTGTGAATTAAATTTAATTAATTAAAATAGTTATGATTAATTGTCTTTAAATAATAATTAATTATTAATTAAATATATATTAATTATAATTATTTAAACCTAATTTATTCTAATTAATTATTATTATTAATAAATAATTTTAATAACAATAAAAAAAATAAAACAAAAGAATCCTCTCTTACCTCGGCATGCGTGTCGGGCCGGCAAACCACCTATGCACGCCTTTGTTGAGCGTGGTAGGAGGGAACTCAGTGCGACACCTACGACGAAGTAGGCGAGTGACCCCTCGATCCACGTGCCAACACCAACAACCCCGCGAAGGTACGAATTTTTCTAAACTCAAATTCTCGCTCTCAATATTCGTGGCGAACTGGAAAACCGCCCATGCACGCCTTTGTTGTGCATGGTGGGATGGGACCCCGGTGCGGCACCTACGGCGAGGCGGGGTCACTCATAATTACCCCCGAGAGGGGGGGGGGGAAAGCAAACTGTTTTTTTAATGCTTTTAAAACCCCATGCACGCCTTTATTGGCATGGTGGATGAAAAAATAAAAAAATATTGCCGAGGTGTCTCACAAACACCAACCGTGTACGTCTTTGTTGACGTGGCGGGTAGACGGCCTCTTGATTTTTCTCCTAAACGGGGGAGATGCCGGGAGTCTGCCGAAATTTTGTCTGAAATAAGACAAGGACTTGAAACAATTTGGGACTTGAACATATTCGAACAACAGAGGGCTTTGGCATCAAACTTGAACCCAAATATGCAATGAATTCAAATAAATTAAGTCCAAACTTAAACCAAGTGAACTCAAAGTTGAATCAAATGATGAAAACTTTTAAGCTTGGACTTATAAGGTGGAACTGATATTTGAGCTTGAATGAACTCAAAGGACAATAGGGGACATGTATTTGAACTTAACTCAAGCAGAGGACTTGTGGACACGAACTTGACTTGAACATGAACATGATTTGAACTCGAATGACAAGGGTTTGGACTTGATTTCAATCTCAAAATGAACTAAACCCAAGTTTGGATAAATAATCAAATTTTAAATCAAATTTGAACATTAATAACTTGAGTTAAGTAGGTCACAATGCAAGGAGAAGACCCAACTTGAATTCAAATGAAAAATACGATAGAGACTCCCAATGACTCCTTCACACAATTGTGATGCATTATTTACAAATCAAAGTCATATGACATAGTTGTGAATGCATAAATAAGCATATATAGAGCATACACGAGGAAAGATGTGTGGCACTTACATCAATCTTACAAGTGAGCATAAAGAAATGCAATAGTGTCCCTATCATTAGCAACAGTTTGATTCCAAGAAAATACACAGTAAAAGGATCTCAAGTGTACACATAAGAGGAATGACTGAACTGAAACAGAGGGCTTTGAAATAGAGGGCTTTGGCATCATAGCTAGCAGTTCTATTAAAAACAGCAAGGGCATTTTTTTACTTCAAGGGCATTCTTCATTCCTTTTTTAACAGCAAATTTGTGCTACACGAAAACCTTTCAAGAGAAATTTGCCAAAAACGAAGGTTTTTATGGAAGTCAGTGAATTAAAGAATGACATAGATAAATAAATGTAACAAGCAACAACTTGGAATCAAATAGAAGTACAGAAACTATGCTTTCATTCTATTTATTTTACTCTCATTTTACATAAAACAAGACAACAACAACAACATCAAGCCTTTATCCCACTACGTGGAGTCGGCTACATGAATCTTTTTTCTTCATTGTGTCCTATTAAAAGTTAAATTCTCGTTTAAATCTAATAGAGAAAGATCATTTCTAATATTTTCTAACCAAGTCTTTTTAGGTATGTCTCTACCTTTCTTAACATAAGTCAAATCTAATACATCTACTTTCCTAATTGGGGCATCGGAAGGCCGCCGTTTTATGTGACCAAACCATCTAAGGTGACTCTCTCTAATCTTATCTTCTACTGGAGCTACTCCAATCTTTTCACATATATGCTCATTTCATATCCTATCTCTAAGGGTAAAGCCACTCATTCACCTGAGCATCCTCATCTCTGCCACACTTAACTTAGTATTATGCTTCTCTTTTAATGGCCAACATTCGGCACCATAACGAATTGCAAGCCTCACCACCATCTTATAGAATTTTCCCTTAAGTTTGAGGGGTACGTTTTTATCATACAACAAGCCCGATGCATTCCTCCACTCCAACCATCCAACTTGAATTCTGCTAATAATATCCCATTCTATTTCACATCACTCTGAACAATAGATCCAAGATATCTAAAACGTGCACTCTTATTAATGACTTAATCGCCCAAAGTCACAATTCCCTCACTAGGCCTATTATTACTAAAATTACACTCCATATATTCCGTTTTAGATCTACTCAAGCGAAAACCTTTAGACTCTAAGATTGACCTCCATAATTCAAGTTTGCCTTCAACTCCCTCTCTAGTTCTATCAACAAGAAGAATATCATCAACAAAAAGCATACACTAAGGTACATCTCTTGCAAATGTCTAGTGAAAACAACCATGACTAAAGCAAAGAGATATGGGCTTAAGGTTGATCCGTGATGTAACCCAATCGAAATAGGGAAATACTTGGTCAAACCACCTTCTGTTTGAACACAAGTAATAGCTCCTGCATACATATCTTTAATGATTTGAATATAAGTGTCATTATACAGAAAACAAGAATCAACTAAAATGTTCTAGTTCAATAGCATAAGGATCAACATATTCGATACTAAAGATGGAGTTTTCTTTCCCTTTAGGCCCTAGACAATGTCGTGAAGTTTATAATAGCATAACCACCATAACTAATTTTGATTCTGAAAGTTTCATTAAAAAATTGTGGCTCCAAGCTAACTCTGTAAACGTTGGGATAAAACTATCAAACTCAAGACTACGGATGCCCTATTTCATCAGCTACTCATACCAAATGCAAATGCCTTACTGCATAGAGTAGTAATATTTGTGTTAAGAGCAAGTGTACAGCTTTCCTCACCTTTACCGATGACCTGTTCAATAAAGCATCCATAATTCCCCATTCAGCTTCTTGGGAATCAACTTCTTCCATGTTAATGGATCCTACGCATGGACTCTTTATTGAGGACTTCCGACAAGGAGCTACCTTCTTATATGCATGACTAGGTATATGCCAAAATATCAACTCAGGGACCCTAACAAAGATGGCATGTGCTTCACTTATAAAGATATTAAACTTAAAAAATAAAGTTTTCAAAAAAATATCGCTTTCATTGCCTACTGTAAATTGGGATTGATAGCTTGTGATTGCTCCTGAAACCATTTAATCTGAGCATATGAAATGACCTCAGGATAGGAGCCACCACCAGAATCAAGGAAATATAAGAAAACTGATGGTGATTCTGGGTCCTTGGATGAAGAAATTTGCAATATATAATTTGATACCGCAGGCCAAAGTTCTGTAGGACCAATTTGAGAATGAGATAATGGATTTTTTAATAACTCCATTTTCATCAACTCGATTCGTGTAGTTCCTCTGAAGCTGCAATCCTTCTCTCCTGTTACATAAGCATTCAAATGTCCCTAGATTCTCAAGATCATAGATATATTTCAACCAAATAACTCTAAAGCATTTGTTATTAATAATTTTAAATACTTGCTAAGCATGTAGCAGAGAAACACACAAAATGAAATTCTCAATTCAAAAGAAAAATGGAAACTTCAAAAAGATGTTATATGAATAGCTATGGACCCATTCACTACTCCTTAGAAAGAAAGTATGAATCCCATAATGCATAATAACTTCAATAAAACTGATATTGTGCATCTTATGGTTTAGTATTTCTACTACAATGAAATGATGAAAATAATGAAATCACACAAAATTAAATTCACAATTTTAAAGACCAATAACTCAACAATTGTTCACCAAAATTTGACGCAATCAAGAAAATAATAAAAAAAAATCAAATGATAATATCATGTTCTAATAAATTAAATAAATCCAATGAAAATTAAAAACAAAAAAAATTACAATTCAATTTGAATTCACACCACACTTTAAAACCTAGTTGCAAAAAAAATTTACCAAAAAATGAATGATGGCTATGAGGACTAATAAATGGATAATGTAGAAGAAAAAAGAATAAGAAAGCATATCACAATATACAAAAGTTTAGACCTCATATCAATACGAAGAGAACACTTACCCTTGAAATTGGCAAGCACACTTATTGGAGAATTTTTGTTGTCCTCAAATGGATTGCATATTTTATGATAGAATATGGCATAAGAAACATGATATATTACCCCGAAGGATAAAAATATCAATTCCTTATGGACTTAATAATAAAATTTACAATTTAACAGAGACTCCCCCATTCAATATTTGGTTAAATTGGGTTTATTTTATTTTAGGGTACAAATGTCTAAGCCTCTATGGTTAATTACATATCAAGCTTTTGACAATTGAGAATACTTTTGATTAAACTAATGGTTTTCCTTTCTTTTGAAAGTCATTTAAATATTGACTAAAATTTAATTTTTAAAATCCATGAAAAATAAAATATGGAATATGAATCAGTCTTTGATTCTAAGTAGAAAAATAGAAGGAAAGAATACACTCACATGAGCAATATTTTAAATACTTGATTCTTAGATAATGAACATTAATGTGTTCGGCTCATTTATATTCTTGAACAACATCATTTGAAGCTCATGAACAAGCTCGACATTAAGCTCGATAAGAAGCTTGATAAAAGCTCGAATCGTGTTCGATTCAGAACTCGTGAATAACTCGATAAAAACTCAATTAATATTTGATTATAAAAATGATAAATATCAAGCTAATATTCAAGTCCCTTTCATATAGAGAATAAAATAAATATATCATTATTTTATATTTCTTATAACATAATGATGTAATTATTATTAAATAATAAATTTTAAAAGTAATTAAATATTATAATATATGCTAACTAAAATAAAATTTACATATTTATTAAATTTTACTGAATGCGAAAGGACAAAAGATAGAAGCAAAAAATGTCGAAACCCTTCCCTCGTCATTTTGTCCTAATTTTTCTCCCCTGTTGTCGAAACAGGGGAGAAAAATAAATTTTAAAGTAATTAAATATTATAATATATGCTAACTAAAATAAAATTTACATATTTATTAAATTTTACTGAATGCGAAAGGACAAAAGATAGAAGCAAAAAATGTCGAAACCCTTCCCTCGTCATTTTGTCCTAATTTTTCTCCCCTGTTGTCGAAACCCTTCCTCGTCATTTGGTAGCTTGAAAAAATTAGTCATATATGTTCATGAACTTGCTCATTTGATAGCTCAAGAATACTTTTTAGATATGTTTATGAACGTGCTTGTTTGATAATTTAAAAAAAATCGCTAAATATGTTCCTGAACATTCTCGGTGTAATTGTTTGTTATGAGGCTCAATAAAGCTTGTTTGTTAAGTTAATGAACATCTAGAAGTATAGCTCATTAAGACTTATTTGTTTAAAGCTCGATAAACACTAAACAAACCAAACATGAACCAAACATGAACACCCATTAATTTAAATGAATCAAACATGAACACAAATAATAAAGCTCGAATTAAACACGAATCAAACTTGAACAAGCTAATAATAAATGAGCTCAAACATGAACACTCATATACTCAGTTCATTTGCAGCCCTACTCACATCTTTTCTTATTCACAAAGAAGTAAATGTATATGATTTTTAGAAGATACAAGTGAGCTAAAATATAAATATAGCTAAGAGAAATTTAAGACTAGCTATAAATTAATTATATTTGCATCAGAAATGAGGGCTTGGTGAATTGCTAAGTTGGACATGCATCTAGCCCTTGTTTTAGTTGGCAGGATTATCAACAATCCCATGGATTGCTGAGTAAGGGGATCATCCTGTCGTTACCAAATCTAGAGGAATCTACATCCTATTGTAGCTAATGGAATTAGTAATCTCATGGATTCTTGAGATAGCGTGAGTGTAGGCAAAAGTGGTGTAGTGGTATAGATATATTATGGTAGCAGAAATGTTGAGTTGAGTCTAGAATTTCAACACAATGAAATAAAACTAAACTCTTCTATTTGCTGGATATTATAGATGAGTTAAAGATCTTCATCAAGAACCTTCTTGATAAAGTAATTTTCTAAGGAGTAGAAGAACCTTGATATCTACGGTTTGCACAATAAAGGTGCTTCCTCAAGCTGTTGCATGATTATTAATCAACATTAACTAGAAATGGCAAATATCATGCTATACCAAAATAGTTTCTTCAATCATAAAAATATTATTCATTAAATAAAATATTTTCCCTTTAAAATGGGAAAGAAGAAATCATTAAAAAAGACCTCAGATAGGTAAACATGAACATTCCTTGACCTTTTGAATACAAATTCTACCTGCAAATGAGCTCTCCGGTGGGCAACGAACCTCTGGAATCCCAGCAATTGAAAACCATTCCAATGGCCACTTAAATTGTGCATCATCGTGATTACCAAATAACGTTGCCCAAGGGATCCCTCTGATTCTAGTAGGAGATATGGCTTGAACCCAATACATACTTGCATTTGGAATTGGAAGGTTGTTTGCAGTAATGACATCCCCAAGATAGATTACAAAGTCTGTGATATAACATTTATGATTTTTTATAAGGTCAAGCATTCCAAACAAATATCCTGTTTTAGGTCACTAAAAGAGCATGGCTGCGATAACTAAAAGAATAAATAAACTCAAAAACCATAATTTCTAATAGAGAGTACGCCCCCGTTATCATCACAATTAATAAGTATCAGCAGCAGCACACCTAATTACAGCATTTAGGTTTACTACATAGTTTCTCCATCGATGTTTCAAAACCAAATCAGGGATGATCCAATAAGACTCTAATAGGAAATGGATAAGAGAATAAAGAGATTCGAGAGAGATGGGGTTTATGAGGAGGATAAAGAGAAAGAAAGAGAGTGAGCAAATATCAATGTAATGTTTATTCAATACTCATTTAAGTGGTTACTTATTTATAGTAAAAGGATACTAACAAGCACATACAATTATGGAAAATAACGTTGCCCACCTAAAAGACTCAATATCAACAATTGGGACTGGGGCAGGAGCGAGAGATAAAAATGGAATTAGTTTGTTCAATTTGTAGACTTGTTGCAAAGTTTGTAGGCTCAGAAGTGCAATATATGATATAAGATTATCAATATTGAAGATCGGATTAATATTCATGTCAAAATGCAAATCTATAATAATTATCTTTGGTCAAAGCTTTTTAAGTATTTTGTGTAAACTGAAGCTCGAGCATGGAGCTTCTTAAATGTGTTATATATAAAATGTTCAGGCGAATGCGAGCTAACACTTAATCATCTTCATTAAATTCTTATAGTTTTTTTAATAAGCATCTAATACAATTTTATACTCTTATTTCATAATCAACTTGTGCTATAACATGTTGGTTTAAATTTTTCATACGTAAACATAATTGTAAAATAAGTAATAAGATGGGTAGAAAATCATTCCTGTGATGATCAAATAACATTTTCTAAAAAGTTAAATAAAGATTTATAATATCTTTAATTTTATTCAACAATTAAGGATAATCTTTAATACTTAACCCTTACATTTAATATAGCTTTAATAAGAAAAACCTGGGTTTATGATGTCATAAAAACATTATCTTGAACTGCATAATCAAATTTAATAAAATTAATGATAGTTTGTCAATCAAGAATAAAATTATCTTCTAAATTCATCTGAATATAAGAAGTCATAATCCCTTCAATTAATCCACTATATTTGATGGGGACATCAGCAGCGATTTAGACACATGTACCTGCAGGAGATGCCGGGGATCGACGGCCACGTTTATGACATGTATTTTCATCATTTTATGTAGTAGTTTATTTTTATTTTATGATTTTCCGTTTTTACCCTTATGGGTATTTGGGTAGCTATTGTAGCCCAAGGGGCATTTTCGTACTTTACTTTCTTTGTCATTTTGAGGCCTATTTATATGGCCCCTTTTTCATGTAATAGTAGCTTTTTGATGAATGAAAATTATTTCCATTGTGTTCTCTTTGTGAGTGCAACCTCCACGATCTCTTAGTGAGTTTGTAGAAGAAGCTAGATCTCTGTGTGAGTTCTAGGTTTTTCTCGTTCTACTATTTTCCTTTATTTCTCTTGGTCGATTCATCATCGTGGAGATTCGGATTGAAGCACTTGTGGGAAATTGGAATTCACTCCTTGAATCCCTATATTTACATACTTCTTCCTCCCCTTGCTCTTGCCGCCGCCTCCTCCAAAAAAAAAAAATCCCAAGCCACCGGCCTCTTGTCATCCACCTCCTGCCGGCCCGCCACCCCACCCGTGATCCGCCCCCTTGACCCACTCAGGCCGCCGACCACCAAACCGCCGCCTCCCACCAGTCAGCCTCCACCGTGACTGCCCCCTGCCCCCACTTCTCTACCCGCCGGCCCTTCCTCTTGGAATTTGAATTTGAAAATTCAAATTCTCCAGGAAGCGTTAATTGCTTGCCCATAATTCCAATCTTGAAATTATGTCATTACCTTAATTGGATTTCAATTCATATTTGAAATTCAATTCGCTGCATAATTGTTTGATCACAAATTAGGAAGCTTTGTCCTTTGTGTTAAAATCTGAATTTATTCCAGATTTTATTCAAATCCCTGAATCAAGTAAGCGGGCCCCACTTGCTTATAATTTCCAGCCTTTAATTCTTTCATATGGCCGGTCATGCATAGAACCCCAAATTCCCTCACCTGCTATTAATTACTATCCTATTAATTCCCAATTTTCTCTTGAAATCACAGCTCCCTCATGGAATTAATGTAACGTCTCAATTAATTTCCCTCTGCCTAAGGGAATTCAACTTGAGATTGAATGTTGGTCTTTCAAGCCCCACCTAATTCAGCCATCCACTCTTCCCCTCCTCCTTTGGAAATCAATTTGGTTTTCAAATGATACTCCCACACGTCTCCTCACTAAATACACTTCCCCCCATTCAACCCTTAGCCGTTACACACCTTGCTGCTCCCGTCCCAAGTCTCCCCTCACGGTTTTCCTCCCTTCCCCCTAAAATCTGCTGTGTGCTCAAGCATTCCAGCCAAGGCAGCCTGCTGTCCTGCACCATTGGAGATCTAGAATTGCTGTCCAAACACTTCCAGCACCCTATAGCAGCTGTCCAAGGAGATTTGGAACATGTTTTCTTGCTGTCCAGCCTGCTAGAAGGTCTCCAAACACCGTCCGGACATTCTAGGCCGCCGAATACACCTTCAAGAAATCGCTGTCAAGAATTCCATACTCCGTCCACCTATCCAAGAAAGACGATCCAAGGCTCCTTCTTCCTCGGAGCGACCTCGATTCTAAGGTGGAGACTCTTCTTCCGCTAAAGCCTAGACTAGTTGAGCGTATGGGCTCCAAAGGTGAAAGTTTTCATTATTAAATCGTGGACTCTTGTTACCATCGTAGCTTTACAATTATTCTTTGTGTTTCTTGAATTGTTTGGTTGATTGATCTTGCTATACTTTGCCTAACCAAGTTAAAAACCACGAATTCCAAGGATAAATCTTTTGCTATAAGTGATAATTTTACTTTGAGATTATTTGTTTAAATTGCTCTCGTTAATTTCTTAAAGTAACTCCATCGCATGTTTGTTTCACATCATATTTGGTATCAGAGCATGGCTAGCATGCTTTGTTTGTGCTAGATGCATCCTAGGAATCTCGTTTACCTTGCCATTAGTCGTTTGCATGCATATCCAAATGCATATCACCAATTTAGGTAGCTAATTGGGTGGTTTTACTTTGCTGTCCAGTAAATTCTGCATTTTATTTTCATTGTGAACATGCATGTCTACTTTACCTAAGTGTTATTTTGGTCACTCACCACCCACCCCTTCACCTAAGTCACTTGCTACACTTAAAACCCTTGCTGTCCAGAACTTTTCATGCACTGTTTAGTGACTTTTAGGTGCCCATAACCCTTTGTTAAGTTGCTGTCCACACACTACAACCCACCCAAAACACTTAGACTACATAACCCTTGGCTGAACCTGCTGTCCACTTTATTCCTGCACCTATTAGCATCCGTTTGGGAGAGTTTCAGGTAGTATTTAGTTGCTGTCCACGTTCCTGAGTCCAACCTATCTGCCTAGATAACTTCATCTATCCTTCTAGCATGCTGCCCTTCATTTCCTGCATTGTTTGGTAGCATTTAAGTGAGTCTAACCTTTGATTTAGGTGCTACCCAAGCCTTAGCAACCTCCCTAAACACCGGGTGACTTAAACCCTTCTTGAAGCTTGTTGTCCAGTATTTTCCTGCACCTTATAGCAAGTCGAAATGGTGTTTCCCCTTTTTAGAGTGTGGTACCTTGCACCCAATCTTCAGTAGGTTTCACTCGACACTTTTCAATGGACCCGATAAGACTCCAAAAGAGTTTAGATGACATTGTGAACCTAGTGGGCAATATGACTAGAATTATGATGGAGAAACCCGTTGACTATACCCACTCTAACTACATGCCCCACTCAACTTATCACCCGAGACCTAAGCCTAGGCCTCCTCGACCTCACTTAGAGTCACCTTATCGTCTACCTACCTTTGATGGTTCTTTGGACCCTTACTATTTTAGGGAATGGGTTAGACAATTAGATGACTATTTTGACTCGCATGAAATCCCCAATTCTCGCCAGTTTAGCATTGCTAGGTCCCACCTGAGCGGTAATGCTCTCCAATTTTGGATGAGGTTGGAAGATCATAAAGAGTCTCATGGCGAATACCCTACCTCCGATTGGAAAAACATGAAACGAGAACTTGGATTAAAATACATTTCCCCTACTTGGGGTCACCCATCCTTTAGTAACATCAGGGTTGCTGCCCCACCCTGTAGGTCCTTCCCAAAACTTAAAGGCCGACACTCTATTGAGTCTTCTGATAGATCAATCTCTTATGGCTCCCCACTTGGACCCACATCTAGCCATCCCATTCAACCTTTAAACTCCTCATTCCTTGACCCTGTAGATATGATTGTAATAAAGGAATACATTAAGAAGAAAAGGTCCCCTGAACCTGAGACTGGGTGCATCCATTTCGTGGATGCTAATGATATCACTAATAACGAAGAATTCTTTGAGGATGAAACTGAAGAGATTGAATCAGACTCCCTAAATGACCTAAACCCTAAGCTAGGAGAGCTAAAACCTTTAAACGTCGACACCTTAACCCACCCTGATCCTAGTCTCCTCGAGGATAAGCCTTTGGACAAAGTATGCCTGGATGATAGTAATGTGACCTCAAAAGGAGCTAATCGGACGTTGAACACTTTGAATTTGAATTTGGAAGATCCTGATTTAGTTATAACACCTACTGAGATGACTCCAGATAATTTTGATAATTCTGATTTAATTTTAGATAATTCTGATGGCGACTTAGATAATCTTGAGTTGGAAGTAAGTCAATCGAATTTATCACCGGAGTTAAGTGAAACGGAACCCATGGATCTTAGGGTTGCAACCAAACCTGAGTCTCTTTCGGAAGACTACTTTGAGTCTGAAAGTTTTTAAACCTGATTTGAACAACGAGCCCCCTCTTATTTCATTAGAGTCTAGCTTTGGAGCTGCTCATTTAGAGTTGTATTTAGCAAAGTGTGTCATTCCCGATTTGACTTACCTCACTGCTCCTTGTACCAACTTTAATATTCGACAAAGCGTGAGCCCCATACCGTCTGACGAATCTTTGAGTTATCCCCTTATGGATATGAGTCAGGACCAATCATCCTATTTTAGTCCTGATTCCTACTTTTGCCCGTTATAGCCTCGCCCTACCTTGATGAGGACCCTCTCTGTCCTAGTTGGATTAATCTGTTCAATTACACTACCTCCACTAGGAGACTACCTACGAATTTAACTGAGACTTCCCATAGAAGTACCCTGGTAGCTAAGAACGTCTTCATTGCTCCTCCTACACCAGTTCCCTTAAACCGAACACTTTAGACCTCTTTTGTGACTCGTCCACCTGTTATAGCATCATGTTCGTGTGAGTTAGTATGTTGTGTGAGTGTTGTAGTATGGTGTCTTCCTAATTTATCTGTTGTTTTAAACTTTTGTAAGCTCATGAGTCTTGTCAATCATCTTGCACACTCGATCTCTTGCATTTGCATCTGCATGTCACCTTCAGGAGTTACTCAACGAAATTAAAAGGAAAATTGAACAAAGTAACACCCATTTTAAAATTATTGCTGATAACAAAATATGGTTCAAAGAATTCAAAGTTGGAGACTTTGTGAAGGTACGAGAAGTTGCAAGCTCGAGGAACCGGACCATTTAAGGTAATCTCAAAGGTTAATAGTAATGCCTACGTACTGGACCTCTCTTGAGGCTTCAACATGAATCCTACATTTAATATCGAAGACCTATCAGCCTTTGAAGGACCCGAATCTTAACCCCAAAATCCACTCTTTAAATTAGTCTTGTGTGACCCCACCTGGGTGAGATCCCCCAGCCTAGCTCCACCCCCCAATTTACCTTACTCACCTATAGCGGAGAAGATCGAAGCAATACTAGATGATGAGGTCACTTCCACAAAGGAAAGTGGGCGCCGCAGATACCGAGTTCATTGGAAAGGGACACCGGAGATAGAGGATACTTGGATTGACAGGGACGAGCTACAGAGCCTAGACCCAGAACTTCTAGAGTTGTACGAGGGCTCCATAGATATCTACTCGATGGGGTCGAGGTTTCTCCCACATTGGGAGAATGATGGGGATATCAGCAGCGATTTCGACACATGTACCTGCAGGAGATGCCAGGGATCGACGGCCACGTTTATGACCTGTATTTTCATCATTTTATGTAGTAGTTTATTTTTATGTTATGATTTTCCGTTTTTACCCTTATGGGTATTTGGGTAGCTATTGTAGCCCAAGGGGCATTTTCGTAATTTATTTTCTTTGTCATTTTGAGGCCTATTTATATAGCCCCTTTTTCATGTAATAGTAACTTTTGATGAATGAAAATTATTTTCATTGTGTTCTCTTTGTGAGTGCAACCTCCACGATCTCTTAGTGAGTTCGTAGGAGAAGCTAGATCTCTGTGTGAGTTCTAGGTTTTTCTTGTTCTACTATTTTCCTTTATTTCTCTTGGTCGATTCATCGTCGTGGAGATTCGGATTGAAGCACTTGTGGGAAATTGGAATTCATTCCTTGAATTCCTATATTTTCCATACTTCTTCCTCCCATTGCTCTTGTCGCCGCCTCCTCCTCCAAAAAAAAAAAATCCCAAGCCGCCGGCCTCTTGGCATCCACCTCCCGCCGGCCCGCCACCCCACCCGTGATCCGCCCCCTTGACCCACTCAGGCCACCGACCACCAAGCCGCCGCCTCCCACCAGTCAGCCTCCACCGTGACTGCCCCCTGCCCCCACTTCTCTACCCGCCGGCCCTTCCTCTTGGAATTTGAATTTGAAAATTCAAATTCTCCAGGAAGCGTTAATTGCTTGTCCATAATTCCAATCCTGAAATTATGCCATTACCTTAATTGGATTTCAATTCATATTTGAAATTCAATTCGCTGCATAATTGTTTGATCACAAATTAGGAAGCTTTGTCCTTTGTGTTAAAATCTGAATTTATTCCAGATTTTATTCAAATCCCTGAATCAAGTAAGCGGGCCCCATTTGCTTATAATTTCCAGCCTTTAATTTTTTCATATGGCCGGTCATACATAGAACCCCAAATTCCCTCACCTGCTATTAATTACTATCCTATTAATTCCCTATTTTCTCTTGAAATCACTGCTCCCTCATGGAATTAATGTAACGTCTCAATTAATTTCCCTCTGCCTAAGGGAATTCAACTTGAGATTGAATGTTGGTCTTTCAAGCCCCACCTAATTCAGCCATCCACTCTTCCCCTCCTCCTTTGAAAATCAATTTGGTTTTCAAATGATACTCCCACATGTCTCCTCACTAAATACACTTCCCCCCCATTCAACCCTTAGCCGTTACACACCTTGCTGCTCCCGTCCCAAGTCTCCCCTCACGGTTTTCCTCCCTTCCC
Source organism: Dendrobium nobile (assembly GCA_022539455.1). Lineage (NCBI taxonomy): Eukaryota > Viridiplantae > Streptophyta > Magnoliopsida > Asparagales > Orchidaceae > Dendrobium > Dendrobium nobile. The sequence goes on along the minus strand of CM039720.1, from coordinate 36,208,563 downwards.
CCTAAAATCTGCTGTGTGCTCAAGCATTCCAGCTAAGGCAGCCTGCTGTCCTGCACCATTGGAGATCTAGAATTGCTGTCCAAACACTTCCAGCACCCTATAGTAGCTGTCCAAGGAGATTTGGAACATGTTTTCTTGCTGTCCAGCCTGCTAGAAGGTCTCCAAACACCGTCCGGACATTCCAGGCCGCCGAATACACCTTCAAGAAATCGCTGTCAAGAATTCCATACTCCGGCCACCTATCCAAGAACGACGATCCAAGGCTCCTTCTTCCTCGGAGCGACCTCGATTCTAAGGTGGAGACTCTTCTTCCGCTAAAGCCTAGACTAGTTGAGCGTATGGGCTCCAAAGGTGAAAGTTTTCTTTATTAAATCGTAGACTCTTGTTACCATCGTAGCTTTACAATTATTCTTTGTGTTTCTTGAATTGTTTGGTTGATTGATCTTGCTCTACTTTGCCTAACCAAGTTAAAAACCACGAATTCCAAGGATAAATCTTTTGCTATAAGTGATAATTTTACTTTGGGATTATTTGTTTAAATTGCTCTCGTTAATTTCTTAAAGTAACTCCATCGCATGTTTATTTCACATCAATATTCCAATGAGAACAAAATCAAAAGGAATTGCAATAAAGTTCTATTCTTTTCAAGATTGCAAGAATTTTGTTAGACCAGTCCATTGGACCGGTCCAGCCGGTCCGTGCAGGACCGGCCCAGCGCAAACTGGGCGGAGAAATCTCTGCCCGCGGAGATGCCGAGCAAGCCGCACACCGTGCGGGAGCTTTTTAGGAAGCTTTTTTGAGGGGTTCGGGAGGGAAATTTGAATGTAGGGACTTTTTAGGGATTTCCTTTTAATTTGTATGCATTAAATAGTTTGTTTTCCTAGGTTTTAGGCATCTTGAATTTGGCTGAAATTTGAGATCTATTAGATTTAGGTTTTCTTTGGGCTCTAGCGACGTCTAGAGATTTGAGAGAGATCGATCCTCCTCTCGAATTGAGGATCAATTGTATCTTGTGATTTTATTCATTGTCTAGTGGAATACAAGTCTCGCTTTGAGTTTTCTTTCAATTTTCCTCTTAAAATCAGCTGTCTTATTGCTATAAACAGCGGTTTTTATGTGATTTCCTGCGGTGGACTGTCCAGTCACTGTTCTCGTTGTTTTTCCGAAGGTTGATAGAAAATATTTGAGATCTACAAGTATTTCCTATCAAATTGGTATCAGAGCAAGTCGTGGGACCGGTGGAGGGCTGATTTCGGCAAATTTCAGTGGTGATTAATTGCCGGAAGGAAGGGGAATTGCTATTTTTGAAGTTCCAAATCCAGAATTTGTGATTTTACAAACTTAGGATTGTGATGGCGGCCAAAAAGGTGGATGCTCTAGAGGAAAGACTTGAAGAGAAGATGAATCAAATTAAAACGACGGTGGAGGAAAGGATTTCCTCCATGGAAGAGCAAGTTGCCGATCTACGAGACATGATGAAAAAGATGTTAGAAATCCAAGCCAAACATCTGTGGAGAAAAGAATGGAGGGAAAAAGAACGAATTCTGAAATTCGTAGGGAGGAAGAGGAGGTGGAGATCGTGGAAGGAGAAGGAAGAAGACCCCATCTGGAGCCTGTCCAGAGGGAAGAAAGAGGAGGATATGAGGAACGCCAGGAGGGATACTATGGTTGGCGAGGTGCTGATTTTGAGGACAGAAGGTGGGATTTTAAAGGGGGTTTGGGCTATGGTAGAGCAAGTGAAAACCGGGAAACATGGGGTGCATCTAGCACTTGGGAGAGGGGAAACTATGGAAGAATCCGGGGCAATGGGGGCGACCAAAAGGTGAGGAAGTCGAAGATGCCCATATTCAAAGGAGAAGATGCGTATGGGTGGATTTACAAGGTAGAGCGATACTTCGCCGTCAATGGACTGACGGAGGGGGAGAAGTTGACCGCAGCCAGACTGTGCTTGGAAGGAAAAGCCCTATCGTGGTATCAGTGGAGAGATCAGAGGAGGCCTATCAGGAACTGGAGGGAATTCAAAAACTGCATAATAGAACATTTCCAAACCGACCGGGGAGGAGATTTCTATGAGCAATTCTTTGCTCTGGTGCAGGAGGGATCAGTAGCAGACTACCGTGAGCGGTTCGAGCACCTGTCTAGTAAGGTGGAGTGATTATCAGATATCGTATTGGAGGGGAACTTCATGAAGGGATTGAAGGCAGAGATCCGAGCCGCAGTGAAAGTTCTGATGCCTAGTGACCTGGAGGAGGCAATGAAGTTGGCACAGCTGGTAGAAAATCAGAATAATCTGGAGAAGGGAGCCAGGAGCAGTAGCTCAGGAGGCTCTTACAAGACTACGACCGCTGTTTTAGCACCCAAGGGGCCTGCATCAGTCAACATTAATGAGACCACCAGGGAGAAGCCATTAGGAGGAGGGAGTGGGGATAATTTCAAGAAGCTCACTGAGACAGATTTATAGGAGAAGAGGGCAAAAGGACTTTGTTTTAGATGTGACGAGAGGTATACGCCGGGGCACAGGTGTAAGGACCGAACTCTTCAAGTCCTTACTGTTTGTGATGAAGAAGGAATGGAGGGTGTCGTCTTTCCACCTTGCGGACAAGGTGGATCTTCGAGAGGGGAGTATTGTTAGACCGGTCCAGCCGGTCTGTGTGGGACCGGCCCAGCGCAAACTGGGCGGAGAAATCTCTGCCCGCGAAGATGCTGAGCAAGCCGCACACCGTGCGGGAGCTTTTTAGGAAGCTTTTTTTAGGGGTTTGAGAGGGAAATTTGAATGTAGGGACTTTTTAGGGATTTCCTTTTGATTTGTATGCATTAAATAGTTTGTTTTCCTAGGGTTTAGGCATCTGGAATTTGGCTGAAATTTGAGATCTATTAGATTTAGTTTTCTTTGGGCTCTAGTGGCGTCTAGAGATTTGGGAGAGATCGATCCTCCTCTCGAATTGAGGATCAATTGTATCTTGCGATTTTATTCATTGTCTAGTGGAATACAAGTCTCGCATTGAGTTTTCTTTCAGTTTTCCTCTTAAAATCTGCTGTCTTATTGCTGTAAACAGCAGTTTTTATGTGATTTCCTGCGGTAAACAGCAGTCCAGTCACTGTTCTCGCTGTTTTTCCGAAGGTTGATAGAAAATACTTGAGATCTACAAGTATTTCCTATCAAATTTCTATCTCAATTAAGAATATGTTATTTTATCTATTACAATGCATGATATACTTTTTCTGAAATTATTAAATGCAGTGAAATTTTAAGTTACATAGTGGCCATTTAAACAACTCAATGAACAATATATAAATCAAACAATCCGGAAAATAAACCCACACAAATTCAACAAACTGCTGAATTGAAAGAGTTTGTTCTAATCACACCATAAATCTAAGAAAATAACTATAGCAATTTGAGAGATACAATCCATGGAACTCATAACATTCAGCATACAAATGAAGAAGACAAACTATAAGAAAGGCAATGTAACCATTTGTAAACTATGTACCTTTAATCACCTTAGATTCTTCTTCATTTTAACCTTCTATCTCTAAGAATTATCCCTTCAATACCTTCCTCTTTTTACTCTCCAAATCCCCCTTTTTCAACTCCCAATGTCACCCTCTAAAACTCCTCTATAACTACTCCAAGTTTTAAAAGTGCTTCAAAAATTCAAACGACCGCGTCTTAGGGCCTAGGCACTAGTACAATAGCACCAAGGCACTACTTGCATGCCTTACAAAAAATTTTCAATAGGATGTGGCTCCACAATGCTATGAACTAGGGCCACGTTATGTCCTTTATTCAACATTTTGTCGCTTAGGCTCTAGAGAGGCTGGCTCTGGTCAATTTGGCACCAAAGCAATATATGATATAGCACCTAGACATTCTGTGACTCTTCTTTTTTATAAGTTCATCTTTAAATTGAACTTTATCTTTAGTCATTTGATCATTAATTGTTCTTCAATATACTATTATTCTTGCATTTTCATCAGATATTTGTTCCATTGATCAAATTGTCATTAAACCACTCCTAATTTAGCATATTGAGTGAAACCATGTTAAATCAATAGAACTTTATAGCAAGGTTTAAAATTGCGTAAATAAGCCTCGAGGCGGTTTTCGTCCGTGAGGCGAGGCGTAAGCCTCGAGGCGGTCTGAGGCGTAAGCCTCACGGACACAGAATTGCATAAATGAAAAATTAAGGGTTTTAGCAGGAAAATAACAGCAATATTCTATCTTACAATAAAAACATCTAAATGATATATGAAAATAGTGAAAAGTAAGAAAGTAGATGCAATAAAATCATGTCCAAAAGTACAAAATCACAAAATATTAGTTCAACAAAACTCCCAAAGTACAAAAAATATATAAAATACAATCATATCCCATCACTAAATGGGTCTTCAAGTGAATCTTCTTCTCCAATTGTATCTATGAATGTCATATCATCATCATCTTCAATATGACTCACTTTTCTCTTCCCTGTTCAATAAGAGAAAAGATCATTAGCATGTTAATTGCTCACTTGATATAAATATACTGCGATAGCATATAAGAAGTTGTGGAATACCTTTACTTGATTGTTGTGCTGCAGAGCTAGTGGATGTGTGTGGTGTGGTACTAGTGGATGTGCCCACTTGATTTGCTTTGCCCCTTAATACATCCACATTTAGATCTTCTAGTTGTAAGTCTGATAATGGCAAATCTGTCTCATCATCTATGAACCACTCATTATCAGACGACACATCATCACTGTGGGCTCCGAAAATTCGGCCCCGGCCTCCGCTCTCTTTTCTTTTTTATTCGGCGAGGGAGGAGTTTTAACTGATAAGTTCTGAAGTAAATTTTGGAAGGCAGATGGGTTTGTAGATAAAACACTACCCAGAGATTTCGCCCTCATTTTGCGAGGACTTTATGATCTGAGTTCTGGTTTCCTATAGGCGCAAGCCCCTATAGTTAATTACCCCTCCCGATCACGAGAGAGAACTTTCGATTAAGGCTAGTCGTCAATCAGATACGTAGAAAATACGTGTTATCTGGCATATAGTAGCAGCACAGGTATGGAATTTTGGAAATTGGGTTTGGATTTGGGTATTTGGAAAGATTTGAAAAGTTTGATATTTAAAATATGAAATTTCACCACCTAGCACTTAAAGTGGATGGTGGGGGAATGGATGATAGACCCGATCAAGATCCCATGGTTCCGTCGTCCCGGGCCATCGTGGTCCCTGGTCTACTTAGTCAGAGGAGTTAGTCGACCCAACCTGACAGAAGGATCCTTATCGACAGCCATGGGTTGCTTTGTCCAAGGGGACCTTGTAGACCGGGGTTGGATGCTTGTCTAAGGGGACAAATTTGAATCCATCTTAGCTAACAGAGGGCTTTGTGCCCTATCAATCATATTCTATTGATTCATATCTCAAGGATTTAACGCCACTAAGGAGCGTATTGGCTCTGACCATAACCGCTATCTGTGGTGCCATTTGGCGGCAAAACCACTCGGTTCAGATGGCCCCGGGTCATAACCGTTTACCTGCAATGTCATTTGGCGGCGAAACTGCCGGTTAGAGGACACGTACCACGTCCTTACTGGCAAGAGATTGTTTGAGAATGGATCCTAGTGATATTTTCGACTAGGCATTTGGCTCTTTGTGAGCTAGAGTAATTTTTAATTTGCCCGCCTCGGCAAACTGTCGTGGAGAGTGGATGGATTTTGCTTTAAGTTTTTTTATGGATTTATTTCAATTTTAAATATTTTTGGACTTTGATGATTTTTGGAATTTTGGATTTTTGAATGGGTATTTTAGGTGAAGCTATGGACTTTGGATATTTGAGAGACATTTGAAAATATTTGGGAGACATTTGAAAATATTTGAGAACCCCTCCAGTTGAGATATGCATTCAACACGACAATCATCGGGGTGTTTGGGGTCATTTCTCTTTATGGATTGAACCTTGTCAACTCTGTCGGACTGTCGACAGTGGATCGGGTTTCGTAGGCTTTATGCCCTTGATAGTGAATTCTCATTGTTATAGGCATTGAAGGCCTAATATGAATGTATTAAGACAAATATAACTGTCGCTACAACCGTATATTTATTTGTTGGTTCGAACCCTGTCGACTTCTATTGACCCGTATAGAAGGATCGGTTTCGAACTTGAATTCACTTGTCAACCCGCGAAGCATCCCTAGACGTTACGTGTGACCAATAACACGCTCGCCGGGGCCCATACGGGTGTTTGGGGGCATTTTATAATTGAACCCTGTCAACTCCTTTTATCTGCTTAGGAGGATCGGATTCAAATTTAATAACCCGCGCAGCATCCCTTGACGTCACGTGTGTACCAATAACACGCTCACCGGTGCCCATGCGGGTTAAGATTGTATTTTCTCCTTTAGTGTACCTATGTGTATACAAACTATTGTGCACGTGTGGGGGTATTCTTGGAATAGACGCCTTCTGTCTGCTTGTACGAATGTTGCAGATCCGGTGGCACGGCGTAGGCGCTTCTAAATTAAGTTGTTCGCTGCTTCGTACAGGTAGACTGTCGTGCACTACTTGTTGCTTTCTGCAAGTGGATCGTAGTGTACTAACTAGTCTCCTGCCTTGGATTTGTTGATAGCTTGTTGGATGCACGATGATTTTCATTGTAGCTTATAATCACTTGCATTTGTTAAAGCTCTTATGTATTTTGCTTGTGGTCAACACGGTGGATTTATACTGTTGATCTTTGCTTGCAATCAAAAATATATATACCCTTCCAATTTTCATTGCTCGCGAGGATGTGATGTATTTTCTTAGTATTAAATTGCACTTGGTCTCTACATTCTTAGAGAATTGCTCTAGTCACTTGTGTGTTGCTCAATGTTGGCTCCAGAACATTATAATGATCACTTCCTTTATGCTTGTGGGTAATAAGAATGTATGATTGCCACGATATTATCCCAAGTGGTATGAACAATCATTGTAAGCTTCTATATTTACCATGTCCATTGTAGAGATGTTATTAGATTTTCAAATTTCACTTATGAACATATCACTATACTACTCGTAGATGAATCATTTCATGTACTTGAGAATTTTGATTTCATCCTACATCTGCATATTGTAAGTGTGACCCAACATTTCATAGTTCAGCTCATAATTCTTGTTACTTTCAAGTTCCAAGTTCGAGCTTCTCATGCTTATTACTATTCAGTCAAATAATATAGAGCTTTAATCAGTATTTGTATTCCAATCAATATGATGACCCATTGATATCTCACTTGTTGCATGTTTCCTTGCATATCGTGTACTTTGTGTACAACAAATTTCCTACAGCGACTCGTAAGAGCTTGCACTTATTGAAGGTCTTCTGTATTTTGTTCGTCGTCATTCGTAGATGGACTAATGAATACATGAAATGTCATCTACATTTGTTTGTAAATGCCCATATATATTGTAAATCTTTGTCCCCCATCATTATCTGCCTTCAAGTTGATTGATGATCTATGACATTCACTTATATCTTTGTTAGTAGCTCCTTTTGTAGATTTACAATACCCATGAGCCTTTCTTCATGGATTAACACTTTCATTATGCATTCTGCATGATCGCCACTTTTATGAGCTATCTATTGCGTGCATTATAGCTCATTGGTTATTTGACACATATGCTTGCAATTTAACCTCGTATAGAGGTTGTTATACCTTCATGTATTGTTTGTAAATGTATCACTACATTCATAACTCATTCGATATTATCATCTATTGGAGCTCTTGTACGATAACCTTTGAGTTGAAATGATGATTCTTACTAGTTATTGCTTGGCGACAAATCATGTTTGATTTTGTGAATGATCTCATAGGTTCTAATAGCCCCCATATCATAGCTTCACAATCTTCTTCTTATTTGCAACCAAATCCCCACTTGCGAGTTCTTGGCCTTCAAAATTGATTCATAGCAAGTGTAAGGAACTTGATATTATCCTCAATGTCTTTATTCTAATCCACATGACTCTCAAAAGTGTAAGGGGCTTATGCATGAATTCTCACTTGAATGTATGACATTGATTTGAATACATTTAAATGATCGAGGGGGTTACTTATTTGAAGATCTTTGCATTATTGCTAGTTGGCATCTCCATGGGGACTCTTAATTTTATGGGAAACTTGATTGTTGTCATTTGGTTCTTGTCTTGGATTTCATTTGAAGTAATAACTTTATAAAATTGCAAGTTTTATTTTAGAGTTGTACTTCAAGTTATTCAATGATACTCAAACTTCCTTGTGGTCTTCTTGAGTTCAAACCCCAATGCAAGCTCAAGTCTTTTCACTTGATTCAAGTTATGAGTATAGTTCCAAATGATCAACTTGTATGTTAAGTTCGAATTCAAGTCCAAATTTTATCTTCAAGTTCAAATGCAATTCAGTTTGAGTCCAACTCAAATCCTTTGCTGTTTTTCTGGTTTGAGTTCAAGTTTCAATCGTAGTTCTTTGTGGTCCGAACAAATTCAAGTCATTGATCTAAGTCTTTGCTCAAGTTCTTGTTCTTGTAGTTTCGTTGAATTCAAGTTCAAAAAGTCCCCTGTAGTCTTTCTTGTAAGTTCAAGATCTTTGCACCAAGTTCATTTTGTTCAAACAAGTCCACTGTTCTAGTCATTCAAGTTCAAATAGTCTCCTGCAGTTCACTTGAGTTCGAGCCGTTCTCTTATTTCGTTTGCATTTGAAGCTATTATTGATTGTTTAAATTTGAATTAAGTCCATTTGATGCTCCGATCAATGTCCAAGTAAAGCTCCAAATTGTTCTAAGTACGAATTGTATTTACCCAAAATTTCGGCAACCTTCCGGCGTCTCCCCCGTTTAGGGGAAAACTGAGCCTCCCGCCACGCTAGAGAAAAGCGTGCACGGTAGAGAAAGGCGTGCATGGGTTGATTTTCGGGCACCATTTTAAAATAAGCAATTTTTTTATGTTTGACCCCACCTCGCCGTAGGCGTCGCACCGGGTTCCCTTCCCACCACGCTAGAGAAAAGCGTGCATGAGTTACCTTTTCGGTCCGACACTAACGCCGAAAACGGGGTTTTGATTACCCGTCCCGTCGCAAGCATCGCAACGAATTCCCTTCTCACCACGCTAGAGAAAAGCGTGCATGAGTTGGTCGTTCGCCGCGTTGCAAGCGCCGGGAATGGCTTTTCAAAGGTTTATGGTTTAGAGAGATTATATCTTGGCTTACCGTCGAGGTGATGTTGGCACGCAAGTTGAGGGAAAGAAGCATTTAATCATAATTATTCATCTTAATTATAATTAATTATAAATAATTAACTAATTATAATTAATTGATAATAATTAATTATAATCTAAATTAATTATAAATAATTACTCATAATTATTTAAATAATTATAATTAATAATTAATTAATTAGGATTAATTTATTATAATTATAATTAATCAATGATTAGTTATAATTGATAATTATAACTAATTAATAATAAATTAATAATTAATTAATACTAATTAATTATTTATAATTAATAATTAATTATAAATACATAAAAATAATAAAAATAATTAATCATAATTAGTATTACTAATCATAAATAATAATTATTAATAAAAACAAAATAATAGTAATAATAATAATAATAATATATAATAAATAAACTACCTAATTCCCTAAGAGGCTGGTTGTAGGGTTCGGTCAAGAGGAGATTGGCTTGGTCTCTAGGAGGGATCGGAAGACAGGGATTTGGTTTGGTCGTGGGAAGGCTTCGGGCAAGAGAGGAGGAGGTCGGTCGGCTCAGGTAAAGTGTTTCCCTCTCCCTCTCTCTCACTCTCTCTCTCTCTCTCACAGGGTTTGGCCGAACGGAGCAAAGGGAAGATGTCGGGTTCGGCTGACCAAGGAGCTGGCGTCGACTTGGTCTAAGGCCGGAGGAGGCGTCGGATAGGGAGGAGATCGGGAAGCAGCAGCTGTAGGAGAGGAGGTCGTGTGGAGTCGAGCGTGGAGAGCAGTGGGAAGAGCGGGGACTTTGGTCACATTTTATAGAGGCGAATGGGGTAACGATCGAGGTGACGATGCAGGATTTGCGCCGGGTCTGCGGAAAAGTAATGCGAACGGCGTCGAATCCAGCGAGATTCGGGGAGGGTGTCGGCAGACTTCGTGGATCCACCGTGTATAAGGTATGTGTATGCTGGTTTTCTCTTTTTTTTTTTCTATACAGAGGTTAACAATCACACACCAACGGGTCCTCATCATCCTTCAACCCCTTATTCCTCAACCTCCTATCTCTTAACCTCTTGTTGTGCATTATATATACGAGAGAGTTCATTCTGAGTGTAGATAACTGATTTCTTCTCTTTGTTTGCACTTGACTATATGTACTCCAGTTTCGCTCACACCCAGAAGAAGAACAAGTGAGGCCCAACACTCTTACAGCAAAACTCTATAACTCAGGGGTGGAATCATCAAATTGGATCCACCATTCAACTGTTTTTAAAAAAAATATATAATCAGAACTGAATAAAGTGTCTTGCATTTACCGAAATAATTATACCTGGAGACCGTTTAGAAATGGTTGCTTTTGCTGCATTCAAACCAAAAAAACCCTCTTTATTCCGGAACATAACAAGTTGTAAATCTGCAAGCTCCCTATCTGCCTGCTCCGGTCTCAGTCCATGTCCTTTTAATCTCCCCAATGCTACGCTCTGTGTTCAGCAGCTCCTCCTTTAAAATTCATGTTCGCAACTTATACATAGAAGGTGCCTTCAACCCTCTCCCATACAACCCTACAGACCGCAGCATATTGAAGTAGGCAGGCGACGTAGCAACATTAAAAGGTATGACATTTTCAAAAAAAAACCTCCCAATATACATGCAAACCTGGCGTCGACCCTCTCTAGTACCGGCCGCAGGCATCATTTGTGATTGTCCTCTATCCTCTTCTTGATTAGTCATATACTGATCCATAGGACCCCGTGCACCTCTGTTATGTATGGTGGAGGAAGAGCCCTTTCCACTCTCGCTCCCAAAATAAGCGCCATGTTCAACCCTATCATCAAATTGCTCCAGTTGCAAGTGTTTAGCCGTGTTACTTTTCTTCATATAAGCAATAATTTCCTCCTTCACCTTTTCCGGCACATTTGCACAGGGTGCTACGTTTTTGTGCGAGCATGATAGGTGTTCCTTCATGCGGGTAACACCTCCCTTCACCACTTTATCACAAAAATAACATTTCAAATAAACATAGCTCTTCTCTCCGCCGCCAATGTCAACTTGTACACTATATTTCCAAGAAGGATTCCTCCGCAATGACGAAGACGCCTTTTCCTTGCCTCTAACCATGATCCCTAATGAAAGAATCGAAAATCACACAAAATAATTCAAAAAATCTAAAACCCTAGAATTTCTTTCACTTAAAAAATCTAACCAAAAACTAAAAAAAAAATACCTAAAATCATTTGTGGACTTCTCCTACAAGACGGCCGGACACTTCAACTTCGCCGGAGAGAGGCGGCGCTGGCAGGAGAGGCGGCGCCGGCGGGAGAGGCGGCGGGAAGGGTGGTCGACCGTACAGGCTCCTCTGTTTTTCGCGAACTGGAGATTGCGGGCAGAAGTTTTCAGGAATAATCTGGGCCGAACGGGTGTGGGGGAAAAGAAGAGCTCATTTTAAGTAGGTGGGGCCATTTGGATGAGGCGTACGCCTCATCCATAATTGCGCAATTGAGGCGCACCTCACACAGGGTGAGGCGTACGCCTCAACAAGTCCCCAAATTGCGTGCGCCTCGAGGCGCTTTTGGCCAGAATTGCGCAGAGGCGCGCCTCTTGCTGCGCAATTTTAAACAGAGCTTTATAGTGAGTAGAAGTGTAGAACTCACTCATCAAATAACCACAAACTTAAACTATGACTTGCCTTCAAGTAAACAAAAAACATACAAAATAGGATTATTAAATGTCATGTTCCAAAGTTCAAATGTTTATTGAACTACTTAGAGATATGATAGCCATGCACAGTGAATTATTACATAAGAATGACAAATAGGAGTAATAATAACTAAATCATCATCTTAAATTTGATTTCTATCAAACTAAAATCTTTGTGCTCATGTGAATATGCAGTTGATAGCATGAATTCAAACTTTTATTAAGTATAATCTTTCCAATTTTTATTTCTAATACTACGAGTGTTATTATGTCTATAACTAATGTATAGTACTTAGCTAAATTATGACTCACATTTAAGATTATATGGACATACACTATGAATACAAATGAAGAGTTTCAATTAAAACCTAATATGCAGCAAATATCTATACACGGCATCGCCCTTTTTTTTTCTTTTTCTTCTTCTTCTCTTTTCCTTCTTTATTTTTATTTGTTTAAGTTTTTTTAGGACAGAGCTAGGCTTTCATGGATTGACTTATGATTATTAATGTCTACTATGAATAAATGTAAATAGGAGTTTTAGTTGCTATTAGATAGCTAGGCCTATTAGATTGTTATTAGGTTATTAGTGGGCCATTAGTTTTCCTTATAGACTATAAATATACTCCCTCTATGAAAGATTAGGGCATCAAACAAACGTGTAGAAGCAATGGAGCTTAAGCTCACTCCCTCCGCCACCCCAACGCCTAAACTATCAAGAAGATGTGGGCATCTTACGGTTGCCCAATTCTTTTTTCCCTCCATTACATGGGTTTTAGGCAAGCTAGAAATTGCTTAATTATCTTTTAATACAATGTTTTTACTATTTTTTAATAGATTTCTTCTTAAATTCATATCATCACTACATTTCAATAAAAAAAGATATATCTTCCATTTCAATACTGAAATTATGATCAACTACTAGAACATCATCAATACAATGCATTCGTAAATTATAAAATAAGTAACATAGATTCGCTTTAATAGTGCCTTCGTTGACCTAGCTGTCATGCAGGTGTTGTTCTTCGACCCTAACATCGAGCGTCAATACTTTGAAAATATCATGACTGCAAATTAAAAGATTTGCACATTCCCACATCTCTGTCCAGATCCATTTTATCTTCCACAGTCAAATGATCTATGTCATCCCACATCTAAAGCTCCACTAGGTCTAGCTAACCATCATCGCAAACCAAATCCATTCGTCAAGATCTTCAAGCATCATGATGTTGTCAATTAATCACATATCTCATGCCTCAAGGCCATATCAACAAAATCCCATATTTCCCATCGCTATTGTCGTCAGAAACTTGATCTTGAGGGCAAGATTGTTGTGAAGTGCAGGATAATGATAGAAATAAATGTAAATGGGAGATTTAATTGTTATTAGATCATGGATTGTTATTAGGTTATTAGCCGATCATTAGGTTTCCTTATAGCCTATAAAACATTCAATTTTGGCAGATTAGGACATCAAGCAAAAAAGTAGGAGCAATGGATCCTAAGCTCTACAATTGCCCAAATCCTTCTATACTTGAAGCTTTAGGCAAGCTACACCTAATTTATAGCTTAATGCAATGTTTTTTTACCGTTTTGCTATAGATTTCTGCTTGCGTTCGCATCAATGTCACTCACCGTAATTTAGCTAATAAATTACTAGTTTACGCCAAAATCATCAACCCAATACCTAACTAAACATTGTCAGTAAAACTTCTCATAGAAAAAAGTATCACCTGGTGTTTCATTATCAAGAACGTTTGACAGGACTCGATCAGACTTGACGTCCTGCTTGGGTCCCCAGTCATCCCAGGCGTTCTCGCCGTAATGCAGATCAGCAAACAATGCGATCCTGAAAGGCGAGCCGCCGGAAAACCGCAGCCCCTTCCCAACCCCAAGGCCATCAAGGCACGCGATTGTGGCAGTTGCAACAAAAATGAGAAAAACAGGGAAAGAATAGGAAAGACTCATCCTTTTGCTCATCTGTAATCGCTTCAAGTATGTGGGAACTTCAGCAAGATACCACTTTCCTTCTTCTTCTCCTCCTCAGCTATAGAATAGGATCTTCATGGGAATATACCTTCTGCAGAAAGATCTTTCGTCTAGTTCAAGAAAAGCGTGGCGTTTGGTTTGGTAGGCTGTTAATATAAACAATAAACCGAGCCAAAAAAAAAAAAATCTACGAAGTCGAATAGTGAAAGGATGAACGAAGTTTTCATTGGGAACATCGGACGAACACCTCACGATCATTTACCTGAAACGTTCATGTATAAATGAAGATAGCATGCTCATCGAATCAGAGTAAAGAATCGACTGGAGTTGATGTCCTCGGGGCCCAATGGAGCCTGGCGCTCTCACCTTAGTGTAAATCCAAGCATAGCGCAATCTTGAACGTTGGCGAGTGGCTAACTTCCCTGAGAAACGCAGCGCCACCTTTGCAGCCCTGAGGGCGACAACTTGACTAATTCCGTTTGTCAAGTTTTTTGGCGTTCGGGTCTTGAGGCGTTCAGATAGACTCATAGAGAAATTATTAATTTAGGAGCGGGATGCCGTCCGGACTCCATTATGAACACGTCACAGTTCTACCGTCTACGCAGCATATATTGGCCATGTGCCCATTTTTTATTGGAGTTCGAAGGCCAGCTACATTCAAATTCAACATGTAATAATTTATCATTCAAATAAAGCATCGACCCATCGAGGTTCAGAGTGATTGTTGGGCGAACTTTATCCTTTTTTATTAAACATTACATGAAAATAATCCATTATCAAAGCAATTTTAAGGCGGATTTCAAGCGGACAATTTTTCGACGGTTTTTCGACGGTCAATTTTCCGGTGGTTTGCCAACTCATTTGAAATGTTAGAATATATTAACATAGTTTCATTTGTCGTCTTATTATTGGAGCTAGGGGTGTCAATTTCGGATCACGGGTCGGGTTCGGGTTGAACCCAGAACTGACCTGGGTTCAAAATGGTCAACCCTAACCCGACCCGGGTATATAAATGGGTCGAAAATTCGGACCTGGCCTGTCAGTCTTTTGGGTTGACCCGACCAGACAAGGGACTGCAGAATGCGCAGACGCAAGCTGGCGCGAGCTGGTGCTAGCGGGCGGGCTCAAGCAGGTGCGCTCGGGCAGGCGCAGGCGCGCGCGGGCAAGTGGGCGAGCGCGAGAGGGAGCGTGTGCGGGCAGCCTTGAGCGCGGGCAGCGGGCTGGCAGGTGATGTCGTGGGGGCAGATGGATGGGCAGGGCTTGGACGGCACGCGGGCAACCGAGGCAGGTTCACGAGCAGCCGAGGTAGTGCGGGCAGCTCATTTAAAACGGGTTTGGGGGTTGACCCGGCAACCTGTTGAGTCAACCCAAAACCTAACCGTTTTTCAAATGGGTCGAATTATGGAACCTGAACCTGACCTGTTTTCATGAAATCGGGTCGCGTCAAACCCGAAAATTTCAGGTCTAGTTCGAGTCAGGTTTTCGTGTCGTGTCAAATATTGACACCCTTAATTGGAGTCAAGAGGAGTTGTAAGATCAAAATTAATAATGCAAATAATATGACAAGAGAGGAGCGAAACGGAAATCAAAAGTCGTGCTTGAGATCGCGAGTTGTGAGAGATGAGCAAAGGGGAAAACGAAGTACGTCGTTTGGGTTGAGGGAAAGCAAGACATTTGAGAGCGGTCTCCGTTTGGGCCTGTAATATGATATTGTAGCAAGAGTAAAAAAATTTATAAGAAATTTATTGTGAAAATTAGTTAGAAAACTATTTCAAACAAAGCCTAAAACATATTCTTGCATGTTAAAACATAGAATTGTTAGGTCTTATTTTTTATAAAAAAAAAATAATTTTCTTATGTAAACTGATCCTCCACACTTAATTTTGTTTTAAAATGAGTGCAACACATAAAAATTCAATTAAAATGTATATTACACATATCTCAAAATAAATGCAATACTTTTAAGATCCATTTTGACAAAAAAAAAAAAGATCAATAAATTATGTAATTATTTTTTATGAATATATTACATGCAGTAAAAATTGTGACCAAATAATTATAGTTTGTACCTCCGGCTCTTATTGTTCTTATAAAAAAATTGCTTTATTATCTTATATCACTTGTAACCAAGATAATTCTTCGAATCTTCGATAGATATTAAAAATACTTCTAAGATATTTAACAATTAAATTAGGTGTCATTCATCTTCTTCATTTAAAAAAAAAATCTTTTAAAAGAAAGTGATGAATTCTTTATTTTCCCAAAATTATTAAGTTTAGTTATAATTGTAAAGTTGTATTTGTAATGAAATAATATAGTGGCCTTTATACAAAAAAAAAACATTGTAAGTTGTATTTGTAGGGCATTATATTATTAAACAAATGATATAATTTTACATATATCATACACGTCTAATAATTTCTCATATTTTAGTTGTGTGAAGCCAAAGAAGCTATATTTATGTTTATAAGGGTCTCCTTTCATTTTATTTCTCAACGGTACTCTTCTCCCTCTAATATGAAGCATTTTTCCTCCTCATGTTGGTGCAGTTTTAGACTTTGATTGGAGGATCACGTGTCATTCACCTCTCCCTCTCTACCCATTAAAGCAATCCCCCCTTTGCCCTAACATCCTCAAAACCTTTGCTTTTTAAATATCCAATACTTTATGATCTTACCTCATAATCCATTGCCAAAGTGCATACATATTTACACTTCTTTCTAGAACTCCACATGTCATCCATCTCCTCATCCCTACTTAAGGCACTTACCCAAAACCAAACCCTTTTGGTTTTGGACATAAGGTTAATCATGCATGTTGCTTCACCTTCATCAAGAACAAGCCACTTGACTAGTATAAGCTTCTCAATATCTAATCTCAAAGACTTAAGCATTTAAATTCTCCATCATGGATGGTGAGAATACCATTTATTGTATACTAGTTGAATATATTATAATTAAGTGTTCTTTTTATGAATCTCTTCTCATTGTGATGAAAAAAAAAATTTTTGAATGCTAAAAGATAATCTTGATTTTTTTAGTATTATTAAGGATGTCTTTCTATCCTTTTTTTTCATAGAAGATTATGATATTGTTTGGAATGGGATTCATACTTTATAAATGGTAAATCTTTATTTTTAAAAAATGAACTTGAAAATCTCTGTCAAACAATAATGATTTTTAAAATATCTTGATTTGAGTCTAATTTTTAAAGTTCCTTATACATTGTCAAAGTGAAGGTCTAATTAAGGTGACTAGTAAGATTGATATTCAATTAGTTAATCGTAACATCACAATTAAAAAATTGATTAGCCACACATTTATCATAATTTGTTGCAAATCTATTTTTTCATGTCTTATGTTTTGATGATTGACAAACACTACTTTTCTTGGACAGCTTGTTGCTTCTAACTTTTCAGGAATCGACGATCGGACAATCAAAAAGGAGCCAAGTTCAGGAATGCGTAGGGTTAGGGTTGAGTCAGTCTGTACTTTTATTTTTACCTTTTGAGTCCACTTGTAATAGTCAAAAAGACTGATACTTTGTAACCCTTCACACACACACTTGAGAGAATTAGAAATTCTGTTTTTACTCATATCGGCCAGGACGATATCTTATATCGTCCTGGACGATCAGCTTAAAACAGAAAGTCTAATTAAGGGTTCTTGATTAAGGCAGCCAACGTTAACCGATCGGCCTGGACGATACGTGTATCGGCCAGGACGATAAGCTCAAAACAGAAAGAAGTAGCCGCCATAGACAGGTATGGTATAGCATATCTTTAAATTATCGGCCAGGACGATCATCGGATCGGCCTGGACGATATTAACAGATTATGCCATAATTGTTCAGGAAATCAAGGAAGTAATTAAGGATGATTGATACGATCATATCGTCCTGGACGATCGTAGGATCGGCCAGGACGATCTAGTCAAAAACCTTAAGTTACTTCAGGACGATCAATATCGGCCAGCCCATATTCAGAGCTATTGTCAGGACGATTTACGTCTGATTTGAACTGATCGGCCAGGACGATCGTGAGATCGGCCTGGACGATCAAGCTAATTTTCAATCGTCCAATCTGGCATCCAGGGCTATGCTCTGGCCGATCTTCATTAATTTGTACTGATCGGCCAGGCCGATGTCCATATCGGCCTGGACGATAAAGTCGGCAACTTGCAATTAATGAGCTCTTTTGAAGCTCTTCTATTTAAAGAGCTCTTGTTCAACGTTTTTCAATGACCTTTGGCTGCTGCCTTGACCTAAGAAGACCTTGAGGAGAGAAAGAGAGAGAGAAGAGAGAGAGAGGATCTTGTGAGGGGGAGCTTGTGAGGGGTTTCACAAGGGTTGCTTCAAGGATCTCTCTGCGTCGTCTTCGTCTAGAGTTTCTCGTCCGTGGAAGGGTCGGTAGAGGTAAGGAGTTGTGCTTTTGGTTCTGGTTCTCTGCCAGCTTCAGGAGGAAGCAAAAGGAGAGAGGTTCTCTGCCTTGCCGGGGTGGCAAAAAGGAGGTTCTTGTAAGGGTTTCTCCACCTAGCCGTGGGGGCTAAAGGAGAGTCACTTTTTGTGTAGTGCAATACTTGGAGGGTGTCTCCAAGGAGTGGACGTAGGTCGAGTCGACCGAACCACTATAAATCTCTGTGTTTCTTTTCTTGCTTCCGCACGTTTAAAATTCCGCATTATTTCCGTTGTGTGATTTGGTTTATGCAACTTTATTTCTTTGTTTAAAAAACGAAGTTTTTAAAATACCAATTCACCCCCCCCCCCCCCTCTTGGTTAGTTTGGGACTAAGTTCATAGGGCTTAACATCCCCATCGAACTTTCATAATTTGCATCCAATAAATCTTTCTTGACTATTCTTTGATGTTATTATGATAATTATAAATAAAAATAAATGAATTAGTTAATTAAATTGAAAACCCAAAGCTTATAGATAATGCCACAATATTTCTCATAAAGAACAATCATCCCCTTCATCCTAACTGCATACTAACATGAAAAGTGTCAGGGGTGGGAGAATTAACATAACTCCTCGCCATAAGTTTATGATCAATTCCAAATTTGTCCCAAAGATTGAGTGACCCTACTTGCTTAGCAATAAACATTGAACTTAACCACCCAACAAAGTTTTCTACCTCAAAGCCTCCTACAAACATACCCTATCCCACCCATAGTCACCATATATACTCACTAACCAGCAAAAAGTTATGGCCTCTTACAAACAAAACGCTATCCACCTCTTATAAAACCTTTCTTTTATACTAGTCTAATAGGTATATAAAATTAACATGGAAATTACTTCCTCTAGTATTGATCGTTGGCTTCCAATGGAGAAATCTAGAAACCTTCTAATCATGATGGTCCCAGCGCATGCTAGAGCTAGTAATATAGACTAAAAAAATGTGACTCATTCTCTTCTTTAGGTTTACATATATATATTTATATCTTGGAATGTGGTGGGACTCTAAAGTGAGATGCATGTGTTTGATTTTATAAATATGTAACATATTATGTGACGCTCTCGGATCTAATGGAAGGATCGAATCATTTAAGCCTAATTTATTAACTCATATGTCAATCATAAAAAATCAGAGCTACTAAAATCTCAAAATACAAAAAACAAATTACATGATTTGTTTCATCAAAACACAATAATTCAGTTGGTTTTCTGATCATCTATACATCAAACTAATTAAAATTGAATTACAAAAATTAATTCCTTGATTACACATACTCAGAAGATACTGTTTTTTACCTTATCTACTCCACTATGCCTTTCCTTTTTCCTGAAATATAAAAAAGAATATAAATAGAATGAGCACAACTAGCCCAGTAGACTTCTCTTTATAGTCAATCATAAATATTAATATCCAAATTCAAATATAATAACAACATCATCATCAAGCCTTTATTCCACTATGTGGGGTCTGCTACATGAATCGTTTTTCTCTATTACCTCTTGTTAAGAGTTAAATTATCATTTAAATATAATTAGAAAGGTCATTTCTAATATTTTCTAACAAAGTCTTTTTTGGTCTACCTCTACATTTTTTAACATAAGTCAAATCTACTGCATCTACTTTCCTAACCGAGTCATCGAAAGGTTGTCATTTTATGTGACAATATCCAAATTCAAATATTAAATAAAAATGATTTAAAAAAGCATAATGATTTGTAAATAATAATTAAAGTGTAAAAAAAACATGCATTGCTAGGATTTTAGTGTATCTTTAGTTTCATCGTTATCACTTCTACTTATACATCCATTATCATAGAGATTTCCATATACATTATAGACACTTATCTTTCACTTTCCTTTAACTTCCCCTTTTCATTAGAATTCATACAAAAAATATATAGAAATTTAGAGTTTACTAATACTTAATTTAGAACATTACTTAAATTTTACTCGTTAGAGTACTAAAATATGCAATACAATAATTATACTACATATGCTTATAACTCTACGTCTACTTATGCCTCCCTTTATCTCTCACACATACATATAGCAAATGGGGTCATAATCATAATAGAATCATGCCACATAATCTCTTCATCTGTTTTCAAGAAATGGAGCCAAAATCCCTCCCATATCCACACTAGGTAGATGATGTTATAATAGAACATATAGGGTCATTGTAACATACCAAATATTGCACTTTTTCATATACCATAACATCTCTAATGTTATGTCATACATTCATGTCTGCAACATCAACCAAATTATGATCTCACTACAATATTTCAATATTGTATGAATTGCAAGAATCATCAATAACATTATACTCAGTGGATTTTCTCCTTTAAATTTCTAAATTCAAGGTAATATTCACATGAACATTTTAAAATTTGTATATAACTATAATCATGCCACAGTGACTTCTTCGATTCATCAAGTTGGTTGTATAGGATCTTTTTCAGCTTTATGTACAATCGCCTTGTTGAATCGGAGAATTTAGAGTGGTGGAGCAGGGAATTATGCATCTTGTTGCTGTGAAATGGATGTGGTATCATTATCATTTGATAGGGTTTTTAATAATAATAATTGAATAGTTGTCTTCCCTAATCCCTTATATAAAACTTTTTTTCCTTTTTAACCCAATCACTCTGCTTTGGTCATGCATTAAGATAAACTTTATGTCATCAAATACAAAATTCTTTTTAAATTTTTTTTGTCATGGCTGGTATAAGCACTCTTAATTATTTTTTGTTTGTTGGGCTTCATTTGACTTTAGATAATCAATTTTTGTTATTTACTATAACATTAAGGCCATGAAGCTAATTAACTTTGAAGGCCTATTCCTAGAATAATGCTAGCTTAACGTTGAGAAACAAACTAGAGTTTTTAAAAGTTTAGAATAAGATCTTACTAGACAATCTTTTCTCTCTCTAGGACAAAAACATCTCGTAGTGTAATATGGCTTCTTAGGGGGGGGGGGGGGGGGGGGGGGTGGGACTGTCACAACCCAACCCGACCAAGACAGATCCTATCTTGTTGAGTTGCGACGGGCGAACCCCAGGATCTAGTTTTGGAATTGCTTTTCAGACTTTCTTCCGATATTCTTTCATAATACAGAATCACAGAGCTACTAAAAACTTTCAAATACAGAAAACTCATCCACAAAATATTTCTTTCATTCTTCAAAATAATCATATACATTACAGTACATGGCTACAGACAGAAAGAACATAATTGAAAATTTAACTAGTCATGACTGTACAAAAATCAAAAGTATAAAAATACCTATAACTTCAGATCAGATCCTGAACGGCTAGTCCATAACTTCCTTCCCTTTCCCAGATCCTGCAAAACATGAATAAAATCACAGTGAGCTCACAGCTCAGCAAGATCACACTAGCCGATCTAAATTCCAGACACTCTCATTTCAAAATACTTTACAGAAGATTTAAAAATAGTTTATTGCAGACCAAATAATTACTGAACTGAAAATCATAAAACAAAGATTCATAACAATTCATTCACTAATTCATATAGCCGTGCAGAATTCATATATTCGTACAGAAATCAGATAAATTAGATGACAAATATCCTTACAAAACAGATGAATCAAATAACAAATACAGAAAAACTGAATAAAATTCATATAACAGAATCGTTCAAATCACAATCTAGATCACATGTTAAATCAAATTTCAAATCAGATTTTCTAGATGCTGATAGAATTTTAAAGGATTCTGGCCCCTTATGCCTCCCTTTCCTGACACAGACAGAATCTCAAAGGATTCTGACCCCTTATGCCTCCCTTTGTGCTTACAGCACCAGAACGGCAGAACATATCAGATATACAGAATTATCAGATCAGATTTTATTTTCATATTCCCAGACTCAGATAGAATCTCAAAGGACTCTGATCCCTTATAACTCCTAACAAATATCATTCAATCACATATGCACATCAAAACATCACATCATAATAAATACGGAGTGAATGATTCAGATAGCCGTGCATAATTCATATATTTGTATAGAAATCAGACAAATCATATGAGAGATATCCTTACAAAACAGATGAATCAAATAACAGATACAGAAAAACTGAATACAATTCATATAATAGAATCGTTCAAATCACAATCCAGATTACATGTCAAATAAAATTTTAGATCATATTTTAGATCAGATTTTCCGAACCCAGATAAAATCTAAAAGGATTCTGGCGCCTTATGCCTCTCTCCCCTGACACAAATAGAATCTCAAAGGAGCCCCTTATGCCTCCCTTTGTGCTTACAGCACCAGAACAAATCAGATATACATAATTATCATATCAGATTTCATTTTCATATTCTCAGACCCAAACAGAATCTCAAAGGATTCTGGCTCCTTTTAACTCCCAACAAATATCATTCAATCACATATGCACATCAAAACATCACATCATAACAAATATGGGGTAATTGAGCACATATCAAAATTTCACCTTTTTCATATAGCGGCAGACAACAGAAAAGCCAACGAATAAAAAATGCACAATTTCAAAAAATTATCAAATTATCAGAGATCGTATAAAACAACATTTCAAAGCTTTTATTGTACTGAAGCACTATTTTTCGACATCAAGATAATTTTCTATTCGATAAAAGCCTCGCAGATTTCAAAATACCTGGTGAAAAATTTTCATAAAATATTCAAGACGTGCAAATTATAATCTTTACAACATACCAAAAGTTACGAGATAAAAGTTCTACCGGTGCAAAGTTATATCCATTTTCACTAACGGAAACAAATCTTTAATTGGAATATTCGCCAAAACTCACATTTTTTAAAATTGAGATAGGCATAATGTGCCTTACCTCGAGTCGATCAACTTCCTCAACTGCGAAGACGGACGAAAACAGACCGAAGTCGCCCAAAATGCGAATTTTTTCTTCTTCTCCTTCTCTCACCAGCCTTTTCTCTCTCTTCAAAATCGAACGAATGGGGTATTTAATGGGCTAAGATATTTTAGATCGTACGGACGATATTTTTCGTTCGTCCCTAGACGATCTCCTTTGTCCACATATCATATGGACAATAATTGATTTTCGTCCCTGGACGATGGGCTCTGTAAAAAAAAATTTGTTTAGTTCGTACAGACGAACTCAGTTCATACTAACGGTTCGTATAGACGAACCTGCACCATGTTTAGTTGGTACAGACGGTTCGTACATACTAAACTTCACCATGTTCAGTTCGTACAGACAGTTCGTACAGACTAACATGCACAAAAAATCTTGAAATTCAAGGGTTCTCACAAGGACATATAAGGAAGGTTTGCGGTAGGTTGGCTAACCTGGCTCAAACTGCTTGATTGATGGTAGGTTGGATTATATGACCCATCAAGTTGGTGGTTAAAAGTACCAAGCAGTGAGCCCTAATCAGTATAAATTAGCCAATTACGACTCCTAAACGAGGCAAAAAATTATTGGCTCAAAACCAACAAGTTGACATGGTTTGTGGGTTTAAAGTTTTCTATCAGTGGGTTAGTGACTCTATAATCTATTGGTCCATATGTTAACATGGAGTAGCACCCAATTGAAGTTGGTAAATATGTGTGATCATTTAGGCTAGAATAGGTGAGTGCATTCACTGACATGTAAGTGCATGATGATTGTAATCATTACATGTGTAGACGTCGCCAATGAGTTCTCAAGTGAAAGGCATGGTGGTTTGAAGAGAGGAAGGTGTTTACGAGTTGACATGATGTAGGTGCCACCTTCTAACAAGTTGGAGTCACCGTCTAAAGGAAGGAATATGTTGTTCTAATATGGGACACAACATTTCTCTAAAATTGACCTGTTTACTTTACGAGATATGATAATTTTTCAAGAAGGAATAAGCAAGTTGGCTGATGACTTGCTAACATCGTAGCTAGTAGTTAGTTGCTAGAAACTCATTGGACAATGAAAACCGATAGATATGGACATCCATTTGATGCAGTGTGGAAATTACTAGCTACCTCTTTAAAGCTCGAGGAATATGCCACTATCATAATACAATCAAACACAAAAATCATTAACAAATATATTTTCATAACATAAAATTTATAAAGTATAACAAGAAAAAAATTGTATAAATAGCCTAAAAAAAGTGATTAAAATAAGTCGGAAATCTCTTGAATAGATTTTCAAATTAGTCTAATATTAATTATTCATTTATTGCAATTTTTTTATTTAGATTTAAAATTTTATAAATTTAATAAGAAAAATAAAATTTTCCCCTAAAAAATTCAAAGAGAATATTTTTAGAATTTTTGGCTCACATCACCTACACATCTCACTCATTCAAAGTTAGCAAATTCTAGTGGCCGCCTCGTATTCCTTTTGTCTCTGCAACTTATTTGAGTCGGTTCGAAATGTTTAAATCATAAAAAAAATTTCTTTTTTCACCTTCAAATCCTCCCAGTCTCGCCTGCAAAGTCCCTTACCCTCTAAAATTTCGATCTTCGATGCCTTTTCAGTTCTGTTCATTCTGTATCTTTTAAACACTGAAGAGAATTAACAATTGGAACTGTCGAGATTTTCTGTTTCTCATTATTTTGTGGAAAGATTATAGGAGGGGGAAGGAGAGAGAGGGGTTTGGTTTGCTCTTGCCTTTGATCAATGGGGGAGTGGAGTTCTTCCCGAAGGAGACCGATGATGCATCAAAACGATTCTGGAAGGCCCACAACGACGGCTAAATACGGCGGATTGCCGCCTTCTTCTGGTAAATTTTGCTTAAGCCGGTTTCTTTCTTTTTCCCCTTCCGCTAAACTCTTCTTCTTTCTGTGGCTTTCCGGTTCATTGATAGGGTTTTCTGTTCCTGCTTACATTTCTCAATTTTTGTTGGTTTCTATTAGTCGGGGGTTTGTGAATTTTGTATTGTTCTGCTTCCTTTTGAATGGAAAAGCAAGGTTTTGTTGCATGTTGTGATCTGTTGAAACCTTCGTTGTGTTTATGGTTTCTTGTTTCTTATATTTGTTATGTAGCTTTTTTCCATTTGTGGGAAATAAACTATAATCAGCCGGTTTAGTATCAGTTTTGTTTGCCTTGTTTGCTAGTAGCAAGTAGCAACCATGTTCTGACTGTTATCTGAGATGTTCTTTTCTTAACCAAGAGGAAATTCTGGCGTTGACAGTCTTTTTAGATTCTTTGAGCAGCTTTTACAATTTTGGTATTTTTTATGCTCTTTCTAATCCTACATTTTCTCCTTTTATTTAACTTTATCTACTTTATCAATGAGGATTATCTTCTGTGTTCCCTTTTTTTTTTTTCTATGCATTACCGATTTATCTTAAAATTGCAGATTTGCTTAATATATATTCACACTACAGTTTGTTTTTTTCTTAATTGGCCAGATATCTCTTTTGATACTTGGTGCTATTTAGCTACAAGTAGGTTTTAACTCAAGCGGGACATAGCAAATTCTATAAATCCAAATTTTTTGTATCTTGAGAGGATTAAAACATGAAAATTGTTTGGCATGGCAAATGTTAAATCTTGCCAAATACTTTTACATTGTTTCGTGATTTGTTTCTGGATTTAGGATTTATGAGAGCGCGAGATCATTAAACCTATGAAATGTGGGATTTAACCAATAATGGGGTTGAAATGGGATTCAACGGAACAATGAAATTAAATTTACCCAAAATTATCTTTCTTAGGATTTAAGTTAAATATTTCTTAAATCCTGGCTATAATTGGATACCAAACAACCCCTACAAGCGCCTAGATTTTTGAGCTAGTATGTTTTCATGATGTTTTATTTATATCATGGTTTTATTTCAGGATTTTCCTAGCAGTTTGCTAGTGTATGAGCTGATAATTCTTCATGAAGTGTTTATTGGAACTGGTGATTAATGATCAATAGGCTTCAACTACATAAGAGTGAAACTCTGAAGCTAATGTGAGATATGCTCCAACTTTGCTAAATTTGAGAAAGGTTTATTAGGCTATGACAGGTGTTTGGTGGTTTGAATTTGTTTCAAGCTCCAACTCTGAAGCTAATGCTTTATTTATATTTACATGTTAATATTTACACGACATTCATATGAATTAGGAACCGCCGCAGCTAGCAAGGTATTTTAGGTGCAATAACACTTTTTTCCTGGTTTGCATTTCTCTCAGGGCATTTGGTTATTTGAAGTTAGAAAACATATTGAAAAAACAATGTATTAGTTGATTCCATCATTTAGTTTGGATGTAATTACAAATTAGTATTGGTGCTTAAGAGTCCAACAAGCCTAATGAAAGGGGTTTAGGGTTTAGGGTAAACTAAGCTGCAAAATGGCTTGTGAAGTGGAATCAAGCAATCGAATCTCAAACAACCCTAATATTTGTCTAGTTACGCATAGAAGTGTTGCAAGAGATTTATTCAATTCCCTTGCCCATATTTAGGATATTATTATTATTTTTTAGGAATTTGTTTTATAGCCCTTGAGTTTGATAATATTTAGAATTTTTTAAAGGAAATTGCTATTATTTTTAGTAGTTTGTTGCTATTTTCAAGTACAATTTTCTATTTTATGTTTGACTTAGAATTTGAATATATATTTTTTAAATTATTATATATTCTATCTAGAAATATAGACCTATATGGTAGGATATCAAGAATTTGTGGGCAGCCTGAGAGATTTATTTTTCCTTAGTAATTAGTTTGGGAAGCATCAATCTCTCAACTTCAATTGGTGGTAAGCTAGTGAGTAGTGACTCACCGTTACATACTAAAATACTGAGTGACACCCCCCTGACCACATGGAAGGCTTTGGGCCCCAATCTTATCCTAGGAAGTTTGAATATTTTTTTGCACCTAAGTATGGTAAAAACTAAGGGTGACTTAGTGTTTTCACTGTGCTAATAGTACCATGATGCACAAAGTTTCTTTTTTGTTTCAATGCATAAAGATCAAAGTGAAGCAATTGTTGACCCGTATACGGCAGCCGAAACCAAATAAAAAAAAATCGCCTACCTAATGCTGGAGCTATGCACGTCGCTTGCCACAACAGATCCCCGAAATCCTGTTATACGCACGAGTTCGGACGCTCTCTGCACGATCAACGCCGCCAATCCCACGTTCTCCTTAAATGCATTGTCTGCCCCGACGCTTGGCCGGACGTTGTTAAATATCGAAGGAGACGAGGCTCTGGGTTCTTTTCCTCTACTCACTCTCTCACGATCCCGACTCCTCCCTGCTGTTCGGCTACGCTCAACGACTCCCCCTTCCAGTCGATCGAAAGTTACAACATTTCGTTCGGAAGCAGCGAACGGAGCTCGCCGGCTGTGAGAAGGATCGGAAGCTCCTTCGTGGCTGTTCGACGAAGCTCTTCCGCCGACTTTCCCTTCCTGTGAGATCGGAATTACAGGAGCTCGCTTGAGGTGAAGATAACTTTCTCCCTTTCACGAAGCCTCTCGGCTCCATTCGTGGCTGTTCGACTTTGCTCTCACGACGACTTTCCCTTTCTCGTCGGATTGGAAGTTATGACATTCTGATCGGGTGCAAGAACAGAGCTCGCCGGACTGTGAAGGTAACTTTCATCCTTTCGCGTGCTTCTCTGCTTCCTCCAGCGACGTTACCTTACCTGTAGGATCGGAAGTTAGACATTTTGATCGCAAGCAACTATGGGAGCTCACTGGTTGTGGAGATAACTTTCTCCTTCTCACGCGCCTCTCGGCCGAATCCTGTAAATCTCCCGAATAGAGAGAGTGGGGAGGGAGAGATGCAATTTGTTTTAATTAATTGTTTTTAATTGTAATTATGTTAATTAATTTTAATTAATTACAGTTGTTATTTTTAATTAATTATAATTATTATAATTAATTATGTTTAATTTTAATTAAATTATTATAATTAAGTTTATTAATTATAATAAATTTTAATTAGAATTAATTTTAATTAATTATAATTTATAAAATTAATTATCATTAATTAATTTTAATTAATTATTATTTATTAAAAGTTAATTAATATTAATTAATTATAATTAATTATAAATTAATTATAATTAATAATTTTAATTAATTTTAATAAACTTTAATTAATTATATTAATTAAGTATAATTAATTACAATCAATTAAAAATAATTTCTTAATTAATTATAGTTAATTAATATTAATTATAATTAATTCACACAAAAAAAATGCCTGCTCCACCCGCCTCGGTTTTCGTACCCTCTTGCCTCGATCCACGGGCCCTCTTCCGCCTCGAGCCACCGTCGGACTTCAAGGTATAAAATTCTAACTTAAATCCTGTTCTCGACGTTTGCAGCGGACTGGGGAACCACCTATACGCGCTCTTGTAGCACGGTAGGAGGGAGCCCGGTGCGAAGCATACGACGAGGCGGGTAAGCCCTATACACGCTCTTGTAGCGTGGTGGGGACGGTCCTCGACCTCGACACCGACACCGCCGACGACTGCTACGAAAGGTAAGATGTTCCAAAATCCCATTCTCGATGTTTGCAGCGGACCGGAGAACCACCTATACGCGCTCTTGTAGCACGGTAGGAGGGAGCCCGGTGCGACGCATACGACGAGGTGGGAGAGCCCTATACACGCTCTTGTAGCATGGTGGGGAGTCACTGCTGTTCTGGTACGTCACTGCTGTTCTGCTGTACGGGTACTGCTGAAGGCCCCATACACGCTCTTGTAGCGTGGTGGGATGAAATTTTGTACGGCCGCGGTGTCCAAGGACACCTACCATACACGCTCTAGTAGCGTGGTGGGAAGGCCCAGCTCCCCCAATTTTCCCCCAAACGGGGGATATACCGGGGTGCTGCCAAAATTTCACTGAAATGTACAAAGACTTGAACAATTTAAAGACCTTCTTGGGCAACAATGTAAAAGACTTGTACTCGAACAGAAATGCACAGAACTTGAACTAAATGAGCAGAGGACCTGTACGAAGAGCAGATGAATTGTGGAATTGCACTTGAACAAAAATCTAAATGATTAATCAAGGCTTAAATCCAAATGAAATAAAATCAAACTCAAATCAATACGAGCATGCATAATTGAACTTACAAGGACTCCAGAAGACTTTGAACAAAATGTAAGCATGCAATTGAATTCAAAGGACTGCAAGAAGCTTGAACAAGACTAGAACATCAAACAAAGACTTTGATTTGGACTGGATCTGGATCCGAACAAAGCAGTTGAACTCGCACTTGAACTCAGGCTATACGACATCAAGTGGGGACTTGTAAACTTGATGGATTCAAGTTTGAATCCAGACATCAAACCACCTGAGATTGGTGAAAGGTGGATATGATGAAAACGATAACAGATCTGCTGCAAATACTACTAGGAGGTCGTAGCGGATACAACTGATCTCCAGCAAATGAATACTTGTGGATAACAACAGTGTGTATGTTGTATGTATAACAAACCACTGTGGACACAAGTACATCTCCTACAATAGTCTCTACAAATGCCTGTTGATTGAGATGGCAATACTGGAGATAAGCAGTCAAAGACCGTCCCTACAAACAAGTACAATCAACCACCCGAGATTGGTGAAAGGGTGGATATGATGCAAAAAGAATGAATCTCCTACGAACATTCCTAGGAGCTCGTAGCAAATACAATCAATCAAACCACCTGAGATTGGTGAAAGGTGGACACGATACTAATGTCAATGGGTCTCCTACGAATACTTCTAGGAGGTCGTAGCAAATACAGCGGTCCCCCGCAAATGAGTACAAACTACTTGTGGATAACAACAGTGGGCACATCGTAAGCATATCAGACCACTGTGGACACAAGTACGGGCCCCTACAAATGACCATTTGTGGATAACAACAGTGTGTATGTCGTATGTACAACGAACCACTGTGGACACAAGTACATCTCCTACAATAGTCTCTACAAATGTCTGTTGATTGAGATGACAATACTGGATACCAGCAATCAAAGATCCACCCCCCACAAGCAAGTGAAATCGTCAACCACCCGAGATTGGTGAAAGGGTGGATATGATGCAGAAGCAATGGGTTTTCTACAAACATTTTCGGGAGGTCGTAGTGGATACAGCGGTCCCCTGCAAATGGATACTTGTGGATAACAACAGTGGGTGTATTGTAAGTACAATGAATCACTGTGGACACAAGTACGGATATTACCTACAACGACGGTAACCAAGATCTACAAGTGCGTTGAGTACAAGGGCGACTCTATGTACGAAAAGGACACCCTCTGGCAGAAAGGGGGAAATATTTGAACAAATTAGAACCAAACTTCCTGGTGTTCCAAAGTCTCTTCTTAGTTATATACTCAAGAAGAAAACAGTTCTGATGTCTACAAATACCGAGAATAACAGTCTACTACACCAAAGATTCTGAAGGGAGTTCTCCCCAAATTAGCAGTTTTTGACTCTAAAATCCAGAAAATCCTTCCCCGATGAATGAGAAAGGGGGAGTCAATATCAAGTCCAACACACCGAAGATCTTGAAAGGAGATCTTTTCAAAGCAAAACAACGGACTTCAAAGTCCAGAAGTATATCCCCCGGTGAATGAGAAAGGGGAGTTAACATCAAAACTCAACGCCACCGGATCCGCAACACTCGTACTAGCGGACAGAAGGCGTGTATAAGCTCTGAAATCAAATGTTGTGCATTCAAATGACAGATATCTGCACAACTACAAATATTTCAAAATACCCCTACACGTGCACCGTAGTTTGTATACACATAGGTACACAAGGGGTAAATACAATCTCAACCCGCATGGGCCCTGGCGAGCGTGTTATTGGTATACACGTGATGCCTATGGATGCTACGCGGGTTGACAAGTGAATTCAAGTTCGAATCCGATCCTTCTATACGGATCAATAGAAGTCGACAAGATTCGAACTACCTAACAAAATACACGGTTGTAGCGACCGATGTATTTGTTTAAATACATTCTTTTTAGGCCTTCAAGGCCTAAAATCAAGAAAATTTATAAACAAAGGCACAAAGCCTACGAGAAACCCGATCCCCTATCGATAAGTTGATAGGGTCGACAAGGTTCAATCAAATGGAAATGACCCCAAAGACCCCGATGATGGCCGTGTTGAATGTTTATCTCAACCGGAGGGGTCCATTCAAACTCCAAAAATGCCACTCAAAATCCTAAAATTCCAAATATTTAAAATTGAAATAAAACCATCCAATACTTAAAGCAAAATTCATCCGCCCTCCGCAACAGTTTGCCGAGGCGGGCAAATTCAAAAATTACTTCAGCTCACAAAGAGCCGAATGCCTAGTCAAAAATATCACTAGGATCCATTCTCAAACAATCTCCTGCCAGTAAGGACGCGGTACGTGTCCTCTAACCGGCGGTCTGCCGCTAAATGGCCACCGCAGGATAAACGGTTACGACGACCCGGGGCCCTCTGAACCGAGTGGTTTTGCCGCCAAATGGCACCACGAAATACCGATTATGGCCAGAGCCAATACGTTCCTTATTGGCATCAAATCCTTGAGATATGAATCAATAGGATATAATCGACAGGGCACAAAGCTCTCTGTCAGCTAAGGTGGATTCAAATTTGTCCCCTTAGACAAATACCCACCCCAGGTCTACAAGGTCCCCTTGGACGAAGCAACCCATGGCTGCCGACAAGGATCCTTCTGTCAGGTTGGGTCGACTACCTCCTCTGACTAAGTAGACCAGGGGCCATGATGACCCGGGACGACGGAACCATGGGATCTTGATCGGGTCTATTATCCATTCCCCCACCATCCGCTTTAAGTGTTAGATGGTGCAATTTCTATTTTAAATATCAAACCTTTCAAATTTCCAAACTTTCAACTCAATTCCTCAATTTCCAAATCCAACCCATTGCTGCTACTATATGCCAGATAACACGTATATTCTACGTATCTGATTGACGACTAGCCTTAATCGAAAGTTCTCTCTCGTGATCGGGAGGGGTAATTAACTATAGGGGCTTGCGCCTATAGGAAACCAGAACTCAGATCATAAAGTCCTCGCAAAATGAGGGCGAAATCTCTGGGTAGTGTCTTATCTACAAACCCATCTGCCTTCCAAAATTTACCCTGGAACTTAGTTCGTTAAAACTCCCTCGCCGAATAAGAAAAGCGAGCGGAGGCCGGGGCCGAATTTTTGGAGCCCACAGATTTCTGGCGACTCCGCTGGGGAGTGGTTTCTCTTTCCATCTCTGGCTAGTCACTTATATGTTATAGTAGCAGCTAAGAAAAGTAATGATGATATTGAGCTTTATACGGTGAACATTAGGATGTGACATTTGGTCCTTATGTCCAAAAATCCATCACTAAAAGGTCCCGACAGTAGCAAGCAAATCAAATTTTAAAAATGAATCTTTTAAATAAGATCAATGAAAATTCGTTTAGCAGGATTTTAATTTCATGCTAACTCTCCTGCTTTTATTATTTGTTCTGCGTTATTTCTTTGTTATGAAAGCGTGGGGTGATGTATCAATTCTGATCACTAACCCCTGCCTTTCATTTTTGCAGAATAAAAATGCAGGACACACCGATGACCGTCCAACTGGGACGAGGAGCCAGAATTCAACTAGCGAATGCTGTCATAGAAACTGGAAACACTGGAGCCACTATTCACTTTGGTGGACTCGAATTCTCAGCAGCTACTGCAAGGGCTGCAGCCGTTCCTGTGTACGGCGTAAACTCCGAAGAATTTTCTGGAAGGTCCCATTCTTCAAGGACCACTGTACAGCGTGCGCATCTGCCAGCGCCGCGAGCTATTGCCAGAGACGTTGCTCAAGGAAGAGTTTCTGTCTTTGAAAGATTATCCCAGTCTGAGACCCTTACTGCAAAGAGGGTTATTGATGGAAGAAAAATTTCTGTGGTGACTGCTAACCACTAACCTGCCCAGAGAGCCTGTTGCACCTGGGAGGTATGATGCTGAAGCTTCCTCATCTGGAGGAAGGCTTAACAGAAGGCAAAGGAGGAAGAGAAATGCAGAGCTACGTGCTCAGCAGATGACAGTACCAGTTCATCCCTCCAACTTGCCAGCACAAGAACCAGAGATCAATATCCCCACTCAAAATAGGTTCACTAACCTGAAGTGGGTAAAAAGAAATAGCTCCTCTGGTGAGCTCAAGAAATCTTTCTGGGAGCGTCGACCTGAAGCCCCAACCCCTCAGAATATACGAGAGCCCGAACGTCTGTCTGCCCGGGTACACCGAGTTTTGAAGACAATCAAGGAGAAGGGCTTAATGAAAAAGAAGTTTCAGAGGCCACTGATCGTTGAGGCCCGAAGAACCCCTCCCAGAGAGAGGCTATCATCTGCTATGATAACAGAATGGAGAGGTTATCGACGACAAGCTCCGCAGGAAGCATATCGGGGCGTGACACTTGGACCTCGTGTTCAAGAATCCGTCGCCGAAAGGGCCCAGCGGAAAGGCAAACAAGTTTGGAGGCCGAAGCCTCGAAGAGAAAATATCTTTGAAGAAAGGACTAGATCGGGTGTGACATCCGGAGCTGTCTCCCGGAGATCCGCCCCTGCTAACAAAACTCGTCAGAGATGGGTCCAAAAGAAGGCCCATAATGACGACAATTATAATGACGGTCGACATCCTGAAGAGTCTTCCAGGAGATCCCGTCATTCTCCTACTACAACCAAAGAGGAATTTCACTTTGATCGTAGTCCACGGGTTGAAGAAATAGTCATCCCAAATCAAGAATCTGAAATTCAGTGGCGCCGTCGCTCAGAAATTCAGGTGCAAAATGATGAAGAAGAATATGATGATGAAGACACTATGGAGCTCGAAGTGATTCATATGGTCAGTCACGTCGATGTCGAAGAGGAAAATGATGGTGATGAAGATGACCAACAATCACAGCCCCGTGTACGTGTTTATCGACGCCGTCACAGGGCTAGATCCATTGCCAGCCGAAGTGCTCGCTCCTCAGAAGAAGGAGATGAGGAAGAAGAAGAGGTCGGAGAAAATCCCTTTGGTGGCGAAGATATCACACTCGCTGAAATGAGAAATCAAATGAGGCGACAGATGCGAAGGAAAGATAGAGAAATCTCTCAGTTGAATGATAAAATGACTGAGATGATGACTCAGATGACGGCTATGATGGAGATGATGCAGAAGACCACTTCTGTGGGCCCTGCACCAGTTCAGCCCGTCAACCAAGCTGCTAATCCTCAAAATTCTCAAGCACCCCAAGCTTCAGGAGTGAAAGGTGTACTTGAAGGTGGCAAAGAAACTGATGATCCAACCCGCCAGCGCACTCCACAAGATGTGGCGAGTGCCTCTGAGCCTGTAACTGCGTCACAGCTGGAAGGCTTGATTAGTGAAAAGATCAAGGCCATTATAGCTGCCGAACAGGCAGAGAAATTGGTAGGAAAAGGTCGCCCGTACCCAGCAGAGTACGATCAGGTGCCGTATCCAAAGGGATATTCTGTACCGAAGTTCAATATCTTCGATGGCAATAAGAATCCCAGACAACACCTGGCGCAGTTCAAAGCAACCTGTGGAAATACAGGAGGTAATGATGCCCTGTTATTCAGGCAATTCGTGAGCAGCTTGAGTGGAACTGCTTTCGAATGGTATGCCGAACTGCCAAATGATTCACTGAAGACCTTTGCGGAGCTGGAGGCCTTGTTCGTGAAAAGATTTGCCAGTGCAACAGAGAAGACTACCATTGCTGATCTCGCCCTTGACAAAAGGAGGAAAGATGAATCAGTAACGAGGTACATAACACGCTGGCGCAATCTCAGTATGAAGTGCGAGCAGCAACTAGAAGAAGAACATGCAGTCCAATTGTTGATGGGGAATATTGATGATAAAATGCAACCTTTCTTATGCATGGCTTCTATCACGACCTTCCAAGATCTGCTGGACAGGGTGGCTAAGTTTGAAAAGTTGAATTTGTCAAAGTCAGAAAATATCGCTGACAGACCCAAGAAGGCTAAAGCTCCTGATGCTAGGAGGAATGAGGTCTACTCTGCATTCCCTCCCAGACTTGATAAAGGTAAACGGGTAGTGTATAATGTGGATAAAGGAAAGCAGCCAATGCAATACGAAGAAAAGCCAAAACAGGCTTACAATTCAATCCCTCAACCAAAACTGGTTCTTGGAGGAAATAATAAACCTCGAGCCTTTCCTGGTGGAGGAGAACGACAAAGGCAACCCACGGGAACTGGTGATAGAACGTTCCCTTCTCTGAAGGAGAAAATGAATAAAGAATATTCATTTAAAAGGGAGAGTGTCGCTAAACTATTTCGACAAGCACTCAAGAACGGTCTAGAATTGCCAGAATGCAAAAGACCTGAAGAGTCCAAACATAGTGGCGACCCAAACTACTGTCCATATCATCGGGTAGTTAGCCATCCAATTGAAGATTGTTATGTCTTCAAAGATTGGTTGGAAAAGATGTACAAAAGGGGAGAATTAACATTATCAGATAATGTGTTAGTTCGTCCCAGAAAAGAATCCATCCGGGTAGTCACGTCCTCTTCCGTACTCCCGCCTAAAGGAAAAATGCAAGAACCTGTCCAAGAGAAACAATGGGAGACTGTGGTCTCCAAGAAGACAACTAAAATGTTGAAACAGCTGGAAAGAGTTCCGGGTGTCAAGTGGAAGTCTCCTACTGAGCCAGTACTGAACTTAAAATGGTTGCCTGTGTTACAAGCATCCACCTCTAAACAGCAACCTGGCCAAGCTAGCTCATCAAAATCTGGAAAGTCAAAGTCAAAGTCTTCAAAGAGGAAAGCCAAGCTGAAGAAGCCTATGGTAAGGAAGACTGCAACTCAAAAGGCTATTGATAGTCTGAGTGAATATTACCAAACTGTCAGGAGGCCTATTAAGCTCGGTGATTTTATGAAAGAGCTTAAAATAAATGAAAAGGAAGAAGAAGCTGAAGCCGAATCTCTTCCTACGGAGATATGCCGAGTCATCTCAACAACATCAGAGATATCAGATAGTGAGAAATACGCTGAAGAAGCGGCCCCTGAGTCCTGTTTAATGGTATCATCGATGGAATTCAGTTCAGATGAGTTGTGTTTTCCAGATGATGAAGATTCAGACCCAAGCATAGAATCACAAATGAAACAAGTGAAGTTGGGAGACGATTCCGAGTCTACAGATGAATCTCCAGACACAACAATGGCTGACTCTGAAGAGAATGCTTCATCAAACAAGTCTGAATCAGATGAGGTGGCCCAAGTACAATTGAGAAGTGGCAAGGTACTGCCGCCTCCACCAAAGAAAGGGACCCCTAATAAAGATAAGGGAAAAGAGATAGTTATCAGTGAAGATATTATCCCTAAAGATCCCAAGAAAAATGATACTTCTGTTAAGGGGATAGATTACAATATCTTATCCCATTTGAGGAAGATCCCAGCACAACTCAGTATATATGATGCCTTACTAATGTCTAAAGACCTTCGAGAGACTTTGATTCACGCTCTCAAGGACCCTGAAAGATATGAGGCATATTTTGCTGAGCGCAACTTGACGGAAGTCTTGCAAGCTCGAAATGAACCCCTTATCACCTTTGCCGAGGATGATATGATGCTTGGAACGGCAGATCACAATCGCCCATTATATGTTACGGCAGAGAGCGACGATATGGTGATCAGTCGAATTTTGATCGATTCTGGATCTTCCGTAAATCTCATGAGCTTAAAAGCACTGAGATCCCTCTGTCTCGATGTGGAACATCTTGGGCAAGACAAGTTGATGGTACACGGCTTCAACGAGAAAGGGCAGAAAACCCTTGGTTCGTTTATGCTTCCTCTTGTATTTGGGGAACTCCATACAGAAGCCAAATTTCATGTGATTGATGCGGACACCTCATTTAAGGCGCTACTAGGTCGCCCCTGGTTGCACGAATATGGCGTTGTCCCTTCGACATTACACCAGTGTATGAAATATCTGAAAGAAGGAGAAGAATTCAGAATTTCTGGTGATATTCAGCCCTTTGCAGTACATTAAGTAACAGATTATGAAGATGCTAAGTACTTCATGCCAAAGAAGCAAAAGTCGTCAAGTTCTCTTGAGGCTAGAGCATCAAATTCTAAGGCTGCAAAGAAACCTAAACAAGAAGGTGAGAAGAAGCGTGTAGGGAGAAAGAAGGCGACGCCGACTCTTCCTAAATCACCGATCATTCCCAAGGAAAAGAAACATGTACCTCATCTGGGGAGTGACACGGATGAAGATGATGTTACTCCTGCCAAATCTCGAAAAATATGCCGATCCACGGATGAATGGAGTAGGCAGATTGAATTTTCAAATGATGATTATGACTACGACTCAATCTACATGAACTCAGTGCAGAGTGTGTTCTCCAGAAGAATAGACAGTCTGTCAATTTCAGACAGCGTACTCGTAGTCACTCGTGTTCCCATACAACATTTCAAAGAACTCATTTCGCGCGAGGTTCATAAAGTAGAAGAACTCTCCACTCTTTATCTGCCTCCTCTGAAGAAGGGGACTACACCCGGAAATGTATTGTATTCCACAGGAGTACGCGAAGAAGAGAATAATGATTGGTGTTGTATGTTCCTCGATTCTGAAGAGTCATTTCCTACGAGGCTACCCAAGTTCAATACCAAGAATATTCAAAGAATGCTACGAAAGCAAATCAATATTCCTACTACCAAGCGACAGCTCCGTACAAGCTTGGGCCTCTGGTATGGAAGAAATCCGCGTCCATTGCGACGAAAAGATATAGATGTATATAAAGGCATTGGATTCATCAAACGAAGATTCCTCCGGAAAGAAACTTGCCAAGCAATCACATGCGGAGAAATCAAATCTGATAGTGATGAAGATGAGGTATATGAAGCCAAAGCTTATGATGATAAACCCGTAGAAGCTGAGCCTGCACCAGAAGAACTGGAAGATGGTGGACAGGCTGCTACGATGGACGAGCTCAAAGAAGTCAACTTGGGAACTGAGGAAGACCCTCGCCCAACCTTCATTAGCTCTCTACTACCAGAAGATCAAGTAGAAGAAATACAAGAGCTCCTCTGTGAATTCAGGGACTGCTTTGCCTGGACATATGCTGAGATGCCCGGCTTATCCCCTGAAGTGGCAGTTCACAGATTAGCCATCAAGCCTGATGCAGCACCCGTCAAGCAAGCTCCAAGGAGAATGAGATTGGAGATAGAAGAACAGGTGGTTGCTGAAACCAAGAAGCTCATAGAAGCAGGCTTCATTCGTGAAGAAAAATATGCCGACTGGATAGCCAATATCGTTCCTGTAAAGAAGAAGAATGGTCAGATTCGTATCTGCATCGACTTCAGGGACCTCAATAAAGCGTGCCCGAAAGATGACTTTCCACTCCCAATATCAGAACTTCTCGTTGACAATACTTCCAACTACGACATGTTCTCATTTATGGACGGATCGTCAGGCTACAATCAAATCAAAATGACACCTGAAGATGAAAGACATACATCATTCAGAACAACCATAGGCATATTCTGCTTCACAGTTATGCCATTCGGTCTGAAGAATGCTGGTGCTACTTATCAACGGGCGATGACTCGTATATTTGATGACTTGATTCATCAGAAGGTTGAATGTTATGTAGATGACTTGGTCATTAAAAGCATGGATCGAAAAGACCACATTGATGATTTGAGAATTGTGTTCGAGAGGATCAGAAAGTACGATCTGAAGATGAATCCTCTCAAGTGTGCATTTGAGGTATCCTCAGGGAAATTTCTGGGATATGTTGTTCGACATCGAGGCATCGAAGTCGACCCCAACAAGATCAAGGCAATCATGGAGATGCCACCTCCAAAGAGCCTTCGACAACTCCGTTCCCTGCAAGGGCAACTGGCTTTCATTCGGAGATTCATATCGAATCTGTCGGGTAGGTGCCAGCCATTTTCAAAATTGATGAAGAAAGATGTCCGCTTCAAGTGGGATGAAGAGTGCCAAGAAGTGTTTGACAGCATCAAGAAATATCTGTTGAATCCTCCTATTCTCGCGACGCCAATTCCGGGGAAGCCTCTCATACTGTATACGGCAGCACTAGAAGAGTCCCTCGGAGCGCTATTGGCCCAGCATAATGAAGAAGGAAAGGAGAATGCACTCTACTACATCAGTCGGAGGTTGATAGGAGCAGAAATCCGCTACTCTTCAATCGAGAAGCATTGCTTGGCTCTGATTTTCGCAGTTCAGAAGCTTCGCCACTATATGCTATCTCATAAAATCACCTTGATATCAAAGATCGATCCGCTGAAGTTCTTGATGACAAAGACCAGCGTTGACAGGTCGTTTGGCAAGGTGGGCAGTGATACTCCTGCAGTTTGATATCACATATGTCCCTCAAAAGGCAGTAAAAGGGCAGGTGTTGGCAGATTTTCTTGCAGCACATCCTATCCCTGCAGATTCATCACTCAATGATGATCTACCTGACGAGCAGATCATGAATGTTGAAGAAGAGGAGATGTTACGAGTATGGGAAATGTACTTTGATGGAGCATCGTCAATCAAGCGTGCTCGGCCTCCAAATCTAGAGAAAGCTCAAGCCGGAATCAGACTTATTTTCGTGGCGCCCGAGGGAGGCATAATGAGATTCTCATTCAGTTTAACTGAACCTCGGACAAACAATGAAGCTGAATATGAAGCCCTAATAGCTGGATTGGAGATTGCAATCGATGTCCGAATTCAAAATCTCCAAATTTTCGGTGATTCTCAACTGGTTGTGAATCAAGTATTAGGAATTTACAAAATCACCAAATTCGAATTGGCCTGTTATCATCGGCGAGTTCTTGAGCTTATGAAGCAAATTCCAGTGGTAAAATTAACTCAAGTTCCCCGAGGTCAAAATGGCAAAGCTGATTCCCTGGCAAAATTGGCTAAAGAAATGGCGAATATGGATGACGAATGGCCTATAATAATTATGGTGCACAATCGGCGAATCCTAGAGCCAGCTCTACTACAATTCCCGCAGGCAGAGGGAATACCAAATTCAAGCCAGCAGGATGCAACTCCGGTTGATCCTCAAACTCCCCAATCAGTTGATCTTGAAGATCAGTCTGAAGAACAGCAGGTTCCTAAGAAAAGGCGCAAGGTCAGTCAAGCTTCAGAATCATGGTGGCATTGCCTAGATGTCGAGGAAGAAGATGACTGGAGACTGTCTTTCATTGACTACTTTAGAGAAAGTAAATTGTCAACAAACAAATCACTAGCTGCTCAAATCAAGAAGAGAGCGCTACGATATGCATTTGTCAACAACACGTTGTATCGACGTGCTTTCGATCAAATGTGGCTAAGGTGCCTAGGGACTCGAGAAGCTGATAAAGTGGTGGCAGAAGTTCATGAAGGACTTTGTGGAGCGCACCAATCAGGCCCCAAGATGGCAGTAAAATTTAAAAGAATGGGTTACTATTGGCCGACCATGGTCAGAGATTGTATCAATCATGCTAAGAGGTGCCATGAATGCCAGATCCACGGTGATATTATACATCAACCGCCAAATCCACTGCACCCTACAATAGCATCCTGGCCATTTGAATGTTGGGGTACTGATATTATCGGGCCAATAGATCCACCGTCATCAGCAGGACACCGCTTTATCTTGGCAGCGACAGACTATTTCTCCAAGTGGGCAGAAGCGGCTCCATTTAAAGAAGTTACGTCCGAGCACGTGATCAACTTCTTCACCCACAATGTTGTTTACAGATTCGGTGTGCCACGCCGCATAATCTCAGACAACGGAACTGCTTTTAAGAGTACAAAAATTTATAAGTTCGTTGATCGACACAAAATTGATTGGCGGTACTCTTCCATTTACTATCCAAGAGCAAATGGCTTAGCAGAAGCCTTCAACAAAACACTGGTGAAATTGTTAAAAAAGATTCTCTCCAAGAACAAAAGAGAGTGGCATACGAAAATGGCAGAAGCGCTATGGGCGTATCGCACAACTTATAAAACACCAACCAAAGCCACTCCTTACTCTTTGGTGTTCGGAGTTGAAGCAGTGTTGCCGCTAGAAGTTGAACTTCCATCTCTTCGAGTTGCTGTCCAGAATGAGCTGACTCAAGAACAAAATGCTCGTCTAAGAATGGAGGAACTCGATGCACTCGATGAAATCAGGTTATAAGCTCAGCAAAACCTGAAAATCTACCGAGCAAGAATGACAAAGTCCTTTGATCGAATGGTTCGTCCTCGATCATTTCAAGAAGGGGAATTGGTCCTGGTGCAGAGAAGGCCAATCATCCCGCACAGAAAAATCGGTGGCAAATTCGTATCCAACTGGGAAGGACCTTTCGTCATCGAGAAGGTATTTCAAGGAGGAGCTTATCAACTGATCGATCTAAATGGTCAAAGGCCCATGCCGCCAATCAATGGTCGATACCTGAAGAAATATTACGCATGAAATTTTTTAAAGAAATATCATGCTTAATGTATTATGTTTTCATACATTATTGTTAGCACATGCATTTTATATTTTGAAATTCTCTTCTATCATAAGAACGCATTTCAAAATTCCCCTGTTAGACTGGGGGCATTTTAAATATTTATTCGGGTCGACATCGCGCTGCGTGCCGAGATCCCCAAATAAATATTTAAATTTTCAAAATTCCAATTCTATTTTGCTCTAAAATGTCCCTGCAAGACAGGGGGCATTTTAAATATTTATTCGGGTCGACATCGCGCTGCATGCCGAGATCCCCGAATAAATATTTAAAATTATCAATTCAAATGCTATTTTGTGCTAAAGAATACAAAGATCTTCTTTTTCAGAGTATATGCAGGTGATCTTTCAAAAGATCGAGACCACCTTCTCCAACAAACCAAGACTCAAAGGTAAAGAAAGAGGCTTTTGAAACTACACACTCTTACAAATTGAGCCGGAAAAGCTTGAAGTCTTTCAACAGTCTGAAGCTTAAGGTTCGAATGGGTGTAAAAGGTCGGATCCAACACGCCCAAATATGGCCGGATCGCTGGCATCTCCGTCTACTCAACAAGCCATAAGAACGGCCGTAGTAGCGGAACCCCCACTTCGTCAACCCGTCAGTTGGGACTGTAGGAAGAACGAAGGCTAATTTGACTCGACCAGTTCAAGTGATCGTAGTCTGCAAAGTTCTCCAAAATGACTGGAGAATCAAAATTCCAGTTGAAGAATAAGTCTCGAGCAACTACTGAATGTTCGTAGGCTCCAAAATCTACAACCACGAAGGATGACTCTAAATCTGTCAACTTCAGTAAAATCAGCATTGAAAAGCGCAATTCCCATAGCTCAAGTCTGAAGCCTGAATGTGTGTAAGAAGTCGGATCCAACAAGCCCAAATATGGCCGGATCGCTGGCAGCTCCATCTACTCAACAAGCCATAAGAAAGGCCGTAGTAGAGGAACCCCCATCTCAGCAACTAGAGGACGAAGAGCTATCAAATTCTAGCTCTCTCGATCTGACAAACTCAAGTGACTCAGATTAAAGTCTTCTAAAGTGGTTAAGGATCAAGATACTACCTACGTTCGGTACTATCAACTGAATCTGAAACCTGTAAATCCTTCAACAAATCCGTAAAGAACAAAGCGAGGATCGAAGGAATTTTTCTTCAACAAGTCCGTCAAAGCACAAAGCAAAGGACCGAAGAAAATTATCCCAAAGTTCGTGAAAAGCCCAAGGCTGAACTAAGTGGATTCTGTCATCAACAAGTCTGTTATGCATAAAGCTCTGGACCGATGACTTTTCGCCATCGACCTAATATAAACCCAAATGGTTTAGGTCACCGGCATCTACTCCTTCATCAAGCCCGCCAAAGCTAGAAGCAAAGGGCAGAAGGCGTATAAAATTTCTGACAAGTCAGTAAAGACAAATCAGACAACCCTTCACCAAGTCCGCAGCACAAAGCACAGAACAGAAGGAATCAAAATCTCGGAGCTCTAGCAAAAGCTGCAGAATGAGCACCCCGGATGACATCTACAAATGTTCCTAAAGACTGGGGGCATTTTAAATATTTATTTGGGTCGACATCACACTGCATGCCGAGATCCCCAAATTAATATTTAAAATTCTATCAAGATACAACCAGATGATGAAAGAATCTTGAGTGTATGCTGACCATCTGCATCAATCTACAAAGACAAGACATCAACCATCTAGAAGAGCAGTGATGAAAGAAGATCTTAGTGTGACATCCAAATAAACTTTTGGAGATCTACTAAGTGAAAATTCTTGTATGACATCCAAGCAAATTTTGGAGATCCACTAAAAGAGAATAGTGTGACATCTAAACAAATTCTTGGAGGTCCACTAAATGAAATCCCTAGTGTGACATTTAGAACGTCCAGAGATCCACAGGGTCAATCAGCATACAACAAACGTGGTTCGCTCCAAACGCCTACCACATTTGTTGGGGGGCATTTGTTGACCCGTATACGGCAGCCGAAACCAAATAAAAAAAAAATCGCCTACCTAATGCTGGAGCTATGCACGTCGCTTGCCACAACAGATCCCCGAAATCCTGTTATACGCACGAGTTCGGACGCTCTCTGCACGATCAACGCCGCCAATCCCACGTTCTCCTTAAATGCATTGTCTGCCCCGACGCTTGGCCGGACGTTGTTAA
This sequence comes from Dendrobium nobile, assembly GCA_022539455.1. Taxonomy (NCBI): domain Eukaryota; kingdom Viridiplantae; phylum Streptophyta; class Magnoliopsida; order Asparagales; family Orchidaceae; genus Dendrobium; species Dendrobium nobile. The sequence continues at coordinate 36,164,686 of CM039720.1, read as the reverse complement.
ATATCGAAGGAGATGAGGCTCTGGGTTCTTTTCCTCTACTCACTCTCTCACGATCCCGACTCCTCCCTGCTGTTCGGCTACGCTCAACGACTCCCCCTTCCAGTCGATCGAAAGTTACAACATTTCGTTCGGAAGCAGCGAACGGAGCTCGCCGGCTGTGAGAAGGATCGGAAGCTCCTTCGTGGCTGTTCGACGAAGCTCTTCCGCCGACTTTCCCTTCCTGTGAGATCGGAATTACAGGAGCTCGCTTGAGGTGAAGATAACTTTCTCCCTTTCACGAAGCCTCTCGGCTCCATTCGTGGCTGTTCGACTTTGCTCTCACGACGACTTTCCCTTTCTCGTCGGATTGGAAGTTATGACATTCTGATCGGGTGCAAGAACAGAGCTCGCCGGACTGTGAAGGTAACTTTCATCCTTTCGCGTGCTTCTCTGCTTCCTCCAGCGACGTTACCTTACCTGTAGGATCGGAAGTTAGACATTTTGATCGCAAGCAACTATGGGAGCTCACTGGTTGTGGAGATAACTTTCTCCTTCTCACGCGCCTCTCGGCCGAATCCTGTAAATCTCCCGAACAGAGAGAGTGGGGAGGGAGAGATGCAATTTGTTTTAATTAATTGTTTTTAATTGTAATTATGTTAATTAATTTTAATTAATTACAGTTGTTATTTTTAATTAATTATAATTATTATAATTAATTATGTTTAATTTTAATTAAATTATTATAATTAAGTTTATTAATTATAATAAATTTTAATTAGAATTAATTTTAATTAATTATAATTTATAAAATTAATTATCATTAATTAATTTTAATTAATTATTATTTATTAAAAGTTAATTAATATTAATTAATTATAATTAATTATAAATTAATTATAATTAATAATTTTAATTAATTTTAATAAACTTTAATTAATTATATTAATTAAGTATAATTAATTACAATCAATTAAAAATAATTTCTTAATTAATTATAGTTAATTAATATTAATTATAATTAATTCACACAAAAAAAATGCCTGCTCCACCCGCCTCGGTTTTCGTACCCTCTTGCCTCGATCCACGGGCCCTCTTCCGCCTCGAGCCACCGTCGGACTTCAAGGTATAAAATTCTAACTTAAATCCTGTTCTCGACGTTTGCAGCGGACTGGGGAACCACCTATACGCGCTCTTGTAGCACGGTAGGAGGGAGCCCGGTGCGAAGCATACGACGAGGCGGGTAAGCCCTATACACGCTCTTGTAGCGTGGTGGGGACGGTCCTCGACCTCGACACCGACACCGCCGACGACTGCTACGAAAGGTAAGATGTTCCAAAATCCCATTCTCGATGTTTGCAGCGGACCGGAGAACCACCTATACGCGCTCTTGTAGCACGGTAGGAGGGAGCCCGGTGCGACGCATACGACGAGGTGGGAGAGCCCTATACACGCTCTTGTAGCATGGTGGGGAGTCACTGCTGTTCTGGTACGTCACTGCTGTTCTGCTGTACGGGTACTGCTGAAGGCCCCATACACGCTCTTGTAGCGTGGTGGGATGAAATTTTGTACGGCCGCGGTGTCCAAGGACACCTACCATACACGCTCTAGTAGCGTGGTGGGAAGGCCCAGCTCCCCCAATTTTCCCCCAAACGGGGGATATACCGGGGTGCTGCCAAAATTTCACTGAAATGTACAAAGACTTGAACAATTTAAAGACCTTCTTGGGCAACAATGTAAAAGACTTGTACTCGAACAGAAATGCACAGAACTTGAACTAAATGAGCAGAGGACCTGTACGAAGAGCAGATGAATTGTGGAATTGCACTTGAACAAAAATCTAAATGATTAATCAAGGCTTAAATCCAAATGAAATAAAATCAAACTCAAATCAATACGAGCATGCATAATTGAACTTACAAGGACTCCAGAAGACTTTGAACAAAATGTAAGCATGCAATTGAATTCAAAGGACTGCAAGAAGCTTGAACAAGACTAGAACATCAAACAAAGACTTTGATTTGGACTGGATCTGGATCCGAACAAAGCAGTTGAACTCGCACTTGAACTCAGGCTATACGACATCAAGTGGGGACTTGTAAACTTGATGGATTCAAGTTTGAATCCAGACATCAAACCACCTGAGATTGGTGAAAGGTGGATATGATGAAAACGATAACAGATCTGCTGCAAATACTACTAGGAGGTCGTAGCGGATACAACTGATCTCCAGCAAATGAATACTTGTGGATAACAACAGTGTGTATGTTGTATGTATAACAAACCACTGTGGACACAAGTACATCTCCTACAATAGTCTCTACAAATGCCTGTTGATTGAGATGGCAATACTGGAGATAAGCAGTCAAAGACCGTCCCTACAAACAAGTACAATCAACCACCCGAGATTGGTGAAAGGGTGGATATGATGCAAAAAGAATGAATCTCCTACGAACATTCCTAGGAGCTCGTAGCAAATACAATCAATCAAACCACCTGAGATTGGTGAAAGGTGGACACGATACTAATGTCAATGGGTCTCCTACGAATACTTCTAGGAGGTCGTAGCAAATACAGCGGTCCCCCGCAAATGAGTACAAACTACTTGTGGATAACAACAGTGGGCACATCGTAAGCATATCAGACCACTGTGGACACAAGTACGGGCCCCTACAAATGACCATTTGTGGATAACAACAGTGTGTATGTCGTATGTACAACGAACCACTGTGGACACAAGTACATCTCCTACAATAGTCTCTACAAATGTCTGTTGATTGAGATGACAATACTGGATACCAGCAATCAAAGATCCACCCCCCACAAGCAAGTGAAATCGTCAACCACCCGAGATTGGTGAAAGGGTGGATATGATGCAGAAGCAATGGGTTTTCTACAAACATTTTCGGGAGGTCGTAGTGGATACAGCGGTCCCCTGCAAATGGATACTTGTGGATAACAACAGTGGGTGTATTGTAAGTACAATGAATCACTGTGGACACAAGTACGGATATTACCTACAACGACGGTAACCAAGATCTACAAGTGCGTTGAGTACAAGGGCGACTCTATGTACGAAAAGGACACCCTCTGGCAGAAAGGGGGAAATATTTGAACAAATTAGAACCAAACTTCCTGGTGTTCCAAAGTCTCTTCTTAGTTATATACTCAAGAAGAAAACAGTTCTGATGTCTACAAATACCGAGAATAACAGTCTACTACACCAAAGATTCTGAAGGGAGTTCTCCCCAAATTAGCAGTTTTTGACTCTAAAATCCAGAAAATCCTTCCCCGATGAATGAGAAAGGGGGAGTCAATATCAAGTCCAACACACCGAAGATCTTGAAAGGAGATCTTTTCAAAGCAAAACAACGGACTTCAAAGTCCAGAAGTATATCCCCCGGTGAATGAGAAAGGGGAGTTAACATCAAAACTCAACGCCACCGGATCCGCAACACTCGTACTAGCGGACAGAAGGCGTGTATAAGCTCTGAAATCAAATGTTGTGCATTCAAATGACAGATATCTGCACAACTACAAATATTTCAAAATACCCCTACACGTGCACCGTAGTTTGTATACACATAGGTACACAAGGGGTAAATACAATCTCAACCCGCATGGGCCCTGGCGAGCGTGTTATTGGTATACACGTGATGCCTATGGATGCTACGCGGGTTGACAAGTGAATTCAAGTTCGAATCCGATCCTTCTATACGGATCAATAGAAGTCGACAAGATTCGAACTACCTAACAAAATACACGGTTGTAGCGACCGATGTATTTGTTTAAATACATTCTTTTTAGGCCTTCAAGGCCTAAAATCAAGAAAATTTATAAACAAAGGCACAAAGCCTACGAGAAACCCGATCCCCTATCGATAAGTTGATAGGGTCGACAAGGTTCAATCAAATGGAAATGACCCCAAAGACCCCGATGATGGCCGTGTTGAATGTTTATCTCAACCGGAGGGGTCCATTCAAACTCCAAAAATGCCACTCAAAATCCTAAAATTCCAAATATTTAAAATTGAAATAAAACCATCCAATACTTAAAGCAAAATTCATCCGCCCTCCGCAACAGTTTGCCGAGGCGGGCAAATTCAAAAATTACTTCAGCTCACAAAGAGCCGAATGCCTAGTCAAAAATATCACTAGGATCCATTCTCAAACAATCTCCTGCCAGTAAGGACGCGGTACGTGTCCTCTAACCGGCGGTCTGCCGCTAAATGGCCACCGCAGGATAAACGGTTACGACGACCCGGGGCCCTCTGAACCGAGTGGTTTTGCCGCCAAATGGCACCACGAAATACCGATTATGGCCAGAGCCAATACGTTCCTTATTGGCATCAAATCCTTGAGATATGAATCAATAGGATATAATCGACAGGGCACAAAGCTCTCTGTCAGCTAAGGTGGATTCAAATTTGTCCCCTTAGACAAATACCCACCCCAGGTCTACAAGGTCCCCTTGGACGAAGCAACCCATGGCTGCCGACAAGGATCCTTCTGTCAGGTTGGGTCGACTACCTCCTCTGACTAAGTAGACCAGGGGCCATGATGACCCGGGACGACGGAACCATGGGATCTTGATCGGGTCTATTATCCATTCCCCCACCATCCGCTTTAAGTGTTAGATGGTGCAATTTCTATTTTAAATATCAAACCTTTCAAATTTCCAAACTTTCAACTCAATTCCTCAATTTCCAAATCCAACCCATTGCTGCTACTATATGCCAGATAACACGTATATTCTACGTATCTGATTGACGACTAGCCTTAATCGAAAGTTCTCTCTCGTGATCGGGAGGGGTAATTAACTATAGGGGCTTGCGCCTATAGGAAACCAGAACTCAGATCATAAAGTCCTCGCAAAATGAGGGCGAAATCTCTGGGTAGTGTCTTATCTACAAACCCATCTGCCTTCCAAAATTTACCCTGGAACTTAGTTCGTTAAAACTCCCTCGCCGAATAAGAAAAGCGAGCGGAGGCCGGGGCCGAATTTTTGGAGCCCACAGCAATTTTTTACTAACTATAGTGTGCATGAGTTGTACATCATATATACATATATTATGTACATATATTATGTGCATACAATAATAGTTAATTAAACTTAAAACACACAAGTTACTGATTTTTTCAACAAATATCATGACATGTTCAATAAGACAATACTTTTCAATTATTTGTATAAAATCGAAGATATAAATGCTATAAATAATGAATTTGTATAATATTACTTATAAATCAAAAATATTTTTGTGAGATTGAGTGATCAACTAGTGATCGAGAGGTAGAGGGTTGTGAATCGAGAGGTGTGAAGATGAGATATTGATAAATATCTTTGAGAAAATCTTGTTAGCAAGAGGGTATTAGCACCAACAATAGAGTCTAGTGATTAACATATAAGAACTAAAAGGGTAGTAAACCGGAAAAGTAAAACCATCAAAAAGTGGTTCTCCAATTGGAGAGCGGAGAACTAATGAGCAACGATTCAATGAAAATGAGAAATAATGAGAAGCAAACAATCATGCCTAGTTTTTATGAAAAATAATGATCCAAACCATAAAATCTGAAATAGTATTTTTCTCTAAAGAGTAGTTGAGTGCACATTGCTATTCCATAACATGATGAAGTGGTACGACATGCACGTGCTTTATTGCGAGTTTTTGCTTTACTGGTAGGCAATGTGAAGGGTTGGTGCATTGCTTCTCTTCTAAATTGCGCTTTTAACAACACTACTTAGAATGGTAAAAATTTGAGCAACTATAAGTAATCAAGAGGCAATAGGAGTAGAAGAATCAATCACCATCCAAGGGAAAAAATAATATCTTGAATAGAACTAACACTTGATTTTAAAAAATTGAAACATTAGGAAATATGATGAAGCAAATGGTTTGACAACGAGCATCAATAACTCAAAGAAATGTCAATGATTTCTCCGCAAGACATGCTATGGACCTTGAACCTGTTAAGAACATTAATGAAGAAGGTGAAAAACCACCTATTGATGGGGAAGAGTAACCACTAGATAGGCCCGACCAAGGTGGATGCAAACTAGAGGTACCTGAGTTTAATGACATAGTAGATGCTCATGAGATAGACAATTGGTTAGAGGCATTGGAAACATAATATTCATTTTATAATTATACTCTTGCACAACATATTTCTTTTTCTCAATTGAAAAATGTCATCTCAAGCACTTATGTGGAACTATGACCTGGACATAGTTTAACCGAGTAATGGAGGACAATTTCTTTCTCATCAGCATGAGGTAGTGAAATGGATTTAGGGTTTGTAGTTATGGTAGAAGTACGAGCATCTAGTACTGGAGTATAATATTGAGTTTAAGCAACATACCTTTTAGCATTTTGTTGCAATAAAAGGCAACTCTTATGAAATTTATTGCAAGACTTCATGGAGGCCTTTGCAAGAAATTGAAATTGTTTGCAGTGCATACTATTGTACAGATTTGTTAAAAAGCGATAGCCAACCAAAGAAGTTGGAAGTTCTTTCAAGGCAATGGCTAGAAAGATCATCTTGACGGAGAAGGAAGGATGCCTTATTGCAAGCATTGCCTATACCAGAGCAATTCGCTAGCAAATTGTTTGAAACTGCATGCTTAAAAGTTTGCTATTCCTTAGTAATGTTCGTTATTTATAGTACAAGTACAATGTAAACTTAGCTATTCCTTTTTTCATTGATAAAGTTTTGTGTGATGTATTATCAGTGGATGTCAATCATAAGGAATCAATATTTTAAGAATTGAGATGCAATACTTTTTGAAGCAAAATCCCTATCTGAAGGATTGAGATGCAATATGCTTCTAAAAAAAAACTATTTTTCTTTAATAAAGGTTAAAGATAATTTATGATTAGAAAAGCCATATCCATATAATAATATTTGAAGCAACATCCAATTTGATAGGAGCATGAAACTTTGCTAGTTTGATCCAAAATCCTAACACTAAAATTCCTCTTATTCCACTCTATTAACCAAAATTATCGGGTTCACATCTGATAATTAAAAAGAAAAAGAAAAAAAAAAAGAAAAAAAAGACGAAAGCTTTGGAGAAAGAGAATCATGAATTATCCTTTGTAGGAGCAGATATAACTTAAAAGGACCATGCTTTAGGAGGATCCCAAAATCTTGTCAAAAAGTTTCCATGACTCCTATAACTCTAGGAGGATTCAATCAAAACCCAATGAAGGGGGTTGGCCATGCTTTAGGATGCATACTTCAAATCTTGCTAAATAATGGTTTATTAAGTGAAATCTTGGAGCAAAATATCAACCAATCTTATTCTTATGCTTTGATCGGTCAAAAATAAAAATATTGCAAAAGATTTGTCTGAATCACTTGCATATATTTAGGATTTTAATAAATTTCCTTAATTTTAGGAATTAATTACTATTTTTTAGGAGTGAATTGGTTGATTAGATTCCCAAGCTTTGGTCAACGAAGCATAAAAATGCTGCGAATGATTTGTTTGAATCCCTTGCATATATTTAGGATTTGTATTCATTTCCTTAATTTTAGGAATTAGTTACTATTTTTTTGGAGTTGCTAAATTCTATGAGATGTTACTTTTAATTAGTAATACGTTTTTTTCATGTTGACTTAAAATTTGAATGTTTCTTGGATTATTCATTATTTCTTCTATAAATAAGTACCTACTAGGAACTTTATAAGCAAGCAAGATGAATGAAATAATCAAATTCCTCCATAAACTCTTTTATATTAGTCGCTTGTTTTGGTTCTCAACCGATTTACCAGCAATTATGATAGGAGTAGCATCATTTAGAGCTATAAAAAAAGCTCATTGTTTGTATTCGATCATGTTCATCTCGCTACTTTGCTTATCTCTACTAGGTTTTTTAAGCTCATTTCTTTAGCAAGCTAAATATTAACAAGACCTTGTTCAATTATTTGACTGGATGGTAGCTTGATTATGTTTATAGATACATAAAAAATATGCATTTTTATATATTTCTGCATGTGTGTGTGTATTATCTATACCTTATGACATGTATACTTTATAGTTTATATATGACTTTTAAGTTGGTTTTATGCTCATGAATAATTCATGTTCGGCTTAATAAGTTAAAGAGTCAAATAATTCATATTCAAGTAGCAAGCATAAAAACTGATGATTTATATGAATTCCATCATTCCATATTATACTAGTTTTATCATTGTATTTTATTTTTCTTTCAACTATCATGTGTAAATTATGCCTATGCCAATGATGTTGGCTCCTTTACAAATAGGATATGTATTTTAGTACTTTGAAAAGTCCCTTCACTCTAACTCTTTACTACATGATTTCACCTCAGCTTAAGAAACTCCAATCCGCAGGTATGGAGTTCAGAAGTTTAATCTTAAGAAATATTTTCGACTATGTTGTTGTTTCTCTCTGTTGCATTGCTACCATTATATTCTACCTACTACCTAGCGTTATTGCTCATTCTCATTGGTTTTCTATTCCTGCTGGTATTCTATGCTTGCTTTTTGAGAGTGCTGCACAAGTGCGGACGACTACTTTTGGGCAGAGACTCCTAGTACCAGAGTGAGGCTCAGTTCCTCTTCGGAGTGATTTATATCTTTATTTTTGTCTGCGCAATTGTTTTTTTTTTTTTTGGATATAATTATTATCATGTGAAACACTTGCTGAGTTTTCTTTTGGAGCGCGAACATAAATTGTTACTGAATTTCTTTGTTGTTTACTTTTTTCTGGTAGAAAGTTTAGATTTTGGGCATTTGTTAAATTGTATCGAGGAATGAATTAAGCAGGCTTGTTGTCTTTAACTTAAAAGTGACAATTCGTTTTTGGTATTTTGAGTTCTAGATGCTGCAAATTTTGGTGTCTTTTGTGTTACCATTGATATAGCTTTATATTTCCCCACGATAAATACCTGTTTTCATGCTCAGTTTTTTTTTTCTCCATGAGACTGCTCCAAATTGCATATCTGTAACCTTTTATGTTCTTCTCGTCGGGTTGCAGGCCATTCTTACCATTCAGTTCCTCCTTGGGAGATAAAATTCTGCAGTCAAATTTCTTGGACAAAATTCTGTGAAGACAAGAAACTGACCTACTTGTTTGAAAATGTGCTCAACTGGGATGACTCTGCAGGAAAAGAGTCTTTCGACAATGCAAAGGCTCGTTACTGGGCTGGAATTAATGGCCTCCACTGTGATATCCCATTACCCAATCCAGATATGTACATTGATGTGGTTAATCAAGATACTTTTCTCGATCCTCGGCTAGTGGAAGATTTGTATAAACAGCCACCACCACCACCACTTCATAAAGAGATTCCAGACTATAACTCAATCGAAATTATACCAACTGGATGGGATGTGGAGGATCCAGCTACATCTGGAGCTACAATTCCGAAATTTATTTCAGCCGGTGATCATCATCAATCTCCGATGGAACAACCTTCACAAAGCTGTCATTCTGAGAACCAGATCCTCGAAAGTGACGCCATTGTTGAACCTGTCACAATAGTACCTACAGGATGGGGTGATGAAGATTCTGGCTCCAGCAATGCATGGGAGCTATCTGGAAGACATTCAAATGATGCTCTTTGCTATGAAAGCAGGAAGGTGGATCATAAAGATGCCAACTTTGTTAAAATGAATTATAGTTCGTGGAGTGTAGGAAGGGAGAGTTCCTGGGAGCATAACTATTACTGGAATAGCACAAAATATGGAAACTGGGGAAATGGGAGACCTGCAGGACGTCGATTTAGTTCCAAGCCTGCAACTCTAAGGGACAAAGGGGAATATTATCAAATGAATGGTGACTCGAGAGGTTGTAGTGGAAGGAGGAAGAACCACACAGATGAATATTATTATTGGCACGGTTGTGCTCCTGCTAATAATCACCAGAGATGAGCAGAATCAGTTGGTGTTTGGCAATGATATGAGTCTGTAAGCTTCATTCCTGATGGTGTGTGCAAGACTAGGAGCCTTAGGCTTCGTTTGGAACGGCTTTCTTCTTGCTTTTTAATAATTTTTTAGTACAAAAATTTTGATATTAGAAAGCCATTTAAAAAGCAGTATAAAAGCTGTCTCAAACGAAGCCTTAAATAGTATTTTTTTATCATTCTATTTTTTTTTTCCTTAAATTGTTGTAGTGTAGTAAATGCAAATGATCATCTGCTTTCTGGAGACAGCAGCAGTTCAGTATAAATAAGACTAGAAATATATGTTTGTTACTTGTGCGGAAGATTTCTTTCATGCATTGCTGAGTGATGTTATTTATTATTGTTTTGTCTTAGCAATGCAAGTGATCAAACTTCAAAGGCTGATCAATTGGAAATTAGTTAGGATGGATTTTAAATTTTTTGATTTATTTTGAGATAAATATACAACAATAACATCAAATTTGTATCGATTGACTAAATGAATTATTTTTCTTCATTGACTTTTATTAAGAGTCAAATTTTCATTTAAATCTAATAAACAAAAGTCAAATAATTTAAGACGGCTCTTTTTAATCTCATCTATTACTGGTGCTATTTTAACCCTTTTCACATATAAACTCATTTTGCATTCCGTCTTTAAGTGTAAATCCACTCATCCACTTTAAGTATCATTATCTTTGCAACGCTTAACTTTATTTTGTGTTTCTTTCTTAATGACTAATAATTATAAATTGATAATATTTCTGTGAGTATTACTTTATTGGCATTTGTAGAATTCAATAATTAAATAAAAATGTTTAGCTTAAATAAAATATTTTACATCCGATAAATAAATTTAAAAAAATGTTATTCATAGTGAAGAAATGTAATATATTTTTTTTAAAATAGATAAAAAAAATATGCATAACATTAATTATTATGAGTATCATTAATTGGGTTAAATGTCAAAATAGTTCTTTGACTATTTGTATGTGGTCATTTTAGTTTTAGAGTATAACATGATATAGTCATTTTAGTTAAAAAAAATATACTCATTTTATAATATTGCTACAATTTAGTCTTTGGAAGGAAAAATTCGAGAAATTAAATTAGAATCAATTTTATATCACAATTATAATATGAATAATTATTTTAGATTAATTTTGTAGAGTTTAGAGACGAAGGCTCAGTTTGTGATGACTTTCTTACTGCTTCTTAAAACATCTTTCTAGTATAAAAAAGTAATTTTTTATAAGAAAGCTATTTTAAGAAACAGTAATAGCCGTCCCAAATGAAGCCTAAGGTTTTATTGGGAAATCTTTTTTATTGTTCTGAATTAATTTTTTTATACAAAAATTTTTTGAATTGAAAAAATTTGTATTATAATGTCACTTTAAAAAAATAATAAAAAGTTGTTTCAAATGAAGCATAAATTGAGGCAATGTCAGATTGTGTGTGACAACTTTCTTAATATTTTTTTAATATTGTTTTTTAATATAAAATTTTTATACTAACAAGAAATTTTACGGGCTTCGTTTGTTATTCACATAATTAAATTTAATTATTGTTTGTTACTGTAGTAAGTTGCCCATTTAACGGGTTACTTGCTATAGCATTAATTTGTTGAGCTGACATCCGATAAGCTGAGTCAGCACTAAGTCACCCATTTAAAGGACGATTTTGCCTAGCTTTAATTTTTTTAATGATACTTAATTACATAATTAAATTTTTAATCATGTTTATTTTAAAAATTAACCTATTTATGAAAACTATGAGACCATAAAAGAATAATCTGATGATTATTTTGAGATTTTTTTTATGATTAATTTCTGACAAAACTATGAGTGAGATTACAGGAGTAGGGCGAAAACATCGCAGGAAATGCCGCCAGCGCCTCGCCCACCCGGCGCCGTTGCTGCTGTCCGGAAGCCTTACTTCTACTACGGCCACCGTCGTCCTTCCCAAAACCGCCCCGTAGTATTTGGCGGTCTTTTCACAAACCGCAAATCCCTACCCTTCTCCGCAGCCGACCGCCTCTCCGGCGACCGCCCATCTAAGCCACGCTCCCACCCAACTATCGACTTCCGTAACTGGGACCCCGACCTCTCATCTCCTTCTTCATCCTCCTCCCTTCCATCCCTCCCTGACTCCGATCGACGCCTCTCCCCTCTTGCTCGCTTCATTTGCGACTCTTTCCGTCGCCACCACCGGTGGTGCCCCGCGGTCCTGACTGAACTTAACAAACTCCGCCGCGTCACCCCCGATCTTGTCGCCGAAGTACTGAAGTCGCGCCCTCTCCTTCCCCCTTCTCTCTCTACTCGATTCTTTCACTGGGCCGGTCGCCAGAAGGGTTTCTCCCACACCTTTGCTTCTTATAATGCCCTCGCGTATACCCTCTCGGCTGCTGGGCTCTTTCGCGCCGCCGATCAGGTCCCTGAGCTCATGCTCGCGCAGGGCAAACCCCCATCCGAGAAGCAGCTCGAGATACTTGTCCGATTCCACGCCGATGCGCGCCGCCCGCTCCGGTTGTTTCATATGTACCGCAAGATGAGAACCAGGTTTGGTGTTTCCCCTCGCCGTACTTTTCTTTATAATCGCATTATCGATGCGCTGGTTAGCTGCGGCCGGTTGGATTTGGCTCTTGAGGTCTACGATGACCTCCGCTCTGATGATGGGCTCAAGGAGGACGCCGTTACTTTTACTATAATATGTAAGGGTTTCTGCCGTGCTGGCCGGATTGATGAGCTTGTTGATCTGATTGGTCGGATGCGCAGTGAGGTCTGCCGGCCGGATGTGTTCGCGTACACAGCGATGGTTAAAATTTTGATTTCCGAGGGGAATGTGGATGGTGGGCTTAGGGTTTGGGATGAGATGGTAAAGGATGGGGTTGAGGCTGATGTGATGGCATATTCAACTTTGATTGCTGGGCTTTGTAAGGCGGGGAGAATGGAGAAGGGGAAGGAGTTGTTTAAGGAGATGAAGAAGAAGGGGTTTTTGATTGAACGCGCAGTGTATGGTGCATTGGTGGAGGGGTTTGTTGATGGAGGGCAGGTGGAATCTGGGGCTCAGATTTTGAAAGAGATGGTGGATGATGGGTATCGTGCAGATTTGGGGATATATGATTTGTTGATTAAGGGTTTCTGTGCTGATGGGAAGGTTGATAAGGCGTTAAAGATTTTTCAAATTGTAATTATGGAAGGGATTGAGCCAGAGTTTTCAACGGTGTTGCCATTGTTGATTACTTATGCAGATGGACATCAGATGGATATGTTCTACCAGTTTGTTGATCGTATCAATGAATTGGGTTTGCCTGTTACTGATCATTTGTCAAGCTTCTTCACTGCATATTTGGTGAAGGGAGGGAGGGAAATGAAGGCTCTGAAGGTGTTTGAGGTGCTGAAAAGTAAAGGCTATTGCAGTGTTGCAATCTACAATATCCTTATTGATGCACTTCACAAGGTTAAGGAGGTGAAGAAGGCATTGTTATTGTTTGAAGAATTAAATGATACAGAACACCTGAAACCAGATTCATGTACATATAGCCTTGTAATTACTTGTATGGCAGAGGATGGAGATGCTAGAGAGGCATGCTCATATTTCAATAGGATGAAGGAAAATTCTTGGACTCCTAGCGTTGCTGCATATAACTCCCTTGTGAGAGGACTTTGCATGATGGGGGAAATCAATGCAGCTATGACCTTGGTTAAGGATTGCTTGGGGAATGTAACTAGTGGGCCTATGGAGTTCAAGTACTCTTTAAGAGTTCTAGATGCATGTCGCTCATGCAAACCAGAGAAGGTAATAGAGGTTTTAAATGAGATGGTGGAACAAGGTTACCCTCTGGAGGATATTATATACTGCACTGTCATTCATGGTTTCTGCAAATATGCTAGCTTAGGGGAAGCAAGAAAGGTGCTTGAGTTCATGAAAAAAAGTAAGAGGCTTACTGAGGCTAATTTCATCTTTTATGAGGAAATGCTCAATGAACATTTGAAGAAGGAGACTGCTGGATTAGTTATCTCTGGGTTAAAGTTTTTTGGTTTGGAGAAAAAATTGAAGTGGACTACTAGCTTGGATGATATATCCTAAGGCTTCTGTCAGGTACATTCTTCACTGATAAAGATACGACCTTTCAAATGTGTCGATTAGATTTTTTCATGTATAACTTTTTGACCAAAACCAAGAGCTGTAAACAAGCCTATAATACATAATGGAGAAGAAATTGACAATGGTGAAATTACTGAAGTAAGAAAAAATAACCGAGCCTTATGTCAATATATGGAGATAATTTATCTATGAAGTAAGTAGCAGCAATTGTGATGCACTTGAAGGAATTAGACATCCAACTATAACACTCATAGCACTATAGGATCGAAAACTCGAAGGGAGAAATTTTGCTCAAAGCCAAAACTTTTCAATTGTATGCTGTAAAATACCTATTTTTAAACTTCTCATGACTAAGGCTAGCTGATAAGGTCGTCATAGGATTAGTTTCAATTTAATTTTTAAATAATTAAATTGAATAAACAGATATTCCAAATTAATTTTAAATCCTTTGTGAAATTAATTTTAAATTAATTAAACTGACTAAAAAAAATAACCTTCTCAATCTTTTCTGAAATTAATTTGAACTAAATTAAGATTAAAACTTTGTCAACTAATTTAAAATTAAGGAATGAAATGAAACTTCTATCGGCCAATACAACCCTTTTTAGCCATCATCATTGGCATACTTGAATAGAAAATTAAAATAAGCCAACTGTTGGGAATTAAAAAGAAAATTATTAACTGTACATAAAATAATGCTTGATGCAATGTTTCTTACATAAATAAACATAAATTTTTCCATCACAAATTTTGCTGATGCTAGTGTTGCCGCTGCTTTGTAGCTTTACGATGCTCCTCTTTTCATTGCACAATTCCACCTTGTATGCCTCCTTTCATGCTTCTTATTTTTCTTCATGAAATTGACTTGAAATGCATATTTGCCAATTTTTTAAAATTCTGGATTCAATTTGCAGGAAATTCTTGACATGCAGATTCCCATTGGAATATACATTTCTGTAGTAAATTTTCTTGGACAAAACTCTGAAGACAAGAATTGGGTCTATCTGTTCAGTAAGGCCCTCAACTTGGATTACTCAGCCCGCAAAGCAGCTTTCGCCGATGCAAATCTTTTCACTTGAGCAACAAGCAAAATTCTCCCAAAGTCCCATCCCGCATTCTTATAGGAAACACTTGTAGATCTCAAGTATTTCCTATCAATCTTCGGAAAGCAGCGAGATTTCTCCACAAAATTCCATACAAAACCACGAAACAATAGATAATTTGTATTATTCAATGAAAGGGAAACAGAAAATACCAAGATACAATTGATCCTCTATTCGAGAGGAGAATCTTTCTCTCCCAAATCTCTAGATGCCGCTAGAGCCCAAAGAAACTAAGAGATTTCAAATTTCAGCCAAATTCAAGATGCCGTAACCTAAGGAAAACAAACTATTTAATGCATAGTTGCATACAATCCAAAAGGAAATACCTAAACAGTCCCTACATTCAAATTTCTCCTAACTCCCTCAAAAATCCTTCCTGAACTGCTCTCCCAGTTTGGGCAGGTGATCGGCGCGTACAGGAATAGGAGATGTGAAACACTTCCGCCTCTGTTACGCATGGACCGGTCCACTACCAGTCTAACACATTGCCTTGTCCAGTACAGATTTGTATATCTATGTGGTTAAACAAGACACATTTTGGTCCTCAGCTGTTGGATAATTTGTATAAACAGCCAGGACAGAGGTTCCAGAATTTTACAGATAGGAACTTTATCAACTGTAAGGAAGGGATGTCGAGAATCGGGCTACAGCAAAAAAAGCATTATTTTAAGATTTTTTTATGTTAATACTGCCTTCAATAACGCAGCAAAGTGGATAGTACTATTTCAGGTTAAGTTTATGCCTAGAATTAGATTCTTCTACATACATACAAATCATAAGATTTATTATGTTGCTTTGATGTTTTTAGGGTACCTGGGAGGAAAAATTATTCTGTGCAGATGCCGAATGCCGTCTGGAGCTTAATGAAAATGTGCTATGTCACCCCCTGCTTGGTACCGTGGCTCGGTACCGGATGATGTCGCTGCACCTGATTCGTCTTTGAACGGTAAGCTGTGTTTGAGGGAAGAGAACTTCATGAAGATAGTCTGCAGGTTGGTCGAGTATGGCATCAGGAGACATTGAGGTGGCGTGTTTTAATGTATTTTGGGACAAATTATGCTATGAAATCAGAAGTTGAATCCTATACTGATGGAGCAGTGGATGGGGCAATTTCCGGGAACATTATAAATGCAGTAATGACAATAAAGATAGAAGTTACGCTTCAGTTTGAAAGGAGGAATTATAACTTATAAGGTATATGGGCGGCAGTATCAAGTGATTATATCTTGCGATTCTTAAACGAAGGACTAAAATACTCTTTAGATATGCTATAGGGGCTATTTGGTTGTTTGGAAAAAGAATATAGTGTAACAAGAATCATTTGGAGTTGTTCGGATGTTTGTAAAAGAAGTGCATGAGATTAATTTTTTTGTTTGGTTTGAAGTAAAATGAATGCAATGTAAGATTCAAAATATTATGGCAGGCGTTGGTTTTGCAGGTGGCTGATGGCTGTCAGGGATGGCAACGGCTGGTGATGGCTGTGATGGTAGTGGCGGTGAATTGAAGCGTATTTGGAAATCGTCTAAATTTAAAGAATTCTAAATATATTGGATTTGAGCTAGATGGTGAATTCTTTTTACTTCAAAATTTTACTATGTATTCCTTTTCCTTCAAACCAAACACAAATATTTTCAAAATCTTTGTATTTCAAATATTTTATACCCTTTTCCAGCAAATCAAAAGCACCTTAAGCCATTGCTAAAGTTAATTGATTTTTTTAATTACTGTTGTATTAACTGCAACTGAAAAGGCCCTATTAGTAGTGATAATAACTGTTGCTTTCTTTGTCCTATTTTCCTCTTCTATCATTGTGCCCTAGCCTGCCTCTAATCCCGTTGCATTTTTCATGAAGTCATCCTACCATCGCGTGCCTCTATCCTACCTCCTGCTACCGCCGACGCCGCAATGCTCACCGTCACAGTGCCCGTCGTCGCTGTGCTGATTACTGCCGTGCAGACCATCACACATCTATCAAGCCCGTTCCAGCCGTCGATCGCTTCACATTTTTTGAATTAATTTTTTCGAGGTATGAATATTTTAATCTCCAACTCGTATAGTATCTTCAGTCGTCGAGCACTTGATTACGCAACAAGCGAAACTCGATAAGCTTGACTCACGAGCTCACTAATAAGTTGAGCTTGAGTAGGCTCGTGAATCGGCTTAACTCGTTTGCACTCCTATGGATTTGTTTTATTGAAATTGTGAATGTAAGCTGTAGCCTTTATAGGCATCACAACTGGTTGCAAGACCAAGGAGCTGGTAGAGATATTTTAAAATTGAGATGTGGTAATTTATACAATAATATCAGGGATATTATTCATCTCCAGAAAGCTCTGATATGATGGATAAAAATAAAAATAATAATTTTTATTTATACTGTAATAATCTTAATAATATTTATTGATTATTCATCTGTTATTATCAAGACTGCAATGATCTATCATCGCATGAATGACATTCAAAGTGAAAGAGAAAGAGAACGGTTCAAGAGTAGAGATAGTGAGTGAGAGAGGGAGAGGAAGAGCCATTGTATATATATATATGTATATTTCTGTATGAAGATGAGTTGGTTTCCATTCTTGTGCTGTTTCTAGAAATTCTACTGCCTGTACCTTATGCTGGAATGCTATTCTTGTTTTCTAAACAGAGCTTATTTTGTATTAAAAATTATTTAAAAAAACAGTAAAAAAGCCGTTATTTTTTTCTAATGTTTTGACTGAGCTTCAATGTTTTATTGTATCTGATTATTCTTATAAATTTTTTTTCCTATTTCTTATGATAATTGATAAAAATGCAGCTTTAGTTGTCTTTCTCTGCCAGGAATTTTCTGTTTGTTTAGTATTTTTTTCTGTCGTACTGATGAAGTTTGAGCATCTGATTGCTTTTCATTTACGTTATGCTTGGAAGTGGCACAGCAGAAGTATCTTCTTTTATCTCTTTGGAAGGCAAAACTCTTGAGTTCTCTCAGCCATGTTGAGGTGGTCAGAGAAGAGAAGAATGCAAGTTGAAAAGTACACGGTTAACCTGATGGTGAGAAATTGACTGAACTAATTGTTATGCATGAAATCTAGTTGTGTTGATCTATCGGATTGTTCTGTTGTCTCGGACTTCAAGTTTCTCGTGCTTGTTGGGGGGTTATCCCCTGCTTGAATTTTTTTTTTTCGTATAACGCCCTAGCACTGTGTACCTGAGTGCCCTGACGTTATTTTCCCGAGTGCCCCAGCGTCGAACGACAAAGAGCATAGCGCCACAACGCTTTAGATTCGAAGCTGCAACGCTGCGAGTTTGAGTGTCGCAGTGTCATCAAATTGAGGCTTGAGTGCAGCACTGCCCTAAACTGGCACCGCAGAGTTGCGAGACGGACCAGACAAATTTCTTTTTCATTTTTCTCAAAGGTTGCATCCCTTGATAGTTATAACTGGCTTAATTTTGTATTTTCTGTAATGTTGGATATTGAGAATGGTGCATATGAGAAGAGAAGTAATGAGAGAGTGAGAGATATATATATTTTTCTCTCAATTTTCATAGTGGATTTCTTGGTGTGGTGTGACTTCGTGTTTTTTTCTCCTATTTTAAGTGTTTTCATGTTAAGTCCTCGTGTCATTTACTTTCCGTTGTTTTTAGTTTCTTGCTTGTTTTGTCATTGTGGTCTTTACTCATCCCCAACACTAATTATATAATGAAGAAATTACTAATTATTATTTAACTAGTTCCTGCAACTATGAGAATCCGGCTAGGCTGAAATTGCAGCAATTCGGTTGAGCTGTAAAAGTGCATTTGGGTTGCTCGATAGCCTCTTTTTTGGATTTTGTTTTGTATTAATGAGCTATTTGGCTGAAAGGAAAATGAGTGTAATGCAAAATGAATGCATATATTTTAACTTTTTAGATGTTTGCTTTGACACGAACGTATTCTAAAAACGCTAGGTTAAGCAAAAACACTCAATTCAAGAGAAAAAGGAATTCGCGAGCGCGGGCAAGAGAAAAAAGTTCATTTCATAATAACATTTCTTTCTCAATTGTCACGAGAACCATCGTTGTTTCTTCTCCATTGTTGCAGAAACCATCGTCGTTTCTTCCTCCAAGTTGAGAGATCCGATCAGATAGCTTTGTCGTGGCTATTAGACTTTTGTTGCTTCACATCAGGTAGAGTTTTGTTCGAGCCACTTCATCGGCTCCTTTTGCTATTTTGACTTCTCCCCTTTGACGACGTTTCCTTCCTGTCAGATCGGAAGTCACCAAAGCAACTATAGGAGCTCGCTCGTTGTGAAGGAATTTCTCTCTCCTTTTTGCGTGCTTCTTTAGCCAAATCCCGTCAATTCGAGAAATTTCAGGATTTTTAGGGATTTACGGTCCCGTTATTTCCTTAAGATTTTTCTTATTATGTCTTTGGGTTTAGCGGGTGCTCAAATCCCGTTATTTCCTTAAGATTTTTGGCTAATTATGTAGAGCGAAGAATCCCAGGAAGAGAAGCAGCTACTGCTCCCTTTCTCTGTGAGCAATTAAGCTTCTAGACTTGGTTACGTTGCTTTCGTAAAGGCTATGTCCGGATGCCAACAAATTATGTGTTTGTGTGGTAAGAAATTAGAATTACATTATTTGTGATTAGAAAATAGATGTTAGTGTTTATGTGTTTGTGTTTATTTGTTGAAGCTTGGTCAGTAAGTTAGCTTGTGCTTTATTTTGATGTGCTCAAGTTGTTTGATGAGTTCTGAGTATGTAAAAATATATGTTCTTGGATGATTATTGCTTGTTTGTTTATGATACCATGTCTTTGACTAGATTGTGGATGTGTGGATTCCATTTTCTTCTCCTTTCATCTTGCTTAGATCATGTTCCTGAGCTATAGAAATTATCAAATTGTTCATTATTTTCAAATACAATGATTTTACTTTACTCTGTATGCACCCAATCAAACAGATTAAGTCGTTGTCACTTGTATTCACATTACAGATAATCAAACAACTTTAAAATATTTACTTTATACTGCATTTACTTAACAACCAACCAAATAGCCCCTAAGAGCTTTACTTCTTCGGCTGTGTGCTTAATTGTTTGTATTGCTGTCTTTGGAAAGTTCTTCCTTAGTTCTTACCCACTCTTCCTATTTATTATGTATAATGTTGCACTCTAATTTTTCTTTTTAATGGAAACTTTTAACGATTAGGTTAACACCCCTAACTTTGATAAAAAATAATAATATTGATAAAATAATTTTCATATTTAAAATTTGATCATTACCTTTTAACCATGCCGCCACCGCCATTGACCACCGCTAGTCGCCGCTAGCCTCCCACCGCCCACCTTTGCTGCCTTTTTTGCTGCTTTAAATTTTTTTTATAATAAAAAGATATTTTCTACCATAATATTAAAAAGTTACTTTCTTCAAAATAGCTTCATAAATAAGTAAAAAAGCGTTTCACAGTAAAGTCTAAGGCTTCGTTTGGAACGGCTTTGTTATTGCTTTCTAAAACGGTGTTTCAGTACAAAACTTTTTATTTTTATATTAAAACTTTGTTTTAGAAAGCAATAAAAAAGCCGTCCCAAATAAAGCCTAAGATGCATTATAAAAAAAAAACATGAAAATTGAAGAGGCACATCCTCTTTTTTTTTTAACATCTTGCTTATTTCTATATATAGCCTATGCATATGTTAGGTATTGATATTAGCAATTGCCCATCAAATAGTAATCACTTGGACGAATGAAATTGAAAATCAAAGAAATAACTCAATAAGTAATTTTATAAGATAAAAAAAAGTGACCGAAATGGGGTTTATTAGAGAGGAAAATAATCCTCCTGATTGGTTTGAAAATGTTAGTGCAAAGTATCAATGGATAATCATATATATCTTCGATGCCCTCAATAATAAATAAGTTGAGTGTTATGTTGATGATTTAATAATAGCTATAAAGTTCACGAAGATCATCTCTTTGCTTTGAGAATTGGGTTTGAATGACTCAATTGCTAGAACTTTTAGGTTTTGTTTGGAAAATCTTTTTATAATAGTTTTTCTGTTACATTTAAAAATAATTTATACTAAAAAAAAATTTAGAAAACAATATGAAAATTGATCCAAACGAAGCCTTAGATGAATCCTTAAATAGTTACATTGCATAGATTTAAAAAAAAGTTAAAATCAATAAATACGGTCATCAAAAGTTTCATTTTCATATTTTGCATTGAATTTCTTGTCTTTTGCATGCCATGAAATATACTATTTAAAAAGAATTTTGAAATGAAAACAAGATTTTATGAAATTAATTTTATTTTTTTCAAATGGAATTCATTATTTTTGGTATATATTAAATTACTATAAAAGTAAACATTATGATTATATATTAAAAACAATGAAAAAATATTGGCAGGACTTGATTTAATCACAATAGATTTTAAATTTGATGAATTTATTTTGAAATAAATATAATATAAATTATTTATGTATTTCACTCTTTAGCTGTGATATAAAGTTTTTTTTAATAGTTTTAATTAAAAAAATTTTACTTAAAAATTATTTTAAAAATTAATAAAAAAACTGTTCCAATAAAACTTCAATTGGAAATTTCAATAATCAAAATTTCTAACGTGAACTACCAGCTAGCTAGCCGTTGCGAGATGGGAAAGAATTTTGACGTAATTCACCAACGGTCAAAAAATATTTTCAAATCTTCTCTCCTCCAACGGTCATCGCTTTTCCTTGCTTTCCTCGCCGGTCACTAAATAGACTTTAAAAAAACCCCACCCTTCTCACAGCCCCATCTCTCTCTCTCTCTCTCTCGCTCTCTCTCTTCTCCTCTGCACTGCTAAGTCGGATTCTCAAGAAGAGGAGAAAGAAACTGATCCTTGAACCGTCTTTTTCGTTTCAGAAACCTTGCTCTCTGTTTGCAATCAGGACTATCTCAGCTCTCAAACTAGTAGTAAAGCCAATATGACGAGAAGAGAGGGCCACGATGCGCATGATAACATCCCAGGAGGCGCTGCCGTTGCTCCTCCGCCACCATTCCTGGCCGCCGCCGCTAAGCAGCCTCAGCCGATGGCTAAGGGAACTGACGGTCAGTCTGTTCTGAAGAGGTCCTCATCTCATACTTCTCTCTACTCAAGCATTTAATCTTTCTTTTACTCCCTCGAGACCTTTTTCTCTGTTTCTCAAGAATCGTTAGGTTTTTGCTTCCAATAAAATATTCATTTGATTGGAATTTCTTTTTTTCTTCCTTTTTATTTGTTTTTTATTTCTCCTCCGTCAAGAAGACCTCGCAATTCAAAATTTCAAATTCGATCTCACTCAAAAGGAAAAAGTTAGAACATACAAAAGGGGAAAGCCTTTTGATTTTTAACCTCCAATGCTTTGTTTATCTGCTTGATTTCTTTCTCTATTTTTTTTTTCTTTCCTGCTCGTTCATGAGTAATTTTCCCTCGATAAAGAAATCAAAGAAAACTTTTTGTTTTTTATTAACTTATGTGTATGTCTTCTTTTGTCAACAAACAGGTTGCAATCCGAACTTATGGCTCTAATGGTAAGAAGACAGGAAATTCCGCATCAATGGTTTATTTTTTCTTTAATATTCTTTTTTCATCGCTTAAAAATAATTTAATTCATCCAGATGCGTGGAGATCCTGGGATATCTGCATTTCCTGAGGGAGATAACATCCTTTGCTGGAAAGGAACTATCAGTGGAGGAAAAGATACAGTTTATGAAGGAATGGTTTACAAACTCTCCCTTTCCTTTTCTACTGATTACCCTTTTAAGCCTCCGAAGGTTAAGTTTGAGAATCCATGTTTCCATCCAAATGTGGATCTCTCTGGCAACATTTGCTTGGATATTCTTCAGGTTCTTTTACACCAAAATTTCTCTTTAATTTCAATATTTTGATCTTTCTCAATGTTGGGAGATCTGATATCTGATATGTTACTGGATTCTACAGGATAAATGGTCATCGGCATATGATGTTAGAACAATACTGCTCTCAATTCAGAGTCTCTTGGGAGGTAAGAAAGCATGGCCGAGTTCTTAAAATTTTACAAACTACCTTCGTAACTGGTGCTAACTGTATTCAGAACCTCAATAATTTCCTGTAGATTTTGATTCTTAAGCGTGAAAATGAGCTCTAATATAACTTGTTATATAACCAATCAATGATCTTTTGTATAAGTGGCGTTCACTGTATTTTTTCTTCCTTGTTTTGTTTCAGAGCCTAACAATGACTCACCTCTCAACACCCAAGCTGCTGCACTTTGGGCAAATCAAGAAGGTGTTCAACGCTCTTCTATTTCTTAAGCATTAATAGAGATAAATAACGAATTATTGAGCTGTATTTGTTATTAATACTCTTCCTTTCCTTTTGTTGCAGAGTTCAAAAAAATGGTGGAGAAGCTCTACAAACCTGCTTAATTTTCTTTGGTCATCACTCTTTTTGTGTCTTTTACTGCTCTGCAGACTGCAAAACTGCTTTATGGTTTATGAGCCGTCAGATTTTTTTTTTTCAATGTTATGAGATCAACATTTGTTTTGCAAATCTATATAGGCTTGTGATATTTTAAATGAAATTTCAGTTGCTTATGAATAATCTTTCTTAAGTCTTAACAGAGCTGAAATGGAATTGCTTATGCTCAAAATAAATTTGATTCAACTCAGAGCTTTAAAATAAAATATACCAAACTTCAAAATCAATTAGATTGGACTGATAGTAATGACCAAAATTGGAAACTCAGCATAATTTTTCTCTGTTGGCTTGCTCAAAATAAATTTGATTTAGCTCATAATCTTTCTCAATAATGTCTTGAAATCAATTCATGTATGATCACAAATATATGGTACATGTGTATGCACACACTTAAATCAACACATTTCCAAATAAAAACACAATCGCTCATGTTGAACAAACACATCATTACATAAACATACACATGGATCTCTGAAAGGAGCGGAGGTCAGAATGCAAAGGGTAAGATTGTAATGCCTCGTACCTTTACATCATATGGGACAGTGCGACGTACCCTTTGTATTCTGACCCCCCCCGCTCACAGCATCCTTTCGAAGATCCACAATAAAGTCATCATAAATTTTCTCTATTGGCTTGCTAAAAATAAATTTGATTTAGCTCATAATCTTTCTCAAGAATGTCTTGAAATCAATTCATGTATGCACACACCCAAATAAACACATTTCCAAATAAAAAACACAATCAATCATGTTGAAGAAACATATCATTACATAAACATACATGTGGATCTCCAAAAGGAGCAGAGGTCAGAATGCAAAGGGTAAGATCTTGTACTACCTCGTACCTTTACATCATATGGGACAGTGCGACGTACCCTTTGCATTCTACGCACCCCCCCCGCTCTCAACATCCATTTGGAAATCCATAATACACTATTAGTCCTATTGAACACATCATTACATAAAAATGCACATGTAAGCGCGCACACTACAGTCATGTCAAACGCTTATCATCACATCATAATCATTTACATAACAATTATTATCATCACATCATAAGCATTTACATAATTAGTTCAAAACTAACAACCAATATTGCTCCTCTTTTTAATAATAATAGCATACTCTTTTTCAAAATTTTGATTTAACTTGAGCTCTAAATAAAATATACCAAGCTTCAAAATCAATTTGACAGGATTGATAATAATGCCCAAAATTTGAAACTCATAATAAATTTTCTCAAGTCTTTCTCAAGAATAGATTGTTCAAAATAAATTTGATTTTGCTCATAATCTTTCTTAAGAATGGCTCAAAATCAATTCAACATGTATGCTCGTGTACACATGATCATGTATGTATACAACCTAGCAAACACACAGACACACTATCAGTATGTCAAACACATACATTACCTAAGCATGCACATATAAATGCACAAACATGTAAATGCACACACTATAAATTATGTCAAACACTGAACATTGTATAAACATTTATATAATCATATGTTCAAAATCAGCAACCAGTATTGCTTCTCTTTCAGGAATTATCAATACATAGAATAGAGCATACTAAAATGTTTAAAGGAGAATATTGTAACTAATTAGAGTAATAAAACTGGGAAAAATTATAAAATAACTGATTGTAGCTCAAAAAACACAACAATCATAATATTGACAATCAACATCCAAAAACAATAAGCATTATGGTATATGTCCATAATATCTCTTTTGATATTGTCAAAATAGGCAATTTAAGTGTAAGAAAATGATTAATAAATACATCCATGATAAATAAACAAATAAGCTCATAATAACTATTTGATAATTGAGTATAATAATATCCCTTTTGGAATAATCAAAATACACAATATAAGTGTAAGAAAGTGACTAATAAAGATATATCTGTGACAATAAAAATAATTAATTCATGATGGTTTTCATAATTGAGCATAACATATAAGAAATATAACACATAAGATTCATTATAGAGCAACATTGACAAAAATAACTAAGCCAATCACAATGTCAATCTAGAGAAAAAAAAAATACCAATCACAAATAAAACCACGAAGAAGTCTACATTTACTTTCTTGAGACCATTTGTAATTTGACCCATTACTAAGAAAATATGTTTTTAATTGTTGCACTTTAATTTAGGACTGCAACCTCTTTTTCTAACATAAAAAAAAAAAGCTTGCTACCTTGCGACTATAACCTCTTAAAGATTCGGGCTGGAAAGATAAGGTCGAGGTTCTTATGTCAATGGATAAGGATTTGTGTCAATATTTGACGCGACCCAAAAATCTGACTCGAACCCGACCTGAAAATTCAGGGTTAGGGTTCGAGAATTCGACTTGAAAAAACAGGTCAGGTTCGGGTGAACACCCAAACTCGAAATTGACCTGAAAATCGTCTCAAGTCTCGCATCAACTGTCAAGCGTCAAGTCTTGTCTCATCTTTTCGCATTGCGTCAACTCAGCCTGTCCCCATCCGCATCAGCTAGTCACGCATTGCTTGAGCCCATCCACCGTCCATGTCATCCAGCTATGCATCGCGTGAGCCCGTCCGCTGCCTGCCGCCCGCAACCCTCCGCCGGAGGTTGCCTGTCATCGCATCCACTCGTCAAGCGGTCGAGCTCGTCATCAATGTTGCAACTTAGTTTTCTTAACTATATTTTTCATATCATGTGTGTTTTTGATGATTTCAAATATTATTGTTTTGATTACTGTTTATCCTAACATATATTAGATACATTATTTTTGTTGTTTGTGTGTACTAACATTTCAGGGAAATCATACTTCATGCTGTTGAAAACTTCAAGATAGATTTATATAGGATTCATTATAATTAGATTCTATTTTTATTTGAGTATGAGAGAGTGATTGCAATTGAGTAATCGTACACATACACACTGGGGGAGTGTTAAAAATTTATAATATATATATACTAGTAAAAATGCCTGTGCATTAAATGCATGTGACAAAATTTAAAAATTAAAAATCATATTATAAATATTTTAATTATATTATCATTATTAAGATGAAAAAATTATTATTATAAGTTTTATATGATTAGATAAACAATTTTATATGACATGAATTTTCTATTATTCATGAATAATCTTTATGTTTATTAATTAATAAACAGACTATTTATTTTCTTAGTCAAATTTCTTAAAAGTTATAAGTTTTTTTTTAATTACACATTAATAACATTTTAAACATTAATAATAAATAAAAAAAATTTAACAGAATAAATTTGAGAGAAAATTACTTTTTTATTCATTATATTTCATTAAAAATAATAATTTCATTTTATAAATTTATTTGCTACAAATAATTTTAAAATCAACAATACCAAAAAAAGACTTTCGCAGCACAAAATTTAACCTTTTTCGGCTGTTTTACCCGCTACAAATTTTTTCACCTTGATTAAGTTAGAGTAATTAATTTCAATGATATCATTAATTTTTTTCATAATAACTGAAGTTCCCAATCTCTGTTGTATTAACAACACCAAAATTATGTCTTTTTGCCTTCATCCGTTCTTTTGTGTGGAAAATATAAATATTAATGAGAAGACCCTTATATCTATATGCAAGTTTGTTGGGACCCTTAGCTTGTGCTTTGAATTCTTCGGAGATTAGCATATCAGTTGATCTTAAAACCTAGCAAGGAATACAAAATTTAATGTAATCTTTACTGCAATTTATGAAGTGTAAAAAATATAGAGTACGACAGCTTACTGTGTCACGCAACCACTCATGAAATCTTTCATTGATAAGTCTCTCTAAATCTGATATTGTTAGATGTGTATGCCCGCGTCGCTTTCTCTTCTCTTCATCTTTGAAACGTTGTCTATAGTATTCAAGATTATCACAATGTCGGAAGACATATCTATGTGCCTGAATGAATGAATTATCATCTAAGTTGAATGGAGTAATCTTTCCCAATGGAGTACCACCACTAGAAATTTTTAGCACCAGCCCACTGTGAAGAATCGCAAATATGACAAACCTCTTGATTTGATCTTTCTTTTCAAAATATACAACAATCATTTGGACATGCATCTATCTTTGTATATCCAAGATCGAACACTTTCATTATCTTCTTTACTTCATATGTATTCTTAGGTAGCAAAGAACCATCAGGGAAAGCTTCAATCAATAACTTCATCAATTTATCAAAAGATCTTGCAAATCAAGAGTGTAAGCACTTCCGACAAAATAAATGTATGATAAAGGATAATTTCGTAAATGACTTACAGCCAGGGTATAATTCTGCTCCTACTTCTAGCAATAAATCATCATATTTCATCGCATCATCATTTGTCAGATCTAAAACTATATATATGTGGTGTAATTTTAGTAGCAATAGACCTAGTGAGCGGTTTGTGACTTAAGTAGAGGTCAAGTATTTGGATCTAGAAATCATACTTGCAATAGACTCAAAGGATCCTTTAGGCATTTTTTACCTTAGTAGTGGTTTTAGAATCTCTGCAGTTCTCTCTGGATCATTTGAGTCTTGTCCTAGAATTTGGCAAGTATGATTTCTTTATGGTGTCGAGATGTTTGACTTAATGAAGTTGTTTGTGCAATAATCTAGTAGTGGTGTATGCTTTTTGTTGATGATATTCTACATGCTGATAAGACTAGAGAGAGAGTTGAAGGTAAACTCGAATTATGGAGGTCAATTTTAGAGTATAAAGGTTTTTTGCTTTAGTAGATCTAAAACTGAATATATAGTGTAATTTTAGTAGCAATAGACCTAGTGAGGGGAATGTGACTTTGGGCGATCAAGTAAGTAGTAAAAGTACACGTTTTAGATATCTTGGATCTTTTGTTTAGAGTGATGGTGAAGTAGAAGGGGATATTATCAGCACAATTCAAGTTGGATGGTTGAAATGGAGGAATGAACCGGGCTTGTTGCGTGATAGAAAAGACCCCCTTAAACTTTAGGAAAAATTCTATAAGATGGTGGTGAGATTATGCAATGCTTTATGTCGAATCTTGGTCAATAAAAGAGAAGCATTATACTAAGTTAAGTGTTGCAGAGATGAGGGTGCTTAGTTGGATGAGTGGCTTTACCCCTAGAGATAGAATATGAAATGAGCATATACAAGGAAATGTTGGAGTACCTCCAGTGAATGATGAGATTAGAGAGTGTCGCCTTAGATGTACTTTGTTGTATGATTTATGTTGATGATATTCTACATGTTGGAGTACCTCCAGTGGATGATGAGAATAGAGAGTGTCGCCTTAAACAACATGCTGAAATACAGCTGAATCACGAATTTGGTATCAGTATTGCTTCCTTCACTATAACACCAGCAACTTTGTTGGGCAAGCAGATACAAACGAAGTTGGTTTGTGGTACTCTATAGAGAATACGACGAATCCGAAAGTGTTCAAGAATACAGTATATGAGTTATTAGTTGAACTATGGTTTACAACTTCAAATCATGCAGAAAAGAGGAAGTTTGGGTGGGGGAAAATAGAGAATCATAATTTGAAAAATAGTAATGATGAGACAATTATCATCTATGGAATGGCACAGTGCACATGGGATCTCGACAACTTAACATGCTCAAAGTGTTTGGCAAATGCAATCAGTATTAGAAAATATGGGTGTGGAGAAGCAGCTGTAGGTTGCTATGCGATTCTTAAAAGTTGTGCTGTGAGATATGAGATCAATCCATTTCTCTTCTTCAATGCTACTGCGGTTAATCCTCGTGAAACAACTACTTCGATAATTTTAGGAAATATTTAACTACTCCTAGCTAGTTGATTTGTTTTCTTAATATTTTGTCATCCGACCCATGTGTGAATAGCTAGTTCTCTAATATTATATCATCAGAAAAAAAAAAGCCACATAATTCAGACTTTTCTCTTCTTTGTGATGAGATTTCTATAGTGTCTAGAGAGAAAGTCCTTTGATTGACAAGCCTTAATGGTTATCTTTGCAAAGACAAAAAAAGACGGCATCCTAGAATACATTAAAGAGAAAAGATTGACTATGGCTTGAAGAAAAAAAAATTGTTGACCTCTGAAATATATCAAACATTAACCAATACAAGCACACTGTGGGTTTTAACGCGTAAGCCCACTGTGGGTTTTAACTAAAATATATATATATATATATATATATATATATATATATATATATATATATATATATATATATATATATATATATATATATATGCATGGAAGCAACTACAGAATGCGGCAACAGAAACACCTATATGTCTTACATATCCATGGCTTTTTCAAAGCATCTTGTCTTCCTCTTTGTTCTAATCGTTTTCATAATTTCTGGAATCAAAGGAGACGACACTGATTTGATCAGAATGGAATGTGCGAAGAACTTCACCAACAATGAAAACTTACAAGCCAACATCAAAAACACGATTTTGGATCTGGTGACTAATACTTCTGCTTATGGTTTCGCAAACTCCTCCCATGGCAGTGATAGCGATATTGTCCATGCATGGTCTTGCAGAGTGTCGGGGATGTTAGAGAGAAATTATTTGGAAGAGTGGAAGAGGATAAAAACAAGAGGAACTTCTATTATAAAATTTTCTCTCTTACATCCATATGACAAGACTCAATGCATATTTATACTAGTACAAAGACATTTCTAGAAACACATTCTAGATATTTCTATAATAAAGACTCAACAACCAACCACCAAGAGTTATTGTATTTTCTAGATTTTGCTTCCATACAATTTACTAGATACACAAAAAAACTTAAACATTAATTTTGATTTCTATTTCCAACAACTTGGTCATTACTTTTGGTTTATATTTCCAATACTCCCCCTTAAACCAAAATTTTTATCAACCACTCCAAGAAGTATCTTTAATTTTATGAACTGTTCTGCAGCTAATGGCTTTGTGAAAATATCTGCAATTTGATCTTCAGATTTCACATACTCCACTTGAACTTCTTTATCTTTGATTTGATCTCTTATATAATGAAAACGAACATCAATATGTTTGCTTCTCTTGTGATAAACTGGATTTTTTGATAATGCAATTGCTGACTTATTGTCAACAAAGATTTTTGTAGCTTCGACTTGAGAGTATCCAATCTCTTTCAGCAGCTTCCTTAGCCATATTGCATGACATACACATGATGATGCAGCAACATATTCAGCTTCACAAGTAGAGAGAGCAACAACTGGTTGTTTTTGTGAGCTCCATGAGAAAGCAGTGTCGCCCATATAAAATAAAAATCCGCTTGTACTTTTTCTGTCATCTTGATCTCCAGCCCAATCACTATCTGAATATCCTGAAAGTTGAAATTCGTTAGAATGAGAATATAGAAGTCCATGATTTTGTGTACCTTTAATATATCGAAGAATTCTCTTGGCTGCCTTCAAGTGTGTCTCAGTAGGATTTTCCATGAAGCGGCTAACAATTCCGACTGCATATAGAATGTCTGGTCTTGTACTTGTTAGATATCTCAAGCTTCCGATCAAACTTTTGAACATTGTTGGATCGACTGTCTTCCCTTCTTCTTGTTTTGATAGTTTGCTTCCACATTCCATTGGAGTGCTTACTGGATTACAATTCTCCATGTTGAATTTCTTTAGAACTTCCTTTGCATATGTTTCTTGTGTGATAAAAATTCCTTCTTTGTTTTGTTTTACTTCAATGCCAAGGAAAAATGACATGAGTCCAAAATCTGTCATTTCAAATTCTTTTACCATCGTTTGCTTAAACTCATTGAATAAAAGTGGATTATTGCCAGTAAAGATAAGATCATCCACATATAAGCAAACAAGTAATATATCTCCATTATTATATTTCTTCAAATAGAGAGCACTCTCATAAGGACATTGTATATAATCATTTTGTTTGAAGTATGAATCAATTCTTGCATTCCATGCTCTTGGAGCTTGCTTTAACCCATATAAAGCCTTTTTTAATTTATAAACTTTTGATTCATGCCCTTCTTTAATATATCCCAGTGGTTGTTCGATATAAACTTCTTCTTCAATGACTCCATTTAAAAATGCAGATTTAACATCCATTTGATAAATAGACCAATTATTTTGTGAAGCAAGAGAAATAATCAAGCGAATAGTTTCCATACGAATAACTGGAGCAAATACCTCATTATAGTCGATGCCTTCTTTCTGCTTGTATCCTTTTGCTACTAGCCGTGCCTTGTATTTTTCTACTTCACCTTTTGCATTTTTCTTCACTTTGTATATCCATTTTACACCAACAGCTTCATGTCCTTTTGGTAATGTTGTGAGCTCCCATGTTGCATTCTTTACTAGAGATTTGATCTCTTCATCCATAGCACTTCTCCATCTTTCGTCTTTTATAGCTTCTTCGAATTGTAATGGTTCATTATTTGCAAGCAAGCAAATAAAATGAAGCTCGTCAGTTACCTCATAAAGCTCTCTTAAATTTCTTGTCTTCCTTTGCCTTTGATTTTCTTCTGAAGTACTTGGAGATTATGAACCTTGCAAATTTGTAGACAATTGCTCTTCATCTTGTAGCTCCACCGGTACTTGCTCTTCCTTTTGAGTGTCTTTATTTTGCCAATCCCAAGCTCCTTCTTCATCAAACTCAACATCCCTGCTAAAAATGATTTTTGAAGTTTTGGGATCAAATAATTTATAAGATTTAGATTGATACCCGATGAAGATGAGTTTGGAGCTTCTGTCATCCAGCTTAGTCCTTCTTTGTTCAGGGACATGTGCATATGCAATGCTTCCAAACACCTTCAAATGAGATATATTTGGCTTTCTTCCTGTCCATGCTTCTTGTGGCGTCATATCTTGTAAGCTTGAAGTTGAGCAACGATTGAGTGTATAGACAGCACATGTCACCGCCTCAGCCCAAAATTCTTTAGGCATACTCTTGCTTTTGATCATGCTTCGTACCATATTGAGAATAGTACGATTTTTCCTCTCTGCTACTCCATTTTGTTGGGGTGAAAATGGTGCTGTTAATTGATGTCGAATGCCATGCTCTTCACAATATTCTTTGAATGCTTTGGATGTGAATTCGCCTCCTCGATCAGATCTGATGGATTTTATTCCGAACGCTGACTTAGCAGGATCAACAGCGTTAGTTCGGTCAACATCATTGCCAAACTCAGAAGGAAGGAACCTCTTGATGTTGCCCGCCTCTTTAATGGCAGCAATAATCTTGGTCTGGTCAGCAAGCTGCCCGAATCCAACAGCTGATATAACCACATCCACGTCCTTTATCGCCTTCACCAAGCTATCGTGATCATACAAATCCCCATGAACGAGAGTAACGCCGTGGGCCTTGAATTCGTCAAGTATCTTGGCCTTGGCTGGATCGACCGCAGTGCTCTCCCTGACGAGGGCGAAGGTGGGGTGACCTTCTTGCGCACTCGCCTTTACGATGAACTTTCCGATGTAGCCCGTCCCGCCGATGATCAGAATCCGACTCTTCTCTGCAGCCATATTGATCAGCTTTTCAATTTCCTCTTTCTCTTTCCCTTCTCCTTTCTCTTGATTATGATAACATTCAGAAGTATAATGACCAAATTTCTTGCAAATATAACAACGAACATGAGATTTTTTGTACCTTTGATATTTTGGCTCTTTTTTCCACTCTTCAGTTCTTGAGTTGTTATTTTCTTCATTATTTCTTTGATATCCACCACGTCCTCGTCCACGTCCTCGGCCTCTTCCAAAGCCACGACCACGACCGCGACCTCGACCACGGCCTTGTCCATAAATGTCTCGATCATTTGAATTATCTTCATTTTTTGTGTCGTCTTTGTCACCTTTCAATGAGAGCTTTGATTGGAGAACTTGTTCGATAGTATCCTGTTTTTTCTTATTTTTTCTTTGCTCATAAGCCATTAAAGAGCCCATTAGTTCATCAACGGTCATTGTCTCTAAATCTTTAGCTTCCTCAATAGCAACAACAATATGCTCAAATTTATCATTTACCGAGCGTAGAATTTTTTCTATCACTCGAATATCTTCTAATGCTTCTCCATACCTTCGTAGTTGATTGACGATAGTCAAAACTCTTGTGAAATAGTCCTCCACATTTTCTGCTTCCTTCATTTGAAGTGCCTCAAATTCGGCTCGGAGAGTTTGAAGTCGAATCTTCTTTATCTTGTCTATGCCTTTGTATGCAACTTGAAGTATCTCCCATGCTTGTTTGGAGGTAGATGCACTGGCCACTTTCTCAAAGTTTGCCTCATCAAGTGCTTGATAAATGAAGAAGAGCGCCTTCTTATCCTTCTTTCTACTTTCTTTCAACAGTTCCCTTTGGGCTGTTGATAATACTCCTTCTTCTTGATGCTCGACATAGCCTTTCTCGACTATCTCCCAAATATCTTGAGAGCCAAATAGTGCCTTCATTTGAAGACTCCAATTCTCATAGTTCTCCTTTGTGAGACGAGGCACTTGTAGATTCATACTACTTGCCATCGAACTTAGCTCTGATACCACTTTGTTAGAGAGAAATTATTTGGAAGAGTGGAAGAGGATAAAAACAAGAGGAACTTCTATTATAAAATTTTCTCTCTTACATCCATATGACAAGACTCAATGCATATTTATACTAGTACAAAGACATTTCTAGAAACACATTCTAGATATTTCTATAATAAAGACTCAACAACCAACCACCAAGAGTTATTGTATTTTCTAGATTTTGCTTCCATACAATTTACTAGATACACAAAAAAACTTAAACATTAATTTTGATTTCTATTTCCAACAACTTGGTCATTATTTTTGGTTTATATTTCCAATAGGGTAGACGTTAGCGTTCAGACATGCTCCGCATGCATCGCTAATGCAGCACAACAGATACAAACAACATGCTGGAATGCAGCCGAATCAGGTATTTGGTATCAGTATTGCTTCCTTCGCTATAACACCAGCAACTTTAATGGGCAAGCAGACATGAACATAGTTTCTGTGTGGCGCTCTTCAAAGAATATGACGAATCCGAAAGTGTACACGATTACAGTACATGAGTTATCAGTTGAGCTTTGGTTTACAGCTTCATATAATGTAGAAAACAGGAAGTTTGGGTGGGGGCAAATAGAGAATCATAATTTGAAAAACAATAATGATGAGAATATTATCATCTATGGAATGACACAGTGCACGTGGGATCTCGATAGCGTAGCATGCTCCAAGTGTTTGATAAATGCATTCAATATTACAGAATCTGTGTGTGGAGAAGCAGCTGCAGGTTGCTATGTGATTACTAGAAGTTGTGCTGTGAGATATGAGATCTATCCATTTCTCTTCTTCAATGCTACTGCGGTTAATCCTCCTAAAACTACTCGTTCGATAATTTTCGGAAATATTTAACTACTCTTAATGTATTGTGTGATCTCGGTAGAAGTTTTCCTTTTTCAAATAAGAATTAATAAAGTTGGTTTGAATGAATTGAGCATTATTGTCTTCCTTTTAGTTCGAATGGAAAAATTCAGGCTTAATAATTTAGATGTGTTCGAGCTTCTTTTGAAACAACTTTCTTAATATATTACATCAGTTCATTTAACAACAATTATAAATCATATTGTTAGTACAAAATTTTATTGAACATCTGATTTAGAAAGCAGTAGGAAAGTTGTCTCAAATGAAGTTTAAGTTAACAATAAATTATGATTAGGTTTAGAGTTTCGAGTGACTTGTCTTCCTTTGCATATTATATTATGCTTAAGAAAATATCAAATTAAAAAAAGGTTATCGTTTATCAACTTATAATATGTAATTTTAAGTAGCTAAATGGGCTCGCATGGGCGAGCAATTATTACATCCGGTCACTGAACGCGTTCATAGACCAATAACCACGCGCCACGTCACCTGAAACTCGGTATTGAGCACTCAGTATTGCTCGGTATACATTCAGATACGTTCAGTTTTGACCGGACGTAATAATTGCTCCTTATGGGATTGACAATTTTTTTTAGGTTTCATTTTAGTATTTATTATTTTTAAACTTTAAGCATGAAACTCTAAGGTTTTCCTTCATTGTATGATAAATTATTTATGCGCTCAATCTGAATTGCCCAACTACTCAGCCAAAGCCATGAAGAACAAATTATTTATTTCTTCCTTGGACTAGCATTCTAATGAATCTATGTCCAAAAGGCCTTTTGAGTTTTTCTTCTAGATTTTTTTTAGCTTTCTTATTCTAGATTTATGCTTTTGGGCTTAGTCACTTCCACTTGATGTGATCGAGAATTTAAACTCAAAGCAAATGATGTCATAATAACCTTTTCACATTTTCACATTTCCAGAGTTAAGAGTATTTATTCCCTAATCCTCATACTGAAGTAAAAATTTTTATAAATTTTATTTACATGCCAAAGAAACTTTCATTAGCATATTAAATAACTTATATTGATGCAAAATAAGATTAATTCTTGACTACTAAACTTTATTTGTTTCTTCATAAGTAATATATATTGTTCCAATTATTTTTCTTCTTTATGTTAATTTTACAGCTTTTTTCTTATCAAGTTATATAAAATTTTATCTCTACAAATTAGCGCTATACATCGAATTGAGGTATGCATTCCTCACCCAATATAATGTCATAATAAAAAATTAGCTGATATGGCCATCCTGTGTAGGAACCGAGAGCCGCGAGATGACCGGGCCACCTCGTGCGGGAACCTAAAGCCGCAAGATATGTTGTTTCATTTTTGTGACTTTAAATTGTGATAAAGTTTAATTGCTAAATTTGATATTAAGTTCCATTTATAGTTACGTTCGTTCTAATAATTTTTATATCTTGCATAGTTTACTCATAAAGGATACTATAAATTTGTGTTCTTTATTTTCTGAGGTTGTTGAGTGGGTTGATTCAGAGAAAGTAGTTCAAATGGTTACTGATAATGCTGCTAGTTTCAAGAGAGCACGTCATATATATGTTACATCAAAGATTTAGCAATATCTATTGGTTACATTGTGTTGTACATTGTATGAACTTAATTTTTAAAGATAATGACAACATGCCTCTCCAAGAGGACCTAGCAAAAAAATAATCAAAGTTGATAATTTTTTGTTATAATCATATCTTCATACTTGCATGGCTTAGGAAAAAGCAAGATTAGAAGGAGATCCAACGCCCTGGAGCAACCCATTTGCAACAACCTTTATAACTTTAAAATGTGTTCATGAGCACCATCATGACCTACAAGCAAGTTTTAGACTTAAAGTTTTATACAAATTCGAAGATATCCAAAACCTCCAAGGGAAAGGAAGTAGCTTCAATTATTTTAGACTTAAAGTTTAGAGATAATTATTTTATCATATCAATTATATCAGGGCCTTTGATTTGGTTGTTACGTATTATTGATTTGGATGAGAAGCTATCGCTTGAATATCTATATGATGATATGTACAAGGCACGTAATGCAAATAAAGCTATCTTCAGAAATGTATAGAGATCATAAAAGCCTTTCACTACTATAATAAAAAGAAGATGTGATACTCAATTAAGATAAGATATCCATGTAACATTAACATTTTTTTTTCCATCCTCATTTCTAGTATGATAGAGAAAATAATTGTCAAAAGCAAAAAAAAAGTTATAACATACAATGTGGGCAGATTTCTGGATACTTGAATATAAAACAACTCCAGAACTTCACTTATAAGACTTAAAAAGTTGATGCAATATTAGTTATTGAAGAACAAAACATAACATACAATTGGCCATGACATAGAAAGTTGATAATGAAATATGAGTATATCATTTAAATAAAAGCAAAAATAATATCTTATTTTATTTTTCTTATTTATTGGTGAAAGTGACTTAAGAATGAAAGAGATGTATGCAACATAATCGAGTTCAATCAATCGGATGCATTTGAATTTGAACATTTAGGTAAAGTGACACCTGAAAACTCAACTTATGTGGACAGATTTGATGATGTAAATTTAGGAGATCTTTGATTTTTCTCTTGTGAAAATATTTAAACTACTGAACTGAGAATGTGAAACATAGTTAACTTCATCTTCATATCTTGAATATGTTTTTTTTTTTTAGTTGATATAAAGTATTAAAATCTTTTTATGGTTGCTTATGTCATCAACTGATATATACATATATAATTATGTCATTATTATAATATTTAAATATAATAAGTATTTATTACATCATCTAGTTCTATCCCGATCGAAGCAACGGACCGCTAATCTATCATTCTTTCAGTTCATTATCAGGTTTGATTTTAAAAGCCTTTCTAAAAGGAAAGAAATAATAGAAAGCAGTGATAATAAAATTAATAGGGAATTAGTGCCAAAATCTCCTTCTAACAAAACAAATTATTGTATAATTGCATAAACTATCAAAATTCAATATGGCTTGCAAGCACATATTCAGGATAAATTTGATATTCATTAAATTTTATTTTGAGATAAATATAATATATGATTAATCAATTAGAAATTGTATTACATACATATAAAAAATCTAATTATTATAAAATTATTTTGACCAACTTTTGGATATTATAGTTTCGCATATAAACTTGCTAGAAAGCTCATTGCCTTTTTTTCTCGGGATAAGATCAATATTTGTATGAAAAATTTCGAGCAAAATGTGGAAGATCAACATCCAATTATCTTTATTTTGAAAAATTTTCTCACTTCAGAAAAATATCATACCACTACTTATCATCATAAATACATAGTCAAATACTGAAGATGATTGAAGTTATCTCGTGGTCCTCAAAATCATAATACAAATATGATTTCTAAGATAGAAACTCTTTCTCTATTATTGAAAAAAGAATGTTCTTCTCTCAACCACCTCTCCTTAAGAGCATATTTAGACATCAAAATGTTTACGTGGAAAACTCTTGAAAATGGAGAAAAACCATGAGGCCTAACTTAGTTTGAATGAATCCACTAGTATTTACAGTTGATTATAAATGAGAGCCTTCCTTGTGGGAAGGTCTTAGCTTGATGTGCATCCTATATAGTACATTACAGGGTGGGAATATAAAGAATCACGGTTGATGTATTTTTTTTGGTCGGATGGACTGTAGTCGGTGGGCGACGTAAGTTGAAAGGACCATAGTCGATGGGTGATGGATGGTTAGACCGGCGGTCAGTGACCGCCGCTAATTCCGACGGCCTGAACTTAAATAACCGCCTGTTACCGGCGGCCAAACCACCGGCTAAACCGCCGTTGTTAACGGTGGCCATGTAACCGCAGGTCAAGGCCGCCGGTAACAGCTGAATTTCCTATAGTGATAGTCGGTGGGCGATGTAAGTCAGAAGGACCGTAGTCGCCAAGTGACGAATGTTAGAAGGAATGTAGTCGGTGGGCGATGTAAGTCAAAAGGACTATAGCCGGTGGGCGATGTAACTCGGAAGGATCGTAGTTAGTGGGCAACGGAGGTCGGAAGAATTATAGTCAGCAGGTGATGAAGGTCAGAAGGACTGTAGTTGGTGGGCGAATAGAAAGGATCGTAGTCGGTAGGCAACGGATGTTGAAAGGACTGCAGTCGGTTGGCGACGTAAGTCAGAAAGACCGAAGTCGGTGAACGACGTAAGTCGGAAGGACCATAGTCAGAGAGCAACAAATGTCGGAAGGATTGTAGTCGGTGGGCGACGTTTAAGTCGAAAGGAGTGTTGTCGGCGGGCGACGTAGGTCATAAAGACCATTGTCTGGCAACGGAGGTCGGAAGGATGACGTCAGGTAGAAGTCCAGCGATTGACAGAAGTCGATCTAACGTTGAATAGAAGTCCGACGAATATACGTCGACGGGTAGAAGTTCGATGAAATTTTGGTGACGAGCGACTATAAGAGGAAGTCTAATATTAGATAGGAATCCGATGATGGGCGGAAGTCCAGTGTCAGATAGGAATCCGGCGATAAGTGCAAGTCCGGCGTTGGGTAGAAGTCTGTCAATGCACAGAATTATGGCGTCATATAGAAGTCTGGCGAAAGTCCAGCGACAAGCAAAAGTCCGGTGTCGGGTAGAAGTCCGACGTCGGATAGAAGTCTCGGGTAGAAGTATGACGTCGGGTAGAAATCTGGCGACGAGTAGAGCTCCAGCGTCAGGAGAAGTCCGATGTCAGTCGGCGGGCGACGAACGGAGGTCCGGCGTCAGGAGAAGTCCGACATCAGTCGACGGTCGGGCAGAACTTCGGCGTTAGATGGCATTCAACCAAAACTCTGGCGTCGGTAGTTTGCTAGGTGAAATTCAGACGGTGGTCGACGAGAAGTCTCACCCTTCTCTTCCTTGCTTCATTCTCTTCTCTTCTTGCATTGGTCTTCTTCTTCCCCCATTGGGGATCCCTTTATATGAGAAACGTGGGGTCTATGTATAGTTTTCTGATAGTGGCATTGCCAGTAAATAGGAGGAAGATCAGGGGTAAATCATGAGTTGTTTGAATGGACGACCGATGTAGAATCTTTTGATCATGTGTCGTTAATTAGGCATTTGAAGGCCCTAATGATATCAGAATTCAACTATCTTGGGCTTGTTGGGTTTATCTCGTCAAGCCGCTCAATTAAACCATAAGCATGTCATGTTTGGAAACTGATTGATAATCCAAATTATGGTTTGAACCTTTTGAATGTACTTTGGGTCTTTGATTTAGACTCATTTGAGCTCAGATTGAGTCGAATTTGGTGTCATTGGGTTTGTATTTTCGAGACATTCAGTTCGACTGTAAGTTTACTGAAATCGGAGTCCTTATGGCTTCCGATTTAATTTTTGAAGATTCTAACATAATTTTTGCCCGATCAAGATAATTTTTTTATGATATAACAATTATAAATATTCAACGCATGAATGAGACAAATTAATCAACAAAAGATAATAAGATGTCAACTCTTCTCCAATTGGTCAACACATGAATCAAACAATATATCCCTTACATATTAATAAGACAATTCAACTCTCATATATTATCAAAGAAAGAGTCAAATTGTTCAAAAAAGAAATTAATATTTATTTCTTGAGTGATTCAATTCAGCTGACACTTTCATAAACATTATTGATATAACCAAAGATCAAAATTATGGAGATTGACCAATTCAATTCATTTATATGTATATATATGACTGCATGGCGCAGCTACATAATACACATATAAGACTTATATATCCATGGCTTTTTCAAACCATCTCATCTTCCTCTTTGTTCTAATCGTTTTCATCATTTCTGGAATCAAAGGAGACGACAATGATTTGATCAGCAAGGAATGTGGTAAGAACTTCACCAACAATGACAACTTACAAGCCAACATCAACAACACGATTTTCGATCTGGTGACTAATACTTCTGCTTATGGTTTCGCAAACTCCTCCCATGGCAGTGGCAGCAATACTGTCTATGGTGTTGCAGAGTGTCGGGGAGACGTTGGCGTTCAGACATGCTCTGAATGCATCGCTAATGCAGCACAACAGATACAAACAACCTGCCTAAATGCAGCCGAATCAGGTATTTGGTATCAGCATTGCTTCCTTCGCTATATCAACAGCAACTTCACTGGGCAAGCAGACATGAACGTAGTTGCTATGTGGTACTCTACAGAGAATATGACGAATACAAAAGTGTACACGAAGACATTATATGAGTTATCAGTTGAGCTATGGTTTACAGCTCCATTTCGTGCAGAACAGAGGAAGTTTGGGTGGGGGCAAATAGAGAATCATAATTTGAAAAATAGTAATGATGAGACGATTATCATCTATGGAATGACACAGTGCGCGTGGGATATCGATAACGTAGCATGCTCCAAGTGTTTGGGAAATGCATTCAATATTACAGAATCTGCGTGTGGAGAAGCAGCGGCGGGTTGCAATGTGATTACTAAAAGTTGTGCTGTGAGATATGAGATCTATCCATTTCTCTTCTTCAATGCTACTGCGGTTAATCCTTCTAAAACTACTCGTTCGATCATTTTCGGAAATATTTAACTACTCTTAATGTATTGTGTGATCTCGATCGGTAGAAGTTTTCCTTTTTCAAATAAGAATTAATAAAGTTGGTTTGAATGAATTGAGCATTATTGTCTCCCTTTTAGTTCGAATGGAAAAATTCAGGCTTAATAATTTAGATGGGTTCAAAGCTTCTTTTGGAACAACTTTCTTAATATATTGCATCAGTTCATTTAACAACAATTATAAATCATATTGTTAGTGCAAAATTTTATTGAACATCTGATTTAGAAAGCAGTAGGAAAATTGTCCCAAATGAAATTTAAGTTAACAATAAATTGTGATTAGGTTTAGAGTTTCGAGTGACTTGTCTTCCTTTGCATATTATATTATGCTTAAGAAAATATCAAATTATTTTCGAGGGAGAGATTTCAAATTCATGGAACTCTTCCTTTTATCCATGAAAATATGCAATTGTTTATATATTTATTTTATTTTGGAAGGAATTCAAGGAATGTTCAACTCTATTAAAAAGAAAAAAAAATACTATAATACTATAATATTTATTTGACGACATTTTATTTGTTTATTTATTTATTTTGGAAGGAATTAAGGAATGTTCAACTCTATTAAAAAGAATAATATTTAGAAAATTGGCCAAATGGATGCTAAAAATATAGAAGATCTAAAAGGCAAGGCTTTTAAAATTAGACCGAACCTGCCGGTTGAACCACAAACTGGCCGGGCAGTCAATTATGGTTCAATTTTGAACCAGTTTTGCACAAACCTGATTTTAAATTGAATCATAACTGACCGGCCCGCTCGAACCTGCAGTTTAACCTCCAACCGGTCCCGATTTCCGATAACTGTCCAATTCAGCTACAATGCGATCCGACAACTGATATTAACAAAGGCGAAGCTTATACGATAGAGGGAAAAAATCTCATTCGGATGTATCGCATATGTTCTGTTCGGCGTATCTTCTTCACCGTCTCGGCGTTTCCTGCTCGTTTGCGAAGCCAGTGAAACCAACACCATCTCCTTCTTGCTCACTCGCGAAGCCAGAAGCCAACACCGTTTCCTATAGTCCTACTCGTTTGCAAAGCCAGAAGCCAACAATCGAACACGGTCTCCCGCTCGTTCTAATTTGTTTCTAAAAGAATTTTTTTTTTTCAAAATCCAGAGAAAGAATAGTGATAAAAAAATTATCTCCAACAAAACTTTAGTGCAATAATGTTTATGGGTTTTAAATGAGCAACTTGAGTAATATTGAATGTTTGTTTTCCCTGATCGTGCCAGAAATCATATCCCTAATGGCAATCGAGGGTGCATATTGTTGTCTTAGAAAATTTCCTATATAATGATGGGGGAAAGTTTCCGAATTTTTGGATTTAGGTTTGGATTTAGTTTTGGTTGCTTGTAAATAATTAATTTGTTTTAGAAATCTATGATTTCATGATAACCCCATTTTGACAAAATTTTTACTTTTTAGAAAATTTTTAGATGGTTTGTGAAGTTTGAAATCTATGTTAGAGTTTAATTGCATTAAAATAGAAGGATTAAAAAAAGGTTATTGTTTATCAACTTATAATATGTAATTTTAAGTAGCTAAATGGGCCTATATCAATAAAAGTTTGAAATTCACTACTACTAAAGGCCATATTCGCAACATTATTCCTGTTTTAATTTGTTTGTTTATTTGGAGTAGTAGGAACGATTCCAAGCATGAGAATATCAAAATGGAGGCTAGTATTGTTATATCTAAAGTGAAATTTAAGGTGACCCAACTTTTTGCTACTAATTTGTTAAATTCTGATTCTTTTAAAGGCTATCATCAGTTAGCCAGTGAGTTTGGGGTGACTTTAACTCCCTTTTCTAAAAGGTGTTGTGACAGAATGATCTACTGGAAGAAGCCTGATATGGGTTGGTTTAAACTTAATACTAATGGTTCTAGAAGTATTAATGCTGCGGGTTGTGGTGGTATCATTCGTGATTCCGAGGGGATGGTTATCATGGCTTTTGTGGGCCCGTCGATGGCCTCTTTTGCTATTCTAGCTGGGCTAGAGAGTTTATTTTTTGGTGTCCAATTAGCCATCTCTAGTGGTATTTCTAATTTATGGATTGAAATTGATGCTATGCTTATTATTCATTATGTCAATGGTAACACTTCCTCCAATCCGGATAATTCTTACATAATCAGAAAAATTAAAAATGCCCTCTCCAGATTCATTTTAAAATTACTCATATTTTCAGAGAAGGGAATGCTGCTGCGGATTCGTTAGCCAAGTTGGGTTGTTCTCTTAACCAATTTATTGATTATGATGAACGTACTATTCCTAAAGAGACAAAAGGGTTTGTTAGACTTGATCGTATGGGTCTTCCCTATCTTCGTAATCATTAATCTTTTGCTAGGGTTTTTGTGGATTTTCTTTTTGGTTCTTTATAGGTTCTGTCTTGTTTTTCTTTTTATGATTGGATCTCTCCGCCCTTCGAATTTTTGGTGTCCTGTTCAGGTTTTGGCTTGGCATTGCTTTGATTCGTGTCTTCTTGTTCTGCTGTATCTTGAGAATTCCATGTGTTATCTCTTTATGATTACCTGTCGTATGGTGATTTGGGTTTTTCCCTGTTGGTTGGATTATCTCTTTATCATTACTGTCATTGTTACTCATTATGTTATTCATTTTGTTTTAAATGGTTATTTTACTATGGATACTACCTGGTTATCTGTTAAAATTTTGTGTCCTGCCTCTACTACCATGTATTTCAACATGAACGGCTGGAACAATTCTGTTTTTAGTAATCGCTATTGGAAACCTGGTATTAACCTTAGTCTCTATTCTGACTTTGAGGCTATGCTGAACTTGTGTTTTGTTATGAAATACTGGGCCTCTCATTGGAAACTTCATTTGTCTGAGTTGCTTATCACTTGTTTCTCCTGTGCGAGGGTGTATTTTCAAACCTGT
This sequence comes from Dendrobium nobile, assembly GCA_022539455.1. Classification (NCBI taxonomy): domain Eukaryota; kingdom Viridiplantae; phylum Streptophyta; class Magnoliopsida; order Asparagales; family Orchidaceae; genus Dendrobium; species Dendrobium nobile. Next base: position 36,120,306 of record CM039720.1, on the reverse strand, counting down.
TTTGGGAAGCTGCAGGTTATCTCGAGTGGTAAGATTTTCTTTTCTCCAAGTTGTCTGGAGCAGTTTTATGGTTCTATGGGGACATTATTTTGGTGGAATTTTAGCATGCTACAGATCAACGTCTTCCTTTTTCTTACGGGCTTTACCCGAACTTGCATCAAAATTTTATCTCTAAAGCTTATCATTTTCATATTGACGGGGAGGATACTAGTAAGCTCATCTATGGTCTGAGTTTTTGGGGATTACCTATGAGGTTCTTTATTTGTTATAAGAATGTTTTCATGAAGGAATAGCCAACGGTTATCACTGCTGTTGAGTGGAATTTTTCTGTTGTTAAGGCTTCTAAGCTCTATCTTAGGGGGTTTATCCTGTTTAGTTGTGCCATCCGACTCCATGGTGTTCATAATAACTAGTTTAATTGTTGCATTTATCATGTTCTTGCTAACATCATTTCCTGGAGTTGTTTCTGCAGGTGGTACTTCACGGATTTTTGGAAGCTCAAGGTTAGCAAGGAGAATACGTCTTATTATCTTCATAATTTTTGGTTTTTTGCTTTCTATTTTTGCAGGAAGATTGCGCTGAACGAGACCTATATGCTCTTCCTTTTTTGGGTGTTGTCTGCCCGCAGCCCTAGCTTTTTCTCTTATTTGTTTTGTAATCGTAGAAAAATGGACCACCGGCTTTTAGGTTTTATTTTGAATTTTTTTGTAGCTCTTCTGAGCACTAGTAAGCTGGAGGTCTCTTCTAAGGACTGTGTAACCTCTTTTTTGAAATTAACACGTAGGCCCCACTGTGGGTAAAAAAAAAAAAAAAAAAAGCTAAATGGGCTCTTATGGGCATTGGCAATTTTTTTTAGGTTTCCTTGTAGTTCTTATTATTTTTAAACCTTAAGCATGAAACTCTAGGGTTTTCATTCATTATATGATAAATTATTTATGCGCTCAATCTGAATTGCCTAACTACTCAGCCAAAGCCATGAAGAACAAATTATTTATTTCTTCCTTGGACTAGCATTCTAATGAATCTATGTCCAAAAGGCCTTTTGAGTTTTTCTTCTAGATTTTTTTAGCTTTCTTATTCTAGATTTATGCTTTTGGGCTTAGTCACTTCCACTTGTATGTGATCGAGAATTTAAACTCAAAGCAAATGATGTCATAATAACCTTTCCACATTTTCACATTTTCAGAGTTAAGAGTATTCATTCCCTAATCCTCATAGTGAAGTAAAATTTTTTATAAATTTTATTTACATGCCAGAGAAACTTTCATTAGAATATTAAATAACTTATATTGATGCAAAATAAGATTAATTCTTGACTACTAAACTTTATTTATCTCTTCATAAGTAATATATATATTGTTCCAATTATTTTTCTTCTTTATGCTAAATTTACAGCTTTTTCTTCTCAAGTTATATAAAATTTTTGCTCTACAAATTAGTGCTATACATCAAATTGAGGTATGCATTCCTCCCCCAATGTAATGTCATAATAAAAAATTGGCTGATATGGCCATCCTGTGTAGGAACCGAGAGTCGTGAGATGACCGGTCCACCTTGTGTGGGATTCTGAAGCCGCAAGGTATGTTGTTTCATTTTTGTGACTTTAAATTATGTTTAAATTTAATTGCTAAATTTGATATTAAGTTTCATTGATAGTTACGTTAGTTCTAATAATTTTTCTACCTTGCATAGTTTACTCTATAAAGGATGCTACAAATCTGTGCTCTTTATTTTCTGAGGTTGTTGAGTGGGCTGGTCTAGAGAGTGTAGTTCAAATAGTTAATGATAATGTTGCTAGTTTCAAGATAGCAGGTTAGATGTTACATCAAAGATTTAGCAACATCTATTGGTTACATTGTGTTGTACATTGTATGAACTTATTTTTTAAAGATAATGACAGCATGCCTCTCCAAGAGGGCCTAGCAAAAAAAGAATTTTTTTGTTATAATGATATCTTTATACTTGCATGGCTTAGGAAAAAGCAAGATTAGAAGGAGATCGTACGTCCTGGAGCAACCTATTTTGCACCAACCTTTATAACTTTAAAAAGTGTTCATGAGTACCATCATGACCTACAAGCACTAATCACAAGCAAGTTTTATACAAATTCGAAGATATCCAAAACCTCCAAGGGAAAGGAAGTAACTTCAATTATTTTAGACTTTAAGTTTTTGAATAATTATTTTATCATATCAAATATATCAGGGTCTTTGATTTGATTGTTGCGTATTGTTGCTTGGATGAGAAACTATCGCTTCGATATCTATATGATGATATGTACATGGCACAAAATGCAAATAAAGTTATGTTCAGAAATGTAAAGAGATCATATAAGCCTTTCGTTACTAGAATAAAAAGAATTATGTGATACTCAATTAAGGTAAGATATCCATGCAACAACATATTTTTTCAATCTTCATTTCGGTTATGATAGAGAAAACAATTGTCAAAAGCCAAAAATTTTATGAGGTCTAGTTGAATTAATTAGAAATAAATACATTTATTAAGCCCAGAGTTGTAATGAATGAAGTTAGATTATTCCGTAATGGCTTAGAATAACTAATTGTGCTGATGATGGCAAAAGAAATGCAACATGGTAATTATCTTTTTAATGCCGACATGTGTATATACTTATACAAATTTGCGTACTCACTAAGCTCTCTAACTTGATAATATGCAGAAGAGTGCTGAATAATGTTTGGATCAAGTACTCTAAACTTGCTGAAAGTAGCTATAAAAATTCTAAGTTATGCATCATCTTCATCAGGATGCGAAAGAAATTAGAGTGTTTTTGAACATATCCACTTAAAGCAATGGAATTATTTGGAGCATCAACGGCTCAATAATCTTGTACATATTTGATATAATCTGAATTTAAATAATATGTAAAATCTTATAATATATTAATATTTATGTGCATGTCAATTTAAAGAGTATGTACAATCTTAACCTAAAATTTTTTTTTTTCATTTTTTAAGTTTCAATTAGAAACAAAAAGATATTATGGCCCTTTGGACTATACTTATGTTAAATGATTGATTTATGGATACTTGAATATAAAACAACTCCATAACTGGACTTATAAGACTTAAAAAATGAGATATATAAAGATGATACAATGCCAGTTATTGAAGAACAAAATATAGCATACAATCGGCCATGACATAGTAAGTTGATAATGAAATATGAGTATATCATTTAAATAAAAGCAAAAACTAATATCTTATTTTATATTTCTTATTAATTGGTGAAAATGACTTAAAAAATGAAGAAGATGTATGCGACATAATCGAGTTCGATCAATCGGATGCATTTGAGTTTGAACATTTAGGTGATGAGACACCTAGAAACTCAACTTATGTGGATAGATTTGATGATGCAAATTTAGGAGATTTTTTATTTCTCTCTTATGAAAATATTTAAAATATTGAACTGAGAATATTAAACATAGTTAGCTTCATCTCCATATCATGAATTTTTTTTTTTTGTTATTAGTTGATATAAAGTATTAAAATCTTTTTATGGTTGGTTGTGTCATCAACTGAAATATATATTATTATGTTTTTGTTATTTACTTTATATAATATTATTTTTTATGTTTTATATTAAAATTATGTTCAATTTATATATACAAATAATTGTGTGATTATTATAATATTTAAATATAATAAGTATTTATTACATCATCTAGTTCTATCCTGGTCGAAGCATCGGATCGCTAATCTATTCTTCTTTCGGTTCATTATACGGTTTGATTTTAAAAGCCTTTCTAAAAGGGAATAAATAGTAAAAAGTAGTGATAATAAATTAACAGGGAATTAGTGCCAAAATCTCCTAACAAAACAAATTATTGTATAATTGCATAAACTATCAAAATTCAATATGGCTTGCAAGCACATATTCAAGATAAATTTGATATTCATTAAATTTTATTTTGAGATATTTATAATATATGAATAATCAAATAGAAATTGTATTACATACATATAAAAAAAATCTAATTATTATAAAATTATTTTGACCAACTTTTGGATATTATAGTTTCACATATGAACTTGCTAGAAAGCTCATTGCCTTTTTTCTCGGGCATAAGATCCATATTTGTATGAAAATTTTCGAGCAAAATTTGGAACATCAACATCCAATTATCACTATTTTGAAAAATTGTCTCACTTAAGAAAAATATGATACCAATCATCATAAATACATAGTCAAATACTGTAGATGATTGAAGTTCTCTCAAGGTCCTAAAAATTCATAATACAAATATGATTTCTAAGATAGAAACTCTTTCTCTATTAATGAAAAAAGAATGTTCTTCTCTCACCCACCTCTCTTTAAGAGCATATTTAGACATCTATGCTATAACTCCTGTAATTTTGGCTGAAATTGAAAGCTCAAATATATTCTTATCACAGTATGTTTAATATGATTTTTTGGTTAGCTATGATGCAATAATGCATGCTTAGAAAAATAATTTACCTTTATATAATATTAGAGTCTAATGTGTTAGCTTAAGATGCAACTATTTTTTGTATGAAGCTTTTTTGTATTCATTTCTTTAAAGAGAATAGTGTTTGCAGTTTTGGAGAAAAATGAGAGAAGAAATAAGTAAAGATTTCATATATATTGGTTGTTTGAGGGATTGGAGCGCGGCTCTCACTGGAGGAACGAGTTCCCTCAACCAACGAGCCACAACTTTAATTTATTAAGAGGAATATTATTGTTGTGTGCCCTTTTCCTGAACAAGTGGAGTCCCCATTAGTCTATGACATCCCATCAGTCTATGACATCATGGACATAAGCTTATTTTAGCCAATGTTGTTATCTTTTGTGTTAAGAAATTCTTGGAGGATGAGATCTTCTTGTTGGAGAGAGATGGAGAGATAGAGAGTGAGAGATAGAGAGAGAGAGAGAGAGAGAGAGAGAGAGAGAGAGAGAGAGGGAGGGGGGAGAGTTCTTTATTTCTCTTCAATTGGGAAACAAAGGGATATCAATTACAGCAACCAATACACCTATATATAGTTATAGACTCTAATATGGAGTCTTGCAAGGCAAGCATAACCAAAACCTAGACCAATAACTAACAATCTCCACATTAGTCCAAACGTTACACCAAAGAAAAAGCTTAACAGTCTCTTCCACTTGCATCGCACGAACCCTAGCTAGCCTTTTGGGATTCGACCACCATGTTTGGCTCCTTCCGTACTTTTTGACCCAAACCCCTGCAACCATGCCCAAGATCCCGGCCTACACGAAATCCACTATCCAACCTTGATTTCAATTATGTTACCAATTGCGACTCTGAAACATGTCTTCCGCTCCCACATGCAGATCTAATCCATGTCCAATCCTATGCATCTACGAAATGAATTTAATCCCATTAGTGAGCCCGCTTCGATCTTCTGTAGTGTGCGTACAATACGACATGCATGTCTGCGTGACCTAGGCCTATAACCTAGTCTCGACCTCACGCACACGATCTAATCACTTGCCATGTATGTTTTTCCTGTGCCCTATGCTCCGCACCATCCACCCCACAAATCTAGCTTACCCATGTGGCCGTGCAGCTTTTGCGCACCCGCCAACCTTCAGCCTCATCTGGGCTCTTACACTCAATGTGACACCACACAAACTATAGCCCTTGACCAAACATGCTTACTAGCTTGCGGGACACACGTGCTCTCACGCACGACCTAGACCATGAAGCCTGTGACTCGACCTCATCTGGTCATTGTTCAGAGTAGCTCTCAACCAGAGGGATTCACAAACACTTAAGATACCACCCAAATTCCCAAATACTCATGAAATTCAAAACTCCAAAAATCCTAAAATCCAAATATTTAAAATTGAAATAAATTACCAAACGCTTAAAGTAAAATCAATCCACTCGTCGTAATAGTTTGTTGAGATGGATAAATTCAAATATCACTTCATCTCATAAATGGGTAATATCTGGTCGAGAATATCACTAGGATTCATTCTCAAACAGTCTTTTGCCAGTAAGCATGTGGCACGCGTCCACTAACCTACAGTTTTGTCGCTAAATGGCACCAGAGGTAAATGGTTATGACCGGGGCCCTCTGAACTAGGTAGTTTGTTGCCAAATGACACCACTAAATTACGGTCATGACTAGAGCCCACATGTTCCCCATTGCCTCTAAATTCTTAAGATATGAATCAATATGATATAATCGATGAAGCACAAAGCCCTCTATTAGCTAAGATAAATTCAAATTTATCTCATTAGATAAATATTCACCCCAGATTTATAAGGTACCCTTGAACGACATAACCCATGGCTTCCAATAAGGATCCTTCTTTCAGGTTGGGTCAACTATCTCTTCTAACTAAGTAGAGAAGGGACCACGATGCCCCAGAATGATGAAACCCTAAGATATTTATCGGGTCCATCTTCCATTACCCCACCATCCGCTTTAAGTACGAGGTGGTAAAATTTTTAATTTTAAATATCAAATTTCCAAAATGAAAACCCATGCTGCTGCTATATGTCTGATGCCATGTATTCTCCACGTATTTGATTGACTACTAGCCTTAATCGAAAGTTCTCTCTTGCTATTGGAAGGGGTAACACTACAGGAAAACCTGTTATTACCGGCGGACAGAATCCGCCGGAACTAATGTAAACTCCGACGGAAACGTTAGTTTCCGGCGCATGTTCCGGCGCAAAGCTCTCCGCCGGTTTCGAGTGCGTCGATAATTTTTTTCCGACGCATATGTTGCGCCGTAAACAGTTCCGGCGCAGTTTCCGACGCACTACCGGCGCATTAAACGTTTTGTTTGCCGACGTGAAAAATGGGCGAATTCCGGCGCCTTATGCGCCGGTAATTACCGTCGTATCATGCGACGGTAATTACCGGTGGATAAGGCGCCGGAGTTGCGTCGTCGAAATTCCACGCTTGGTTTACGACGCAATTGTTGCGCCGGTAATTAACGGCGGAATATCCGCCGGACTTGCGACGGTAGTTTCCGACGGATCATATTCGCCGGTACGCTCGATATATTTCGTAGTATCGTCGTTTCCGGTGGAGTACCGGCGCATAATCCGCCGGAAACCTGTCTAGTGATAACATCCATGACTAAAGTAAAAAGATTTTTCAAATTTACCTTCAACTCCCTCTCTAGTCTTATCAACAAGAAGAATATCATCAACAAAAAGCATGCACCAAGGTATATCCTCTAGCAAATGTCTAGTGATAACATCCATGACTAAAGCAAAAAAGATAGCAAAAAAAAAAATGCAATACCGATTGAGAGAGGGAGATGCTCGGCGGCGCGCGACCAGGAGAGAGGGAGATGCTCGGCGAAGTCCGGTGACCGTCAGCGGCGAAGTTCGGTGACCGTCGGCGACGTCAATCCACGGCAAGCGACGAACGGCGACGGAGGGCGACGGGCGAAGGAGGCGAGGTGAGAGAGAGTAGCGAAAAGAATGACGGCCCAGAGGGCTCCGATTCGCATGTTTGGGCTTTTAAGCGCGGAATTTTCCGGCGGAATGTCCGCCGGTAATGTTACCGTCGGACAATGCGCCGGAACGTTTTCGTTGAGTTTAAATAAGCCGGCGCACAATCCGCCGGTAACGTGCGCCAGAACGTTTCCGCCGTAATCCGCGCCGGAAATAATCCAGAGCCCTTTTCACTGGCGTAATTTCCGGCGCAATGGACGCCGGTAAATTTCCGGCGTCAGTTCCGCCGGAAATAACGCCGTAAATTTTACATCGCATCATTCCGCCGGAACCTGCGCCGTCAATGCCGACGCAAAAATATCCGCCGGAAATTTCGACGGTAATTGCGTGTTTTCCCGTAGTGTAATTAACTGTAAGGGCTTACGCCTGTAGGAAACCAAAACTCATATCCAGAGTCTTTGCAAAATGATGGAACAATCTTTGGGTAGTGTCTTATCTACAAACCTAATATGCCTTCTAAAAATTTACCGCATAACTTAATCCGTTAAAACTCCCTTGAAAGCAAGGAGGTTGAGGCGCAAATTCAGAGCCCACAAAGGCATTCACCTGCTCTTCAAAGAAGTTCGTGCATCATTCAAATGGTGGTTACTACTTTCCAATAAGAATTTAGTGTTGCACGACAACCTACAAATAATAAGTAACGGGCAACCAATAGCACAACGCAATTCCATCGGATCTGTAACACTTGTGCAAGCAAATAGAAAGAATCTACAAGCTCTTAAATAAAACATTGTATACACTCAAATGACAACTATTTGCATAGCTGCTCATTACAAAAAGGCCCCCTTCATGCACCGAAAGAGTGCTGACACATTCAAATATGCATACATGAAAATACTAATGATGGTTGCATTGGCAGAAAATCTCAACCAGAGAGAACCCAAAATATTTAAAAATTTCCTCCCAAATTCTCAAATGCTTATAAAATCCAAAAATACTAAAACTTAAAATAGTCAAAATTAAAATAAATCATCAAATACTTAAACCAAAAATCATCCACCCTCCGAAATAATTTGCCGAGGTGGACAAATATAAAAATTACTTTAGCTCACAAAGAGTCAATGTTTGATCAACAATATCACTAGAATTCATTCTCAAATAGTCTATTTCCTGTAAAGACATGACACGTGTCCTCTAACCTATGGTTTCACCGCCAAATGGCACTATATGTAAACAGTTATGACTGGAATCCTCTGAACCAGGTGATTTTGCCGCTAAATGACACCACTAAATTATGGTCATGGTCGAAGCTCGCATTTTCCCCAATGGCTTCAAATCCTTGAGATATGAATCATAGAATATAATTGATGATGTATAAAACCCTCTATTAGCTAAGTTGAATTTGAAAGTTCGTGAGGGTTGTGAAATCTTAAAGAACTAGTCCCGAGGCTAACTAGAAGGGAGTGAATTGGCATTTAAAAAATTTTTAACGATGAAAAAAATATTTTTATAACTTGATGCGGAATTGAATTAAATTCATAATAAAAAGATATATCAATATTTTCATCCGCATAATTAATCGAAAGAAAAATAAATGTAAAAATAATAAAGGAAATAACACATCAAATTTATATTGGTTCGGTCCAACATGACCTACATCCACTCCTCAGAGGCACCCTCGGAGTATTGCACTAAAAGTTTAGCAACTCTCCTTTAGCCCCCACAGCTAGACAGAAAATCTCTTATAAAATCACTTCCACCTTCTCTAGTGCGACGAAGTAGTTGGGTTTTTTTACACCAAAAAGATCTTCTTCTTTCCAAAACTTCTTTAAGATGAACCTTGAATTCGATGGTACTAAGGTGCAAGCTTTTCAGAGCAACCATGTGAAATCCCCTACACACTCCCTTAAAACCCACTCCAAGGATCTTCTCCCTCTAAAACTCCATCCTTCCCTTACTCCCTTTCAAGTTTTCTCTTCAAATTTTTTCTAGAAGAGCGAAGACACAAAGGCTGCCAAAGACACTTACCAAGTGTCTTGACAAAGCTTAAATAGAGGGCTTTGAAAACTTCTAAAAATTCAATTCTACCAACAAAGATTGTACAATACGATCTTGAGATCATCCTGTACGATTAGTACAAAATAGCCCTTTTAGCCAATACGATCACCATTGTCTTGTATAATTAATCATTCCAAGTTTTTGTATAGATTGTCTAGGGCTTTTAGGTCAATTGAAATGAAGTTCGTCCAGGACGAAACATGGGACGGCCAAAATCATCTCTATTGATCATACAATACGATCCAAATATCAAAATTAAGCATATTTGTTTGACTAATCACATGATTAATTTAGGCATAATTTTCATAAACCCTCTGTATATCGTCCTAGATGATTATAACAAAATATGAAATTCAAAATCTTGCCTGAATTTTGATTGGTGGCTATTTTTTATGAGCAAAATTAATCGTCTTGGACGATCTAAATTGTCCGGTATGATTAGTTATATGAGCTGATCGTATAGTACAATTAGTTCAAAAATAAAACTTCTGATTTTGACTTAATCTCACTCCCACTGAGTGTTTGTGTGTATGGTCACCAAGCTATCATACACCCTTATAAAATGTGGCTCAAGAAATCAAGAATACATCAATAAATATTACACAAATCTTTACAATATAACTTATTCTACCCAATCTTGAGCCTTAAATCTTCGTTGGATTGTGCATAGCATTCCTAAAATGTTAGACACACACAAACAAATATATATTATAAATATAATTATACATAAAGATGTGAGTTATAATATTTGTTATCATAAAAAATATAAACTCGTGAGCTCGAGTTACAACATGATTCATATTTGTCCCCTTGAATAAATATTCACCCCAGATCTATTAGATACCCTTGTACGAAGTAACACATGGCTGCTGACAAGGATCCATCCATCAAGTTGGGTTGACTACCTCCTCTATCTAAGTAGACTATATAGGGACTACGATGGCTCGAGATGATGGAATCATGGGATCTTGATCGGGCTCATCATCACTCCCCCGGCCCCTACCATCCACTTTAAGTAAACGATAATTAAATTTATAATTTTAAATATCAAATCATGCTGCTACTATACGCCAAATGCTATGTATTTATGAATACCACGTATTTGTTTGACGACTAGCCTTAATCAAAAGTTATCTTTTGTTACCGAGAGGGGAAACTAACTATAGAGGCGCCTATAGGAAGCATGAACATAGATCATAAAGTTCTCGCGAATGAGGGTGAAATATCTTGGTAGTGTCTTATGTAAAATCCAATCTACCTTCTAAAAAATTTGCCTCAGAACTTACTCGTTAAAAACTCTCCTTGACAACGCGAAAAAAAAAAAAAAAAAGAAAGGATTTGCAGAGAGGCCAGGTGCAAATTTTTGGATCCCACGTGCAGGGTTCAACTCAGGTAGTCAAGTTATAAGGTCTAATTATTTATTAACACCCCTAATATTCATTAGTGATAAATTTATTTGTTCTAATGATAAGATAGAATTTTTCTCAAGTCATACATATATAGTTTATGTTTTAGAAATAATGAAGTTAAAATAAGAGGTCATGCTCTGCAAACCAAAATTACCAGAAAATTTTCATTTATATTATTTAGATATCACTACAGGAAAAACAGTGAAAACCAGCGGTTTGAACCGGCGGTTTAGAGGCCGTCGGTATTACCGGCGGCTACGCCGGCGGTTACGCCGGTTACGCCGTCGGACGCCAACGACGGCTTAATCGACGGCTTAGCTACGATACACCGTCGGTAATACCGACGGTGTCTAAACCGCGGTAAACCGCCGGATTTCAACATTAACCGGCGCTTATCCGGCGTCTAAACCGCCGGTGATAAGTGAGTTTTGCCGGCGGTCTAAACCGCCGGAAAACCGCCGGATATAGACGTGAACCGGCGGTTTTTCCGGCGGTCTTAATCGACGGTGATAAGTGATTTTTTACCGGCAGTCTAAACCGCCGAAAACCGCCGGTAAAAGCCCTAATACGAGCCCCCCTCGCTCCGCTCATTTCATTTCCCTGTTTCCTTCTCTCTCTCGGTCGCTCGCTCATATCGCTCCTCCGCTCGTCCGATCAGCCCCCGACGAAGGAACTCCGGCCTCCGACCCCATTCCGACCGCCCGCCGACCCCTGTCCGACCGCCGCCGTCCCCAGTCCGACCGCCGCCGACCCCTTTACTCCGACGCCCGACCGCCGACCGTTTCCGACCCCAAACAAACCGATTTCTCTTTTAAGGTTAATTTTAATGGTTTTTCTTTGATTATTTGTTGATATTATCTTGTTAGTTAATGTTTTATACTTTAAAAATGTGGGAGAGAGTTATGGTGCATATATAGGTTTTAGGTTTGCTTGGATTAATGCTTATATTGTTTGTCAAAATCAATTTGGATTAATGCTTGAGTTATTAAGCTCCAAATCTAGACAGTTGGGTTTAACTTTTAACTATGCTTGAGTGATTTTAGATGAAGAATCCCAATGAAGGTAATTATGTTCTTACCAATTTTTAATTCAAGTTGCTCTTGATGTTGGGCTTGATTCAACTATTCTGCATATTCTAGGACCTGAATGTAATACTGTGAATAATGCCAAAGGTCCTCATCAAACTTATATTTCTTTAAATGTTTTTTAAAATGGTTCCTTATGTTAAGATTCTAGTTTTGTGTTTATCTTATGCTGAATCTCTTGAGATGGTTGGAGATAATAAAGGAAAGGAGGTTTTTACTGAGCAATCTAGTGAGGAATCATAAGGTATTTGTCCTTTCTCTCAATTGAGAGGAGGGCGAGATAAATTCTGCCAATGAGGATTATTACCACAAGTTTTTTGATAAACTTAAGGACATAAGTTTAGTTAATGTTACTAAAGATGATTTCTGAAAAAGTTATAAGAAAAACTAAAAAAAAAAGTAATTACTTGATCTTCTGCTGATTCTAGAATCACAAGATACAACACTTCTTTCAAAAAATGATCTTAATGATTAGTTATATGGTTGCGAATATTACATGTGTTGGTTATCGTGAAACTTGTATGCGTATCCACAATTTATACTGAAATCTTAATATTTCTTTTTTAGTCCTTTAGAGCCCATGGTTGATTCTTCCTAAAGTTTGATTTTTCTTTCGCTAATTGTTCCAGTAAAATTTGGGTTTTTTGTAAAAGTGATATTAATTTAACTAGTATTGATGATTTTGATCAAAATTATTCATGCAACTTCTCTATTTTTAATATTATAATATTGGTATATAGTTTTTATTTAGTTGCACAAGACTTGGTAGATTGCCTCTTTGGCAATGGCTTGTTGACCTTGAGAATTCTTAACATTATATATATTCAACGCATGAATGAGACAAATCAATCAACAAAAGATAATAAGATGCCAACTCTTATCGAATTGGTCAACAAATGAATCAGACAATATATCCCTTACATACGAATAAGACAATTCAACTCTCATATATTGTCAAAGAAATAGTCAAATTGTTCAAAAAATAAATTCATATTTATTTCTTGAGTGATTCAATTCAACTGACAATATATAGACACTTTCATAAACATTATTGATATAACCAAAGATCAAAATTATGCAGATTGACCAATTATATTGATATATATATATATATATATGCATGGAAGCAGCTATAGAAACAACGATATGTCTTACTTATCCATGGCTTTTTCAAACCATCTCGTCTTCCTCTTTGTTCTAATAGTCCTCATAATTACAGGAATCAAAGGAGACAATACTGGTTTGATCGGCAAGGAATGTGGGAAGAACTTCACCAACAATGACATCTTACAAAGCCAACATCAACAACACGATTTTCGATCTGGTGGCTAATACTTCTGCTTATGGTTTCGCTAACTCCTCCCATGGCAATAGCAATACTGTCTATGGTATTGCAGAGTGTCGGGAAGACATTAGCAATCTGGCATGCTTCGTATGCATCGCTGATGCGGCACAACAGATACAAAGAACATGCTGGAATGCGGCCGAATCTCGCATTTGGTATCAGTATTGCTTCCTTCGCTATGGCACCATCAACTTTATGGGGCAAGCAGACATAAACGTAGTTGCTGGGTGGTCCTCATCAGAGAATATTACGAATCTGAAAGTGTTCAAGAATACATTGAATGAGTTATCCGTTGTGCTAACGTTTACAGCTTCAGAAGCAGAAAAGAGGAAGTTTGGGTGGGGGCAAATAGAGAATCATAATTTGAAAAACAGTAATGATGAGACAATTATCATCTATGAAATGGCACAGTGCTCCAAGTGTTTGGCAAATGCAATCAGTATTAGAAAATATGGGTGTGTAGAAGCAGCTGTAGGTTGCTATGTGATTCTTAAAACTTGTGCTGTGAGATATGAGATCGATCCATTTCTCTTCTTTAATGCTACTACGGTTAATCCTCCTGAAAAGACTAGTTCGATAATTTTTGGGAATATTTAACTATTCTTAGGCTTCGTTTGGGACAGCTTTCTTACTGCTTCTTAAAGTTGCTTTTTAGTACAAAAATTAAAATATTTGTACTAGAAAATTGCTTTAAGAAGCAGTAAGAAAATCGTCCCAAACAAAACTTTAATTGATTTGTTTTCTTAATATTTTGTTGTCCCATATGTGATCTTTGTAGAAATTTTCATTTGCAAATCTGAATTAATAAAGTTGGAATGATTGAATTGAGCATTAATGTTGTCACCCTTTTAGTTCGAATTAATGGAAAAATTCAGGCTTAATAAATCTCGACTTGTGTGATTTCTTTTATGTAAAATTAAGAATTAATAGAGAACATTTGTATCTCAAGTCCCAAAAGGAATTTGCTATGCATTTGATACTTCAATCTAAAGAGGACTTCTCACGGTCGAGTCATGATCATAAATGAATGATTTTTGTACTAAAAAATTACTTCAAAAACAATAAAAAAGTCGTCAAGCCTAAAATATCACACTCGTCATTATCTTGAGAGTATTTTCTAAAGAGATTACTCAATGAATTTTACTAAGCATAATAGCCAATTCTCTAATATATCATAGAAAAAAATATATAGCTACATAATTAGTGTATATCTATGTATCTATGCTTGAAAGCAGAGTGTAGCAAGTATGAGAGGAAAGGAAACTGCAGAAAACAGAGAGGAGGAAGGAAAAGCTTATGTTGTCATTTTCATTCTTACAGGCTATATCACTGTACCGATATTGTAGCTTTATATTAGTGTGTGTTATGTGCTTTACACGTGTATGTATGTGATTAAGGAGGTTTGTTATAATCTAATGGTCTGTATGAAGGAGTCATGTTGATTGCAGGCGTTCGTTTCTTGTAATGGGTTTTAATAATCATAGTAATTTTTTGCATGCAGCTCTAATTTATTAGTTTCAATTATTTAAATGTCACAAGAAAGAGATATAAAGAGAAAAATAAATTATAATTATTTTTTCCTGAATCAATTAATCTAATCAATGCAAGTACAAATTAATAATATAAAATAAGCTATTTTTTAGCACAAAACTTTTAGTTGAAGAAATTTTTCAGATAAAAAAACTGCTTTAAAAACAGTAAGAAAGCTGCTGCAAATGAAGCCTAAATCGTTAAATATATTCAAAAGTCAAAACATAAAGCAACAAAAATAAATTTGATGTGCCTTAATATCTTTTAAAATAAATTTATTGATAATTTTCATAGAATAAAATTTTAAAGTCACAAGTATAGATATTTATGTTTTCTAAGAGCTAAGGGTCATATTATTTGCATTCTTAATTTTGATCTTACAGGTCCTCATGGCTCTGGTAATGAGACGACAAACAGAACTATTTTAATGTTTTCTAACATTCCAGATGAGACGGCTAATAGCTTTATATTCTGTGATTTTTAATTAAGAGCACTATGAATAAATTCAATCGTAAACTCATAACACCGATCATGCATGCCTAAGCTCGAAGCAAGTGGTGGTGGAAATGAGGTGCAACTTTACACGCTAAATAGGCTAAGTTCAAGAAAACTCTATGGTGTTAAAATAAAAGAAATTGTGAACTTGTTAGAACCATCATGAATTTAACTACACAAGACCTTAATTAATGAACTTGCTAAGATCATAGCGAAGTTGGAAGAATACATGAATTCTGAGGATAATCAAGAAACATTTGCCCAAGATAAGAAACTAGTCATCCGTGTTCACTCAAGCAAGTTCTTGTCTTCGTTCAATGAAGTTGATGACTTCAGCCACTAAGTTGGTGGCCATGTTGATTGATGAACTATGTCAAGTTATTCTATGATTATTTCAATAAAATTAAGTAGCACACTTCATGTATTTTATTGCAAACAACCATTAAGCATTGTTATGTACTTTTTTTATTTTTGTAGATCAATATGTAGTCTTTCACGTTACGGTAAATTTTGACCAAAATCTAAAATTAGAGGGTCAAGGAGATGGGGATATACTTCTTTTTACAAACCGGTTTGGCGAAATTCTAGATCTTCTCACTCTGAATTTTCTCTTTGTAGAATATTGAAATTTGAAGACTGCCCAAAACAACTATTAATAATAAAAATTTATAGATGATTATTATCATATATGATATTAGTTGATTACATGCCTGTGAGGAACTAATAACCACAATTGAACTTGCATTTGTGTTTATGACAGAATCCTAAGGGGCAGCGATGATAGAGGACTACAACATATCATTTTATAGTCATTTCTATAATGATATGGCACTAATCATAAAAAAAAATGTTCATTTAGTAATGATTAGTAATATTTAGAGTTTGATACATCAATTCTTTTTTCATAGTATGTAGAGTATAAGAAAAAAAAGTAAGAAATTGAGATTTTGTTTGGGACAGCTTTCGTATTGCTTTGTGAATCAGCTTTTTAGTACTTAAAAAAAAGTAAAATTTATACTAAAAAGCGGTTGTAGACAACATTAAAAAAATTATTCCAAACAAAGCCTAAGTTAACAATTTTGATTAGATTTAGGGTTTCAAGTGACTTGGCTTCTTTTGCATATTATATTATGCTTAAGAAAAGATCAAATTATTTTTGAGGGAGAGATTTCAAATTCACCTAACTCTTCCTTTTGTCCATGAAAATAAACAATGGTTTATATTATTTGATTTTGAATAAATTTTTTTTTATTTTATGAGGAAAAATACTATAATAATATAATATTTATTTAACCAATATTTTATTTGTTTATTTATTTATTTTGGAAGGAATTGAGGGAATGTTCAACTGTACTAAAAAGAAAATTATTTAGAAAATTGGCCAAATGGATGCCAACAAAAATATAGAAGATCTAAAAGGGAATAAATAGTAGAAAACAGTGATAAAAAAATTAATAGGGAATTAGTGTCAAATTCGCCTTCTAACAAGAATTATTGCATAAACTATTAAAAAAGTAGAAAGCAGTGATAAACTTGATATTCATTAAATTTATTTTGATATGAATGTAATCTATCATTAATCAATAAAAAATTGTATTACATACATAAAAAAAAACTAATTACTATAAAATTATTTTGAGCAAATTTTAGTTGTATGTCATATTCATAACCTTTTTTTATTACATTTCTAGCAATAAGATAATATGTGGGAAAAAATAGGGTAAAAACATCTTGGCGTAACTTTAACAAGATTAAGGTCCCTTTTGAGATAGCTTTCTTCCTGCTTTTTAAAACATATTTTCAATAAAAAATCTTATGGTTCAAATAATTTTTTTACTAAAAAACTGCGGTAAAAAATAATAAGAAAACTATCACAAATGAAGACAGACTCAGTTTTCAGCTTCTGTAAATGAGTTGGAGATATCACTTTGCTTCTTGAATTTTTATGAGATATGAGAGTTTCCAAGAAAAATAAAATATCTAATGAAAGATCTCCTTGTTGCACTACAACTTGCTTAAGTGACGAGCTCAGGGTTGTTGTAGGATTAAGCTCGAAACAATTGGTGGCTAAGAAGAGTTGCAATTGCATACGCAGTGGCCTTGGTAGCAGGACCATCGGTGGCAGACAAGGTGGCAGATTGCTGGGCATGTAGAAGCACATGTATTTGTGCAATCGTTGTTACTGTGGCATGTTATTGGTATATTCAGAGTTCCAAATCTTTGTTCCTTATCAACCTTTGTGCTGGTGGTTGAAGATGATTCTCCTAATATATATATAGCAGAAATTCATTAATGCTTAGAACTCGATATTGATATTATAAATGCATTTAACATACCATAAGGGAAGATGTGGAGGAGCAGGAGGAGGAGGAGGAGGATGAAAGGGGCCCTTGTCATCAATGATCTGATACAAATATGTATAAATGTTGATTTGCTTTACGTTGGTATATTTCAGAGCTGCTATGTTAGTGTCTTTTATAAGAAGAATGTAAGAGTTTGTAATTTTAATGAAGCTTGCATTTTTTTTTTTTTTTTTTGAGAGAAAGAGACTTGAGATTTAGACTTCGTTTGGGACGACTTTTTTACTATTTCTTCAATTAACTTTTTAGTAAAAAAATAAAATTTTTGTACTAGAAAATTGCCTTAAGAAGTAAGAAAGCCGTCCCAAACGAAGCCTTAGTCTAGGATTAACATGGATGGGAGAGGTATAACCAAATGGACACCACAAAATAGATAATGTTAAAGGCATATATAATTATATATATATAATTATATATATATAATATATATATATATATATATATTATATATATATAATATATATAGTTGAATGATTAAAAATAATAATAATAATAATAGAAAAAACAAGCTTCATTCGTCCTCGCCAACCCATTTTGTTTTAATTTTTCTGTAAAAATTTGTGCATTGAGCCATTGATGTCTTTTTGCTTGGATTGAAATTAAAATTCTTTTCTATTTAATAAGAATTTCATTTTTATTTTCCTGAAAAAGTAGCTTTCCCGTCTTTTATTCAAAAATTTAGGAAATAATTAAGAAATGAGAATTTTGCAAAAATAAAAAGATCATTTCTTGATTTATACTCATTTTTAATACAAACAATATAAACAACAATAGCAGAGACTCTATTTTCTTTTTTTAAGGAAATTTAGTTTTAGTCATTTATTCAGTAGACATTAATTTATCTACGAATGTTCTTCTCTCACCCTCTCTCTCCTTATAAGCATATTTAGACATCTATACTACTCCTACTCTATTTGGCTGAAATTGAAAACTCTTTTACTATGAGTTCTTGGTTAGCTATGATACAATAATGCATGCTCAGAAAAATAATTTACGTATCAATAATATAAGATTCTAATGCGTTTGCTTAAGATTCAACTATTTTTTGAATGAAGATTTTTTTCTTTTTCATTTCTTTTAAGAGAATGGTGTTTGCAGTTTTGGAGAAAAATGAGAGAAGGTATATAAGTAAAGCTTTTATATATATTGGTAGTTTGAGCGATTGGAGATCGGCTCTCACTCGAGGAAAGAGTTTCGTCAGCTAACGAGCCACAGCTTACAATATTAAGAGGAATATTATTGTTGTGTGCTCTTTTCCTGAACAATTGGAATCACCGTTAGTCTATGACATCTGAGACATAAGCTTATTTTAACCAATGTCGTTATCTTTTGTGTTAACAAATGCTTGGTGAAGGAAGAGATCTTCTTGAGCTTCTTGTAGCGGGGGGAGAGCGAGAGCGAGAGAGAGAGATAGAGAGAGAGAGGGAGGCCAGGTTCTTTATTGAACTTCAATTGAGATACAAAGGGATATCAATTACAAAAACCTATACACTATATGACTATAGACTCTGATATGGAGACTTGTAAGGAAAACATAACCTAAATCATGACCAATTAATAAATAACAATCTCTACATTGATTAAGATTTTACGAACAAAGAAAAACTTAACAATCTCCTCCACTTGCATCACATGAACCCTAACATGTTGGGATCCGACCACCACGTTCGGCTCCCTTCGAGCTTTCTGACTCAGTCCCCTATAACCATGCCAAATATCCAAGCATGCACGAACTCCACCGTCCAACCCTACTTTCGATTCCGTGGTCGATTGCACTATGAAGCTCGTCTTCAGCACCCGCATGTAGATCCAATCCATGCCCAATCTCGCGCATCCAAGAAATGATTGTGGTCCCACTAATATGCCTGCTTCGATCTTCAGCACTGAGCATACAATGCAACAAGCGCATCCGTGTGACCTAGTCATGCGACCCAGCTCCCTGCCTCACTACAGGAAAACAAGCCTATACTGGAGGACTAAATACGCCGGTATCAACAGAAATGCGCCGAAAATTGCTGCTTTCAAGCGAAAACATCTCCGACGGTAAATCGCGCGTCGGAAATTTGTGCCAGAACACTATTTTCATCGGAAATATTTTCCGGCGGTATTTCCAACGAAATATGCGCAAATTTTGACGTTTCAAATTTTGCGACGGTTCGTCATAACATTTCCGGCGCACGTGTTCCGCCGGTAATTGCGTCGCCATTTCCGGCGACCAATTGTCCGTCGGAAAAATTAGACGGTAATAGGGCATTTTCCTTTAGTGCCTCACGCACGTAGTCTAATCCCGCCATGCTTATCTTCCCTATGCCCTGCCCTCCTCGCCATCCTCCCCACGAACAGCTTGCCCACGCGCCCATGTAGACCCCGCGCCCGCCAACCTTCGACCTCTGGGCTCTTGCACCCAGCGCGACACCACACAAACCATAGCCTGCGATCGGCCCTGCCCATGCGCTTGCACAGCTCCTTCGCTCTCACGCGCGACCTAGATCCTGTAGTCTGTGACCCAGCATTACCTGCTCAAGCACATGCGGCATCCGCACTGCCTGCGATACCTTTGGTCAACCCTAATTCCGCGAACAAGTCCCAATTTAATGAACTCCACCTCAGCATTCCTCCCGATCGCGGCACCTCCTACACTGTTATTTGTATACTATTAAACTTAGTTTAATTAATAAAAAGTAAAAAAGAGCCTACAACAACACCACCTATTAAGTCTTTATCTCACAACGTAAGGTTGGCTACATGAATCATTTTACTCCATTATGTTCTTTTAAGAGTCAAATTCAAATATCAATAAACAAAATTCTCATTTGGATGTATAGATATGAATCAGTTTAACATTATATATATTCAACGCATGAATGAGACAAATGAATCAGCCAAAGATAATAAAGTATCAAATCTTAAGAAATTGGTCAACGCTCGAATCATACAATATGTCCCTTACATACGAATAAGAGAATTCAACTCTGATATATTGTGAAAGAAAGAGTCAGTTTTTTCAAAAAATAAATTCATATTTATTTCGTGAGTCATTCAATTCAGCTGGCAATATACAGACACTTTCATAAACAGCATTAATACAACCAAGGAAAAATAAATTCATATTTATTTCATGAGTGATTTTTTTATTAAAAAGTTACTTCTAAAACAGTAAAAAAAATTGTCCCAAACGAAACCTAAAATATCAAACTCGCCGGTATCCAGAGATTATTTTCTCAAGAGATTACTCAATGAATTTTACTAAGCATAATAGCCAATTCTCTAATATATCATAGAAAAAAATATATATAGCTACATAATTCAGACTTCTTCCTTCTTTGTGATGAGATTTGTATAGTTTCTAGAGAGAAAGTCCTTTGATTGATGAGTCTTAATGGTTGTCTGTGCAAAGACAAAAATGAAAGAACCGAGAGATAGAGAAAGAGAGGAGGAGCGAAACACAGATAGAATCAATAAAGGAAAATATATTCATTCGTAACTGTAGATTACATGAAGTATATATATATATTATATATATATATATATATATAATATATATATAATATATATATATATATATATATATATATATATATAATATATATATATATCTAAAAAGAACTAAAGGAGAATATGCAGCTAGCTAAGTTACAAAGAAGCCTAAATAATAGCTGACGTGCCAGTTATTCTAACATGCCCCCTCAGAGTGATCATTCAATAATTGAATGGTTAGTTTGCTACGTAGTTCTTCAAATCTAGTTGTTGCAAGGGGCTTGGTAAGAACATCAGCGATTTGGTCGGCGGAGCTGATGTGCGTGATGGTGAGAGAGCTGAAGTTGACATGTTGACGGATGAAGTATTAATCTATCTCGATGTATTTTGTTCGAGCATGAAACATCGGATTTAGTGCCATCGCAGATGTGTTGTCACAATAGATTGTGGTTGGAGATGTTTGCGGAATATGGAGTTCTTCTACTAGATGACGTAGCCGTAATACGTCGGAGGTGGCCGTTGAAAGATATATATTCTGCTTCTGTAGGCGATTTGGCTAGGGTAACTTGCTTTTTAACAGACTAGGAAATGAGAGTGTTGCCAAGGAAGGTGCAAAATTCGAATATGGATTTCAGGTATAGGCTGTCGGAAACGCATTCTGCATCAGCATATGTGCAAAGTTGAAGGTTACCGAGAGTTATTGGCAGACCGTAATTCAGCGAACCTTTTCTGTATCTACGTAGACGTTTCAAAGCTTGAAAATGAGAGTTGATGGGAGCATGCATATGTTGGAAAATGCGATTGGTAGCAAATGCTATGTCCAGACGAGTGATGGATAGGTACTGAAGTGAACCTGCAAGTTTGCGGTATAAGTGCGGGTCGGAGAAAGGTTTGTCACTATCTGTCTTGGAGGAAGTTTTGAGGGAGATTGCGGAGGGAGCTGGACTGCACTCCATGAAGCCTAAACTTTGGAGCAGTTGAAGAGCATGGTGGCACTGGTGAAGGAGGTAACCAGATGAAGTCTTTAACACATGAATGCCGAGAAATAGTGACATGTTTTCAAGTTGTTTGAGCGCAAAGTGGGATTGAAGTTGTTGAAGAAGTGATTTTAACATTGATTGATCGTTCCTTGTAAGAAGAATATCATCCACGTAAATGAGAATGTATAATTGTATATAATTGTGATGAAAGATAAGTGAGGGATCAGAACTACTGAACCTGAAGCCAAACTGTTGAAGAAGATTTGTGAGTTTCTGAAACCATTGATGAAGCGCTTGTTTGAGTCCATACAAGGATTTGTGAAGTTTTCAGACGTAGTTTGGGTGTTGAGTATTGACAAAACCTAGTGGCTGACGCATTAGACATTTTCCTTAAAGTCACCGTGAAGGAAAGCGTTTGATATATCAAGCTGAAGAATGGACCAGTTTTGATGCAGAGCGAGAGTAAGAAGGACCCTAATGGTTGGCATTTTTGCGACGAGGCTGAAGGTTTCAGAGTAGTTGACACCCAACATTAGATTGAATCCTTGAGCGACCAACCGTGCCTTGTGACGGTCGATCTTTTCATCGGGTAGAATTTTGGTTTTAAATGTCTATTTACAAACAAGAATGGGGTCAGTTGTTAGAGGAGGAACAAGCGACCACATACCTTGTTGTTGAAGGGCTAGGAATCCAGTGGACATGGGGTAGTGAGGGAATTTTGCTGCTTGGGTGTGGGAGTAGAGGATACGGCGGTCGAGAGATCAAAATTTTATTTGGGTTTATAGATAACAGATTTGGCGCGGGTCTGCAAGTGTTGTTGTGGCTGGTTGGGATTAGATTGCTGAGATGTCTCGGTTAGAGACAGATGGAGGGGTGAGAGCGAGGTTGCACATGGTTGGTGTGTGTGGGGGGGTGCAGATGGTTGTTGATTGTTGTATGGTAATTGAGAGATGGATGGGTGACTTGGGACGGATGTGGGAATGAGGAGAAGCAAAGAGGAGGTCATGGTTGTTTTGGGAGGCAGTGTAGGAGTAGTGTTTGAGATATTGTAGAGGAAGAGATGTTCGTGAAATATAACATGCTAAGAGATCTGAATTTTGTTCGTTAGAAGATTAAAGCATCTGTAGCCCTTGTGCTGAGAGGAGTACCCAAGAAAGATACACGATTGTGAACGGGGTGATAATTTATTAACGGTGTATAGGCAGAGCCACGAAAAACATAGGCATCCGAAGGTGTGGAGGTGTGCGTAGGAGGGAGGATTGCCATGGAGCAGTTGATATGGAATTCTTTGAGTGATGGCTTTGGGTGGAAGCCTATTGATGAGGTAGTTTGCAGTTGAGACTGCTTCTGCCCAGAATTTGGTAGGAAGGTTAGATTCATGAAGGAGAGCACGAGTGATCTCCAGAAGATGTTGATTTTTGCGTTTGGCAGTGCTGTTTTGCTCGACCGTGTCAGGGTAGCTGATTTGGTGTGTGATGTCGTGAGAAGACAAGAACGATTGAATTGGGTGCTAGTGAATTCGCCTCCGCTGTCGGATCTGAAAAATTTGGGAGTTGGGTTGAATTGATTTTTAACGAGCGAGCATAAGTGACTGAATTTTGAAACATCTCATGTTTGGAATGCATTAGATACAGCCAAGTAAATTTTGAAAAATTGTCAACGAAAATTATGTAAAACCATTTAACGATTATTGTAGAGCATGGCTGCAAACATCAGAATGAATTAGGTAAAATGCATGAGGAGAAATGGATGTACTTTTATTGAACGAAAGTTTATGGCTTTTAGCCATGTTACAAGAAGTACAAAGAAAGTTTTCAGAGATAGAATCAAGATCAGGTAGCATCCGGCATAGGTTGGAAAGAACCTCGTGATGTGGGTGACCGAGCCTGGTATGCCAGAGTTGAGTCGAGAACTTAGTTGCAAGAAGAGATGTTGGTATGTTAGTGGAGGATGTTCGAAGCTGGTATAACCTGTTATGCAATGGACCA
Organism: Dendrobium nobile; assembly: GCA_022539455.1. Classification (NCBI taxonomy): domain Eukaryota; kingdom Viridiplantae; phylum Streptophyta; class Magnoliopsida; order Asparagales; family Orchidaceae; genus Dendrobium; species Dendrobium nobile. Next base: position 36,096,156 of record CM039720.1, on the reverse strand, counting down.
TGAAGAAGAGGATTATTGTCATGTAAGTTCTTAATAACCAATGCGTTAGCATTAAAGGAGATATATACTTGATTATAAGAAGTTAATTTAGAAATTGAAATAAGATTGTGAGTTAGTGACGGAACGTGAAGTAAATTTTGGAGGTATAGCTTACAAGCTGAGTCGAGAAGCTGAAGAAGTCCTTGACCGGTGTTTTGAATGTGTAAGGAGGACCCGTTTGCAATGGAGATCGTGTTGGGTCCTTGATAAGTTGAACTTTATTTGAGTTTATTGAGGTCCGGAGTGAGATGAGTCGATGCGCCAGAATCAAGGAATCCAGTCATTCGTGGAGATCGTAGAATGTTGCGAGAGGAAGGCTCTCAGAGTATAGGATGTTGTTGGTGCATATTTGAAATTTCACATGTGCCAGCAATTTAGAGCGATGTGATCGAGCTTACCTCAAATTTGAATTTGGAGCGGAGGGCGGACGCATGGGAGCGAGAAAATTGTTCTGATTTGCTGAATTCTTGTTCTTGAAGGAGCGGTACGATCCTCTCCCACGAGCTGGAGTCACCGACTGTGCATAGAGGGCCGTGTTGTCCGGTGCGGCCGAAGCATCTTTGTGTGTTACTTGTAGGATATTAATCTCTTCACTACATAAGAGTGAATAAAGGGTGTCAAGATCAATGGAGTTTAGAGAGGTCTGAATCGCAGTCTTGAACGAGTTGTAGGTGGAGGGTATTCCATTCAAGATGTAGAGAATAATGTCCTCGGTGTCGAGCTGCGAGCCTGAGGCGGAATTGTTGTCAACAAGGGTTTTGATTTGCATAAGGTATTGTTGCATGGAAGAATTGCGCATTTGGATGTGATGTAATTCATTCTTGAGTTGGATAACTCGAGAACGATTTGTAGGTTGCATTCTTCTTTTAAGAATTGCCCAAATATCGTGAGCGGTGGTGGAAGATAGAACATAGGGAAGAATCATTGGGGAAATGGTGGAGAATAAGGAGGAAATCAGATTTCGATTGATCAAGCGCCATTTGGTGTAGTCGGCACTGGTGGTGTTAAAAAGACAAGAAGTCTCGCCGGTAAGAAAGCCGGCAAATCCGTTTGATGTAAAATGTTGGAATGGTATACGCCAAATTGGAAAGTTGCCAGAGGAGAGGCGTGGGAACTAGGTTCTTGAGGTTCGAAATGAGGAACTCAAGCGGCGTTGGAATGATGAAGTCTTGAAGGTTGCCGGAGGTAGTGAAGGAGGAGGGATGAGGATAAAAAAATACACTAACGATACTCGAAACCGTTCAAAATTATATTCGATCATAAAACGATCGCGTCGTCACGATCAGAACATCGAGCCAAAAGTGATCTCTCACGTGGAAATTAAGCCTATGTGCAGACACGAGAAAATCGATGAAAATTCCCCCTGCATGTGCAAAATTGAGGCAAAATTCAATGTGTCATGATGAAAAATCTCAGCAAGCGAGTTGATGAGCATTCCAAGCATATATATATTTATTATTAATTTAAAATGAAATAATTATTTTTATTTTAATGTTTAAATTATATTATATTATATTCAAATTATATATATAATAAAAAAAAATTTAAAAAAAAAAAAATCTAGAATCTTCCAATGTCCTTGTTAATAGCAGCTAAAAGGATATTTGTGCCCGCCAAATAGAAAATGCCAAATTTGAATTACCTAAACCATATTTTCCTTCCCCTACTCTCTGATCTCACTTGTCCCTAGCTATCCTTGTTAGGGGTGCAAACGAGTTAAGTTGAACTTGAGCTAAGGGGTGCTCGAGTCGAGCTCGACTGTCAAATATAGCTTGAGCTCGAGCTTAAAAGACTAGCTCAAGATGGACTCTCACGTCGAGCGGCTCGTCCCAAACTTGGTTGTCCCGAGCTCTGCCGTTGAGCAGGCTAACAGCACGCTAGCTCGTCCTCGAGCTTTGTCATCCCGAACACCATTGCCCTGAGGTTGGTCATTGTGCTCCATCGCTGTCGTCGTACTCCATCATCGAGATTCCGTTTTCTTGCCCGGATTTGCGACGGCAATTTCCACCTCAAATTTTCCGCCGCAAATTTGCCCAAAAATATTGCGGCAAATCCGTCATCATTTTGATAAAAAAAAATCCTATGTACAGTCTGTCGTAAGTCCACCGCAAACTAATGACTTTCTTATACTGTCTTAGTTGAGCATAGATGCTTCTACTTGCATAAAATAGATAGGTGCAAATACTTTGGATAATATATTAAATGATGGAATTTCTTGTGGCAGTGGGTTGTTCTTTGATAGTGGTAGTGACCAACTGATGGATATTATAGTTTCGCATATGAACCAACTCGAAAGCTCATTGCCTTTTTGTCGGGCATAAGATCCATATTTGTATGAAAAATTTCGAGGAAAATGAAGAAAAGATGATAGAAAGTTCGAAATAACTCAATACATAAGTGATTATTTATAAGTCAAAATTATTATATATATCTAAAATTTGAAGAAGAGGGAGCAGATCTGATAGTCATGAGGAAGAGAATATAAAATTATAACTTGGGTTATAAGATATGATCAAATGTAAGAATTATAATGTGTTAGTTTTCACGGCGGTTATAACCGTCATAATTCTGATGCATTTACAGTGATTATAACGGCCCGTAGAAGACTTCTTATAGTCAAGTTGGAGACTTCCTCTAGTTATGCCAGTAACTTCATCTAATAATCTAGTGGCCTCATTAATTGAAGATTTTGGTCTAATTTGTTAGTGGCTATTTTAGTTTAATATAATCATTTTATATGTCTCATGTATTTACAGCAATCAACTATTAAGTCTTGCTATGCATTTTTTTTTTTATGTAGCCTAATATGTAGCAGTTCTTATAGATTTGAGTTCTTATTATAATAAATATGTTTCAAGAGGAGAGCCCATGACAAACAATTTTTTAGGATATTACTGATTTCGTGAAATCTCAAAACTTTTCAATCTTTGTTTTTTCTTTTGTAGAGTGTGTGAATAAAGTTTTGATATTCATGAATTATTTTGGTAAATGAATTTTTTTTCATACAACTGTATAGCGCTAAAACTTTGTGTCGTTTGATTGAAGAAAGACAGAGAGTGGAGCATCGCGGTGCTCCAAATGTTGGAGCTACGGCTCTCCAGACTACTGCGTTGCAGTGCTGTCAGGCAGACTGGTCTCGTTTTTAATAAAGGTTGTGATCCTTAGTGGTTTTTGTACTTTTTATTTTTATCTGTTTGTGAGAGAATAGTATAACAGAGAATAGAGACAAGAAAAGATAGAAATCTATATTATTTCTCTCAAATTTTCATAGTGAATTTCTTGTTGTGTTGTGACTCCGTAATTTTTTTCCCCATTTCGAGTTTTTCCACATTAAATCTTGGTGTTTTTTCTTTTCACTGTTACTTTCTATTTCTTGTTTTCTTTCACAGCGTAGTTTATTTCCCCAACAAAAGAGAACCAAAGTAAAAGAAAATTTTGCAAAAAAAATTTGAACTGTTTCTCGATTTATGAGTATCTTCTTTGCGCAGAGGCCATGTTAATCTTCTTTGTATCGTTCCAATTTTATCAGATTCCTTCAAAGAGACAATCAGCATAAATTATGGTATTATATAAATAAAACTATTTCATGCCTCTAATAGATGTGGGATAATTAGCAACGTCGGTGAAGAGCCCATAATTTACTCTCATGAAGGTTGAATCAATATAGTAAATAATAATAAACTAATAACAAAGGGCCTATAAAAATCATCTCATGCAAAGTATGAAAACTGATATCAAATTCGTCTGCTTTGAAAGTCGTATGTGTCTTAGTTTCTCATACACATTTTTATTAGAGGCATTATAAACACAAAAGCAAACTTTGAAAGCTTCATTTTATATTCTCAAGAACTATATTAATTCTGAAGGAAAACCTCTTTTATTTTAACAACCAAATCAAAGATAGCTCCCAATAAGTCTTTTCTAACTTCCACCGCAAAATACCGTTAATAAATTGACATATTTTATCAGCTCCTTCAACAATCATAGGAAAAGACGTCATTTGCAATCATTGATAAACATTAGTAGAATCATTTCAATCGGCCAAATTCAAGAATAAAACTATTGTGTCAAAATAAAAGAAATTATGAATTTGTTAGAACCATCATGAACTACCCAAGACCTTAATGAACTTGCGAAGATCATAGCGAAGTAGGAAGAATATATAAATTCCGAGGATAATCAAGAAACATTCATCCATGATAAGAAACTAGTCATCCTTATTCACTCAAGCAAGTTTTTGTCTTCGTTCAATGAAGTTGATGGCTTTAACCAGTAAGTTGTTGGCCTCATTGATTGATGACTTATGTCAAGTTAGCCAATGATTATTTCAATAAAATTTAAATACAAAACTGTGGGTCTTGCACCTGTGGGGTTGGTTGCTGGTAGACTCACCGAGGGATTAGTGGACATCGCCAAACGCGTCACAAGCTGACGTAGCAGCGGGTCGATACCCCCGTTCCCAAAAAAAAAATAGCACACTTCATGTATTTAATTGCAAATGACCATTAAGCATTGTTATGTATCTTTCTTATTTTCGTAGATCAATATGTAGCCTTTCACGTAACGCTAAACTTTGACCAAAACCTAAAAATAGACGGTCAAGGAGCTGGCTTGGTGAAATTCTAGATTTTCTCACTCTAAATTTTCTCTTTCTTTCTCTAGAATATTGAAATTTGAAGACTGCCCAAAACAACTATTAACAATAAAAATTTATAGATGATTATTATCATATATGATATTAGTTGATAACATGCATGTGAGGAACTAATAACCACAATTGAACTTGCATTTGTGTTTATGACAGAATCCTAAGGGGCAGCGATGGTGACATAAATGTGCATGGAGGACTACAACATATCATTTTATAGTCATTTCTATAATGATATGGCACTAATCATACAAAAATGTTCATTTAGTAATGATTAGTAATATTTATAATTTGATACATAAATTCTTTTTTCATAGTATGTGGAGTATAAGAAAAAGAGTAAGAAATTGAGATTTTGTTTGGGACAGCTTTCGTATTGCTTTGTAAATAATTTTTTTTAGAACTTTTTTAAAAAAAGTAAAATTTATACTAAAAAGTTGTTGTAGACAACATTAAGAAAATTATCACAAACAAAGCCTAAGTTAACAATTTTGATTAGATTTAGAGTTTCAAGTGACTTGGCTTCATTTGCATATTATATTATGCTTAAGAAAAGATCAAATTATTTTCAAGGGAGAGATTTTGAATTCATCAAACTCTTCCTTTTGTCCATGAAAATAAACAATGGTTTATATATTTATTTTATTTATTTTGAATATTTTTTTTCATTTTATAAGAAAAAATACTATAATAATATAATATTTATTTAACCAACATTTTATTTGTTTATTTATTTATTTGTTTTGGAAGGAATTGAGGGAATGTTCAACTGTATTAAAAAGAAAAATATTTAGAAAATTGGCCAAATGGATGCCAACAAAGATATAGAAGATCTAAAAGGGAATAAATAGTAGAAAGCAGTGATAAGAAAATTAATAGGGAATTAGTGTCAAATTCGCCTTCTAACAAGATGAATTATTGCATAATTGCATAAACTATTAAAATAGTAGGAAGCAGTGATAAATTTGATATTCATTAAATTTATTTTGATATGAATGTAATCTATCATTAATCAATCAAAAATTGTATTACATACATATAAAAAAATCTAATTATTATAAAATTATTATGAGTAAATTTTAATCATCATATCCATAACTTTTTTATTACATTTCTAGCAATAAGATAACAGATTGAAAAAACAGGGTAAAAACATCTTGGTGTTAACTTTAACAAGAATAAAATCTTGTTCAAGATAGTTTTCTTACTGCTTTCTAAAGCATTTTCTTTGTAAAAAAATTTATATTTCAAATAATTTTTTTTACTAAAAACTGTTTTAGAAAACAATTAAAAAGCTGTCACAAATGAAGCCAGATCAGTATTCAGCCTCTGCAAATGAGCTAGAAATATTACGAAGTGCGAGCTCAGGGCTGTAGGATTAAGCTCGAAACAATTGGTGGCGAAGATGGGTTGCAATTGCATACGCAGTGGCCTTGGTAGCAGAACCATTGGTGGCAGACATAGTGGCATACCACTGGGCATGTGGAAGCACATGTATTTGTGCAATCGTTGTTATTCTGGCAAGTGACCGGTAAATCCAGAGTTCCAAGTCTTCTTTCCTTATCAACCTTTGTGCTTTGGGCTGAAGATGATTCTCCTAATATACATGTGGTAGAAATTCATTAATACTTAGAACTTTATATTGATATTATAAATTCATTCAACATACCATAAGTGAAGATGAGGAAGAGGAGGAGGAAAAGAGCTCTTGCCATCATTGATCTTATACAAATATAGTGTATAAATGTTGATTTGCTTTATGTTGGCATATTTCAGAGCTGCTATGTTAGGGTTTTTTATAAGAAGAATGTAAGAGTTTAGATTTTGAATGGAATTGGCATTTCAAATTATTTTATGATAGAGATTTGAGATTTTGCCGATGTTCGATATGAATAAAAAGAATGGGAGAGAGATAAACAAATGGAAGCCACAAAATAGATAAAGTTAAAGCCTTAAAAGGGTTATATATATATATATTTTTTATAGAAATTAGTGGAATGATTAAAAATAGTGATAATAATGGAAGAAACAAATTCCACATGCCCTCCCCAACCCAATTTGTTTTACTTTTTCTGTAAAAATTTGGTGCATTTATGTCTTTATGCTTGGAGTTTTAGAATGTGCTCATTCTTAAATTTCGCACATCATTTAACATAAGTTAATATATATATTAACATTGTAACAATGGATTAATTAGCAAATTCTTTTATGACTAAGGCTTTGTTTGTGACGGCTTTCTTACTGTTTCTTAAAGCAATTTTTAGTACAAAATTGAAAAAATTGTACTAAAAAACTACTTTAAGAAGAAGTAAGAAAGCCGTCCCAAACAAAACCTAATTTTACTTCTAAATTTCTCATCATTTACTTTTCAATTTTGTTATATATTGTTATTAAGCCACAGGAAGATAGATTTATGTTTCGTTTGGAACAGCTTTCTTATTGCCTTTCAAAAGCAACTTTTTAGTACAAAATTTTAAAAAAAATTGCACTAAAAACAAGTTTTAAGAAGTACCAATGAAAACAAGCTTTATGTTAATTGGCAAGCAAGAAAAACTGTCACTTAGCGCATGAGGAACTTCTCAAGATTGAAAATTGTTCCAAGGCCTGAATGTGTTCTACAATAATGATCAATGAACTGTATTTTTTTTAATGTTCAATTAGTTCTGGCAAAGAACCAAATTAGGGTTTGCTGGATCATCACAACTCATCATCGTCCCTGTAATAAATGAAATATAAGAGAAGAAGGAAAAAATTCAGCTTATCTATTCAGCACAGCTTTAAATGAACTGCAAAATAATGTTGCAGGTCTTAGTACCTGTGAGCAACACAGTGCTTGCTAAGATCTTGGCAAAGAACCTTGCTGAGTTGCTCTGGTTTTAACCCACCCCTTTTTATCAATTCAGCAAGCTGCAAAATAAAGAACCTTTGTAAGTGTCACTTACTGTCCTGCCACAAAAAGAAGCAAAAATCCTGATGCTCTTATTACACATCAACTACTTCAAGATTTAGGCGTTTTCTAAAGCAGCTTTTCAATATAAAAATTTCTTAAATTAAAACTTTTTGTAATGAAAAGTTGCTTTAGAAAGCAATAAAAAAGTTGCCCCAAACAAAACAATGGCTTTCTTATTGTTTCTTAAAGCAATTTTTTAGTATAATAAATTTAAATTTTTACTAGAAAACTGCTTTAAGAAGCAGTAAAAAAGTCATCCCAAACGAAGCCTTAATTGAAATAATAAAAGAAAATATGATATATTTGAATGTGTGTCAGCTATCTTAATTGATAAAGATTATCAAAACTTTGCCAACCGTGATTTCATAACTGCTGAAAATTGTTTGATTCAATCTCAACCGTCGAAAGTGGATTGAATGGCTAGGATTGGTGAACTGCACCCATACAATTAAAAGGATCCAAGCTCATGCTACAGCAAAATCAAATTTTTTAAGTATGCGATGTGCGTTAACCCTAGAAATGACTGCATTTCCTTGCATTCCCAAATTCTATGAAATAATTCCAATGGTTCAGTAAGGCTTCTTCCCTATTCTTCATAAAAGATTGGGGAAGAGAGTACAAACTTCATAAAAAAATGAGCTAGCTGGATCCATTTGATAAAACTCTCAAGTAAAAATATATTGAACCATTGTGAAGTCTACTTAACAAATCTCATGTATTATGTGTGTAAAAATTGGATGAATGGTGCAAAGCTCTTTTGTTTAGCAACAGTACATACAATCGCCAGCCACCTAATTACTATAAATCTCATCTTCATATTAACAGGCCCTTCAAAAGCTGAGTAGTATAAATGGATAAATTTTCAAGCTCACCGAAGTTTCAAAATTTTGCATATTAACCTAATCATTAAATGACATCTCAACCTACTTACGCCTTGTTTGTTTCGGCGTTTTTTAACCTTTTTTTGTTTAGAAACGACGAAATTATTTTTTAGTTGATGTTTGGACGAGACGCTTTTATAGAAATATTTTTAGGGAACTTCATTTTTCTACTATTTTGAGAAGTTTTTTGATATTTGTTTCTCCGTTAAAAAACTTCATTTCCTTAACCAATGATTCTAAAACTATCTTTTACAAAAGGAGAGAAATAACCGAACGAAGCCTTAAACTCCTCTTCACAATTATCAATTGCACCTTTTACCTTTCCTATATGTTCTCCCAATGAGTAAAAAATATGTTGGCAGTGCAATTTATACAAATCCTTATGGGATAAGATCTGAACGCTGATCATATAACATCACGATAAATGCAGACAATAATATTATACCAGGTATAGCTCTAGAAAGATAAAACAATGTAACTAACCTCATCTTCTATTTCCTCCAACAACCTATTTACAAAAAGAAATTAAGTCAAACATTTTTCAAGGAGATCAAAAAAAAAAAAAGTAGGTCATATTACAGACTGATTAATCCCCTTTCTCTCATCATGGAGAACGTAACAAAACAAAAAGATTTAAATAAACTTTTCAGAAAAAAATATATAAAAACTTTGCGGTTACTTAAAAACAACAATGATGTGATTTCTGGATAGGAAACGTACAAACAAATTATGAATTTATTAGCAAATAAGTAAAAATCTTTCTTATGTTGCATCAATTCTTTTGGGCCCCCAAAAAATTTATACAGAAGCTTTTTTTCTTGAAAATTAGGTGAGGCGGTAGTAAAGGAGGGATGAACTATTAAATGAACATCTTTTAGCTTCAAGGGTTTTCACAAAAAATTATTGCAGAAGGGCCTGAGAGATAAAATGATTAACAAGAATGAAATGATAAAATATACAACGTTTGGATGCTAATTTTGGGATTTCATTCAATTAGTCGTTAACGAAATTTCATGAAAATGAGCAGCAAAGTGACTCTTACTTGATGATTCCATAAACACAATTCTTCTCTTGCTCAGGTTATTTCAAGGGCCGGGTTCTCTGATGATTAAAGTTCTTGAGCTACACTCAATGTTAAAGTTAACTTACATGCAATCAATTATGCTAAAGGGCCCAAGGGATTGACAAATCAAGAAAAAAAGGAATTCGGGTCGGGTTCAGCTCGAACCCGGAATTGACCCGAGTCCAATTCAGCTGGATCCGAACCTAATCAGATTTTGAAGACGTGTCAAAAATTTAGACCCAGACCAGAATCGCCGGATTATCGGGTTGACCCGACCCGCTAACTCGCAGTCGAGAGAGCGTGTTGCGAGTGTTGAGCGCAAGCTACGAAACTACAGGCAAGGGCGCACTTGCGGGACCGCGTGAGAGCGCAGGTGTGAGCGGAGAAGCGCACCGGTGCAAGGCGAGTGTGAGCGTGCAGGTGCGTCAAGTGCGACTAGGGCAAGCGAGGAGGAAGGACTGCGCAAGGTGCATGCACAGTACGGGATTTTTTGTAGGGGGAGGGGGGATAGGCACAGGTCAAATCGGGGTGATCCTAGATTATCGGGTTGACCCGAACTCAGATTTTTTAGGTAAGGTTCGAATCGTGTCACTAATTTACAAACCTACATAGGATTGATTAAATAAAAAAATACATGCGCCGCATGTAACAACCGTTGCTATAGTAACTAGTCTATATGTAATGACCTGAAGTGAAACTGGTAAGAATTATATGTTTATTTAAGTGTTTATGAATTTCTATGAATATGATTTAACTAGAAAAATTATAATTGGAAAATTTCCTGAGAGCACTGCAACACTAAAGTCTAAACTCTATGTATGGATGGAAAAAAAAATCTTAAGCCATTGAGAGCACTATAGCACTAACCCTTACAACGTTGCGGCGTTGTCTTCTCTATTATTTGAAAGCACTTGGGACAGTTGCAGCACATCTCAATGACAAACCCTCACATATCAAATTTAAATATTTTAAAATATTGCATGTATTAAAATATAATTTTCTAAAACCCAAGCCCGATGCCTCTAGAAGAGAGTTGGCGCCTCTAGAAGCATGTCGATGCCTCTAGAAGAGTACAACACCCACGGGAAGAATGCAACAGCCCCTAGAAGAGTACTATCATCTCGAGAAGCGAGTCACTACCTTGAGAAGCATGCAACAACCAGACAATGCGCATTTGATAAAAAAGCATGCAACGAAATAAAATGCAAATGCAGTGTGCAAGCACACAATGCAAATGCAACAAAATGAATGCAAATTCATCACACAAGCATATTGAAAAATATGCCAATAGATTAGAAGCATGCATATGCATTATGCATAATACACTGAAGATCTTACAAATGCATAAGTACAAATGCTTGAAAAGCATGCACGCTACTTAAAAGAAATTTATAATTTCCTGCATGCGCTCCGGCAACAATGCATGCTAGACCTCATTATAAAGTCCCCATCGGAGGCCAAGCTCTCACTTTTACTTAGCCCAATTCTCCATGAAACAAACATAATCATGTTAAGTCCAAAATATCAATTATCCTCGGCACTTGCCCAAAAATTCATTCCTTCATTCACTTTCACTTCCAACTCAAAAGAACTCAAAGGGGAAACACAACAAATGCCTGCAGATTCCACCACATAAACACTCATAGACCTGCAATAATGGGAAAGCTGAATTTAAACAACCTCTCGCCCACCACATTGGGAACCACCAATTCTTATTTTTCCAAAATCATAACGAGCTCATTTTCTTTATTTTTCTTTTTAATTTTTTATTTCGCTTATTTCTTTCCAAATTTAATTGCTCTAGTGCATTCAGAAGCTGCTAATCAAGAGAACGATGGCCAATTCATGAGCACAATGACAATAGTGCAAAAGAAGACAAAGGAAAGCATATTGGAAAGGGCCTTGGAGACGGCTACACACGAGGGGCAAACGGGCCAGAAATACTGAACAATGACATGTAAGTTTTAGAAAAAGCAAGATAGCAGTCATGAGAAACGAGAGTGATTTCATTTTAGAAAGAGGGAAAGAGGCTGAGTGTGGTAGGAAAAGAACCATAATGCAGTGGTTTTGTGAACCGCAGGAAAGAAAAAGGCCACAACGCGTGGCCAATTATCACATAATAAGGTGCCATTCCTATAATTTATATTAAGTCAAACAATTAGTAACTATTGAATATAAATTTTATGAGATTAAGGAATGCAATTGAACCCCAATCGGATGCTTAGTTATGCTGAAGAAAAATACAATCATATAAAGTAACCATAAACTTCTTGGTAGTGTTGAAATGATAAAATCAAACATTAGTTTAAAAGGGTGAAAATAAAAATTAAAGAGTAGCATACCTTCCACAAAAAGAAGAAATATACTTTGAGTATGCACGAGCCTCTTGCTTATCTGCAACCAAGGTTTACTATCTTTCAAAAAGGCAGCTTTTTTACAATTATAACAAAACTCTTACCCTAAAAAATAAACCCTTAAGAACCTAGAACATTTTACCATACCAAAAGAATAGGCATAAACAAACTTGAACATTAATCCACTCATTTTCATTTATGTTCCTAATCATGTTTGCTTGTTGCTTAACAGGACCGCGAGAATGCTTGCTCAATAATGATTTAGGTGTTTATTTAATGAGATATTATATATTTACAGTTTTTTTTTAATGGCACTCACTTTAAAGATGATGTATATACTAGAGGTATAAAAAAGATGGAAATTTATCTTATGCAAATAGTTAGATGGTTCAATTTAATGTTCATTTATTTTTATAAACATTTGAATTTCAAAAAATAATAGAAATAAAATAAAGTTAATTATGTCAATTTTGATGAAAAAATGGATAATTGTATATTTGATACTACGATTATACATCTAAAGCATTTGATTAATTAAGCCCAATTATGACTCAAATTTAAAAAAATAAATAAATAAATAATTTGGATTACATTTTACAACTTAGCTTACATTTAAACTCAGCTCAAACTCTAAAAACAAAATATACAAACAAGCTTGAACAAAATGGTGCTCAAATTGAATTGGTTCATTTATAGTCCTAGATGAGAAGCATAATACAGTTGAAGATTTAGTAGATACACTTGCTATGCATTTACACATTCTAAAACTAAATATGTTTACTACATGTTTCAAGACCTCAAGGGCTCTTACCTCCATTACATCCCTAAAGAAAACAGTGATAATCTGCATAAGTAATTACCTTTAAGGAAGTTAATTTAATAAAGGAAGATTCAAGTTACGGTTTACTAATTCAGCCAACATGATGCATATTATACATACATATAAAAAAAATTAGGGACTCACATATCACAAACCACCAAATATTCAATGATTTCTTTAAATCCAAACACGGAACACTACAATTAAACTAATAGATATAGAAATGATCAAAATAATTCAAGAAATTCAACGAGGAATTAGAATCATACAAAACAACAAGGAAATTGAATTTAATTTCCACAAATTGAATTTCTAAAGTCACTTTTTTTGTCAAAATCAATAATTGCACTCAAAAGAATCATACATCCAATTTGCATTTACAAGATTGGAACAAGATAGAAAAAAATTTCAAGCTAAAGTTGATAATTACATGTCTCACAGCAATGATTTATAGATGCATCATCCCTTAAGCTAGTAGATGTAATTAACATAAAATCAGCTCAATTTAAACTTAATTCCATACTTGATTTGATATTTTCCTAAATCTCCAATCCATATTTGTAATAGCTAAAACATTATGGAACGAATCCCATAAGAAAAAGGGTGACGGTTTGAATAACATGGGATTAGGATAAGTTCATAAAACAGCAAATATCCAACAGACTATGTAAATACCGCAACTAGAAAACCTGCAAAAAGCTCAAAACCACAGCCCATAAGCACTTTCAAAATTACATGACAAGTCTTCCACTGCCATAACCAGATAATGCCTACAATGCAAAATCGCCTATACAACAACAACAACAACAATAACATCAAGCCTTTATCCCACTATGTGGGGTCGGCTACATGAATCATTTTTCTCCATTGTGACCTATTAAAGGTCAAATTCTCGTTTAAATCTAATAAAGAAATATCATTTCTAATATTTTCTAACCAAGTCTTTTTAGGTATGCCTCTACCTTTCTTAACATAAGTCAAATCTAATACCTCTACTTTTCTAACCGGGTCATCAGAAGGCCGCCGTTTTATGTGACCAAACCATCTAAGGCGACTCTCTCTAATCTTATCTTCTACTGGAGCTACTCTGACCTTTTCACGTATATGCTCATTTCATATCCTATCTTTAAGGGTAAAGCCACTCATCCACCTGAGCTATTGGTCACGCCAACAATAAATTAAATAACTTAAAGAGGATAAAACCAACCGCCGCCACCAAACTTAAAGAGGGTTGAATAGCACAAATTTGATAGAGCCATTAGTCACGCGAACACAATACCCTTATTCAATCGTAGTATAAAATAAGAAATATTTAAAAATAACAAAGAACAGAGCATGATGCCCCTTTGTTTCTATGGATTTATATATATAATCTTTGACAAATAAAATATTCTCTCTAGTGTTAGCCAAAGACATCATTGAGGAGCCAAAAGGTTCATGCATAAGGAAATACCTAGCTTCACAATTACCTACCAACGGGCAACCTTTGAATGCTAAACCTCACAATTCACCCCAACAAGATGGTTTCAACACTAAACTTATAACACGTTAACAGCTGAAGTACTGTTTTCAAACTTCAAATCTTAGTGGTGAGAGGCTACTGCTCCCAAATGCAGTAGTGAAATAGCTGTTGATAAATCATAGTAGGCAATCGGCTCACTCCTAAAATAAAATGCTTCGCATCACATTCATATGAAAGTAAACTTATTTACATAGCCAGACAACAAGGATATGAGGTTTGTTTATCTAAAGCATCATGGAGCAACTTCAAATATTGAATGGAGGGACCAAGGTTCTAAAAACTGTGCCAAAAATTAAACCGAAAGAAGGAAAGGTTTAATCTGGGAATTTATTCTAGGTTGAGCCAAATGATGTAATAAATATAAAATCTCTTTAAATATTACTTAAATAGCATAATAATGATACAAATATGTGACAAAAAAACAAAATGAACAACTTAATGGAATATAGAACATATATAAAAAATAAATTCTATAATTTTAAATTTAAGCACCATCTATATTTAAGTTACTAACATCTTTTTTATAGTAATAAGCAATTTTTTTATTATTTTATATATTTAGGCTATAGATTATTTATATTAAGATTAAATTTTAGCCATCTCATTCAAAATAAACGGACATAAATTGGTCATAATATGAACCCAGTAATTCAATGAAACCGCAACCAGTTCACCAATTTATTGGTCTAGCCACCGGTCTTCTTGATTCTACCCAATTCTTAACCAAAGCAATTTTAAATAGGAATAAACAAGTCGAGAGACCGATTCACGATAGCATAAGTTGATTTATAATTTATTTAATAAATGTAGGCTATAGATTATTTATACTAAGATTAAATTTTAACCATCTAATTTAAAATGAATGGTCATATATTGATCGCAATTTAATGAAACCACAACCATTTCACCAGTTCATTGGTCCAACCACCGGTCTTCCTAATCCTGCCCAATTCTTAGCAAAAGCAAGTTTAAGTAGAATTGAACTATGAACTAGTCAATAAACCAACTCACAATTGAATCAACTGGCTAAGCCCAATTTTCTACACCATGGGATAGACTACATTAAGCCAAAATAAACTAAAACTAACTATACTAAACCAATAGTAAGATTTTTTTCCAATTGTGTTTTTATTTAGCTATGTTTGGCCAGATTGGTGGGTTAGAATAGCGTGGGCTCCGAAAATTCATGCCCCGTCCTCTTCGCGACCCCTTTCTTCTTTTCTTTCAAGTCGTCAAGAAGAATTTTAACGCTTATGTTTCGAGGCAATTTTTCAAAAGGCATATTGAGTTTTGAATTAGACATTACCCAGATGTTTCGCCCTCATTTCGCGAGGACTTTATCATACGAGTTCAAGTTTCCTATAGGCGCAAGCCCCTATAGTTAATTACCCCTCCCAACAATGAGAGAGAACTTTCGATTAAGGCTAGCCGTCAAGCAGATACTTAGTATCCGATATATAGTAGCAACATGATTTAGTATTTAAGAATTTAATATTTAAAATTAAAAATTTACCACCTACTTAAAGCAGATGGTGAGGGGAATGATGATAGACCGATCAAGATCCTATGATTCTGTTGTCCTGGGCTATCATGGTAACTGGTCTACTTAGTCAGAGGAGGTAATCAACCCAATCTAACAGAAGGATCCTTGTCGGCAGCTATAGGTTGCTTCGTCCAAGGGAACTTTGTAGACATGGGGTGAATGTTTGCCTAAGAGGATAAATTTGAATTCACCTTAGCTAACAAAGGGCTTTGTGCCCTATCGGTCATATCCTATTGATTCATTACTCAATGATTTAGTGTAGTTGGGAAATGTACGGGCTCTAACCATGATCGTAATTTAATGGTGTCATTTGGCAGTAAAACCACCATATCAGAGAGTCTCAGTTATAATCGTTTACTTGTGGTGTCATTTAGTGGCAAAACCATCAGTTATAGAACATGTGTCACATCCTCACTAGCAAGAGACGATTTGAGAATAAATCCTAATAATATTCTCGACCATACATTTGTTCTTTGTGAGCTAGAGTGATATTCAGATTTGTCCATCTCGACAAACTATTGTGGAAGGTAGATATGTATATTTGCTTTAAGTGTTTGCTGGTTGCTTTCAATTTTAAAAATTAATATCATAGAGTATATCTTATAGGAATTGGGAGGCATATTTAAATATTTGGGGGTCCCCTCCGGTTAAAATCTTCTGTCAACACGGCTATCATCAGGTTATTTATGGGCAATTACATTCTATCAGTTGAACCTTGTCAACTACGTCTACTTGAAGATAGAGGATCAGGTTCTTCGTTGGCTTTATGCCTTAGTTATTCTTTGTTATAAGCTTTCAAGGCCTAATATAAACGTATAAAATAAATATTCTGATCGATGTCGCGACCATATGTTTGTTTGATAGTTTGAGCAATATCAACTCTTATCTATTCGCATAGAAGGCTCGGACCCGCGCAACATCCTCAAACGTCACGTGTGTGGATACATCACGCTTGTCGGGCCCATGTGGGTAATCATATTTTAATACATGAGGGGGAGCATTTAAATATTTAAACATAATTATTTACGCTAAGTAAAGCAGTCGACCTAACCTGACAGAAGGATCCTTGTCGGCACCTTCGCCCAAGGGTACCTTGTAGACCTGGGGTGAGTATTTGTCTAAGGAGACAAATTTGAATCCACCTTAGCTAGCAGAGGGCTTTGTGCCCTATCGATTATATCACATTGATTCATATCTCAAAGATTTGATGTCATTGGGAAGCATATGGTCTCTGGCCATAACCGTAATTTAGTGGTGTCATTTGGCGGAAAACCACCTGGTTCAGAGGGTTCCATTCATAACCATTTATCTGCGATTCCATTTTGCGGCAAAATCATCGGTTAGAGGACACGTGCCACATCCCTGCTGGCAGAAGACTGTTTGAGAATGAATCCTAGTGATATTCTCGACCAGACATTAACTCTTTATGAGCTAAAGTATTTTTCAATTTGTCCACCTTGACCAATTGTTATGGAGGGTGGATAGATTTTGCTTTAAGTTATTTGATGGATGATTTCAATTTTAAAATATTTTTGGGTTTTGATATTTTTTGGAAATTTGGATTTTATGGGTGTTTGAGATGTCATTTGTAATGTTTGGAATTAACTCCTCTGATCGAGATCTATATTCAACACGGTCATCATCGGGGTATTAATAGGCAATTGTATTTTATTGATTGGACCTTGTCAACTGTATCTACTGGTCGACAAAGGATCGAGTCCGTAGGCTTTATATTTTTGTTGATGAATTTCTTTTGTCATAGACCTTAAAGGTCTTATATGAACATATAAAACAGATATTCCGATCAACACCTTGATTGTATATCTGTTTGATAGTTCGAGCCGTGTCGACTTCTATCTATCTATATAAAAGGATCAGGCTCAAACTGTGGTTCATTTATTGACCCGCACAGCAACCCTAAACGTCACGTGTGTACTCAAAACACGCTCATCGAGGCTCATGCGGGTTTATTATACATATCCTTATGTGTATCTATGTGCATACATATTACAATGCATGTGCAGGGGGGAATTTTTGAAATATTTGTAAACACCTATCCGCTTGCATAGATTTTGCGGATCCAGTGGCGTGTTGTAGCAGCTTGTGGATTGAGTTGTTTGCTGTTTTGTACAAGTAGACTCTCGTACACTACTTATTGCTTTCTGCAGGTGGATCATAGTGCACTAACAAATCTCCTGTTTTGGCTCATAGGAGCTTGTGTTTGCTGAAGGCCTTCTATATTTGCTCATATAGATGGCACTTAATGCTTATAGCATGTTTCATACAGAAGCTCATAGGAACTTGCATTTGCCGCATTCTTTATGTATTTTGTTGTGGTCTCTAGTCTCTGCAATACATTCGCTACTGTTGTAGGTAGGCAGGTACATATATTCATTCACAGATTGAAATTGACTACAGGATATTGCATCTACCTATAAGTGACAGGTGGTGCACACATTTGTATTCATAGAGAAATTGTATGTGTTACAGATCCTCTATCCTTGATTGTGTGCATATTAGCGTGCTTGTTTGTATCTTGATGTTGATTGCCGACTAATCTATATTCATTAACA
Organism: Dendrobium nobile; assembly: GCA_022539455.1. Lineage (NCBI taxonomy): Eukaryota > Viridiplantae > Streptophyta > Magnoliopsida > Asparagales > Orchidaceae > Dendrobium > Dendrobium nobile. The sequence goes on along the minus strand of CM039720.1, from coordinate 36,077,763 downwards.
ATCACTTTACACTCATTTGGACCCTACTTAAATCCCGCAGGGCATTTTTCCTTCGTGGTGTTTGCAAGTGAATGTAGTGGGGGTTATTGTCCCTTCCCTCATGACTGTTGTAAAGACTATCATTGATTTTATTCGGATGTCGATTGGAGAGCACTGCCACATTCACCACACATTGATTTTCAATACTTGTAGGAGACAATAGCCTTTATTTGCTGATTAGCTTATATCTGTTGAAAGACTGTTGTGGCTCATGCAAAAGATTTGTTCATTAAAATTCATTTGAAGGCTTTGTATCATTGTTTGTGAACAATTTGTGTATTGACATTGATTGCAAGGCGTGATTTCATTCATTGCACATTGCTTTGTGTATGTATGCATGAAGTTTTATTGATTACAGGCGAGTTGATGCATATGCTTGCACATTAACTTTCAGCATTTGTAGAGAACTGCAGCCTCCACCTGCAGATTGATCATCGCTAATTGAAGGGACATTATAGCATTTATCATATATTACATCATGTGCATCTATGGGTAACTCCAATTGCCTATGAGTGGGTGGCCAAGTTTCATCGAAATCATGGGACACCAATTGTCGGTGAATTGCATTTACTTCAAATTCCTGGGATACATCTTTGGCTAACAAGCCACCACCTGCCAACCTCTTTTGTTTGCAGATAGTTGATGTATTTGTTTAGCATTAGTTGTAGGAGATTGATGTGTTATTGTATGTCTACCATGCTCCAGCATTAGATAACATTGATTGTCTTTTCTGCTTGTGGAGAATTGACTTGTTTACTTGAAGTTAATTATTGTTGAGTTATCGCATTCATGGCTAAGTTATTTACAATCACTTGTATGCAGTGAGCATTCACTATGAACCCCCTTGCATTATGAATATATCATTATATTGCAAGTCCCCTGATTCATACTTATGGACAATCCACACTCATTAGATGTATCTTTCATATGCACAGGTAGCATGAACTTCTTTCACCAATTGACCAATCATCAGTAGCATATGACATTTTCAATACAACTTTTTTGTATTTCTAATGTCTGCTTATTTTAACTTGTCGTTAGAGTGTGTATCATTAACATTAGAGTTTTATCCGACATGAGCCCCATTGTTTGCATATTTGCATTTGATTTCAATAATCAAATTTATCACTTAATATTTGTATTGTGACTGCGTATTCAATGTTTTGATATTTGATTATTGTTTGAATTTGAGTTATGTTCCTTGTCGTCCAATTCGAGTACAAATAAAGTCCTCCATTATTGCTCGATTGAGTTCAGTTCAAGTTCAATTCAAATTCATTTAAGTCATTTTGTATTCAATCAAGTTCAATTTCAGTCCTTTGCATTTGCTTAAATTTGAGTTTAAGTCCAACTTCCCTGCTGTCCAAATTTTGTCCAAGTTAAGTCCCCTGTCCCTGGAAAATTCGGCAGCCTCCCGATGTCTCCCTGTTTAGGAAAAATTTCAGGAGTTTGGGTCTCCCGCCATGCTAGAGAAAAGCGTGTACGGTAGGTGTCGGATGACACCGCAGCCAAAAATACTCAATCCCACCACGCCAGAGAAAGACGAGTATGGGTCCTTGAGCACCTATTTAAAATATATAGTTTTATATGTCTCTGCAATGCTAGAGAAAAGCGTGCACGGGGCTTACCCACATCGTCATAGGTGTCGCACCAGGCACCTATGATCGTCGAAAGTGGAGTTTTAATTTTTAGAGGGTTATACCAGTGCGAGGACCGAATTGTCATGACAACGATGGCATGCACAAAATCTATTTCTTTTCCCTCTTTTTTTTTCTTCTTTTTTTTAAATTTTCTTTTCCCTTTTCGTTTTTTAATATATATATATATATATATATATATATATATATATATATATATATAACATAATAAAAATATATTATAATATATAATATGAATGTATTATAATAGGATATATGTATGTATATAACAATAATAATAATAATAACTCTAATATTAAAAAATACAATGATTATTAAATATTAATAACAACTAATAGAGAGAAGAAATTACCACGTATGTTAGAGAGATCAGGTGAGGAGGGCTTGCGACTAGGTGATAGAGGGATGGGGATCTCAGCCAGCAGAGAGCAAAGAGATCGGTGGGCTAATGGAGTCGAGCTAGGGGGATCAGAAGATTTAGTGGATATGCGGCTATAGGGTCGACACAAGCACAGGCGACGGGTGTAGGGAAGAGATCAGGAATGGAGAGGACTTGGAGATCAGCGGCTTGGTGAGGAGTTATGGCAGAAACTCTCTCTCTCTCTCTCTCAAGGTCAGAGGAGGTCGGACATCAGTTAGGGTAGAGAGAGAATCGGGAAGCTTTGGTCGGCAAAGGCTTGCGGGATATAGGTGTTGGCAACGGAAGGCAGAGAGGTCTCTGGCTTGGGGAAGATGAAATGAAGTTTGGGGGCTGTGAGATTCGGTTGGAGGAAGGAAGAAGAGGCTTCGATTGGGTCGGAAGATCGAAGAAGGAGCGACTGGGTTTGGTCTGGATGTGGGAAGGTCGAAGTTGGCGTCAGCTTTGCGGTCTAAGCAGTGATGGGAGCTTCGGATTCGGCTGGAGCTCGACAGTGGAATAAGGTGATGGGGACATCAGAGCATGAATCAAAGGCGTGGCCGTCGATCTACGGCCACGATCGTGTCGATGAATTTTGAGTTATTTTATGTATTTGTTTTATTTTGTTATTTGTCTTTTATTATTATGTTGTAACTATTTGTCCGTTTTTACCCCTTACTTAAAGGAGGTCGTATGTAAGCCCTAAGGGCATTGTCTTCTTTCTTATTTTGAGTCCTTTTGTACGAGGCTATTTATAGCCCTCATGTTGCTCTTTAAAAGTTAATGAATGATTATTTGAGAATTTTATCTTCTTGCTTGGAGTTCTTGAGAGAGCTTGAAAGATCGGAGAGAGATCCCTTGTAGAGGGAGATTGGCGCATCACCCACCAACTTTGAAGACGGCCGGGTTCGTGTTTCATATCTTTGATTTCCCTTAACTTTATCTCCCACCTTTTCTTCACGATCTTACTTCTCCCTAGTCGTTTCCTTCCACCCACCAAAACACCACCAACATCTCCACCTTGCCGCCGGCCCCTTACCTGCCCCCATTCAAACAACCGGCTTAGCCCTCCCATCCCCCATTGTCTACTTTGGATACTTCCTAATTTTTGGATTGTCATAATTTAGTTGGTCTTTGAATTCAAATTTCCCCAAATTTGAAATTCAAATTCTTTCATAAATTGTAAAATCTATTCTAGGAAAGTTTTCAAATTTTCCCTCCTCTTGGTTTTTCCCTCCATCACCAACTTGCCATTAAACCTTTCCTAAAAATAGTCTTTTATATTTTAGGTAACTCTATTCATGAGTAAATTCAAATCTATTTGAATTTAAAATAGTTACCTAATTTATAATTCTATTTTTGGTAACTTCCTATTTCATAGCCTATTTAAATTTCAAATTAAATTGGATGAAATCTTTCATTCCAAATTTAATTTCTTAATTTAAGTAACCTAAATCATCTCCCCAATCTCCTCCCTCATCATCATGCCGCCGGCCCCCTATAATAAATCCTAAGGATTTATTTCCTAAATCCCTACCCACACTTGGAAAGTATTCAAAACCCCTCACCTTAGCCTGGCCGAAACTTCCCTATGCATCCACCTCTTTAAATCTTTCCAAAATCCCTTATTCTAATTTGGAATTGAGCCCATCTCCTTCTTTCCCCTGCTGTCCGAAACTTCCCAAGACCCGTATACTAATTTCCTTCCACAAATCTCTCCCAAAACTCCATCTGACATTGAGTTTTCTGCCTTATAAGGCTGCAGCCAGAGAATTCCAGCAACTATTATTGTTTTCCCAGCAACTTGAAGCTTCAAAGCTGCTGTTTTACAAGACCAACCTGCTGTCCATCTATTTCCACTAATCTGAATCGCCATACCACAGTTGGAGAAGACTTCCCTTGCTGATTAACACCTCGCCAATCCAAAAACAGCAAAGTACTACATGGATGGCCAACCCCGACACTGATTACGGGATTGTCTACGACGAACACGGATTCGTGCATATTCTCCATTCAACCTTCTTCGACGCTTGGAAGAGATCTCTTCTCCTCCAATTGAACCTCCACGAGAAACTACGTCAGACTTCGTCAACACATCGCCTACTTGTCTCCGGATTTTAATAAGGGTGAACTTCTTCCCCTTTTTATTTACTTTTCTAATCCTCCTAATCTTGTAGGTGATGGAGATTCACAAGGAACCGAGCTTCACCTTTGCCTAAGCTTAATGAATGTAGGGTTTTATCTCGCCATTGCCAAAGCTTAGTAAACGTAGGATTGAGTGCACTTTTATTTGCTTCTAATCTTATTGTTAGATTAGGGATTTCTGTTGAAGACTATTCTTTTGGCATGACTTGATTTTCTATGTTGTTTTGATAATCCAAGTGCTTAGTGTGCAACTTAGCCTAAACGGAAGTGACCACTCTTATGTTTTATTTGATCGTTTGAATTTGCTAATAGTTCTAATCTTAATTGCTCTTATCAAGAAATCGTGCAAATTCTTATTTCATCATTTTAAAGCATATAGTCCTACATCAGAAGGATTGCGAGAAGAGCTACAGACCTTGTGTGCAGGAAATTGAAGAAGCATAAGTCTTCATTTCGTTCCCTTTTAACAAAACAAACGACAGCGAGGGAAAAGACCCATGCGTGCTCTGTCCGAAACAGCGCCGCTTGCAGAGCATGGGTAGGCACTGTAGACGCGACTGATACGATAGGATTTTTGCAACTATTCGAGATGGCTCGGGCATTTTTTGTATCTTCATTTTTTTGCCTTCCCTTATCCGAGATCAAAAATAGTTGACTCCATCAGTCTAAGTTCCAAAGAGTCATTGGACCTCATCAAATTTCCAAATGATGAGTCAAGATAGTAAAACAAGAAGTGGGCACCACCAACATATACTCAATGGAGGATAGAGTAAACCCTTGCGAATTGAAATTATAAGTGATAAAAAAGGTAGGAGTAAGTTTTAGAACATCCCCTTAAATTGTATAAAATATCATGGAGCCTCAATGAGGCTTTGTGATGCAGAACTAAGTATGAGTTAAATGAATGCGATAAGAACTTGCATGCTTTGAATAAGAGCAATTAAGAATTACAAACGTTAGCCACTAAACGATAATAGAAAACAAAAGAGAGGTGGCTTCGCTTATGCCAAATCACATGCTAAAAGCTAAGATCACTAAAGCAATTATAATTTCAACCTATGCAAATTAAGTATAATTTTCAATAGCATCCCTAGGTTAACAATGAGATTAGAAAGCATAGAAAATCAAATCTTAAGTCCTACGTTTACTAAGCATTGGCAGATAGCTTTGCACGACTCCTTATGCCTGAATCACAACCTACAAGAGAAGAAGATTAGGAGAGATATTAAATAGGAGGAAAAGTTCACCCTCGTCGTGGGACGGATGTGATTTGCCACTGAATGTTAGCAAGCTGCTCTTCGATGGCTTCGAACAAGGTGAAGATGATGTGATCCACTTACTCCTCGACGAAATTGTCTATTTCCGGGTTAATGTCGAAGAAAGTCGACTGGAGGATGTCAACGAATCCTTGCTCGTTGTAGACGAAGCCGGAGTCAAGACCGGGATCGGCCATACATCGATTTTGTAGGGTTGAAGTGTTGGAGACGACGTCCTTTGCTTCCCTCAAAGATTTCTCTTGAGAGAAAGAAGTTTCTCTCAAGGATTAAAGTGGAGAAGAGGGAAATAAATTCAGATTTTGGAGAGGAAGGATGGAGGGAAATTTGAGAATTTGTTTCACCAATTAATTCTTAAGTTTGGAAAGAATTAAAAGGGGCTAGGGCTGAGAGGTTGGGGCGAGTAAGAGAGAGAGAGAGATTTTGAAATCTTCCCAAAGAGAGAAGTTACAATTTGGAAAGAAATCAAGGGGGAATTAAAAGGGTGGGCCGGCGGCATAGAGAGAGAGGGGGGCCAGCGGTTTCAATGGGGAGAAGAGAATTAGGGAAAGGCAATTAAGGGTTGCTTGTTTTGGACTTGGAGATTTGGAAAGGTTTAATTAAATTCAATTGAATTTAAATTCAAATAGGATTTAATTTTAGAAACTTTCCAAAAATAGAATTTCATAATTTAGGAAACAATTCAAATTCAAATTAGATTTGAATATAAATTAGATAGGTTGCCTAACTTAGAAAGACCAAATTAGAAAGGCTTGAATACATGCCTTGATGGGGAATTTCCAAGGGGGGCCGGCGGCTAGGGCGGATTGGCAGCCAGTTTGGGTGAGGGGAGATGGGGTCGGGTGGGGGGTGGAGGGCTTGGGGTGCTAGCCAAAGGTCAAGGGATGGTGGGCTTGTGGTTGGCCGGTGGTGGGAGGTTTATAGAGGTGGCCAGTGGCTTAGGGTTGTAGGCGGACCGTGGGATGGAAGGGAAGGGAGGGCGAAAGAGACAGAAAATTACGAAGAAACTAGCCACGAGCCCGGACTCTTCCAAGGTTGGTGGGTGATCCGCTTCCCTCTCCGAGGGATTTCTCCCCAAACTCTCTCAAGCTCTCACAAGAACTCAATATGCATAAATTTTATTATAATTCATTCATTAACTTTCAAAAGAAACATAAGAGGCTATATATAGCCTCATACAACGGACGTAAAAATAAAAGATGACTTAGCCCTTTGGGCTTACACATGACAAACCCTTAAGGGGTAAAAAGGAAAATACAACTAAAACAAATACATAAAGCAAATAAATAAAACAAATACATATGAGGACTCAAAAATAGATCGGCGCGATCGTGGCCATAGATCGGCGACCACGCCTCTGATAAACTTTCCATGCTCTGATGTCCCCATCACTTTGTTTTCCTTTCTTAGACTAGATGCTTTCCCCTAACAAGGGTGATGCGGACATCCGACGGTGGACGTTAATCAAAGGAAGAGACGAAGATCGACGACCGAGATCACTCCATTTTATCTTAGTTTATTAATTGTAATTTTTATTTAAATTATGCACTTTCCATTTTTACCCTTCCTTAAGGGTCTTCTCCTATGTAAGCCCAATGGGCAAAGTTGTCTTTTATTTTTTTAATTTTTATAAAGCCTATATAGAGAGGCCCTTGCTCTTGTATTAGACAATGATAGATTAATAAAAAAATTGTTCCTACACTTTGTTCTTGAGAGCGATGGGAGTTCTTAGGAGAGTGAAAGTCCCTATGTGAGGGTAATGAAATACCCACCAGCCGCAGGATGTGTCCGGGCTCGTGGATGAAGTCCCTTAGTGAAAGGTAACACAATACCGTCAGTCTTTGGAAAAGTCTGAGATTCGCGGTTTTTTTTTTGTTTTTACTTATTCTTTTTTTTTTCTAATCGTCATCTCCATCCTCTCTCCAATCCCGCCGGCTTCATCCCCTCCACCCAAACTCGCCGGCTTCTTCCCACAACCCTCTCTTCTTCCCCACCGAAATTTCCCATCCCCCACCTAAGCCTAACCAGTCATCTTCCTCCCCTCTCCAAATTCCCTCCATGAATTTTGATTTTTAAAATTCAAACCTCCCTTAATTACCTTCCTAAAATAGCTCATATCAATTTGGAAAGTATCTTTATTTGAAATCAATTCTCCTTTTGAATTTCAAATACTTTCCTCTTTGATAATCCTTAATTAGGAAGCCTCCCATAATTTCATCTTGTATTCGAAGCCTTCCTATTTTATACATCTTAATTTGGTAACGAATTTAAATTCAAAATTCAAATTAATTTGAATTTGAATTTGTTTCCTAAAATTGGATTTGATTTAAATTAATTAAATTAGGAAAGTTGTTTAAATTAGGTCCAATTAAATTTTTGATTGGATTTGATTTCAATTAATCTTCCTCAATTTCGATTTCCAATCAAGGCTCATTTTAATTCTCTTTCCCTAAACTCTCTTCTCTCTCTACCCACCACCCCCTCTCTCCTATATCCTCTCTCTACTTGATTAATGCTTCTCCATTAAGACCCCCAATTTCTCTCATATTTTAATTAATTCCTTCCCAAAAAAATGGAACTCTATTTAAGGAAATAATTAAGTACCTCTTCCCTCCCTTTTCCATTTAGTTTAAAATTCAAATTTCAAATGACCCCCCCCCCCCCCCCCCCCCCCCTATCTGTTCTACATCAAAGGGCTTTACATCCGAGTCAAAGGAGCTAACCTTCAATAGAATCCCAAGGAAAAGAAGAAAGATCCAAGGAAGCTCTAGTAGGAGTGGGATCTACCTAGCATATTAGAGCCTATTGATAAAATAATAATCGAAGATGATTGATCTCATCATCCCGATGATGCATCATTAGAGCAATGATATCCATTGCCAAGACAATGGACAATACTCCAGCTATTGACTTGGGCTAGTTTGCTAGTAGATTTTTTGGGTCCCTTTGGTTTTTCAAAGCATGATTTCTACCCTAAGTCCTAACTCATTCATTTGGTCACTTAAACCTTTCATGGTACTGTTTAACTTGGTTCAACCTAAGCAGACCAACCTCACCACTAGAGTAAGCTCAATAACATCTATACAACTCCGGTAACTATTATCAAGAAAAAGTTGAATGAGCAATGTTGGAACATTTATACTGGATAGCATAGAGTGTGAAGCAGAACCTTTATCAGCTGGAAGGTTGTCCCAATCATTTACTCTAACCCAAATCTCTTCATCTGTATCAAGCTGCAAGATGCAAGTAATGGATCCTTTACTATATAAAAGAACATATAAACCAAACTGTAAATCCGCCAAATATCAACATTTTCTGTATCAAAAAGAAAAAAATTTATGCATACGAAAGTATTGCTCAACTAGTTTGAAAATAAAAAGAACCCACGTCATTTTTTTTTTATAGTGTAGACGGAACTCAATACAAAGATTATGGAAATAACATACAAAGGCCTTTATCAATTGAAAATTATCATAAATTTTCGAGCATACACATAATATAAGTAATGGATTGATTTCTTAACAAATTATGCATAGAAGAATGAAATATAGTAAAAAAAACAATATCCAATAAAAGTAACTTAAAGATAATAGGTGTAATAAAAACTTTAAAGAATAGGTAAAAATTTTCAACATATCTTCTAAACAAAATTAATATATTCCCCTACCAAGTCAAACAAAAAAATTTAGGATTGAACTAAAAGTGCACCATCAGCTCCCTCCTTAATAAATAACTTTTAGTTGCATCTTTACCATTCACTTTTATGAATGGCTTGTTTATTTTACAGTAAGCTGTAAAAATTTGGATCTGATCAACGAAAAAAAAACTCAAATTGAAGCATGTTGAAGTGTCATAAGTTTGCTTTGCAGGAACTAAATTCATATGTTTGTTTGGGGCTACAATGAGTTTCATTTTACTCACAAATATATTGATTTGTCAATACATCATTATCATTTTAAGTAAAAGTAACATTCTAACCCTGCATGGCTGCATCCCATTAATTTTATGACTCTATTATTATTAAAAGTAAAAAAATAAAACTTAATGACCCCTGGCCATCAAAATTGAAACTCACTTCTCTCACCTTCTTCTCTAGGTGAATTTTAATAAGGGAAACTTTATTTCATCTTATTTCAACCAATCGAATTCTTGAACTTATCTCTAGAAGTGAGATCCAATAACTTCCAAACACTTGTGAAACGAATAAGCCTGTAAATGGAAGTCACATGTAGAAGCATTAACTAAGACTAGAAAAAATATGATGTGCCATGAGAAAATATTTTATGAGCATGCAATCACATAGATTAAATTAATCAATAAGAAAAAATTCTAATTTACTTCTTGCTATTGCTCAGAATAGTTATATGGAAAATATTAAGTTGAGAGAGAGTCCATTATTCCAGTCAAAGTTTTTCATAGGAGAATTGATGTCAATTTTTGGTAAGAGTAATCCAAATATATATAGCAAAACTACTATAGTGAAAAGAATGGCTTTTATTGGACAGAAGCTGAGAGAATACTAAAATAATAGTAGCGGATGAAAAAGGATTAGAAAACTTTGGAGTGTATGATTTTTGGTCTAGCTGAGGAATAAATAAGTTAAGGCAATGACAATTTTACCAACCCTTTACCCGCATATTCCAGGATAATTGCATCAGTTCGAGGTTGATGACTGGGACTAGAAATGCATTTTTAAAACCAACAAAACTTAACCATCAAAATTGTAAGTGATGTAGAACGGGTAAGAGGGCTTTGCTAGGGAGAAGATCTCTCAGCAGATTTGGGGTTTTAGAAATCTTGGACAGCAGATTATGGCCTTTTAGGCAGCTGGACAGCAGTTTTCCTGAGTATAAAATTCAGGACAGCAACTATATCTTGGTCAAAATCCTGGAATTATTTCTGGACAGCAACTGGTCTTCTCTTGGACAACAGTGGCGTGGCTGGATCCCTTGGAGTAGGCTGCTCGGGTTGAGGGGATTGGGGATTCCGTGGGGAAAATTGACGGCTTGCTTAATCAATGATTTTTTTAATTAGGAAAGAGTAGAATAAATCAGCCCAATTTGAATGCAAGGATTCCCTGGAGGATGAGAGGGAGGCGTGCAGCTGAGAGGGGAATTTAAAATTTCAATTTAATTTCCCTAGATTTATGAAAACAATTGGTTGGATAAACTCAATTTCTGTAATAGAAACTGTTACGAGAATTGAATTTGGGAAGGAATTAAATGGAGGTGGAGCTCACGGGATTAAGAGGGAGTAAATACTTTAGGAGAATTTATTCCAGCAAGGAGCCACGTGAGGGAATTAATTGAGGAGTTACGGGAGGGAGAGGGAGCTAGGGTGGGAGGAAAAGAGGGAAGAAAATTGATTTCCAATTTCAGATTTGAAATCTGAAATAAAACCTAAAAAAAACTGAAATCATGTAATGAGGGGAAAGGTATTTAGGAGGCATTTAAGAGGTGATGATGTGGCAATTAAATAGAAAACAATAAGGAGAAGGCCGGCCAAGCATAGAGAGGAAGAAAATGTTTAACTTAAGTAGGTGGGGACCACTTTGGCTAACAAAGCTTTAAATAAAAATCTGAAATATATTTCAGGTTTTTAAGCTAGAGAAGTTTCATAATAAGAGGGTATTAATTAAGACCAATTTGAATTCAAATTCAAATTGAAATCTAATTAATTTGGAGACCTCAAATTAAGGAGCTAAATTAGGAAAGTATCAAAGCTTCATGAGAGCTTTGAATTTCAAATTCAAAACTCCAACAGGGGCCAGCGGGTGGAGCGGTGGGGGAAGGTGGCCGGCGGCCAAGAGGGTGGGATCGGGTGAAGGCGGCCGGCGGCTATGGGAAATTTTGTGGAGCTTGGTATGGAGGTTTGGCCGAGGGGTTGAGAAGGGAGGAGGAAGAAAATGGAAACAACGACGGGGAGAGAGAAGAAGGAAGAAAACAAAACAAAGATAAAACGAAAGATAGAAAATCAAAATGAAAACCGCGAGCCTCGGACTCTTCCAAAGGCTGACGGGTGATGCTTTGCCCTTCCCCAAGGGACTTCAAATCACGAGCCCGGACCCATCCTGCGGCTGGTGAAAACTTCGATTCCTCCCCATAGGAATCTCACTCTCGTCCTCTCTCAAGAAGAACACAAGTGTGGAAAACAATTTTTCATATCAATCAACCATCCTATTACAATAGCTAAAGGCCCTATATATAGGCCACAACATGAGAAAATAAAAAATTACAAAATTGCCCCTTGGGCCACAACACTCGAATAAATTAACCTACGAGTAAAATAGGAAATAACATAAAATAGAAACTAAAATGTAGAAAATAATTCATAAATGATAACTTAAATTAGAGTTGTTGATTTACGATGCCTCCTGTGATAGATGCGCCAGATCTTCGTGCCGATGTCCGCATCATTCTCCCCAGGTGAGAGAATACTCGACTCCGTCGAGTTAGCATCACAACTGCTCCTGTATAACTCTGGACTATTATTTGCAAAGATTTTCAAACAACCCCGGTTGCTCACAAGGTCAACTTGATTGCTGCACTTTAGCTCGCCTGCAGGAACTTGTTCACTCTCATAGATGGCTTCTCTAGCAATAGGAGCAATTTTGAATTCTATGGATGTCACTCCCATAGCTTCATCAACCTTCTCTGTTCTAGGAGTGTGAATTGGGTTAGGAGAAACCTTTGCTTCTGTAGGAGTTGTAATTGAAGCAACCAAGTCTTTATCTGCGCATTTCTCCTTGTCAACCAATCCATCTTCTTCTTCATGTTCTTCGCTGATCACCTTAAGTTTCTCTTTGATTTGCCTAGTGAGTGGGAAATGGAAGGCTTCATTGGTCTCCATCCATTTGTCCACTCTCTCTACTCTCTCTATGTCTCTTAGTGCCTTCTTTCTCTCTTTTGATGAAGGAGTTTTTGCATAGAACGGTGGGTTAGTCCTACCTCGCTCTAGGTGATCGAGTCGTTTGATTGTTTCACGGTGGAGGTCGGCTAAGTCCGCTTGAGTCTCCTTGAGATGTTGACTAATGGCGCCCACTTGACCTACTATCTAGTCTAGAGTCCTCCCAAGTCGATCTGAGTCCATGCTCTGATACCAAACTGATGTAGAACGGGTAAGAGGGCTTTGCTAGGGAGAAGATCTCTCAGCAGATTTGGGGTTTTAGAAATCTTGGACAGCAGATTATGGCCTTTTAGGCAGCTGGACAGCAATTTTCCTGAGTATAAAATTCAAGACAGCAACTATATCTTGGTCAAAATCCCGGAATTATTTCTGGACAGCAACTGGTCTTCTCTTGGACAATAGTGGCGTGGTTGGATCCCTTGGAGTAGGCTGCTTGGGTTGAGGGGATTGGGGATTCTGTGGGGAAAATTGACGGCTTGCTTAATCAATGATTTTTTTAATTAGGAAAGAGTAGAATAAATCAGCCCAATTTGAATGCAAGGATTCCTGGAGGATGAGGGGAGGTGTGCAGCTGAGAGGGGAATTTAAAATCCCAATTTAATTTCCCTAGATTTAGGAAAACAATTGGTTGGATAAACTCAATTTCTGTAATAGAAACTGTTACGGGAATTGAATTTGGGAAGGAATTAAATGGAGGTGGAGCTCACGGGATTAAGAGGGAGTAAATACTTTAGGAGAATTTATTCCAGCAAGGAGCCACGTGAGGGAATTAATTGAGGAGTTACGGGAGGGAGAGGGAGCTAGGGTGGGAGGAAAAGAGGGAAGAAAATTGATTTCCAATTTCAGATTTGAAATCTGAAATAAAACCTAAAAAAAACTGAAATCATGTAATGAGGGGAAAGGTATTTAGGAGGCATTTAAGAGGTGATGATGTGGCAATTAAATAGAAAACAATAAGGAGAAGGCCGGCCAAGCATAGAGAGGAAGAAAATGTTTAACTTAAGTAGGTGGGGACCACTTTGGCTAACAAAGCTTTAAATAAAAATCTGAAATATATTTCAGGTTTTTAAGCTAGAGAAGTTTCATAATAAGAGGATATTAATTAAGACCAATTTGAATTCAAATTCAAATTGAAATCTAATTAATTTGGAGACCTCAAATTAAGGAGCTAAATTAGGAAAGTATCAAAGCTTCATGAGAGCTTTGAATTTCAAATTCAAAACTCCAAGAGGGGCCGGCGGGTGGAGCGGTGGGGGAAGGTGGCCGGCGGCCAAGAGGGTGGGATCGGGTGAAGGTGGCCGGCGGCTATGGGAAATTTTGTGGAGCTTGGTATGGAGGTTTGGCCGAGGGGTTGAGAAGGGAGGAGGAAGAAAATGGAAACAACGACGGGGAGAGAGAAGAAGGAAGAAAACAAAACAAAGATAAAACGAAAGATAGAAAATCAAAACGAAAACCGCGAGCCTCGGACTCTTCCAAAGGCTGACGGGTGATGCTTTGCCCTTCCCCAAGGGACTTCAAATCACGAGCCCGGACCCATCCTGCGGCTGGTGAAAACTTCGATTCCTCCCCATAGGAATCTCACTCTCGTCCTCTCTCAAGAAGAACACAAGTGTGGAAAACAATTTTTCATATCAATCAACCATCCTATTACAATAGCTAAAGGCCCTATATATAGGCCACAACATGAGAAAATAAAAAATTACAAAATTGCCCCTTGGGCCACAACACTCGAATAAATTAACCTACGAGTAAAATAGGAAATAACATAAAATAGAAACTAAAATGTAGAAAATAATTCATAAATGATAACTTAAATTAGAGCCGTTGATTTACGACGCCTCCTGTGATAGATGCGCCAGATCTTCGTGCCGATGTCCGCATCAGTAAGCCTTATCAAGCAGAAAAAAAAAAGGAACTTCCACAGTCGTTCATCATGAAACAAATGCATACCTTCTCCAAAGTGTAGTCCTGCATTTTCTCACAAAGGCCATCCAGCAGTTCAACAACTCTCAAGTCACTCACTCTAGAACAATAAAAAACCAAATGCACAATATAAGCTTGTAAACAGAGAAAATACAAATCAAAGGAGGAATTTAATGGATTCAACTATAAGAACAACTAAAAAATTGGCAAGTATAACTAATAATTAAAGCTACTTCTTCAACTACTTTGATGTTCTCAAGGCCTAAGTGAGATGATGAAATTCAATAGAGTAGTTGCATTGTATGATGACTAAGGCACAGAAAGTTGTCCCATACCTCTTCCATGTAGAGGCAAGAATGCAAAAATTCCAGAAGACAATGAATAGGCTAAACAGATCAAAAACACAAAATTGTTCGTAGTATAAGATAAGAAAGTGACAGACTTACGTTGAGAACTATTTATTTTAATTGATTTATTTTGAAAATTTTCAATTTATTCGAAATATGTCTATGATGCTGTGCAAATGAGAATGGAATGCATTATCTTAATATTTCCAGTTCCCTACTTTAGTTCGATCTATCTGTGCATCAGTTGTCAAGATTTTCTTTGGTCCAACAGGTTCATTAACTTAGTGTTTTTAGAGGATTCACTTCTGCAGCTCCCGTGTGTAATTACTCCCACTACAGCTATAAGATCAGTGGTTCCTGCATTTATCAATTCCGCTACACAACTACAGGTTCAATTCAGTGGATCCCATGCTTAATTATACAACAATATCGTCATTTTCCTTTTATTTTCAAGTGCTTTGTTAACGTCCCAAATCTGTAGTTGTTCTATTAGCTTTTTATTCGTAATGTGTTGAACTGTCCCTGCCACAATACAAGCAAAATGTTGATTTAAAAAAAAAATAGAAATAATGCTAACAAAGAGGTGGAGGTGTATGATCTTGAGCACGTAAGAAAAAAAAATTTGGCTGATAAAATTTCTCTTCTATTCAATCTTCTGTGCTTGGTTGGTTGTTGGTTTCTTCCGGTGCAATGCTAGAGTGACAAATAATTTCCTGGAGATGTCATCTATTAACACAGGGGCCAGGGCTGAGGACAAAATTTATTATTTGAAGATCTCTTTAGCTTGTTCCCTTTCCCTTCATAAATTTTGATATTGTGAAGAGTAAGTTTACCACCACAAAATCACTCAGCAGAAACAAATGGAAATAAGGATTCATAAAGTTAATCACAAATAGCTGTGATAAGGCTAAAGTTTATATGATGATAATCTTGTCATACAATTTAATTAATTACTAATTATTATTACCAAGTATAGCTAGCAAACTGAATACTGAGTGTGTACACATGCTTCTGTACGCTTGTGGGTATTTATGCATTTCTATATGCAAACTAAACATACTGCATTGCAAAGTTGTGTATGAAGCAATATGATTAATCAATAACTAATTAAATAAGAATAGTTTCATATTACTTGAAAATAAATAAGAGTACATGCAATGATGGAGAAACAAAATCAGAAATAATTCATAGGAATACCTGTAATCAATTACTTTTCCTTCACGTTGACCTTTAGAATCCAATCTATGTCGCATGTCAAGATGGTTTCTGGGTTTCTCCTTAAAAAAAATAAAATGATAAGATTAGCATATAGAATCTCACAATGAGCACTAGTTGCAATTACAAGACTTTTGCAAGAAGAATTTGATGGCAACAGTTGATTTACATAGTATAATTATTTGTTAAAAAGAATAAAAGTAACCGCATTCCTAGTTAAGTGATCCAAAGCTGATAGATTTTTCATCAAAACACATATCTGATAAGTTAAGACGAAATGTACGAAAGGCTTAAGTAAAAAATTTTGCTTCTTCCACCATCTATGGAAACTATTATTCATAATAAAATTTATAAGCTACACGCCACAATATCCTCTCATCAAGTTGCTCAATCTTTATCATTGAACTCAAATAAGACGGGATTTAGCATGCGTGTTTTGGATTCCGTCATTTTATATTAATCTTAATTAGCTAAAACTTATTTCTTTGTTATCAGCAACATAAATAAAAAATGGTTGATTTAATCATGAAGCATGCATGATTGATGAGGAAGCAAAAAAGTTTGAGAAGCAAATTAATTCATGAAATGTTGAATGTCAGTAAAGTTTGATTTATCTGGAGGAAGATCTAAAGAAAGGGATCAATGGAATTCAGGAATCCTCTGTAATGTGGAGACAGAGATGAAGCTGCAAAAGATCGTGAAAGCATAGCCATTATAGAATAATGGAAAATGGCGACAGTGCACTATGGTCACTAGAATAAAAAAGTGGTTGGAAAGGCATGTTTGTAAAGGCAGAAGTAGCAACGTAGCCTACATGACGGGAGAAGGCCGCATGCAGTCTAACGTACCTCTTTCATACAAAGAGTTCTTGTGCACATCTGACGATATAGGTACTGGATGCAGAATCACGTAAAATCACATACCTCATTGCCTAATTTTTGTTTCCTTCAGTTTTTTCTTTTCAATCTCTAGAAATAGGGTACCGAAACATGAGGCTCAATCCTCAACTCTCAAGCTGAGGCATCCATTAGACATATAACGTATTAAAAAATATGTACCGAAGTACCCCATGGAGATCAGATAACTATGCAAGAACATCATTGAAGAAGTTAAGACTTGTCGTTTAGGCTACCACTAATATTACACAAGTTATAAAATTTTAGAAATGATATTAGGTACAAGACAAGTAAAGACCAATAAGCTTATAGAAAATGGAATTTTTTTGGAAAAGTAGATAATACATTTTGATCATTTTCTTTGGTATATTATCATCTTTTCTTGACCATACATAAAGAAACTTCTGCATCATCCCTATACATATCTAGATACATTGTAGTCTGTTATACATCAAAATGGTAAATAGGGTAACAGCTTTTTTTCGAACATAGTCTACAATGGATAACATACTACATGTATTGATAAGGTAAGAGGAAAAAAATGTTTGGTTTCAGAAAGAAATTAAATAACTTTTAGAAGAGGGTTTTTAGGATGCTATTGTTTAAATATCCTTCAATAACTATTTTTTCAGTTTTAGAGAACTTAAAAAAGCTTCATTATTTGGCTATAATTAATGCTTGATTTCTTGCATTTCATCTGTTTTCATGTTTTTGAAATCGAAGATCTTGGAAAATGGAAAACACAGCTAGAAGGCTTTCAATTTTGGTCTATAATACATTGTGGTTTGAAACACTGGGGAAACATCATGTATGAGAAATATATGCAATGATAACTACCATTGTAGACGTGCCCTACTTTGGAATCATAATGACCGAAAATGAAAATAAAGAGCCACAACAACAGGCTTGGTAAACAGCAAAATATATGTTTAAAAATGCATAAAGAGTGAAAACTTGTTGAAGTGCAATGTAAACTTACGTTAGAAAGCCCCGGTCTGAATCTCTCCTGCATGTCATGGGCCACAAAATTAATCAAAGAAATTGAAGCAAAAGGGCTGAACTTAACTTGTAAAATAACAAATGCGAGCTTGACGAGCAACTATGAGATTCCTTCC
This sequence comes from Dendrobium nobile, assembly GCA_022539455.1. Taxonomy (NCBI): domain Eukaryota; kingdom Viridiplantae; phylum Streptophyta; class Magnoliopsida; order Asparagales; family Orchidaceae; genus Dendrobium; species Dendrobium nobile. The sequence continues at coordinate 36,059,848 of CM039720.1, read as the reverse complement.
AAAAATTAATATCATATTCACTGTTAAGCAAAAATTTGGTGAATAACAATAGAATCGCTAAAACCCCGACCAACTCAAAACAAAATAACCAGAAGAGTATTTTAAGTAGCAAAAAATTGTTGCCACTAGTCAAAGGACCAAGTGTTATTTGTCATTGCCCTCTTAGCTCTACTGAAGAGGTCAAGGTTTCAAATCCCTTCAAAGTGAAATGTTTATCAATAATGAAGATGAGCAAAAAACCAAGAGTAAATGCATATACCATAATTTAAATCAACTTCAGATTGATTGAAATAAAACTAGCTATTCGTCTGTAAAAAACAGATATAAGAAAGTTGAAAAGAAATTATGTCAAAGTGTAGGCTTGTTCCAATCTGTTGGATGCGGATACATACATAAATAAATATAAACATATGTAAATATAACTTGGATTAACAAATGAATTTCAGATTCAAAGGACAAGCTGAATTAAATAAGCAGTTTTATATTCACATAATCTTTGCAAAAGAGGGGACTTTGCTATGCAGCAATCAATCCCTTTCCCGTACATAGTTTCGAAGATAAACATTAGCGATTCAGTAGATCAGATAACTATGCAAAGAACATCATTGAAGAAATTAAGACTCGGCGCTTAGGCTACCACTAATATTACACATAAGTGATAAAATTTTACAGAGAACCGCCTATTGTAAATCATTTTGAGATTAAAAATGTTGTACATGAAAGTCTAATTAAAAGTTTAAAAAATATATCAATGATTCCAACCAAAAAAATAATAGATTAATCAATATACGCCAGAATTACTCAAACAACTATAATGAATAAAGCATTTCAATCCAATTCAAAATAAATTTCAGAAACAGAATCATATTTAAAGCTAAATAAGCATTGGCAACTCAAGTGAGATACATATATTAGTTGCAGTTCATCCTTTCTGTAAAAGGGTATCAGCTACAATTTCCTTTTTTTCTGAAAATACAACTAAAACAAAGATTTTTTTCCAATTGTGTTTTTATGTAGCTATGTTTGGCCAGATAGGTGGTTAGAATAGGTGGAGCTCCGAAAATTCATTGCCCCGTCCTCTTCGCGACCCCTTTCTTCTTTCTTTCAGTCGTCAAGAATATTTTAACGCTTATGTTTCGAGGCAATTTTTCAAAAGGCATATTAGTTTTGATTAAGACATTACAGATGTTCGCCCTCATTTCGCGAGGACTTTATCATAACATTCAAGTTTTCCCTATAGGCCAAGCCTATAGTTAATTACCCCTCCCAACAATGAGAGGAGAACTTTCGATTAAGGCCTACCGTCAAGCAGATACTTAGTATCCGATATATAGTATCAACATGATTTAGTATTTGAAGAATTTAATATTTAAAATTAAAATTTACCACCTTTACTTAAAGCAGATGGTGAGGGGAATGATGATAGACCGATCAAGATCCTATGATTCTGTTGTCCTGGCTATCATGGTAAACTGGTCTACTTAGTCAGTAGGTAATCAACCCAATCTATAACAGAAGGATCCTGTGTCGGCAGCTATAGGTGCTTCGTCCAAGGGAACTTTGTAACATGGTGGTAATGTTTGCCTAAGAGGATAAATTTGAATTCACCTTAGCTAACAAAGGGCTTTGTGCCCTATCGGTCATTATCATTGATTCATACTCAATGATTAGTGTAGTTGGGAAATGTTGCGCTCTAACCAATGATCGTAATTTAATGGTGTCACCCATTGGCAGTCAAAACCACCATATCAGTAGAGTCTCAGTTTATAATCGTTTACTTGTTTGGTTCATTTAGTGGTAAAACACCATCAGTTATAGAACATGTGTCACATCCATCACTAGCAACAGACGATTTGAGAATAAATCCTAATAATATTCTCGACATACATTTGTTCTTTGTGAGCTAGAGTGATATTCAGATTTGTCCATCTCGACAAACTATTGTGGAAGGGTAGATTAGTTATTTGACTTTAAGTGTTTGCTGGTTGCTTCAATTTTAAAAATTATATCATAGAGTATATCTTAAGGAATTGGGTAGCATTTAAATATTTGGGGGTCCCTTCCGGTTAAAATCTTCTGTCAAACAACGCTTATCATCGAGGTAATTTATGGGCCTATTACATTCTATCAGTTGAACCTTGTCAACGACTCTACTTGAATATAGATGGATCAGGTTCTTCGTTGGCTTTATGGGCCTTAGTTATTCTTTGTTATATAAGCTTTCAAGGCCTAATATAAACGTATAAAATAAAAATTTCTGATCGATGTCGCGACCATAGTTTGTTTGAATAGTTTGAGCAATATCAACCTTATATTCGCATAGAAGTCTCTACCCGCGCAACATCCTCAACGTCACGAGTCGAGTTACATCACGCTTGTCGGGCCCATGTGGGTAATCATATTTTAATACATAGGGGAGCATATTAAATTTTTAAACATAATTATTTACGCTAAGTAAAGCAGTCGACCTAACCTGACGAAGGATCCTGTGTCGGCACCTTCCGCCCCAAGGGTACCCTTGTAGACCTGGGTGAGTATTTGTCTAAGGAGACAAATTTAATCCACCTTAGCTAGCAGAGGGCTTTGTGCACCTATCGAATATATCACATGATTCATATCTCAAAGATTTGATGTCATTGGGATAGCATATGTTCATGGCCATAACCGTAATTTAGTGGTGTCATTTGGCGGAAAACACCTGGTTCAGAGGGTTCCATTCATAACCATTTATCTGCGATGCCATTTTGCGGCAAAATCATCGTGTTAGAGGACACGTGCCACATCCCTGTGCAGAAGATCTGTTTGAGAATGAATCCTAGTGATATTACCGACCAGACATTAACTCTTTATCGAGCTAAAGTATTTTTCATTTGTCACACCTTGACCAATTGTTATGGAGGGTGGATAGATTTTGGCTTTAAGTTATTTGATGATGATTTCAATTTTAAAATATTTTTGGGTTTTGATATTTTTTGGAAATTTGGATTTTATGGGTGTTTGAGATGTCATTTGTAATGTTTTGGAATTAAGCTCCTCTGATCGAGATCTATATTCAACACGGGTCATCATCGGGTATTAATAGGCAATTGTATTTTATTGATTGGACCTTGTCAACCTTATCTACTGGTCGGCAAAGGATCGAGTCCGTAGGCGTTATATTTTTGTTGATGAATTGTTTTGTCATAGGACCTTAAAGGTCTTATATGAACATATAAAACAGATATTCCGTCAACACCTTGATTGTATATCTGTTTGAATGTTGAGCCGTGTCGCGACTTCTATCTTATCTATATAAAAGGATCAGGCTCAACTGTGGTCATTTATTAACCCGCACAGCAACCCATAAACGTCACGTGTGTACTCAAAACACGCTCATCGAGGCTCATGCGGTGTTTTTATACATATCCATCCTTATGTGTATCATGTGCATACATATTACAATGCATGTGCGTGGGGGGGAATTTTTGAAATATTTGTAAAAACACCTATCCGCTTGCATAGATTTTGCGGATCCAGTGGGCGTGTTTGTAGCACTTTGTGGATTGAGTTGTTTGCTGTTTTGTACAAGTAGACTCTGCGTACACTACTTATTGCTTTCTGCAGGTGGATCATAGTGCACTAACACATCTCCTGTTTTGGCTCATAGGAGCTTGTGTTTGCTGAAGGCCTTCTATATTTGCTCATATAGATGGCACTTAATGCTTATAGCATGTTTCATACAGAAGCTCATAGGAACTTGCATTTGCCGCATTCTTTATGTATTTTGTGTGTCTACTAGTCTCTGCATACATTCGCTACTGTTGTAGGTAGGCAGGTACATATATTCATTCACAGATTGAAATTGATACAGGAAATTGCATCTACCCATAAGTGACAGGTGTGCAACACTTTGTATTCATAGAGAAATTGTATGGTGTACAGGATCCTCTATACCTTGATTGTGTGCATATTAGCGTGCTTGTTTGTATCTTGAGTTAGATTGCACTACTAATCTATATTCATTAACAATCACTTTCACACTCATTATGGACCCTACTTAAATCCGCAGGGCATTTTTCCTTCGTGGTGTTTGCAAGTGAATGTAGTGGGGGTTATTGTCCCTTCCCTCATGACTGTTGTAAAGACTATCATTGATTTTTATTCGGATGTCGATTGGAGACGCACTGCCACATTCACCACACATATGATTTCATATTGTAGAGACAATAGCCTTTATTTGGCTGATTAGCTTATATCTGTTGAAAGACTGTTGTGGCTCATGCAAAAGATTTGTTCATTAAAATTCATTTGAAGGCTTTGTATCATTGTTTGTGAACAATTTGTGTATAGACATTGATTGCAAGGTGATTTTCATTCATTGCACATGGCTTTGTGTATGTATCATGAAGTTTTATTGATTACAGGCGAGTTGAATGCATTATGCTTGCACATTAACTTTCAGCATTTGTAGAGAACTGCAGCCTCCACCTGCAGATTGATTCATCGCTAATTGAAGGGACATATAGCATTTATCATATATTACATCATGTGCATCTATGGTAACTCCAATTGCCTATGAGTGGGTGCCAAGTTTCATCGAAATCATGGGACACCAATTGTCGGTGAATTGCATTTACTTCAAATTCCTGGGATACATGCTTTGGCTATACAACCACCACTCCAACCTCTTTTGTTTGCAGATAGTTGATGTATTTGTTAGCATTAGTTGTAGGAGATTGATTGTGTTATTGTATGTCTACCTGCCCAGCATTAGATAACATTGATTGTCTTTTCTGCTTGTGGAGAATTGACTTGTTTACTTGAAGTTAATTATTGTTGAGTTATCGCATTCTGGCTAAGTTATTTACAAACACCTTACAGTGTAGACATTCTATAGAACCCCCTTGCATTAGAATATATCCTTATATACGCAAGTCCCCTGTATTCATACTTATGGACAATCACACTCATTAAGATGTATCTTTCATATGCACAGGTAGCATGAACTTCTTTCACCAATGACCAATCATCAGTAGCATATGACATTTCAATACACTTTTTTGTATTTCTAATTGTCTGCTTATTTTAACTTGTCGTTAGAGTGTGTATCATTAACATAGAGTTTTATCCGTCATGAGCCCATTGTTTTGCATATTTGCATTTGATTTCAATAATCAAATTTATCACTTAATATTGTATTGTGACTGCGTATTCAATGTTTTGATATTTGATTATTGTTGAATTTGAGTTATGTTCCTTGTCGTCCAATTCGAGGTACAAATAAAGTCCCTCCATTAGCTCGATTGAGTATCAGTTAAAGTTCAATTCAAGTTCATTTAATGTCATTTTGGTATTCAATCAGTTCAATTTAGTCCTTTGCATTTGCTTAAATTTGAGTTTAAGTCCAACTTCCCTGCTGTCCAAATTTTGTCCAAGTTAAGTCCCTGTCCCTGTAAAATCGGCAGCCCCGATGTTCCCCTGTTTAGGAAAAATTTCAGGAGTTTGGGTCTCCCGCCATGCTAGAGAAAGCGTTGTATCGGTAGGTGTCGGTATGACACCGCAGTCCAAAAATACTCAATCCCACACGCCAGAGAAGACGAGTATGGGTCCTTGAGCACCTATTTAAAATATAAGTTTTATATATGTCTCTGCAATGCTAGAGAAAAGCTCGTGCACGTGGCTTACCCACATCGTCATAGGTGTCGCACCAGGCACCTACTGATGCGATCGTCGACAACTGGAAAGTGGAGTTTTAATTTTTAGAGGGTTATACCAGTGCGAGGAACCGAATTGTCATGACAACGATGGCATGCACAAAATCTATTTCTTTTCCCTCATTTTTTTCTTTTTTTTTAAATTTCTTCTTTTCCCTTTTCGTTTTTTAATCATATATATAAATACTATTATAAATATATTATATATTATATATATATATAATATATATAACATAAATTAAAACATAAATAGTAATATAATTAGAATGTATTAATATAGGATATATGTATTTACTAACAATAATAATAAAATAACTCAAATCTAAAAATAATACAATGATTATTAAATATTAATAACAACTAAAGAGAGAAGAAATTACCCTATGTTAGAGAGATCAGTGAGGGGGGCTTGCACTATGTGATAGAGGGATGGGGATCTCAGCCAGCTAGCGAGCAAAGAGATCGTGGGCTAATGGAGCGAGTAGGGGACAGAATTTAGTGGATAGCGGCTATAGTCTGACACAAGCAGGGAGGACGGGTTGTAGCGGACAGAGTAGGATGGAGAGGACTTAGATAGCGCTTTGGTGAGATGAATGGGCAGAACTCTTCTCTCTCTCTCTCAAGGCTCATAGGTCGGACATCATTAGGGAGCAGAGAGAATCGGGAGCTTTGGTCGCAAAGGCTTGCGGGATATGTGTTGGCACGGAAGGCATAGAGGTCTCTCTTGGTGAAGATGAAATGACTTGGGGGCTGTGAGATTCGGTTGGAGGAAGAAGAAGAGGCTTCGTTGGTCGGAAGATCGAAGAAGAGCGACTGGGGTTCGGCGGATGAGGGAAGGTCGAAGTAGGCGTCAGCTTTGCGGTCTAAGCATTGAGGCAGACTCATCGTCTGACTCGCTTTGGATAAGTGCGATTGGGGACATAGAGATGATTCAAAGGCTGCCGTCGATTTCGGCACACGATCGTGTTGATTAATTTTGAGTTATTTCATGTAATTGTTTTTATTTGCGATAATATCATCATTATTATTATTATGTTAAACATTTGTCCAACCCCAACTTAAGGAGGTGTATGAGCGTAAGCCCACACTAGGCATATGTTCGTTTTTTATTGAGTCCTTTATGTACTGGTAATTGATATGTCCTAAACTAGTGCTCTTTAATAAAGGATGAAACTGAAGACCTCGATTATTTGTACAGTTTAAGTCTGTTACTCTTAACATACTACTTCTTGAGTCCTTCTGCTTAGTGTCTTTAAATTGATCGAATTTGAGAACCTTCGACAAGAGAGCCATCACGGAGAGAGAGGAGTTGAGAGAGCAGCTATGCCACCCACCCAACACTTTGAAGCGGCCGGGTTCGTGTTTATCTCATATCTTTGATTTCCCTTAAACTTTATCTCCCACCTTTTCTTCACGATCTTACTTCTCCCTTATCTTTCGTTTCCTTCACCACCCAAAACACCACCAACATCTCCACCTTCGCCGGCCCTTACCTGCCCCCATTCAAACACCGGCTTAGCCCTCCCATCCCACCATTGTCTACTATTGGATACTTCCTAATTTTTGGATTGTCATAATTTAGTTGGTCTTTGAATTCAAATTTCCCCAAATTTGAAATTCAATTCTTTCATAAATTGTAAAATCTATTCTAGGAAAGTTTTCAAATTTTCCCTCCTCTTGGTTTTCCCTATCACCAACTTGCCATTAAACCTTTCCTAAAAATAGTCTTTTATATTTTAGGTAACTTCTATTCATGAGTAAATTCAAATCTATTTAGAATTTAAAATAGTTACCTAATTTATAATTCTATTTTGGTAACTCTTCCTAATTCATAGCCTATTTAAAATTTCAAATTAAATTGGATGAAATCTTTCATTCCAAAATTTAATTTCTTAATTTAAATAACCTGAAATCATCTCCCCAATCTCCTCCTCATCATCATGGCCGCCGCCCCATATATAAATCCTAAGGATTTATTTCTAATTCTAAATCCCTACCCACACTTGGAAAGTATCAAAAACCCTCACCTTAGCCTGGCCGAAAACTTCCCTATGCATCCACCTCTTTAAATCATTCCAAAATCCCTTATTCTAATTTGGAATTAGAAGCCCATCCTTCTTTCCCCTGCGTCCGAAACTTCCAACCCGTATCTAATATTTCCTTCCACAAATCTCTCCCAAAAACTCCATCTGACATTGAGTTTTCTGCCTTATAAGGCTGCAGCCAGAGAATTCCAGCAATCTTATTATTGTTTTCCCAGCAACTTGAAGCTATCAAGAGCTGCTGTTTTACAAGAGCCAACTGCTTGTCCTCTATTTCCACTAATCTGAATCGCCATACCACAGTTGGAGAAGACTTCCTTGCTGATTAACCACTCGCCAATCCAAAAACAGCAAAGTACTACATGGATGGCCCCCCGACACAATGATACGGGATTGTCTCGACGAACACGGATTCGTGCATATTCTCCATTCAACCTTCTTCGACGCTTGGAAGAGATCTCTTCTCCTCCAATTGAACCTCCACGAGAAACTACGTCAGCTCGTCAACACATTCGCCTACTTGTCTCCGATTTTTAATAAGGGTGAACTTCTTCCCCTTTTTTATTTACTTTTCTAATCCTCCTAATCTTGTAGGTGATGGAGATTCACAAGGAACCGAGCTTCACCTTTGCTAAGCTTAATGAATGTAGGGTTTTATCTCGCCATTGCACAAAGCTTAGTAAACGTAGGATTGAGTGCATCTTTTATTTGCTTCTAATTTATTGTTAGATTAGGGATTTTGTTGAAGACTATTCTTTTGGCATGACTTGATTTCTATGTGTTTTGATAATCCAAGTGCTTAGTGTGCAACTTAGCCTAAACGGAAGTGACCACTCTTATGTTTTATTTGTCGTTTGAATTTCTAATAGTTCTAATCTTAATTGCTCTTATCAAGAAATCGTGCAAATTCTTATTTCTCATTTAAAGCATATAGTCCTCATCAGAAGGATTGCGAGACAGAGCTACAGACCTGTGTGCAGGAAATTGGTAAGAAGCATAAGTCTTCATTTCGTTCCCTTTTAACAAAACAAACGATAGCGAGGGAAAAAAGACCCTGCGTGCCTCTGTCCGAAACAGCGCCGCTTGCAGAGCATGGGTAGGCACTGTAGACGCGACTGATACGCAAAGGATTTTTGCAACTATTCGAGATGGCTCGGCATTTTTTTGTATCTTTCATTTTTTTGCCTTCCCTTATCCGAGATCAAAAATAGTTGACTCCACAGTCTTAGAGTTCCAAAAGTCATTGGACCTCATCAAATTTCCAAATGATGAGTCAGTATATTGAAAAAGAAGTGGGCACACACCAACTATACTCAATGGAGGATCAAGTAAACCCTTGCGAATTGAAATTAATAAGTTGATAAAAAAGGTAGGAGTTAGTTTTAGAACATCCCCTTAAATTGTATAAAATATCATGGAGCCTCAAGTAGTAGGCTTTGTGATGCAGAACTAAGTATGGTTAATGAATGCGATACGAACTTGCATGCTTTGATAAGAGCAATTAAGAATTTACAAACGTTAGCCACTAAACGATAATAGAAACAACAAGAGAGTTGGCTTCGCTTATGCCAAATCACATGCTAAAACTAAGATCACTAAAGCAATTATAAATTTAACAACCTATGCAAATTAAGTATAATTTCAATAGCATCCCAGTTAACAATGAGATTAGAAAGCATGAGAACAATCAATCTTAAGTCCTACTTTACTAAAGCATTGGCAGATAGCTTTGCACGACTCCTTATGCCTGAATCACAACCTACAAGAGAAGAAGATTAGGAGAGATATTAAATAGGAGGAAAAGTTCACCCTCGTCGGGGACGGATGTGATTTGCCACTGAATGTTAGCAAGCTGCTCTTCGATGGCTTCGAACAAGGTGAAGATGATGTGGATCACTTACTCCCGCGAAATGGTCTATTTCGGGTTAATGTCGAAGAAAGTCGACTGGAGGATGTCAACGAATCCTTGCTCGTTGTAGACGATAGCCGGAGTCAAGACCGGGATCGGCCATACATCGATTTTGTAGGGTTGAAGTGTTGGAGACGACGTCCTTTGCTTCCCTCAAAGATTTCTCTTGAGAGAAAGAAGTTTCTCACAAGGATTAAAGTGGAGAGAGGGAAATAAATTCAGATTTTGGAGAGGAATGAGAGGGAAATTGAGAATTTGTTATTCACCATTAATTCTTAAGTTTGGAAAAGAATTAAAAGGGGCTAGGGCTGAGATGGTTGGGGGCGAGTAATAGAGAGAGAGAGAAGATTTTGAATCTTCCAAAGAGAGAAGTTACAATTTGGAAAGAATCAAGGGGGAATTAAAGGGTGGGGGCCGGCGGCATAGAGAGAGAGAGGGGGCCACGTTTCAATGGGAGAAAGAGAATTAGGGAAGGCAATTAAGGGTTTGATTGTTTTGGACTTGGAGATTGGAAAGGTGTAATTAAATTACAATTGAATTTAAATTCAAATAGGATTTAATTTTAGAAACTTTCCAAAAATAGAATTTCATAATTTAGGAAACATTCAAATTCAAATGATTTGAATATAAATTAGATAGGTTTCCTAATTAGAAGACCAAATTAGAAAGGCTTGAAACATGCCTTGATGGGGAAATTCCAAGGGGGGCGGCGGCTAGGGCGGATTGGGCAGCCAGTTTGGGTGAGGGGAGATGGGGTCGGGTGGGGGGTGGAGGGCTTGGGGTGCTAGCCAAAGTCAAGGGATGGTGGGCTTGTGGTTGGCCGGTGGTGGGAGGTTATAGAGGTGCCAGTGGCTTAGGGTTGTAGGCGGGACCGTGGGTGGAAGGGAAGGGAGTCGAAAGAGACAAGAAAATTACGAAGAAACGTACACGAGCCCGGACTCTTCCAAGGTTGGTGGGTGATCCGCTTCCCTCTCTCCGAGGGATTTCTCCCCAAACTCTCTCAAGCCTCACAAGAACACAATATGCATAAATTTTATATATTCATTCATTTAACTTCAAAAGAAACATAAGAGGGATATATAGCCTCATACAACGGACTTAATAAAAATAAAATGACTTAGCCCTTTGGGCTTACACATGACAAACCGTTAAGGGGTAAAAGGAAAATACAACTAAAACAAATACATAAAGCAAATAAATAAAACAAATACATATGAGACTCAAAATAAGATCGGCGCGATCGTGGCCATAGATCGGCGACCACGCCTCTGATAAACTTCCATGCTCTGATGTCCCCATCACTTTGTTTTCCTTTTTAGACTAGATGCTTTCCCCAACAAGGGTGATGCGGACATCCGACTGAGCGGATTAATCAAAGGAAGAGAGACGAAGATCGACGGACGAGATCACTCCATTTTATCTTAGTTATTAATTGTAATTTTTTATTTAAATTATGCACTTTCCATTTTTACCCTTCCTTAAGGGTGCTTCTCCTATGTAAGCCCAATGGCAAAGTTGTCTTTTTATTTTTTTAATTTTTTAATAAAGCCTATATAGAGAGGCCCTTGCTCTTGATTAGAAATGAGATAGATTAATAAAAAAATTGTTCCTACACTTTGTTCTTGAGAGCGATGGGGTTCTTAGAGAGTGAAAGTCCCTATGAGGGTAAGAAATACCCACCAGCCGCAGGATGTGTCGCGGCTCGTGGATGAAGTCCCTTAGTGAAGGTAACACAATAACCGTCAGTCTTTGGAAAGTTGAGAATCGCGGTTTTTTTTTTTGTTTTTACTTATTCTTTTTTTTTCTAATCGTCATCTCCATCCTCTCTCACAATCCCGCCGGCTTCATCCCCTCACCCAAACTCGCCGGCTTCTTCCCACAACCCTCTCTTGCTTCCCCACCGAAATTTCCCATCCCCCACCTAAGCCTAACAGTCATCTTCCTCCCCTCTCCAAATTCCCCTCCATGAATTTGATTTTTAAAATTCAAACCTCCCTTAATTACCTTCCTAAAATAGCTCTATATCAATTTGGAAAGTATCTTCATTTGAAATCAATTCTCCTTTTGAATTTCAAATCCATTATCCTCTTTGATATCCTTATTAGGAAGCCTCCCATAATTTCATCTGTATTCGAAGCCTTCCTATTATTATACATCTTATTGGTAACGAATTAAAATTCAAAATTCAAATTTAATTTGAATTTGATTTTTTCCCCTAAAATTGGATTTGATTTAAATTAATTAAATTAGGAAAGTTGTTTAAATTAGGTCAATTAAATTTTTGATTGGATTTGATTTCAATAATCTTCTCAATTTCGATTTCCAATCATGCTACATTTTAATTCTCTTTCCCTAAACTCTCTTCTCTCTCTACCCACCAACCCCCTCTCTCCTATATCCTCTTCTACTTGATTAATGCTTCTCCATTAAGACCCCCAATTTCTCTCATATTTTAATTAATTCCTTCCCAAAAAAATGGAACTCTATGTTAAGGAATAATTAAGTACTCTTCCTCCCTTTTCCATTTAGTTTAAAATTCAAATTTCAAATGACCCCCCCCCCCCCCCCCCGCCCCCCCCCCTATCTGTTCTACATCAAAGGGCTTTACATCCGAGTCAAGGAGCGTAACCTTCAATAGAATCCCAAGGAAAAGAAGAAAGATCTCCAGGAAGCCTCTAGTAGGAGTGGGACTACTAGCATATTAGAGCCTATTGATAAAATAATAATCGAAGATGATTGATCTCATCATCCCGATGATGCATCATTAAAGCAATGATATCCATTGCCAAGACAAGACATACTCCAGCTATTGACTTGGGCTAGTTTGCTAGTAGATTTTTGGGTCCCTTTGGTTTTTCAAGAAGCATGATTCTACCCTAAGTCCTACACATTCATTTGGTCACTTAAACCTTTCATTGGTACTGTTTAACTTGGTTCACACCTAACAGACCAACCTCACCACTAGAGTAAGCTCAATAACATCTTATACAACCTCCGTAACTATTTTCAAGACAGAAAAGATGAATGAGCAATTGGAACATTTATACTGGATAGCAAGAGTGTGAAGCAGACACTTTTATCCGCTGGAAGGTGTCCAATCATTTACTCTAACCCAAATCTCTTCATCTGTATCAAGCTCAAGATGCAAGTAATGGATCCTTTTACTATATAAAAGAACATATAAACCAAACTGTAAATCCGCCAAATATCAACATTTTCTGTATCAAAAAGAAAAAAATTTATGCAAAACGAAAGTAATTGCTCAACTAGTTTGAAATAAAAAGAACCCACGTCATTTTTTTTTTAGAGTGTAGACGGAACTCATACAAAGGATTATGGAAATAACCTACAAAGGCCTTTATCAATTGAAAATTATCATAAATTTTCGAGCATAACATAATATAGTAATGGATTGATTTTTAACAAATTATGCATAGAAGAATGAAATATAGTAAAAAAAACAATATCCATAAAAGTAACTTAAAGATAATAGTGTAATAAAAACTTTAAAGAATAGGTAAAAAATTTTCAACATATCTTCTAAACAAAATTAATATATTCCCCTACCAAGTCAAACAAAAAAATTTTAGGATTTGAATAAAGTGCACCATCAGCTCCCTCCTTATAAATAACTTTTAGTTTGCATCTTTCATTCACTTTTATGAATGGCTGTGTATTTTCAGTAAGCTGTAAAAATTTGGATCTGTATCAACGAAAAAAAAACTCAAAATTGAAGCATGTAGAAGTGTCATAAGTTTGCTTTGCAGGAACTAAATTATATGTTTTTGGGGCTACAAGAGTTTCATTTACTCACAAATATATTGATTTGTCAATACTCCATTATCATTTTAAGTAAAAGGTAACATTCTAACCCTGCATGGCTGCATCCCATTAATTTTATCTTACTTATTATTATTAAAGTAAAAAAATAAAACTTAATGACCCTGGCCATCAAAATTGAAATCACTTCTCTCACCTTCTTTTCCTAGGTGAATTTTAATAAGGGAAACTTTATTTCATCTTATTTCAACCAATCGAATTCTTGAACTTATCTCTAGAAGTGAGATCCACTAACTTCCAAAACACTTGTGAAACGAATAAGCCTGTAAATGGAAGTCACATGTAGAAGCATTAACTAAGACTAGAAAAAATATGATGTGCCATGAGAAAATATTTTATGAGCATGGCAATCACATAGATTAAATTAATCAATAAGAAAAAATTCTAATTTACTTCTTGCTATTGCTCAGAATAGTTATATGGAAAATATTAAGTTGAGAGAGAGCCATTATTCAGTCAAAGTTTTTCATAGGAGATTGATGTCAATTTTTGGTAAGAGTAATCCAACTATATATAGCAAAACTCTATAGTGAAAAGAAATGGCTTTTATGGACAGAAGCTGAGAGAATACTAAAATAATAGTAGCGGATGAAAAAGGATTAGAAAATTTGGAGTGTATGATTTTGGTCTAGCTGAGGAATAAATAAGTTAAGGCAATGACAATTTTACCAAACCCTTTACCCGCATAACTTCCAGGATAATTGCATCAGTTCGGTTGATGACTGGGACTAGAAATGCATTTTTAAAACCAACAAAAACTTAACCGATCAAAATTGTAAGTGATGTAGAACGGGTAAGAAGGGCTTTGCTAGGGAGAAGACTCTCAGCAGATTTGGGGTTTTTAGATATCTTGGACAGCAGATTATGGCCTTTTAGGCAGCTGGACAGCAGTTTTCCTGAGAGTATATAAAATTCAGGACAGCAACTATATCTTGGTCAAATCCTGGAATTATTTCTGGACACCGCAACTGGTCTTCTCTTGGACAACAGTGGCGTGCTGGATCCCTTGGAGTAGCTGCTCGGGTTGAGGGGATTGGGATTCGTGGGGAAATTGACGGCTTGCTTAATCAATGATTTTTTAATTAGGAAAGAGTAGAATAAATCAGCCCAATTTGAATGCAAGGATTCCCTGGAGATGAGAGGGAGGCGTGCAGCGAGAGGGAATTTTAAAATTTCAATTTAATTTCCCTAGATTTATGAAAACAATTGTTGGATAAACTCAATTTCGTAATAGAAACTGTTACGAGAATTGAATTTGGGAAGGAATTAAATGAAGAGGTGAGCGCACGGGATAGATTGTACATACTTTAGGAGAATTTATTCCAGCAAGGAGCCACGTGAGGGAATTAATTGAGGAGTTACGGGAGGGAGAGGGAGTAGGGTGGGAAGGAAAAGAGGGAAGAAAATTGATTTCCAATTTCAGATTTGAAATCTGAAATAAAACCAAACAAAAAACAGAAAACATGTAATGAGGGGAAAGGTATTTAGGAGGCATTTAAGAGGTGATGGATGTGGCAATTAAATAGAAAACAATAAGGAGAGGCCGGCCAAGCATAGAGAGGAAGAAAAGTTTTAACTTAAGTAGGTGGGGACCACTTTGGCGTAACAAAGCTTTAAATAAAAAATCTGAAATATATTTCAGGTTTTTAAGCTAGAGAAGTTTCATAATAAAGAGGGTATTAATTAAGACCAATTTGAATTCAATTCAAATTGAAATCTAATTAATTTGAGAGACCTCAAATTAAGGAGCTAAATTAGGAAAGTATCAAAGCTTCATGAGAGCTTTGAATTGTCGAAATTCAAACTCCAACAGGGCCAGCGGGTGGAGCGGTGGGGGAAGTGGCCGGCGCCAAGAGGGTGGGACTCGGTGAAGGCGGCCGGCGCTAATGGGAAATTATTGTGAGCTTGGGTATGGAGGTTTGGCGAGGGGTTGAGAAGTGGAGGAGGAAGAAAATGGAAACACGACGGGGAGAGAGAAGAAGGAGAAAACAAAACAAAGATAAAACGAAAGATAGAAAATCAAAATGAAAACCGCGACCTCGGACTCTTCCAAAGGCTGTACGGGTGAGCTTTGCCTTCCCCAAGGGACTTCAAATCACGACGCGGACCCTATCCTGCGGCGGTGAAAACTTCGATTCCTCCCCATAGGAATCTCACCTCCGTCCTCTCTCAAGAAGAACACATGTGGAAAACATTTTCATATCAATCAACCATCCTATTACAATAGCTAAAGGCCCTTATATATAGGCCACAACATGAGAAAATAAAAAATTACAAAAATTGCCCCTTGGGCCACAACACTCGAATAAATTAACCTACGTGTAAAATAGGAAAATAACAAAAATAGAAATAAAATGTAGAAAATAATTCATAAATGATAACTTAAATTAGAGTTGTTGATTTACGATGCCTCCTGTGGATAGAGTGCGCCAGATCTTCGTGCCGATGTCCGCATCATTCTACCCAGTGAGAGAAATACGCGACTCCGTCGAGTTAGCATCACCAACTGCTCCTGTATAACTCTGGACTAATTATTTGCAAAGATTTTCAACAACCCCCGGTTGCTCACAAGGTCAACTTGATTGCTGCAACTTTAGCTCGCCTGCAGAATCTTGTTCACTCTCATAGATGGCTTCTCTAGCAATAGGAGCAATTTTGAATTCTATGGATGTCACTCCCCATAGCTTCATCAACCTTCTCTGTTCTAGGAGTGTGAATTGGGTTGGAGAAAACCTTGCTTCTGTAGGAGTTGTAATTGAAGCAACCAAGTCTTTATCTGCGCATTTTTCTCTTGTCAACCATCCATCTTCTTCTTCATGTTCTTCGTTGCTATCACTTAAGTTTCTCTTTGATTTGCCTAGTGAGTGGAAATGGAAGGCTTCATTGGTCTCCATCCATTTGTCCACTCTCTTACTCCTCTATGTCTCTTAGTGCCTTCTTTCTCTCTTTTGATGAAGGAGTTTTTGACATAGAACGGTGGGTTAGTCCTACCTCGCTCTAGGTGGTATCGAGTCGTTTATGATGTTTCACGGTGAGGTCGGCTAAGTCCGCTTGAGTCTCCTTTGAGATGTTGACTTAATGGCGCCCACTTGACCTACTATCTATCTAGAGTCCTCCCAAGTCGATCTGAGTCCATGCTTGATACCAAACTGATGAAGAACGGCTAAGAGGGCTTTGCTAGGGAGAAGATCCTCTCAGCAGATGTTGGGTTTTAGAAATCTTGGACAGCAGATTATGGCCTTTTAGGCAGCTGGACAGCAATTTTCCTGAATATAAATTCAAGACAGCAACTATATCTTGGTCAAAATCCGGAATTATTTCTGGACAGCAACCTGTCTTCTCTTGGACAATTGCGTGGCTGGATCCCTTGGAGTAGGATCTGCTTGGGTTGGGAGATTGGGGATTCTGTGGGGAAAATGACGGCTTGCTTAATCAATGATTTTTTTAATTGGAAAGAGTAGAATAAATCAGCCCATTTGAATGCAAGGATTCCTGTGAGGATGAGGGGAGGTGTGCAGCTGAGAGGGGAATTTAAAATCCCAATTTAATTTCCCTATGATTTAGGAAAACATTGGTTGTGATAAAACCAATTTCTGTAATAGAAAACTGTTTACGGGAATATGAATTTGGGATAAGGAATTAAATGGAGGTGGAGCACACGGGATTAAGAGGGAGTAAAATACTTTAGGAGAATTTATTCCAGCAAGGAGCCACGTGAGGAATTAATTGAGGAGTTTACGGAGGGGAGAGGGAGCTAGGGTGGGAGGAAAAGAGGTAGAAAAATTGATTTCCAATTTCAGATTTGAAATCTGAAATAAACCTAAAAAAAAACTGAAATATGTAATGAGGGAAAGTGTATTTAGGAGGCATTTAAGAGGTGATGATGTGGCAATTAAATAGAAAACAATAAGGAGAAGGCCGGCCAGCATAAGAGAAGAGAAAATGTTTAACTTAAGTATGGTGGGGACCACTTTGGCAAGAAAAAGCTTTAAATAAAAATCTGAAATATATTTCAGGTTTTTAAGCTAGAGAAGATCATAATAGAGGATATTAATTAAGACCAATTTGAATCAAATTCAAATTGAAATCTAATTAATTTGGAAGCCTCAAATTAAGGAGCTAAATTAGGAAGTATCAAAGCTTATGAGAGCTTTGATTTCAAATTACAAAACTCCAAGAGGGCGCGGGGTGGACGGTGGGGAAGGTGGCGGCGGCAGAGGAGGTGGTGAACGTGTGAAGGTGGCCGGCGGCTATGGGAAATTTGTGGAGCTTGGTATGGAGGTTTGGCCGAGGGGTTGAGAAGGGATGAGGAAAGAAAATGGATACAACGACGGGGAGAGAGAGAAGGAAGAAAACAAAACAAAGATAAAACGAAAGATAGAAAATCAAAACGAAAAGCCGACTGCAGCGGACTCTCTCTGACATATTGAGGTGACTGCTTTGCCCTTAAAGCGAAGGGTCCCGATATTCCACTGGGACTTTTCATAGTCACGAGCTCGTACGGACCCATCCTGCGGCTGGTGAAAACTTCGATTCCTCCCCATAGGTAATCTCACTCTCGTCCTCTCTCAAGAAGAACACAAGTGTGGAAAATAACAATTTTTTCATATCAATCAACTCATCCTATTACTATAGCTAAAGGCCCTATAAAGGCCACAACATGAGGAAAAAAAAATTACAAAATTGCCCCTTGGGCCACACACACTCGAATAAATAACCTACGAATAAAATAGGAAATACATAAAATAGAAACTAAAATGTAGAAAATAATCATACAATGTAACTTAAATTAGAGCCGTTGATTACGGACGACCTCCTGTGAATCAGATGCGCCAGATCTCGTGCCGATTGTCCGCATCAGTAAGCCTTATCAATCAGAAAAAAAAAAGGAACTCCACAGTCTTCATCATGAAACAACTGCATACCTTCTCTCCAAAGTGGTAGTCCTGCATTTTCTCACAAGGCGCACATCCCACAGTTCTAACAACTCTCAAGTCACTCACTCTAGAACAATAAAAAACCAAATGCACAATACTAAGCCTGTAAACAGAGAAAATACAATCAAAGGAGGAATTTAATGGATTCAACTATAAGAACAACTAAAAAAATTGGCAAGTATTACTAAATAATTAAAGCTACTTCTTCAACTACTTTGATAGTTCTCAAGGCCTAAGTGAGATGATGAAATTCAATAGATAGTTGCAATGTATGATGACTAAGCACAGAAAGTTGTCCCATACCTCTTCCATGTAGAGGCAAGAATGCAAAAATTCCAGAAGACAATGAATATGGCTAAACAGATCAAAAACACAAAATTGTTCGTAGTCTAAGATAAGAAAGTGACAGACTTAACGTTGAAACTATTTATTTTAATTGATTTCTTGAAATTTTCAATTATTCGAAAAATGTCTATGATGCAGTGCACAATGAGAATGAGATGCATTATCTATTATTTCCAAGTTCCCTACTTTAGTTCGATCTATCTGTGCATCAGTTGTACAAGATTTTCTTTGGTCCAACAGGTTCATTAACTTTAGTGTTTTTAGAGGATTCACTTCTGCAGCCCGTGTGTAATTACTCCCACTACAGCTATAAGTCAGTGGTTCCTGCATTTATCAATTCCGCTACACAACTACAGGTTCAATTCAGTGGATCCATGCTTAATTATACAACAATATCGACATTTTCCTTTGTATTTTCAACGTGCTTTGTAACGTCCCAAATCTGTAGTTGTTCTATAGCTTTTTATTCGTAATGTGATGAATCTGTCCCTGCCACAATACAAAGCAAATGTTGATTTAAAAAAAAAATAGAAATATGCTAACAAAGAGGTGGAGGTGTATGATCTTTGACACGTAAGAAAAAAAAATTTGGCTGATAAAATTCTTCCTCTATTCAATCTTCTGTGCTTGGTTGGTTGTTGGTTTCTTCCGGTGCAATGCTAGAGTGACAAATAATTTCCTGGAGATCATCTATATAACACAGGGCTGAGGACAAAATTTATTATTTGAAGATCTCTTTAGCTTGTTCCTTTCCCTTCATAAATTTTGATATTGTAAGAGTAAGTTTACACCACAAAAATCACTCAGCAGAAAACAAATGGAAATAAGGTTCATAAAGTTAATCACAAATAGCTGTGATAAGGCTTAAAGTTTATATGATGATTAACTTGTCATACAATTTAATTAATTACAAATTATATTACCAAGTATAGCTAGCAAACTGATACTGAGTGTGTAACACATGCTTCTGTACGCTTGTGGATATTAGCATTTCTATATGCAAACTAAAACATACTGCATTGCAAAGTTGTGTATGAAGCAATATATGTAATCAATAACTAATTAAATAAGAATAGTTTCATATTACTTGAAAATAAATAAGAGTACATGTCAATGATGGAGAAACAAATCAGAAATAATTCATAGGAATACCTGTAATACAATTACTTTTCCTTCACGTTGACCTTTAGAATCCAATCTATGTCGCATGTAAGATGGTTTCTGGGTTTCCCTTAAACAAAATAAAATGATAAGATTAGCATATAGAATCTACAGATGAGCACTAGTTGCAATTACAAGACTTTTGCAAGAAGATTTGATGGCACGTTGATTTACATAGTATAATTATTTGTTAAAAAGATATAATGTAACCGCATTCTAGTTAAGTGATCCAAAGCTGATAGATTTTTTCATCAAAACACATATCTGATAAGTTAAGACGAAATGTACGAGAGGCTTAAGTAAAAAATTTTGCTTCTTCACCATCTATGGACTATTATTCATAATAAAATTTATAAGCTACACGCCACAATATCCTCTCATCAAGTTGCTCACTCTTTATCATGATCTCAAATACGACGATTTAGCATGGTGTTTTGGAATTCCGTCATTTTATATTAATCTTAATTAGCTAAAACTTATTTCATTGTATCCAGCAACACAAATAAAAAAAGAAAAAAATTAGGGACTCACATATCACAAACCACCAAAATATTCAATGATTTCTTTAAATCCAAACACGGAACACTACAATAAACTAATAGATATAGAAATGATCAAAATAATTCAAGAAATTCAACGAGGAATTAGAATCATACAAAACAACAAGGAAATTGAATTTAATTTCACAATTGAATTTCTAAAGTCTTTTTTTTGTCAAAATCAATAATTGCACTCAAAAGAATCATACATCCAATTTGCATTTACAAGATTGGAACAAGATAGAAAAAAATTTCAAGCTAAAGTTGATAATTACATGTCTCACAGCAATGATTTATAGATGCATCATCCCTTAAGCTAGTAGATGTAATTAACATAAAATCAGCTCAATTTAAACTTAATTCCATACTTGATTTGATATTTTCCTAAATCTCCAATCCATATTTGTAATAGCTAAAACATTATGGAACGAATCCCATAAGAAAAAGGGTGACGGTTTGAATAACATGGGATTAGG
The DNA here is from genome assembly GCA_022539455.1 of Dendrobium nobile. Taxonomy (NCBI): domain Eukaryota; kingdom Viridiplantae; phylum Streptophyta; class Magnoliopsida; order Asparagales; family Orchidaceae; genus Dendrobium; species Dendrobium nobile. The sequence continues at coordinate 36,038,906 of CM039720.1, read as the reverse complement.
ATAAGTTCATAAAACAGCAAATATCCAACAGACTATGTAAATACCGCAACTAGAAAACCTGCAAAAAGCTCAAAACCACAGCCCATAAGCACTTTCAAAATTACATGACAAGTCTTCCACTGCCATAACCAGATAATGCCTACAATGCAAAATCGCCTATACAACAACAACAACAACAATAACATCAAGCCTTTATCCCACTATGTGGGGTCGGCTACATGAATCATTTTTCTCCATTGTGACCTATTAAAGGTCAAATTCTCGTTTAAATCTAATAAAGAAATATCATTTCTAATATTTTCTAACCAAGTCTTTTTAGGTATGCCTCTACCTTTCTTAACATAAGTCAAATCTAATACCTCTACTTTTCTAACCGGGTCATCAGAAGGCCGCCGTTTTATGTGACCAAACCATCTAAGGCGACTCTCTCTAATCTTATCTTCTACTGGAGCTACTCTGACCTTTTCACGTATATGCTCATTTCATATCCTATCTTTAAGGGTAAAGCCACTCATCCACCTGAGCTATTGGTCACGCCAACAATAAATTAAATAACTTAAAGAGGATAAAACCAACCGCCGCCACCAAACTTAAAGAGGGTTGAATAGCACAAATTTGATAGAGCCATTAGTCACGCCAACACAATACCCTTATTCAATCGTAGTATAAAATAAGAAATATTTAAATAACAAAGAACAGAGCATGATGCCCCTTTGTTTCTATGGATTTATATATATAATCTTTGACAAATAAAATATTCTCTCTAGTGTTAGCCAAAGACATCATTGAGGAGCCAAAAGGTTCATGCATAAGGAAATACCTAGCTTCACAATTACCTACCAACGGGCAACCTTTGAATGCTAAACCTCACAATTCACCCCAACAAGATGGTTTCAACACTAAACTTATAACACACGTTAACAGCTGAAGTACTGTTTTCAAACTTCAAATCTTAGTGGTGAGAGGCTACTGCTCCCAAATGCAGTAGTGAAATAGCTGTTGATAAATCATAGTAGGCAATCGGCTCACTCCTAAAATAAAATGCTTCGCATCACATTCATATGAAAGTAAACTTATTTACATAGCCAGACAACAAGGATATGAGGTTTGTTTATCTAAAGCATCATGGAGCAACTTCAAATATTGAATGGAGGGACCAAGGTTCTAAAAACTGTGCCAAAAATTAAACCGAAAGAAGGAAAGGTTTAATCTGGGAATTTATTCTAGGTTGAGCCAAATGATGTAATAAATATAAAATCTCTTTAAATATTACTTAAATAGCATAATAATGATACAAATATGTGACAAAAAAACAAAATGAACAACTTAATGGAATATAGAACATATATAAAAAATAAATTCTATAATTTTAAATTTAAGCACCATCTATATTTAAGTTACTAACATCTTTTTTATAGTAATAAGCAATTTTTTTATTATTTTATATATTTAGGCTATAGATTATTTATATTAAGATTAAATTTTAGCCATCTCATTCAAAATAAACGGACATAAATTGGTCATAATATGAACCCAGTAATTCAATGAAACCGCAACCAGTTCACCAATTTATTGGTCTAGCCACCGGTCTTCTTGATTCTACCCAATTCTTAACCAAAGCAATTTTAAATAGGAATAAACAAGTCGAGAGACCGATTCACGATAGCATAAGTTGATTTATAATTTATTTAATAAATGTAGGCTATAGATTATTTATACTAAGATTAAATTTTAACCATCTAATTTAAAATGAATGGTCATATATTGATCGCAATTTAATGAAACCACAACCATTTCACCAGTTCATTGGTCCAACCACCGGTCTTCCTAATCCTGCCCAATTCTTAGCAAAAGCAAGTTTAAGTAGAATTGAACTATGAACTAGTCAATAAACCAACTCACAATTGAATCAACTGGCTAAGCCCAATTTTCTACACCATGGGATAGACTACATTAAGCCAAAATAAACTAAAACTAACTATACTAAACCAATAGTAAGATTTTTTTCCAATTGTGTTTTTATTTAGCTATGTTTGGCCAGATTGGTGGGTTAGAATAGCGTGGGCTCCGAAAATTCATGCCCCGTCCTCTTCGCGACCCCTTTCTTCTTTTCTTTCAAGTCGTCAAGAAGAATTTTAACGCTTATGTTTCGAGGCAATTTTTCAAAAGGCATATTGAGTTTTGAATTAGACATTACCCAGATGTTTCGCCCTCATTTCGCGAGGACTTTATCATACGAGTTCAAGTTTCCTATAGGCGCAAGCCCCTATAGTTAATTACCCCTCCCAACAATGAGAGAGAACTTTCGATTAAGGCTAGCCGTCAAGCAGATACTTAGTATCCGATATATAGTAGCAACATGATTTAGTATTTAAGAATTTAATATTTAAAATTAAAATTTACCACCTACTTAAAGCAGATGGTGAGGGGAATGATGATAGACCGATCAAGATCCTATGATTCTGTTGTCCTGGGCTATCATGGTAACTGGTCTACTTAGTCAGAGGAGGTAATCAACCCAATCTAACAGAAGGATCCTTGTCGGCAGCTATAGGTTGCTTCGTCCAAGGGAACTTTGTAGACATGGGGTGAATGTTTGCCTAAGAGGATAAATTTGAATTCACCTTAGCTAACAAAGGGCTTTGTGCCCTATCGGTCATATCCTATTGATTCATTACTCAATGATTTAGTGTAGTTGGGAAATGTACGGGCTCTAACCATGATCGTAATTTAATGGTGTCATTTGGCAGTAAAACCACCATATCAGAGAGTCTCAGTTATAATCGTTTACTTGTGGTGTCATTTAGTGGCAAAACCATCAGTTATAGAACATGTGTCACATCCTCACTAGCAAGAGACGATTTGAGAATAAATCCTAATAATATTCTCGACCATACATTTGTTCTTTGTGAGCTAGAGTGATATTCAGATTTGTCCATCTCGACAAACTATTGTGGAAGGTAGATATGTATATTTGCTTTAAGTGTTTGCTGGTTGCTTTCAATTTTAAAAATTAATATCATAGAGTATATCTTATAGGAATTGGGAGGCATATTTAAATATTTGGGGGTCCCCTCCGGTTAAAATCTTCTGTCAACACGGCTATCATCAGGTTATTTATGGGCAATTACATTCTATCAGTTGAACCTTGTCAACTACGTCTACTTGAAGATAGAGGATCAGGTTCTTCGTTGGCTTTATGCCTTAGTTATTCTTTGTTATAAGCTTTCAAGGCCTAATATAAACGTATAAAATAAAATATTCTGATCGATGTCGCGACCATATGTTTGTTTGATAGTTTGAGCAATATCAACTCTTATCTATTCGCATAGAAGGCTCGGACCCGCGCAACATCCTCAAACGTCACGTGTGTGGATACATCACGCTTGTCGGGCCCATGTGGGTAATCATATTTTAATACATGAGGGGGAGCATTTAAATATTTAAACATAATTATTTACGCTAAGTAAAGCAGTCGACCTAACCTGACAGAAGGATCCTTGTCGGCACCTTCGCCCAAGGGTACCTTGTAGACCTGGGGTGAGTATTTGTCTAAGGAGACAAATTTGAATCCACCTTAGCTAGCAGAGGGCTTTGTGCCCTATCGATTATATCACATTGATTCATATCTCAAAGATTTGATGTCATTGGGAAGCATATGGTCTCTGGCCATAACCGTAATTTAGTGGTGTCATTTGGCGGAAAACCACCTGGTTCAGAGGGTTCCATTCATAACCATTTATCTGCGATTCCATTTTGCGGCAAAATCATCGGTTAGAGGACACGTGCCACATCCCTGCTGGCAGAAGACTGTTTGAGAATGAATCCTAGTGATATTCTCGACCAGACATTAACTCTTTATGAGCTAAAGTATTTTTCAATTTGTCCACCTTGACCAATTGTTATGGAGGGTGGATAGATTTTGCTTTAAGTTATTTGATGGATGATTTCAATTTTAAAATATTTTTGGGTTTTGATATTTTTTGGAAATTTGGATTTTATGGGTGTTTGAGATGTCATTTGTAATGTTTGGAATTAACTCCTCTGATCGAGATCTATATTCAACACGGTCATCATCGGGTATTAATGGCCAATTGTATTTTATTGATTGGACCTTGTCAACTCTATCTATTGGTTGATAGAGGATCAAATTCGTAAGCTTTATGTTTTTATTGATGAATTTCTTAGACCTTAAATGTCTTATATGAACATATAAAACAGATATTCCGATCAACACCTTGATTGTATATCTGTTTGATAGTTCGAGCCGTGTCGACTTCTATCTATCTATATAAAAGGATCAGGCTCAAACTGTGGTTCATTTATTGACCCGCACAGCAACCCTAAACGTCACGTGCGTACTCAAAACACGCTCATCGAGGCTCATGCGGGTTTATTATACATATCCTTATGTGTATCTATGTGCATACATATTACAATGCATGTGCAGGGGGGAATTTTTGAAATATTTGTAAACACCTATCCGCTTGCATAGATTTTGCGGATCCAGTGGCGTGTTGTAGCAGCTTGTGGATTGAGTTGTTTGCTGTTTTGTACAAGTAGACTCTCGTACACTACTTATTGCTTTCTGCAGGTGGATCATAGTGCACTAACAAATCTCCTGTTTTGGCTCATAGGAGCTTGTGTTTTGCTGAAGGCCTTCTATATTTGCTCATATAGATGGCACTTAATGCTTATAGCATGTTTCATACAGAAGCTCATAGGAACTTGCATTTGCCGCATTCTTTATGTATTTTGTTGTGGTCTCTAGTCTCTGCAATACATATTCGCTACTGTTGTAGGTAGGCAGGTACATATATTCATTCACAGATTGAAATTGACTACAGGATATTGCATCTACCTATAAGTGACAGGTGGTGCACACATTTGTATTCATAGAGAAATTGTATGTGTTACAGATCCTCTATCCTTGATTGTGTGCATATTAGCGTGCTTGTTTGTATCTTGATGTTGATTGCCGACTAATCTATATTCATTAACAATCACTTTACACTCATTTGGACCCTACTTAAATCCCGCAGGGCATTTTTCCTTCGTGGTGTTTGCAAGTGAATGTAGTGGGGGTTATTGTCCCTTCCCTCATGACTGTTGTAAAGACTATCATTGATTTTATTCGGATGTCGATTGGAGAGCACTGCCACATTCACCACACATTGATTTTCAATACTTGTAGGAGACAATAGCCTTTATTTGCTGATTAGCTTATATCTGTTGAAAGACTGTTGTGGCTCATGCAAAAGATTTGTTCATTAAAATTCATTTGAAGGCTTTGTATCATTGTTTGTGAACAATTTGTGTATTGACATTGATTGCAAGGCGTGATTTCATTCATTGCACATTGCTTTGTGTATGTATGCATGAAGTTTTATTGATTACAGGCGAGTTGATGCATATGCTTGCACATTAACTTTCAGCATTTGTAGAGAACTGCAGCCTCCACCTGCAGATTGATCATCGCTAATTGAAGGGACATTATAGCATTTATCATATATTACATCATGTGCATCTATGGGTAACTCCAATTGCCTATGAGTGGGTGGCCAAGTTTCATCGAAATCATGGGACACCAATTGTCGGTGAATTGCATTTACTTCAAATTCCTGGGATACATCTTTGGCTAACAAGCCACCACCTGCCAACCTCTTTTGTTTGCAGATAGTTGATGTATTTGTTTAGCATTAGTTGTAGGAGATTGATGTGTTATTGTATGTCTACCATGCTCCAGCATTAGATAACATTGATTGTCTTTTCTGCTTGTGGAGAATTGACTTGTTTACTTGAAGTTAATTATTGTTGAGTTATCGCATTCATGGCTAAGTTATTTACAATCACTTGTATGCAGTGAGCATTCACTATGAACCCCCTTGCATTATGAATATATCATTATATTGCAAGTCCCCTGATTCATACTTATGGACAATCCACACTCATTAGATGTATCTTTCATATGCACAGGTAGCATGAACTTCTTTCACCAATTGACCAATCATCAGTAGCATATGACATTTTCAATACAACTTTTTTGTATTTCTAATGTCTGCTTATTTTAACTTGTCGTTAGAGTGTGTATCATTAACATTAGAGTTTTATCCGACATGAGCCCCATTGTTTGCATATTTGCATTTGATTTCAATAATCAAATTTATCACTTAATATTTGTATTGTGACTGCGTATTCAATGTTTTGATATTTGATTATTGTTTGAATTTGAGTTATGTTCCTTGTCGTCCAATTCGAGTACAAATAAAGTCCTCCATTATTGCTCGATTGAGTTCAGTTCAAGTTCAATTCAAATTCATTTAAGTCATTTTGTATTCAATCAAGTTCAATTTCAGTCCTTTGCATTTGCTTAAATTTGAGTTTAAGTCCAACTTCCCTGCTGTCCAAATTTTGTCCAAGTTAAGTCCCCTGTCCCTGGAAAATTCGGCAGCCTCCCGATGTCTCCCTGTTTAGGAAAAATTTCAGGAGTTTGGGTCTCCCGCCATGCTAGAGAAAAGCGTGTACGGTAGGTGTCGGATGACACCGCAGCCAAAAATACTCAATCCCACCACGCCAGAGAAAGACGAGTATGGGTCCTTGAGCACCTATTTAAAATATATAGTTTTATATGTCTCTGCAATGCTAGAGAAAAGCGTGCACGGGGCTTACCCACATCGTCATAGGTGTCGCACCAGGCACCTATGATCGTCGAAAGTGGAGTTTTAATTTTTAGAGGGTTATACCAGTGCGAGGACCGAATTGTCATGACAACGATGGCATGCACAAAATCTATTTCTTTTCCCTCTTTTTTTTTCTTCTTTTTTTTAAATTTTCTTTTCCCTTTTCGTTTTTTAATATATATATATATATATATATATATATATATATATATATATATATATAACATAATAAAAATATAATAATATATAATATGAATGTATTATAATAGGATATATGTATGTATATAACAATAATAATAATAATAACTCTAATATTAAAAAAATACAATGATTATTAAATATTAATAACAACTAATAGAGAGAAGAAATTACCACGTATGTTAGAGAGATCAGGTGAGGAGGGCTTGCGACTAGGTGATAGAGGGATGGGGATCTCAGCCAGCAGAGAGCAAAGAGATCGGTGGGCTAATGGAGTCGAGCTAGGGGGATCAGAAGATTTAGTGGATATGCGGCTATAGGGTCGACACAAGCACAGGCGACGGGTGTAGGGAAGAGATCAGGAATGGAGAGGACTTGGAGATCAGCGGCTTGGTGAGGAGTTATGGCAGAAACTCTCTCTCTCTCTCTCTCAAGGTCAGAGGAGGTCGGACATCAGTTAGGGTAGAGAGAGAATCGGGAAGCTTTGGTCGGCAAAGGCTTGCGGGATATAGGTGTTGGCAACGGAAGGCAGAGGTCAGAATGGGGGCTTGAGATAATTGAGTTTTGAGGCTGTTAGATTCGAAGAAGAGAAGGAGAAGGGGCTGATTGGGTGAACGAAGGAAGCGACTGGATTTGGTCTGTTGGTCTAAGTTGGTCTTTGCGTCAGCATTTGCTAAGCTTCGGATATCGGCTGGAGCTCGACAGTGGAATAAGGTGATGGGGACATCAGAGCATGAATCAAAGGCGTGGCCGTCGATCTACGGCCACGATCGTGTCGATGAATTTTGAGTTATTTTATGTATTTGTTTTATTTTGTTATTTGTCTTTTATTATTATGTTGTAACTATTTGTGTCGTTTTTACCCCTTACTTAAAGGAGGTCGTATGTAAGCCCTAAGGGCATTGTCTTCTTTCTTATTTTGAGTCCTTTTGTACGAGGCTATTTATAGCCCTCATGTTGCTCTTTAAAAGTTAATGAATGATTATTTGAGAATTTTATCTTCTTGCTTGGAGTTCTTGAGAGCTTGAAAGATCGGAGAGAGATCCCTTGTAGAGGGAGATTGGCGCATCACCCACCAACTTTGAAGACGGCCGGGTTCGTGTTTCATATCTTTGATTTCCCTTAACTTTATCTCCCACCTTTTCTTCACGATCTTACTTCTCCCTAGTCGTTTCCTTCCACCACCCAAAACACCACCAACATCTCCACCTTGCCGCCGGCCCCTTACCTGCCCCCATTCAAACAACCGGCTTAGCCCTCCCATCCCCCATTGTCTACTTTGGATACTTCCTAATTTTTGGATTGTCATAATTTAGTTGGTCTTTGAATTCAAATTTCCCCAAATTTGAAATTCAAATTCTTTCATAAATTGTAAAATCTATTCTAGGAAAGTTTTCAAATTTTCCCTCCTCTTGGTTTTTCCCTCCATCACCAACTTGCCATTAAACCTTTCCTAAAAATAGTCTTTTATATTTTAGGTAACTCTATTCATGAGTAAATTCAAATCTATTTGAATTTAAAATAGTTACCTAATTTATAATTCTATTTTTGGTAACTTCCTATTTCATAGCCTATTTAAATTTCAAATTAAATTGGATGAAATCTTTCATTCCAAATTTAATTTCTTAATTTAAGTAACCTAAATCATCTCCCCAATCTCCTCCCTCATCATCATGCCGCCGGCCCCCTATAATAAATCCTAAGGATTTATTTCCTAAATCCCTACCCACACTTGGAAAGTATTCAAAACCCCTCACCTTAGCCTGGCCGAAACTTCCCTATGCATCCACCTCTTTAAATCTTTCCAAAATCCCTTATTCTAATTTGGAATTGAGCCCATCTCCTTCTTTCCCCTGCTGTCCGAAACTTCCCAAGACCCGTATACTAATTTCCTTCCACAAATCTCTCCCAAAACTCCATCTGACATTGAGTTTTCTGCCTTATAAGGCTGCAGCCAGAGAATTCCAGCAACTATTATTGTTTTCCCAGCAACTTGAAGCTTCAAAGCTGCTGTTTTACAAGACCAACCTGCTGTCCATCTATTTCCACTAATCTGAATCGCCATACCACAGTTGGAGAAGACTTCCCTTGCTGATTAACACCTCGCCAATCCAAAAACAGCAAAGTACTACATGGATGGCCAACCCCGACACTGATTACGGGATTGTCTACGACGAACACGGATTCGTGCATATTCTCCATTCAACCTTCTTCGACGCTTGGAAGAGATCTCTTCTCCTCCAATTGAACCTCCACGAGAAACTACGTCAGACTTCGTCAACACATCGCCTACTTGTCTCCGGATTTTAATAAGGGTGAACTTCTTCCCCTTTTTATTTACTTTTCTAATCCTCCTAATCTTGTAGGTGATGGAGATTCACAAGGAACCGAGCTTCACCTTTGCCTAAGCTTAATGAATGTAGGGTTTTATCTCGCCATTGCCAAAGCTTAGTAAACGTAGGATTGAGTGCACTTTTATTTGCTTCTAATCTTATTGTTAGATTAGGGATTTCTGTTGAAGACTATTCTTTTGGCATGACTTGATTTTCTATGTTGTTTTGATAATCCAAGTGCTTAGTGTGCAACTTAGCCTAAACGGAAGTGACCACTCTTATGTTTTATTTGATCGTTTGAATTTGCTAATAGTTCTAATCTTAATTGCTCTTATCAAGAAATCGTGCAAATTCTTATTTCATCATTTTAAAGCATATAGTCCTACATCAGAAGGATTGCGAGAGGAGCTACAGACCTTGTGTGCAGGAAATTGAAGAAGCATAAGTCTTCATTTCGTTCCCTTTTAACAAAACAAACGATAGCGAGGGAAAAGACCCATGCGTGCTCTGTCCGAAACAGCGCCGCTTGCAGAGCATGGGTAGGCACTGTAGACGCGACTGATACGATAGGATTTTTGCAACTATTCGAGATGGCTCGGCATTTTTTGTATCTTCATTTTTTTGCCTTCCCTTATCCGAGATCAAAAATAGTTGACTCCATCAGTCTAAGTTCCAAAGAGTCATTGGACCTCATCAAATTTCCAAATGATGAGTCAAGATAGTAAAACAAGAAGTGGGCACCACCAACATATACTCAATGGAGGATAGAGTAAACCCTTGCGAATTGAAATTATAAGTGATAAAAAAGGTAGGAGTAAGTTTTAGAACATCCCCTTAAATTGTATAAAATATCATGGAGCCTCAATGAGGCTTTGTGATGCAGAACTAAGTATGAGTTAAATGAATGCGATAAGAACTTGCATGCTTTGAATAAGAGCAATTAAGAATTACAAACGTTAGCCACTAAACGATAATAGAAAACAAAAGAGAGGTGGCTTCGCTTATGCCAAATCACATGCTAAAAGCTAAGATCACTAAAGCAATTATAATTTCAACCTATGCAAATTAAGTATAATTTTCAATAGCATCCCTAGGTTAACAATGAGATTAGAAAGCATAGAAAATCAAATCTTAAGTCCTACGTTTACTAAGCATTGGCAGATAGCTTTGCACGACTCCTTATGCCTGAATCACAACCTACAAGAGAAGAAGATTAGGAGAGATATTAAATAGGAGGAAAAGTTCACCCTCGTCGTGGGACGGATGTGATTTGCCACTGAATGTTAGCAAGCTGCTCTTCGATGGCTTCGAACAAGGTGAAGATGATGTGATCCACTTACTCCTCGACGAAATTGTCTATTTCCGGGTTAATGTCGAAGAAAGTCGACTGGAGGATGTCAACGAATCCTTGCTCGTTGTAGACGAAGCCGGAGTCAAGACCGGGATCGGCCATACATCGATTTTGTAGGGTTGAAGTGTTGGAGACGACGTCCTTTGCTTCCCTCAAAGATTTCTCTTGAGAAAGAAGTTTCTCTCAAGGATTAAAGTGGAGAAGAGGGAAATAAATTCAGATTTTGGAGAGGAAGGATGGAGGGAAATTTGAGAATTTGTTTCACCAATTAATTCTTAAGTTTGGAAAGAATTAAAAGGGGCTAGGGCTGAGAGGTTGGGGCGAGAAGAGAGAGAGAGAGATTTTGAAATCTTCCCAAAGAGAGAAGTTACAATTTGGAAAGAAATCAAGGGGGAATTAAAAGGGTGGGCCGGCGGCATAGAGAGAGAGGGGGGCCAGCGGTTTCAATGGGGAGAAGAGAATTAGGGAAAGGCAATTAAGGGTTGCTTGTTTTGGACTTGGAGATTTGGAAAGGTTTAATTAAATTCAATTGAATTTAAATTCAAATAGGATTTAATTTTAGAAACTTTCCAAAAATAGAATTTCATAATTTAGGAAACAATTCAAATTCAAATTAGATTTGAATATAAATTAGATAGGTTGCCTAACTTAGAAAGACCAAATTAGAAAGGCTTGAATACATGCCTTGATGGGGAATTTCCAAGGGGGGCGGCGGCTAGGGCGGATTGGCAGCCAGTTTGGGTGAGGGGAGATGGGGTCGGGTGGGGGGTGGAGGGCTTGGGGTGCTAGCCAAAGGTCAAGGGATGGTGGGCTTGTGGTTGGCCGGTGGTGGGAGGTTTATAGAGGTGGCAGTGGCTTAGGGTTGTAGGCGGACCGTGGGATGGAAGGGAAGGGAGGGCGAAAGAGACAGAAAATTACGAAGAAACTAGCCACGAGCCCGGACTCTTCCAAGGTTGGTGGGTGATCCGCTTCCCTCTCCGAGGGATTTCTCCCCAAACTCTCTCAAGCTCTCACAAGAACTCAATATGCATAAATTTTATTATAATTCATTCATTAACTTTCAAAAGAAACATAAGAGGCTATATATAGCCTCATACAACGGACGTAAAAATAAAAGATGACTTAGCCCTTTGGGCTTACACATGACAAACCCTTAAGGGGTAAAAAGGAAAATACAACTAAAACAAATACATAAAGCAAATAAATAAAACAAATACATATGAGGACTCAAAAATAGATCGGCGCGATCGTGGCCATAGATCGGCGACCACGCCTCTGATAAACTTTCCATGCTCTGATGTCCCCATCACTTTGTTTTCCTTTCTTAGACTAGATGCTTTCCCTAACAAGGGTGATGCGGACATCCGACGGTGGACGTTAATCAAAGGAAGAGACGAAGATCGACGACCGAGATCACTCCATTTTATCTTAGTTTATTAATTGTAATTTTTATTTAAATTATGCACTTTCCATTTTTACCCTTCCTTAAGGGTCTTCTCCTATGTAAGCCCAATGGGCAAAGTTGTCTTTTATTTTTTTTAATTTTTATAAAGCCTATATAGAGAGGGCCCTTGCTCTTGTATTAGACAATGATAGATTAATAAAAAAATTGTTCCTACACTTTGTTCTTGAGAGCGATGGGGTTCTTAGGAGAGTGAAAGTCCCTATGTGAGGGTAATGAAATACCCACCAGCCGCAGGATGTGTCCGGGCTCGTGGATGAAGTCCCTTAGTGAAAGGTAACACAATACCGTCAGTCTTTGGAAAGTCTGAGATTCGCGGTTTTTTTTTTTGTTTTTACTTATTCTTTTTTTTTTTAATCGTCATCTCCATCCTCTCCAATCCCGCCGGCTTCATCCCCTCCACCCAAACTCGCCGGCTTCTTCCCACAACCCTCTCTTCTTCCCCACCGAAATTTCCCATCCCCCACCTAAGCCTAACCAGTCATCTTCCTCCCCTCTCCAAATTCCCTCCATGAATTTTGATTTTTAAAATTCAAACCTCCCTTAATTACCTTCCTAAAATAGCTCATATCAATTTGGAAAGTATCTTTATTTGAAATCAATTCTCCTTTTGAATTTCAAATACTTTCCTCTTTGATAATCTTAATTAGGAAGCCTCCCATAATTTCATCTTGTATTCGAAGCCTTCCTATTTTATACATCTTAATTTGGTAACGAATTTAAATTCAAAATTCAAATTAATTTGAATTTGAATTTGTTTCCTAAAATTGGATTTGATTTAAATTAATTAAATTAGGAAAGTTGTTTAAATTAGGTCCAATTAAATTTTTGATTGGATTTGATTTCAATTAATCTTCCTCAATTTCGATTTCCAATCAAGGCTCATTTTAATTCTCTTTCCCTAAACTCTCTTCTCTCTCTACCCACCCCCTCTCTCCTATATCCTCTCTCTACTTGATTAATGCTTCTCCATTAAGACCCCCAATTTCTCTCATATTTTAATTAATTCCTCCCAAAAAAATGGAACTCTATTTAAGGAAATAATTAAGTACCTCTTCCCTCCCTTTTCCATTTAGTTTAAAATTCAAATTTCAAATGACCCCCCCCCCCCCCCCCCCCCCCCCTATCTGTTCTACATCAAAGGGCTTTACATCCGAGTCAAAGGAGCTAACCTTCAATAGAATCCCAAGGAAAAGAAGAAAGATCCAAGGAAGCTCTAGTAGGAGTGGGATCTACCTAGCATATTAGAGCCTATTGATAAAATAATAATCGAAGATGATTGATCTCATCATCCCGATGATGCATCATTAGAGCAATGATATCCATTGCCAAGACAATGGACAATACTCCAGCTATTGACTTGGGCTAGTTTGCTAGTAGATTTTTTTGGGTCCCTTTGGTTTTTCAAAGCATGATTTCTACCCTAAGTCCTAACTCATTCATTTGGTCACTTAAACCTTTCATGGTACTGTTTAACTTGGTTCAACCTAAGCAGACCAACCTCACCACTAGAGTAAGCTCAATAACATCTATACAACTCCGGTAACTATTATCAAGAAAAAGTTGAATGAGCAATGTTGGAACATTTATACTGGATAGCATAGAGTGTGAAGCAGAACCTTTATCAGCTGGAAGGTTGTCCCAATCATTTACTCTAACCAAATCTCTTCATCTGTATCAAGCTGCAAGATGCAAGTAATGGATCCTTTACTATATATATAAAAGAACATAAAACCAAACTGTAAATCCGCCAAATATCAACATTTTCTGTATCAAAAAGAAAAAAATTTATGCATACGAAAGTATTGCTCAACTAGTTTGAAAATAAAAAGAACCCACGTCATTTTTTTTTTATAGTGTAGACGGAACTCAATACAAAGATTATGGAAATAACATACAAAGGCCTTTATCAATTGAAAATTATCATAAATTTTCGAGCATACACATAATATAAGTAATGGATTGATTTCTTAACAAATTATGCATAGAAGAATGAAATATAGTAAAAAAAACAATATCCAATAAAAGTAACTTAAAGATAATAGGTGTAATAAAAACTTTAAAGAATAGGTAAAAATTTTCAACATATCTTCTAAACAAAATTAATATATTCCCCTACCAAGTCAAACAAAAAAAATTTAGGATTGAACTAAAAGTGCACCATCAGCTCCCTCCTTAATAAATAACTTTTAGTTGCATCTTTGCCATTCACTTTTATGAATGGCTTGTTTATTTTACAGTAAGCTGTAAAAATTTGGATCTGATCAACGAAAAAAAAACTCAAATTGAAGCATGTTGAAGTGTCATAAGTTTGCTTTGCAGGAACTAAATTCATATGTTTGTTTGGGGCTACAATGAGTTTCATTTTACTCACAAATATATTGATTTGTCAATACATCATTATCATTTTAAGTAAAAGTAACATTCTAACCCTGCATGGCTGCATCCCATTAATTTTATGACTCTATTATTATTAAAAGTAAAAAAATAAAACTTAATGACCCCTGGCCATCAAAATTGAAACTCACTTCTCTCACCTTCTTCTCTAGGTGAATTTTAATAAGGGAAACTTTATTTCATCTTATTTCAACCAATCGAATTCTTGAACTTATCTCTAGAAGTGAGATCCAATAACTTCCAAACACTTGTGAAACGAATAAGCCTGTAAATGGAAGTCACATGTAGAAGCATTAACTAAGACTAGAAAAAATATGATGTGCCATGAGAAAATATTTTATGAGCATGCAATCACATAGATTAAATTAATCAATAAGAAAAATTCTAATTTACTTCTTGCTATTGCTCAGAATAGTTATATGGAAAATATTAAGTTGAGAGAGAGTCCATTATTCCAGTCAAAGTTTTTCATAGGAGAATTGATGTCAATTTTTGGTAAGAGTAATCCAAATATATATAGCAAAACTACTATAGTGAAAAGAATGGCTTTTATTGGACAGAAGCTGAGAGAATACTAAAATAATAGTAGCGGATGAAAAAGGATTAGAAAACTTTGGAGTGTATGATTTTTGGTCTAGCTGAGGAATAAATAAGTTAAGGCAATGACAATTTTACCAACCCTTTACCCGCATATTCCAGGATAATTGCATCAGTTCGAGGTTGATGACTGGGACTAGAAATGCATTTTTAAAACCAACAAAACTTAACCATCAAAATTGTAAGTGATGTAGAACGGGTAAGAGGGCTTTGCTAGGGAGAAGATCTCTCAGCAGATTTGGGGTTTTAGAAATCTTGGACAGCAGATTATGGCCTTTTAGGCAGCTGGACAGCAGTTTTCCTGAGTATAAAATTCAGGACAGCAACTATATCTTGGTCAAAATCCTGGAATTATTTCTGGACAGCAACTGGTCTTCTCTTGGACAACAGTGGCGTGGCTGGATCCCTTGGAGTAGGCTGCTCGGGTTGAGGGGATTGGGGATTCCGTGGGGAAAATTGACGGCTTGCTTAATCAATGATTTTTTTAATTAGGAAAGAGTAGAATAAATCAGCCCAATTTGAATGCAAGGATTCCCTGGAGGATGAGAGGGAGGCGTGCAGCTGAGAGGGGAATTTAAAATTTCAATTTAATTTCCCTAGATTTATGAAAACAATTGGTTGGATAAACTCAATTTCTGTAATAGAAACTGTTACGAGAATTGAATTTGGGAAGGAATTAAATGGAGGTGGAGCTCACGGGATTAAGAGGGAGTAAATACTTTAGGAGAATTTATTCCAGCAAGGAGCCACGTGAGGGAATTAATTGAGGAGTTACGGGAGGGAGAGGGAGCTAGGGTGGGAGGAAAAGAGGGAAGAAAATTGATTTCCAATTTCAGATTTGAAATCTGAAATAAAACCTAAAAAAAACTGAAATCATGTAATGAGGGGAAAGGTATTTAGGAGGCATTTAAGAGGTGATGATGTGGCAATTAAATAGAAAACAATAAGGAGAAGGCCGGCCAAGCATAGAGAGGAAGAAAATGTTTAACTTAAGTAGGTGGGGACCACTTTGGCTAACAAAGCTTTAAATAAAAATCTGAAATATATTTCAGGTTTTTAAGCTAGAGAAGTTTCATAATAAGAGGGTATTAATTAAGACCAATTTGAATTCAAATTCAAATTGAAATCTAATTAATTTGGAGACCTCAAATTAAGGAGCTAAATTAGGAAAGTATCAAAGCTTCATGAGAGCTTTGAATTTCAAATTCAAAACTCCAACAGGGGCCAGCGGGTGGAGCGGTGGGGGAAGGTGGCCGGCGGCCAAGAGGGTGGGATCGGGTGAAGGCGGCCGGCGGCTATGGGAAATTTTGTGGAGCTTGGTATGGAGGTTTGGCCGAGGGGTTGAGAGGGAGGAGGAAGAAAATGGAAACAACGACGGGGAGAGAGAAGAAGGAAGAAAACAAAACAAAGATAAAACGAAAGATAGAAAATCAAAATGAAAACCGCGAGCCTCGGACTCTTCCAAAGGCTGACGGGTGATGCTTTGCCCTTCCCCAAGGGACTTCAAATCACGAGCCGGACCCATCCTGCGGCTGGTGAAAACTTCGATTCCTCCCCATAGGAATCTCACTCTCGTCCTCTCTCAAGAAGAACACAAGTGTGGAAAACAATTTTTCATATCAATCAACCATCCTATTACAATAGCTAAAGGCCCTATATATAGGCCACAACATGAGAAAAAAAAATTACAAAATTGCCCCTTGGGCCACAACACTCGAATAAATTAACCTACGAGTAAAATAGGAAATAACATAAAATAGAAACTAAAATGTAGAAAATAATTCATAAATGATAACTTAAATTAGAGTTGTTGATTTACGATGCCTCCTGTGATAGATGCGCCAGATCTTCGTGCCGATGTCCGCATCATTCTCCCCAGGTGAGAGAATACTCGACTCCGTCGAGTTAGCATCACAACTGCTCCTGTATAACTCTGGACTATTATTTGCAAAGATTTTCAAACAACCCCGGTTGCTCACAAGGTCAACTTGATTGCTGCACTTTAGCTCGCCTGCAGGAACTTGTTCACTCTCATAGATGGCTTCTCTAGCAATAGGAGCAATTTTGAATTCTATGGATGTCACTCCCATAGCTTCATCAACCTTCTCTGTTCTAGGAGTGTGAATTGGGTTAGGAGAAACCTTTGCTTCTGTAGGAGTTGTAATTGAAGCAACCAAGTCTTTATCTGCGCATTTCTCCTTGTCAACCAATCCATCTTCTTCTTCATGTTCTTCGTTGATCACCTTAAGTTTCTCTTTGATTTGCCTAGTGAGTGGGAAATGGAAGGCTTCATTGGTCTCCATCCATTTGTCCACTCTCTCTATGTCTCTTAGTGCCTTCTTTCTCTCTTTTGATGAAGGAGTTTTTGCATAGAACGGTGGGTTAGTCCTACCTCGCTCTAGGTGATCGAGTCGTTTGATTGTTTCACGGTGGAGGTCGGCTAAGTCCGCTTGAGTCTCCTTGAGATGTTGACTAATGGCGCCCACTTGACCTACTATCTAGTCTAGAGTCCTCCCAAGTCGATCTGAGTCCATGCTCTGATACCAAACTGATGTAGAACGGGTAAGAGGGCTTTGCTAGGGAGAAGATCTCTCAGCAGATTTGGGTTTTAGAAATCTTGGACAGCAGATTATGGCCTTTTAGGCAGCTGGACAGCAATTTTCCTGAGTATAAAATTCAAGACAGCAACTATATCTTGGTCAAAATCCCGGAATTATTTCTGGACAGCAACTGGTCTTCTCTTGGACAATAGTGACGTGGCTGGATCCCTTGGAGTAGGCTGCTTGGGTTGAGGAGATTGGGGATTCTGTGGGGAAAATTGACGGCTTGCTTAATCAATGATTTTTTTAATTAGGAAAGAGTAGAATAAATCAGCCCAATTTGAATGCAAGGATTCCCTGGAGGATGAGGGGAGGTGTGCAGCTGAGAGGGGAATTTAAAATCCCAATTTAATTTCCCTAGATTTAGGAAAACAATTGGTTGGATAAACTCAATTTCTGTAATAGAAACTGTTACGGGAATTGAATTTGGGAAGGAATTAAATGGAGGTGGAGCTCACGGGATTAAGAGGGAGTAAATACTTTAGGAGAATTTATTCCAGCAAGGAGCCACGTGAGGGAATTAATTGAGGAGTTACGGGAGGAGAGGGAGCTAGGGTGGGAGGAAAAGAGGGAAGAAAATTGATTTCCAATTTCAGATTTGAAATCTGAAATAAAACCTAAAAAAAACTGAAATCATGTAATGAGGGGAAAGGTATTTAGGAGGCATTTAAGAGGTGATGATGTGGCAATTAAATAGAAAACAATAAGGAGAAGGCCGGCCAAGCATAGAGAGGAAGAAAATGTTTAACTTAAGTAGGTGGGGACCACTTTGGCTAACAAAGCTTTAAATAAAAATCTGAAATATATTTCAGGTTTTTAAGCTAGAGAAGTTTCATAATAAGAGGATATTAATTAAGACCAATTTGAATTCAAATTCAAATTGAAATCTAATTAATTTGGAGACCTCAAATTAAGGAGCTAAATTAGGAAAGTATCAAAGCTTCATGAGAGCTTTGAATTTCAAATTCAAAACTCCAAGAGGGGCCGGCGGGTGGAGCGGTGGGGGAAGGTGGCCGGCGGCCAAGAGGGTGGGATCGGGTGAAGGTGGCCGGCGGCTATGGGAAATTTTGTGGAGCTTGGTATGGAGGTTTGGCCGAGGGGTTGAGAAGGGAGGAGGAAGAAAATGGAAACAACGACGGGGAGAGAGAAGAAGGAAGAAAACAAAACAAAGATAAAACGAAAGATAGAAAATCAAAACGAAAACCGCGAGCCTCGGACTCTTCCAAAGGCTGACGGGTGATGCTTTGCCCTTCCCCAAGGGACTTCAAATCACGAGCCCGGACCCATCCTGCGGCTGGTGAAAACTTCGATTCCTCCCCATAGGAATCTCACTCTCGTCCTCTCTCAAGAAGAACACAAGTGTGGAAAACAATTTTTCATATCAATCAACCATCCTATTACAATAGCTAAAGGCCCTATATATAGGCCACAACATGAGAAAATAAAAAATTACAAAATTGCCCCTTGGGCCACAACACTCGAATAAATTAACCTACGAGTAAAATAGGAAATAACATAAAATAGAAACTAAAATGTAGAAAATAATTCATAAATGATAACTTAAATTAGAGCCGTTGATTTACGACGCCTCCTGTGATAGATGCGCCAGATCTTCGTGCCGATGTCCGCATCAGTAAGCCTTATCAAGCAGAAAAAAAAAAGGAACTTCCACAGTCGTTCATCATGAAACAAATGCATACCTTCTCCAAAGTGTAGTCCTGCATTTTCTCACAAAGGCCATCCAGCAGTTCAACAACTCTCAAGTCACTCACTCTAGAACAATAAAAAACCAAATGCACAATATAAGCTTGTAAACAGAGAAAATACAAATCAAAGGAGGAATTTAATGGATTCAACTATAAGAACAACTAAAAAATTGGCAAGTATAACTAATAATTAAAGCTACTTCTTCAACTACTTTGATGTTCTCAAGGCCTAAGTGAGATGATGAAATTCAATAGAGTAGTTGCATTGTATGATGACTAAGGCACAGAAAGTTGTCCCATACCTCTTCCATGTAGAGGCAAGAATGCAAAAATTCCAGAAGACAATGAATAGGCTAAACAGATCAAAAACACAAAATTGTTCGTAGTATAAGATAAGAAAGTGACAGACTTACGTTGAGAACTATTTATTTTAATTGATTTATTTTGAAAATTTTCAATTTATTCGAAATATGTCTATGATGCTGTGCAAATGAGAATGGAATGCATTATCTTAATATTTCCAGTTCCCTACTTTAGTTCGATCTATCTGTGCATCAGTTGTCAAGATTTTCTTTGGTCCAACAGGTTCATTAACTTAGTGTTTTTAGAGGATTCACTTCTGCAGCTCCCGTGTGTAATTACTCCCACTACAGCTATAAGATCAGTGGTTCCTGCATTTATCAATTCCGCTACACAACTACAGGTTCAATTCAGTGGATCCCATGCTTAATTATACAACAATATCGTCATTTTCCTTTTATTTTCAAGTGCTTTGTTAACGTCCCAAATCTGTAGTTGTTCTATTAGCTTTTTATTCGTAATGTGTTGAACTGTCCCTGCCACAATACAAGCAAAATGTTGATTTAAAAAAAAAATAGAAATAATGCTAACAAAGAGGTGGAGGTGTATGATCTTGAGCACGTAAGAAAAAAAAATTTGGCTGATAAAATTTCTCTTCTATTCAATCTTCTGTGCTTGGTTGGTTGTTGGTTTCTTCCGGTGCAATGCTAGAGTGACAAATAATTTCCTGGAGATGTCATCTATTAACACAGGGGCCAGGGCTGAGGACAAAATTTATTATTTGAAGATCTCTTTAGCTTGTTCCCTTTCCCTTCATAAATTTTGATATTGTGAAGAGTAAGTTTACCACCACAAAATCACTCAGCAGAAACAAATGGAAATAAGGATTCATAAAGTTAATCACAAATAGCTGTGATAAGGCTAAAGTTTATATGATGATAATCTTGTCATACAATTTAATTAATTACTAATTATTATTACCAAGTATAGCTAGCAAACTGAATACTGAGTGTGTACACATGCTTCTGTACGCTTGTGGGTATTTATGCATTTCTATATGCAAACTAAACATACTGCATTGCAAAGTTGTGTATGAAGCAATATGATTAATCAATAACTAATTAAATAAGAATAGTTTCATATTACTTGAAAATAAATAAGAGTACATGCAATGATGGAGAAACAAAATCAGAAATAATTCATAGGAATACCTGTAATCAATTACTTTTCCTTCACGTTGACCTTTAGAATCCAATCTATGTCGCATGTCAAGATGGTTTCTGGGTTTCTCCTTAAAAAAAATAAAATGATAAGATTAGCATATAGAATCTCACAATGAGCACTAGTTGCAATTACAAGACTTTTGCAAGAAGAATTTGATGGCAACAGTTGATTTACATAGTATAATTATTTGTTAAAAAGAATAAAAGTAACCGCATTCCTAGTTAAGTGATCCAAAGCTGATAGATTTTTCATCAAAACACATATCTGATAAGTTAAGACGAAATGTACGAAAGGCTTAAGTAAAAAATTTTGCTTCTTCCACCATCTATGGAAACTATTATTCATAATAAAATTTATAAGCTACACGCCACAATATCCTCTCATCAAGTTGCTCAATCTTTATCATTGAACTCAAATAAGACGGGATTTAGCATGCGTGTTTTGGATTCCGTCATTTTATATTAATCTTAATTAGCTAAAACTTATTTCTTTGTTATCAGCAACATAAATAAAAAATGGTTGATTTAATCATGAAGCATGCATGATTGATGAGGAAGCAAAAAAGTTTGAGAAGCAAATTAATTCATGAAATGTTGAATGTCAGTAAAGTTTGATTTATCTGGAGGAAGATCTAAAGAAAGGGATCAATGGAATTCAGGAATCCTCTGTAATGTGGAGACAGAGATGAAGCTGCAAAAGATCGTGAAAGCATAGCCATTATAGAATAATGGAAAATGGCGACAGTGCACTATGGTCACTAGAATAAAAAAGTGGTTGGAAAGGCATGTTTGTAAAGGCAGAAGTAGCAACGTAGCCTACATGACGGGAGAAGGCCGCATGCAGTCTAACGTACCTCTTTCATACAAAGAGTTCTTGTGCACATCTGACGATATAGGTACTGGATGCAGAATCACGTAAAATCACATACCTCATTGCCTAATTTTTGTTTCCTTCAGTTTTTTCTTTTCAATCTCTAGAAATAGGGTACCGAAACATGAGGCTCAATCCTCAACTCTCAAGCTGAGGCATCCATTAGACATATAACGTATTAAAAAATATGTACCGAAGTACCCCATGGAGATCAGATAACTATGCAAGAACATCATTGAAGAAGTTAAGACTTGTCGTTTAGGCTACCACTAATATTACACAAGTGATAAAATTTTAGAAATGATATTAGGTACAAGACAAGTAAAGACCAATAAGCTTATAGAAAATGGAATTTTTTTGGAAAAGTAGATAATACATTTTGATCATTTTCTTTGGTATATTATCATCTTTTCTTGACCATACATAAAGAAACTTCTGCATCATCCCTATACATATCTAGATACATTGTAGTCTGTTATACATCAAAATGGTAAATAGGGTAACAGCTTTTTTTCGAACATAGTCTACAATGGATAACATACTACATGTATTGATAAGGTAAGAGGAAAAAAATGTTTGGTTTCAGAAAGAAATTAAATAACTTTTAGAAGAGGGTTTTTAGGATGCTATTGTTTAAATATCCTTCAATAACTATTTTTTCAGTTTTAGAGAAACTTAAAAAAGCTTCATTATTTGGCTATAATTAATGCTTGATTTCTTGCATTTCATCTGTTTTCATGTTTTTGAAATCGAAGATCTTGGAAAATGGAAAACACAGCTAGAAGGCTTTCAATTTTGGTCTATAATACATTGTGGTTTGAAACCACTGGGGAAACATCATGTATGAGAAATATATGCAATGATAACTACCATTGTAGACGTGCCCTACTTTGGAATCATAATGACCGAAAATGAAAATAAAGAGCCACAACAACAGGCTTGGTAAACAGCAAAATATATGTTTAAAAATGCATAAAGAGTGAAAACTTGTTGAAGTGCAATGTAAACTTACGTTAGAAAGCCCGGTCTGAATCTCTCCCTGCATGTCATGGGCCACAAAATTAATCAAAGAAATTGAAGCAAAAGGGCTGAACTTAACTTGTAAAATAACAAATGCGAGCTTGACGAGCAACTATGAGATTCCTTCCAAAAATTAATATCAATATTCACTGTTAAGCAAAATTTGGTGAATAACAATAGAATCGCTAAAACCCCGACCAACTCAAACAAAAATAACCAGAAGAGTATTTTAAGTAGCAAAAAATTGTTGCCACTAGTCAAAGGACCAAGTGTTATTTGTCATTGCCCTCTTAGCTCTACTGAAGAGGTCAAGGTTCAAATCCCTTCAAAGTGAAATGTTTATCAATAATGAAGATGAGCAAAAACCCAAGAGTAAATGCATATACCATAATTTAAATCAACTTCAGATTGATTGAAATAAAACTAGCTATTCGTCTGTAAAAAACAGATTAAGAAAGTTGAAAAGAAATTATGTCAAAGTGTAGGCTTGTTCCAATCTGTTGGATGCGGATACATACATAAATAAATATAAACATATGTAAATATAACTTGGATTAACAAATGAATTTCAGATTCAAAGGACAAGCTGAATTAAATAAGCAGTTTTATATTCACATAATCTTTGCAAAAGAGGGGACTTTGCTATGCAGCAATCAATCCCTTTCCCGTACATAGTTTCGAAGATAAACATTAGCGATTCAAGTAGATCAGATAACCATGCAAGAACATCATTGAAGAAATTAAGACTCGGCGCTTAGGCTACCACTAATATTACACATAAGTGATAAAATTTTACCAGAAACCAGCCTATTGTAAATCATTTGAGATTAAAAATGTTGTACATGAAAGTCTAATTAAAAGTTTAAAAAATATATCAATGATTCCAACCAAAAAAATAATAGATTAATCAATATACGCCAGAATTACTCAAACAACTATAATGAATAAAGCATTTCAATCCAATTCAAAATAAATTTCAGAAACAGAATCATATTTAAAGCTAAATAAGCATTGGCAACTCAAGAGATACATATATTGTTGCAGTCATCCTTTCTGTAAAAGGGTATCAGCTACAATTTCCTTTTTTTTCTGAAAATACAACTAAAACAAACAGTTCTTCCCCCCCCCCCCCCAAAAAAAAAAAAATTTAGACCGCTCTCAGCAGCTCGGTTTGCTTTCCAATTCCCTCAACCCACAAGGTAGTAGGAGATGGGTTAGATGGCAGCGGCAGAGCATTGGCTTGAGTTTTTTTTTTTTTTTTTTTTGGGGGGGGGGGGGGGGGGGGGGGGGGGGGGCACTGTTTGTTCTAAGGGCCAAGTTATTTGAATTCTTAATTTTGAATCTTTGATCTTCCAGCAAAGTTATTTTTATGTCTTGTAAGTTCTAAGTGCCAATAATCTATTTTGTAGGATTTGATTTAATTTTCTGGCTGAAGGTATATCAAACTATTGTAAATGTGCACGTTTGTTTGAATTCCTCAATTTTATATCTTAACATTATTATACTTTTAGGACATCTTTGAATACGAGTTTAAACATCCATGGAAAGATATTACAAGCAATCATCAAATTCAAATGCATCAAATACTACGGATGAGAATAACAATAAAGTTGAAGAGCAAAATAAAAAGTGCATTCGAGTGGAGGTAGATTTACCAAAAAAATATAGAATTAAATATAGAAAATCTTCCTGCATGTTCAAGATTAACGATTCATATAAGTGAGTTTAATTCTAACATTTGAGATGAAGTTCATATAACATATTTATAAAGAGGGGTCATTTCAATCTCGTAGTCATGATTTTCCAAAAAGTAAATTTGGGATGAAAAACAGAGGCTTTAATATTAGTTAGTTTGACAAGTACTCTGATTAGCTAAGATATAGCATATGTAAAGATAAAGCATACTGCCTATATTATTATTTTTTCAGAGCATGTGATAGACGCAACGAAGAAGAGGAGGCATTTAATAAAAATGAATTTTCAAATTGGAAAAAAAACAAATTTGAGCTTCATGCAGGAAGCCATAATAGTGTGCGTAATAATGTTAGACGAAACTATGAAGACCTAATGAAACAAAGTCAACATATTGGTTGTGTTACAAAAACAATCAAATCAAGCTATGATTGCATATCGGACCCGCCTGAATACTTCTACTGATTGCATAAGATTTCTTTTGAGACAATGATTAGCTTTTCGATGACATGATGGTCTTCTAAATAAAAAAAAGTAGGATAATTTTTTTGAACTGATACAATTTCTAGCGAACATAACAAATACATACAAGATGTGGTACTGAAGAAAGCACCTAAAAATTTTAAATTAATTGTGCATGATATTCAGAAAGATATCACAAGAGCTTTCACTATAAAAATTACTAAGTTCTTATCTGCGGAGATTGGTGATAAGTTTTTCTCAATTTTAGTTGATAAATCACATGATAAATCCGCAAATGGCAACTATAGTATATTTTGTTAACAAGAAAGGTCTAATAATTGAAAGTTTTTTAGGGATTGCTCATGTGCATGATACATCAGCAAGTAGTCTCAAAATAGCAATTGAACAACTCCTTTCAACTTATGGATTGAGCATTTCTAAAATACAGAGTCAAGATTATAATGATACTAGCAATATGAGAGGGGAATTTAATAATCTAAAGGTTCTATTTCTGAATGAAATAAATCAGCGCATTACATTCATTACTTCTTATATCTACTTCAGTTAGCATTGGTATCAGTTGCGAAAAATCTTGTTCAGGTTGCTTTGTTATTTATTATAAGTTTGAATGTGATGAATATTATTTATATTTCTTATAAGCGTCAAGATCAACTTCAAGAGATACAACAAGAGAAGGCATTAAATAAATTACAAAGTGGAGAACTAACAACTGGGCGAGGCTTAAATCAAGAAATAGCCCTTAGGCATGCAAGCAATACATGATGGGGTTCGCATTATGAATCAATCATTTTGTAAGCAGCAAAAAATAATTTTTCTATATATGGGTGATAAATGGATTGCTTGTTGCTAGCCGCGTCGTAGAGCTAAGGATATAACAAATTTATATCATTTTTTGATTGAAATCTTCTATACAATTAATGATATGCAACTTTAAGAGTTGAATAATATTTCTACATAAACAAATATTGAGCTACTTTTGTCTATTGCCTGTTTGAATCTTAATAATGGATTTTATGCATTCAACAAATACAAGTTAATTAGAATGACAGAATTTTATCCAACTTATTTTACTCTTTTGTGATCAAGTGGTTTTTGAAAATCAGTTGGATTACTATATTTTGGATATGTGATCTAATGATTAGTTATCTTCATTAAAATATATAGAAAGTCATGCTGAGAAAATGATCTAAAATAGGAAGGATATTATATATCCTTTTATTTTTAAACTACTAGAACTGACATTGGTATTACTCATTGCAACAATTGGCATCGAAAGATCATTTTATGCCATGCATATTATAAAAATCGGCTGTTAAATATAATCGGAGATCAACAGCTGAATGATATGTTAAGCGCTTATATTGAGAAAGAAAATTTAGATTGCATTGATAATGAAGTAATCATTTAACTCTTTCAAAATATAAAAAGTAGACGTTATAAATTGTAAGTTGTGTATTATCTTATATTTAATTTTCAACCTTCTTAAATATAAATTTGAAAAAAAAAATTTTAAACTGTTGATGCCGGCCCCAAGCCCGGATATAAAAAGTTAAGGAAAAATTTTAAAAAATTAATTTAGGCCAATCCTGAATAAAATTCCTGGCTCCGCCACTGGTTATAAAGAGTTGTAAGATTAGATGCAAAGTTTCATTCTGAGTAAGGCAGGGATTTATAAGCAATTTCATGACACCATTGCAAGATATGTGTTTGAATTTTTACTTATTTAAGCAAAAGAAGTAATACACTTCTAGTAATTACCAAATACAACTACTTCACAAAACAAAGTGAGCTTAAAAGGGTATAAAATAATGAAAATATAACAAAACCATATTAAGCTCAAAGTAATTCATTTAACAACATTAGAGATTACAAAGGTGTACTCGATGCAAAGGAAATAAGAACAAAAAAAGTTGAAAGAGTTTCATTCTAGGAAACATACACTTGAAATAATAATAATTAACAGGACATTAACAGATCAACATATATTAAGAATGATCTAAGGAAAAAATTGCTAGTATGATACCTATGATAAGATAGAAATGCGTAAATTAAGAGTATCATGATCATTAGCATCTGCTCAACCACTAAAAATGTTCAAAAAATCTATACTGGAGTAAATTCATGCAGCGAAATATTAGTCATATTGTCATTTTGCATACAATAGGGCAACCTAGCCGCTACAAAGTGCAAGAAGAACGTATATCTAGGTACTTCTTTTAAAACTCATGAGAAAGCCGTGGCTTTGGGACAGGAGAAAGGTAACTACACAACAGTAGTTTTAACATAATTTACAAAGTAATAAGGAAGTAAATTTACTCTGACTCAGTTAACGAACCAACATTCCGCTCCTATTGCTATTACACATACACACCCAAGTCCAACCCCCCGTCATCCAGTCAAAACTATAGAATCTCCTAAACGAAATTTATTCCACATCTGACCACAAGATCATTTAAATAATCCACTAACAACTCCTCAAGATAAATTTCAAAGTGTTACAGAAAAAGATATATATACACTCCATTCTTACAAAGTTGATAATTTTTAACGAACAAGGAAATTGAAGCCCTGCCTCTCCAAGTCCAGATCAAAAAACAAAATTTGCCTATGCGGGGCATGGGGAGAGCAAGCGAGAAGAGATATACCGCGATCGTTTTACAGGCGGAGCATTTGTCGTCCATGGTAAAGGTAAAACCCAAGGAGAGGTTTGCAAGAATGAGCGCAAGCCATAGCACTGATCTAGGGTTCTTTCCCTTCCTCTTCGAGTCCCTGTCTTCCATCTCGCGCGGCTTACTTACCCGCCTCCGCAGTACTTCTTAAACGAGCAAGGCACTGCCTCGACGAGAAATTATTATAGGCGGAGTCGTCCGATATTTGCTGTTTATTTATACATATTTAATTGAGAGTATTTATTAAATATTTGTTAATTTTTTATATATTTATTGAGTATTTATTAATACTCAGCAAATGTTTAATAAATAAATAGCAATTTGAACTATTCTTCCCATCTAGATTACACACAGAATAATTTTCCCTACCTCGACAATGAGAGATTATTATGTGCGGAGACCAGATACAAAGAATCGTTCGGTTTTGTCTATGTGAACAGTAAAAGCGTAGTTACTATTCATCACTACGTTTTTACTGTTTAACACTGTATTTTTATTGCGCTTTTGTTGTTCAGAGAAATAAAATCGAATAATCTCTATATCTAATCTCGGCACATAATAATTTCTCTTCGACAATATAGGGACGGTGTCCGTAATTCTTTCAGGAGAGTAAATTAATAAATTTATTTACAATTAGCTATTTTAATTTTGTTCTAGTTATCAAATTTAGGTTACTTTAGCGCTTTTTAGTTGATAAGAATGATACTTATAATATAAATCCAAAATATATTTGATAAATGTGTTGATTAAACTGCTGATTCAATGTAATAAATTTGTAGACGTGCATTTGAACTAGTAATTTGTTGATGCTCATACATTTAAACTAAAATTTCAATCACTAGTTATCACTATTTTTATATGATGAATTGATCATCTTTAATTAATTATCTAGTTAGGAGTTATTTGATTTTGTTGAAATAAGAATGCAAAGTAAAATAAATAAAATAAAAAATAAATATAATATTTTAAAATTATTTGATTAAATGTAAAACAAATGCAATAAATCATTTTTTCTTTGATTTCATGAATTCAATGTAAAGTTTGATAATGATGGTTGGTAGCAAGGCAACAGTGACTAGTGGTGGTGGGGAAGTAGTATTCCTTTAGGCTTAGTTTGGGATGGCCTTCTTACTACTGCTTGAAGCAATTTTTTAGTATAATTTTTTTTTTTTTTTTAACTAGAAAGCAGTTTTAAGAAGCAATAAAAAAATCGTCCCAAACAAAACCTTAGTTTTGATTCACATCGGCTTCTCGTTAGTTAAAACCCGCACTATTAATACAAATGTGGCAGCTCTGGCATATGCTCTAGTAGATAAGCTTCTATGGGTCTTCTAATACATTGCGATAATATAACCATTCTACCTCTGATGCCTATTGATGTAGGAGAAATTGAGCCGAAGAGAAGAGTTCTTCTCAAGAGCTAAAAGAAAATATAACACAGCATCACAAAACTCAATATATAGGCTTCTTCCGTCTCACAACACTAAAGCAAAAGAAGTTCTGTTTGAAAAAACTGCTTTCTTTTAACAAGTTCTCCATACCCTTCTTTTTCACCGAAACGTGAAAGCTATAACTCAACTCTTTTTTTAAAGCATTCCGCCATCTACTCTCATAATTTCTCTATTTCACCCTCGCGCGTTCACACGATGTCTTCTTCTTCTCCTCTGCGCCTTCAAACAAATACAGATGAACTCTAAAAATAATGAGATATACATATTTCACTTTCCTCCCTTTATTTTTCATAGTGAAAATCGGTTTTATCAGTACAAATACTTCAATTTTGACAGTTAGATAACGAGAACTGAACATAGAGGCCCTGGCGAATATTAACTAAATATTTGTCATTTGGTTGTTACCAGTGAAATTTACAAAGGTAGTTCAGGCCAGCTCCAGCATAATTGGGGTTGAAACTGGCCTTCCCAAGGATTAAGAGGACAAATCATGTTTCGTGTTCAAAACCTGTAGTTGCTCTTCAAGAAAGTCACCACCTCTTGCTGCAATAATTGAGGAAGGCAGGAATTATTGCACTTGTTGAAAACATTTTATGTTTAAATAAGCAATTGGAAAGAAGAACTTACAATTAAGCAAATTAGCAGACAACCAGAAGCTCCAGGAAACAATGCATACCAGAGATTCAAATGATGGAACTTTGCACCGTCAATGAACAAGATTGGCAAGCTAGCAGCTGCGGCTCTCACAGAATTTATGAAAGCGTTAAAGCAGACTATCCCATTTTGATAATTAATTAATGTGCTGATACAAAAAAAAAACAGAAAACTGAGAGGAAAGTTATTGATGAATCTCCCTTTCATTATATTATTGCAATTTGCAAGAACCTCTGGGAAAGACGAACATTATTGGTCTAGATATTGCTCACCAAAAGGAGTCCAAGGGTCAAGTTATTTTTTAAGTTCAGCACACTACATATAAAATGTTGATTCCCTACTTCACAATACTAAGGGCATCTCCAGCCGAAAATCTCATTTTTCACTCCAAAATGCAGTGAAACTCAAAAATGCCGTGATTCATCTCCAATTGAACTCCATTTTACGAGGTAACTGTCTTTCTCCTCTTTCGAGTGTTTTTTCGACAAATCCGATTCATACATAAAAATCACGTAGGTGAACAATGCAACGCCAATATTGGTGTCGCATTGTTCACCCCCACCGATTACCAATTTTTTTGTCGTTCGAATGGAGCAAGCCAACTACGTCTTACAGTTTTGGAGTTCGGCTGGAGACGCCCTGAATCTCCCTTTCATATAAAAGCACAACCACCAACAAAATATTAGATGAAAGCTCCAGGGTTATATGGAAAGAAAAATCTGCTCACTACTACTCTGAAAGCCCTATTTTATTATTCCTAAGAATTAAAAGTGCTGCAGAGTAGTATAGTCCAACTCTGGCCTTTGGGTTTCCCATCAGATTAGTTGAAGTTTGCCATGAAGCAGGTATGACCCATTAATGTTTGATATTTGTCATATGCGGAATCTAAAGGATCTAGATGGCTTTCGGCAGTCTTTCTACCTATATTGAAAAATTTTGAGCATTTCTTCTAAAAATATATATGACTGAGAATTTATGACGTATACATCTGGCCACATTTACCGGAATATAAACCTGAAATTTAAATACGCACATAAGCAAGCGTGCTTGTAAGAGTTTAACATTTTCAAGCGCTGCTTCAAGCTATGAGAAGCGTACCTGGAGGATGAATGGAGCCTGTAACAGTCATGAAAGCTATAGATGCCGCAAGGGCAGTAGCCCTTGCTAACCAGCCTGGACCAAATATGGACAACGCCAATACCCCAATTGCTGCACAACCTATCTGAGCCACAAACATGTTGTATTTCTGCATATAATTAAGGATTAAGTTCATCATGCTCGATGATTATAACTGATTAAATCAGCTAAGTTAATTTGGAATACAGTTAACAGTTGACAATACAACTCATACTGCAATGACTTGGATCCAAATGTCAGCGGCAGCGTTTTGCAATTTCTGGTGGAAAAAAGATTACTCTTTACCTCCTGAATATTTCGATAAAGGTTTCTGGCTTATTTAATGATGGGGGTACTCTATTTTTATGGCTCTGCTCCATCAATACATGCATGGGATTATATCCCTGTGTGATGAACTTGAATAAACACACTGAGTTCAAACTTTAGTGATAAATGAGGAAAAAGGCAGTAATAAGAAACTATAAGAGAGAGATAATTGTGATGAACATTATTGAATTTCGAAATATAAATTGATACAAAAGTGCTTATATATATATATATATATATATATAGAAGATGAGAATATTAAACAAATATATTATTGTGTGCCGAAACATTCACGGCGGTAGAGAAATAAAGTTTAACGTCCTAACTTTCTGCTGATCAAGCATACACACAGATAAGAATGAGGGATGCAAAAGATAGAAGACACTAGAATTTTTACGTGAAAAATCTTGAAAATAGAAAAAACCACAAAACCTAGCCCAGCTTAAATGATTCTACTAGTATTTGTAATTGGTTACAAAGGATGTCTTTCTGTGAGGGAAGGCATTAGCTCAATGCAGCAAACATATATCATACAGAGTACGGTACATGTTTGGAGTTGGTAGAATCCAATTACATGAAAGCTATTCTAAGGAGAATTTTGGTAGGTTCATTTGGTCAATAGGATCGTACAACCCTAGTCGGGCAAAGGTGATCGAAGGGATCATAATCGGACAACAAAGTTCAGACCGTTAGAGGGACCGTACTCAGGTGATGGAGGTCGGAGGGGCTATGTCAGGCGACGGAGGTCGGAAGTGTTATATCCCGACCCGGACTGGTTTGGTCTGATATTTCTCCCGCATGCACAAGCAAAGCCGCCCCTTCCTTTTCGCGCACAAGTCAAACCGAAGCCGAGCTCTCCTCTTGTGCCTCGCCTACTGTCTCTCCCTCCAATTACGGGGAATTCTCGATTCTTTCCTTAATCAATTGGATTCTCCTACATATTACACCCCTCTCATGTTGTTTGAACCTAATAGGGAACCTAGGGCAGCGAATATGTCACGACCCAACCCGATCGGAACGAATCCCATCGCGTCGAGTCGCGACGGATGAATTCAGGATCTAGCTTTGAAATTTGTTTTCAGAATTTTCTTCCAATACACAGAGCTACTATAAACATCCGAATATGCAGAAAAGCTCATCCATGATTTTCTTTCTTCTCATTCTTCAAAATAATCATATACATTACAGTGCATTGCTATAAACAGAAAGTACATAACAGAATAGAAAAGTCATGACTGTACAAAAATCAAAAGTACAAAATACATAATCTCAAATCAAATACAAAACAGCTAGTCCAAAACTTCCTTCCCCTTCCCAGAACCTGAAAACCATGAAGATAACCACAGTGAGCTAACAGCTCAGCAAAACTATACTAGCCGATCTAAATCTCCAGAAACTCTCATCTCAAAATACACACAAAAAACTTTAAAAACAGTTTATTCAAATAGCCGTACAGAATTCAGATAATCGTATATAAATCATATAATCAGACAGAATACAGATATCCGTACATATCAGATAAACAAACAGACTTCAAATATTCACACAGAACAGATAATCAGATGAAAATCAAATAACAGATATAGAAGAACTGAATCAAATTCGTATCACAGAATCGTATAAATCACAAATCAAATTTTTCAAATCATATATCAAATCACATATTAGATCACATATCCAGACAGAATCTCAAAGGATTCTGACCCCTTATGCCTCCCTTCCCTGACACAGATAGAATCTCAAAGGATTCCGACCCTTTATGCCTCACTTTGTGCTTATAGCACAAGAAAGCATCAGAATATATCAGATATACATAATTATCATATCAGAATTCATTTTCATATTCCCGAACCCAGACAGAATCTCAAAGGATTCTGGCCCTTATAACTCCCTTCTGATATGATTCAAATCATATCAAACATCAAATCATCATATCATAACAAATACGGAGAAATTGAGCACATATCAAAATTTCACATTTTCATATAGTGACTGACGACAGAAAGCCAATGAATAAAAAATGCACAATTTCAGAAAATCACCAAATTAACAGAGATCGTGTAAAACTTCATTTCAAAGCTTTTCTTATACTGAAGCAATATTTTTCAACATCCAGAAAATTTTCTATTTGATAAAAACTTCGCAAAATTCAAAATACCCGGTGAAAAACTTCCAGAAAATACTCAAAACGTGCAAAATTACAATCTCTACAACATACCAAAAGTTACGTGGTAAAAGTTTTATCGTTGCAAAGATATACCCGTTTTTCGCTAACGGAAACAAAAATTTAAACAAAAAATCCGTCGAAAATCATATTTCTGAAAATTGAGAAAGGCATAATGTGTCTTAACTCGAGTCGATCAACTTTCTCAACTACGGCGACGGACGAAAATGGACCGAAGTCGCCCAAAATCCGGCTTTCTTCCTCTTTCCCTTGTTTCTCTCTCCTCTACTTTTCTCTCTCTTCAAAAAAATCTCAAATCAGATATTTAATGAACTCAATCGTCCGGACGATATTCTCAATTCGTCCCGGGACGATCTCCTAGGGTTGTTCACAAACAAGATTCGTACAAATGAAATTTACTCTTCGTACAGGGACGATCTCCTCGGGTTGCCATCGTACGAACGATGATCAATTTCGTCCCTGGACAAAGCTCTCTTTTTAAAGGCTTTCAACTGTTCGTACGGACGAACCCAACTTCATACGGACGAACCTGGAAGGACAATCCAAAACAAGCTTAACATGAAAGAAAAAGGGTTTTCACAGAATACTCATTTCTTCTCTCTTGCAGCCGCCGTCAATCTTCCCTTTTCACTCCCTCCTCACTTCTTGCTCGCGTCAGCCATTGTTAACAAAAAAATACCTCTCCATCTTCTACCTCTTGGAGCAAGGTAGAGCTTTCCTTCTTTCTCTTAGATCAAGGTTGGATCTTCTTCCATCTTTTCACGTTGATCGAGATCATTCATCAAAAGTAAATTTTTATTTTTTATTAGTGATTGTTTGGGTTTATAAATTTGATTAGTGGTTTTAGATTTTTAATTGAATATACTTTCCTAATTTCGTATATTTTTTGGTGGCCCTTATTAGTTGGAGGGCCGTATTTTGAAAACGAAGGTCAAAGGGACTATAGTCTGGCGACTGCGGTCAAAGGGACGGTAATCAGGCGATGGAGGTCAGGAACTGCAGTCGGGTGACTGAGGTTCGAGGGATTATAGTCGGTGAGTGACTGAGACTGAAAGGATCATAGTCGACTGGCGACGGAGGTCGAAGGAACCTTTGTCGAGAGACAAAGGTCAAAAGAACCATTTTCGACGGACGATGAAAGTCAAAAGGATCGTAGTCATGTGATAAAGGTCGAAAGGGATTGTTGTCGTGTGACAGAGATCGGAGGAATTGTTGTCGTGCGACGGAGGTCGGAGGGATCGTTGTCGTGCGACGGAGGTCGGAGGGATCGTTGTCGTGCGACGGAGGATGGAGGGACCGTAGTCAGGCGACCGAGGTCCAAAGAATCGTAGTCAGCGGGCAATTGAGGTCATAAGGATTATAGTCGACAGGAAATCGAGGTCGAAATGATTGTGGTTGGGCGACGGTGGTCTAAGAACTTTAGTCGGGCAATGGAGGTCAAAGCAACTGTAGTCGGATGACTGTGATTCGATGATCGTACTCGGTGGCCAAAGTTGGTTGGAGGTACTAATATTAGGCGACAGTGTTCAAAGGGATCGTGGTCGACATGAAACTATGATCTAATGACCGTAGTCGACGAGCGACTGAGATCAAAAGGACCATGCATGGTAGGTAGATGTTCCTGCGGTGGTGGCCGGTTTAAGCTCCGACAAAGATAGCAAGGTGAGCATCCAACGATGATCGGCTGGTGAAAGTCCAAAGGCAACGAGGGTTCGTCGACGATGGTGCTCGAATGGATCTATGAGATTCTTCAAACTTCAAAGCTTTTTTTAGTTTATAGCTCAAGGTCCAAGCCTCACCCAAAGTATACCTCCTATATAGAATAGAGGTTGATTTATAGATTTTGATAGTGACATGCTCTGTAAATATGAACAAGATCCCGGGCAAATTCGAAGTGCTCCATCAGACGGCTCATACTAACCCTCTAATTATAGAGCATTCACTCAGCATTTAAGTGTCTTAATGATGTTAGAATTAAGAGATCTTGAATTCGTCTTATCGAGCCGCTCGATTTGACTATAAGTATGTTATATTTGGAGATCATTTTATCATTTAATTAATGCTCTAAAGTTTCCAAATATGCCTTAAGTCTTTGATTAGAGCCCATTTAGGCTTGGATTGGACCGATTTTGGTGTCGTTAGGTTCATCCTGCCAAGATGTTCAATTTGACTGTAAGTTTGCTGAAAAATGGAGTTCAGCTGGTCCTAAATTTAATATTGAAAGTAACTAATTCAAATATTCCTCAGGATTCGTTCTTGATTAAGGTGATTTTTGGTGACGTAATATATATAATGAATGAATATATCCTTAATATAATAATAAATACTATACAATTCTACTTTAATATTGGACACATGTGACAATATTAATATGCTAATGTAATAATTCTAATAGCTCTAACATATATATATATATATATATATATATATATATATATATATATATATATATATATATATATATATATATATATATATATATATATATATATTATATATATATATTACATTCTGGAAAGTAAACTGACATTCATAGAACAATCCATGTTTAAAATCTGCATGAAAGTAAGCAGTGATGGATAAGAACTTATGGACGGTGATTTCATGGCACAGATGAACTAAGGATCCTGGATAGTACGCTGGTAATGTTGTCATATTTAAGGATCATATTTATTAATAAAACATGTTGTCGCTATTCCTTATACACGTTTTCCTCCTTTATGTGTTCCAACTCAATTTATATTCCTAATCCTTTAAAGCATATCATACATAATAATATTTGCATATGATGTGTCACTATGAAAATGAAATGGTCATCTAGTTGATATAAGCCCGCACCATCATGTACAAGGACTGGCATAGTGGTTTAAGCCTAAATTCATCTGCTAAGTTAGTGCAATTTCTGATGGAAAAACAGAGCTTTGGGAATATAGTAAGTGGTCTCAAAAAGCTTCATCTCTTTTACAGGCTTCTTTTAAGCATATTTAAGCTCAAATTCTGTGTATATGAGATCTTGAACAAAAGATTTTGTGGTTCCAGCCAAAGCATTCAATAATTTGGCCAAGTTTTTATGGTTGGAGCCAATGCACTCAATCACTAAATTACTAAATTAAGATGAGTTGCACAGACACTATGTTCTATACTTCTCTTTTTCTATGAAGTGTACTGCAATTTCGAGAAATATAAGTTCTTTTGTCCTAAATCAGATAAAACAAAAGATAGGGCATTATGGACCATTTAAACCTGAGCGGCGGGGGATTTCGGAGCCGCGAAGAGGACGGCGCATACCGCGCCAATGGGAGCAATTGTGAATGAAAGCCCTTTGTGAGCCCACAATTGATCGAGCCTCCCAAGTATTGCCATGGCCGCAAACGCTCCTACTCAGACGAAACCAAACCTAATTAGACCTATCCTTATATGGCATCTGATTTAGGAAATTTAGGGTGGACAAGACGGAACCTGCCGAGGGCCAGAGGACGTCGCTGAGACAAGGGATTGGAGTCGGCAGCTGCTTCAAGAACTCCTCCCATCGGCCGCTGCTACTCGATGAATCGGTGCTTGATCGGACCAGCGACCGGATAGTTCGTCGGCTGCTGATGTAAAGCAGAGTAGGAAGAACTGCGGCGTTTTCTTTCGAATTTTTCTTGATTCTTGGGAGGAAAGATAAGCAGTGGAAAGACATGGCCCGGACTTGGATTGCCATGCCTCCCGCTCCCTCGCTCTCTCTCTCCTCGCTCCCTCCCTTCCTCTCTCTCTCTCTCCTCGCTCGCTCGCTTTGTATAGAGAAGCAGTGAAACAGTTGAGATGATACAGAACGTCCTTCCAGTCGTCGAAAAGGCAATCTATTGCTGGATCAATCGTAATTTATTACCCGCCATAAGCTATTGCTGTTCTCTGTTTCGAAAATAATAATATGAAAATAAATTATTTTTTATATTTTATTTTTAATTTTTCAATAAATTAATATATTTTTCAATGTTATAAAAATTAGACCGGACAATGAACAAAAAGAATGAGAGCTTCAATTTTAATGATTCGACCAGGGTTCAATCAGAGGTGCGGGGTTGAATCAAATGATATAATAAATATTAATTTTATTTAAATATAATATCAGAATTTAACAAAAAAAAAAATTCTACAAACATGAAAACATAAGAATTATACAAACAAAAATTAAAACAAACAAGCACCTCCAAAGGAATATATAGGGCTGTCAATTCCTGACACGACCCGCTAACCCGATCCGAACCCGACCCAGAAAATCCGGATTCGTGTCAACCCGTGAAAGAAACGGGTTGGGTCCGGGTTGAAGGATTTGACCCATTTATATATTCGGGTCGGGTTCGGGTCAACCCGTCAACCTGCTAAGCACTCGTTTACAAGTTGTTTCGTAATTTCGTTTACTCGTTTTAATAAAATCAGTAACTTGTAATTTTGTATTTTATTGTAACAATGTTTGTATTTAAGACTTTTAGTTAAATTATGTATGCATTTTTCCTTTTAACAACAAAAATAAACATATAAAAACAATTGTCGGGTTGTCGGGTCGGGTTAACCCGGCAACCCGCGGAAGGCAGGAAAAATGGGAATTGTTCGGGTCAGCGGGTCGTGTCGGGTCAACCCGTAACCCACTCGGGTCGGGTTCGGGTTGGAAGGTCTGACCCGTTTGTAAAAACGGGTCGGGTTCGGGTTGACCCGTTTAAATTTGGGTCGGGTCGGGTTCGACCCGAACCCAACGGGTTGACCCGAATTGAGAGCCCTAGAAATATACTAAAAGCTCATGTTAATAAATATAAATATACCACTTATAATAACAAGGGGAATAAACCACTTAAAATAACACTTCATTTACATATAAAAACTTATTTCATTATACAAAAAATATACCTAAAAATTAGGATTTCTCAAAATATTTGCAAGCAATCATTATAGAAGATGAAACCAACCACGATAAGTTGATAACAACCTATTCATTATAGGAAAAAACTCAAGTTTATAAATCAATAAATGTATATTTCTTTTGGGAAGAAAGTTTACATGCCAGGAGGAGACTGACGCTGTGGATGAGGAAAGAATAGTGCGATGCCGAACACGACGAGTGCATGTAGTGGTGAGAAGCCTCTGACAAAGTCGATGAGGCTTTAGAATCAGGAACGAGAATCGGGATGGGGACGGGGACGGGGACGGGGACGGGGACGGGATGAGAAGGGGAGGAAAATAATGAAATAGGTTTTTGTTTTAAGTTTTGATTTAGGGGCTGTTTGGTTGCCTGAAAAAGAAATGCAGTGTAAAGTAAATGCAATGTAAAGTAAATGTAATGCATTCTAAATACTTTGAGCCTGTTTGGTTATATGCAAAATAAACGCAGGAGAATTGTTTCCCTTGTTTGGTTAGGTATATCCAGAGTAAAGTAAAAGCATTTTTTTGTAATAATTTATTTTAATATTAAAATAAGTACTTTTTTATAAAAGCAATATATTTATAATTATTATTATTATATTTATAATAATTTATAATATATTTATAAAAGCAATATATTTAAAATTCATAAGATTAAGATTTTGTTTGGGACGGTTTTTTTATTTCTTCTTAAAGCAGCTTTTTAATACAAAAATTAAAAAAATTGTACTAAAAAGCTAAGAAGCAGTAAGAAAACCGTCCCAAACAAAACCTAAGATTGTTTTCCCTTGAATGATTGTGATAGAGATTCTCATCTACTTTCTGATTTTGTTTATCTTTCTCCATATTTCTTCGTCTCATCCAATTTGTTGAGTTGACTGTATTCTTCATTTATATACAACATTTGCATATTAATTAATCAACAATAATAAAAATATATATCTACATTGAATTGAAAATGCAGAAGCAACTTGAAAGCATGGTGGAGAAAGCATCAATCGACGATGTAATGAGAGTTCTTCTTGCTTCTCGTAAGCAAGAACTCCATCAGCTATGGAGCACCTGCTCCCATCTTGTATCAAAATCCGGCCTGACCCCTGAAGTCCTCGCCAAACACCCCCATTGATGTCGTCGCCAAGATCGAAGAAGAAGAAGAAGCAGAAAAGCAGGGAAGTGCAGCAGATCTAAAGTGGTTGCAAAGGAAAGTGTTTCTACTAAGAAAGCAAAGCTGCCTTTTTAACAAGCGGGGAACGCCTCAACAAGAAGCCTCGTTCCCATAGATCGGGAGCAGAACAGGAAATATTTGAACAGGAGAAGAAAGCCAAGAAAAGAAGTCTAGTTACAGAATAACCCGGCAGTACAAGTTCAAGGAAACCACTTTCCGATAGACGTCAACAGAAAGGCTCAGCCACCGCATACTGCTTCTCCAAAAAAAATACAGAACACAGAAATTTTCGTTCTCGCCTCCTAAGCCAAGGAAACCCTGATTTTCACACCCAAGAAAAAAAAAATCAGGAACAACTAAATAAATCAATCAATTAAAAAAAGAAACAATCTTAATCATCCCTACAGATCGCAAAACCTCGAAACTTGTTTGATCTCCACTTACAATCAAAAAGTTCAAATATCAACGGAAAAGTTCGAAGCTTTGAAGGGAAAACAGCTCAAAAGACCAAAAATCCGACTGCGTCGTGCGAATCTTACTAGAATTCTCAAACTCTGAACAGAGCAAAGAAACTGAGGAGGCGAGGAGGAAATAGAAAACCTAGACCAGTGTTCACCGAGGAGCAAGCTGATAAGAGATGAATGGATTATATTGGATCGGGAGAAAGCATCAATCGACGTTGGAGCGGAGCCGAAGAAGACGTTGGAGGGATGAGGGCGTTGCTGACAAAGAGGTTGGAGCGGAGAAGGCCGGACTTGAGGGCGACGGAGTGGAGCTGCTCGCTGGAGCGAACTCTCTCCGGAGCTGCTTGCTGGAGCGAAGTTGAACCAGAACGAAGGAGTCGAAGAAGGCTATCGTGCAATGAAGCCGAACAGCACGACGAGATCGAAGCTTTTTTTTTCCGATGAATTTATAACCCGCTCGATACGCGGGTTTCTAATTCACGCAAAATTGCCCCTCTAATACACTATTAATGCATCCGATGATTTTATTTTGCTCCGCTCAAAATTATCCAAACAACCAAATTTAATAAATGCAGGTAATTGTTTTACTTTACACTCCTAATTCGGGCAACCAAACAGCCCCTTAGAGTTTTAGACTATTTGGTCTAAAATCAACTACTGCAAATTCATCTCATTTGAAAACGCCTAGTTTTTGAAAGCTAACACCAGTTTTCTAGTTCAGCGGTCGAACCGTTTATTCGAGACAATTATACCCGGTTCTGTGTAAAGCCGATTTTATAAGAGAACCAAACTTACCTACCGATCGGTTCGCAGTTCAATCGGTTGAACTGGTAGGTCTGCTCCAATTTTTAAAATCTTGGTATTTTTAGAATGGCTTTTAAATACACCAAAATATCTAATATTTAAAATTTTGTATTTAGTTATGTAAAACCTAAATCCATATATTGCAATAAAAATATCGCTATTATCATACATCAATTAAGAGGCTATTTGGGACAACTACAAAGTTTCGTGAAGTTGGTTGTGAAGCTGCTATAGAGAAAACAGCTTAGGCTTCGTTTGGGACCATTTTTTTATTGCTTTCTAAAACAGTTTTAGTACAAAAATAAAAAAAAATTGTACTAAAACTCTGCTTTGGAAAGCAATAAAAAAGTTGTCCCAAACGAAGCCTTAGATACTCTTGTTGTAAAATGTAGCTTTCTACCACAAAAATTCTTGAAAGATGTGAGAAAGTAGTAATCAAACAAAAATATGGTTCCTTTCTGTAAACAATATAACGAGACAGCTGTCCCAAATAGACTCTTCGTTTGGAATAGCTTTTGACAACTTTTTTTTTCTCCTGTTTTTAAGATATTTTTGTACTAAAAAGCAGCTTTACAAAGCAGTAAGAAAGTCATCCCAAATAAAGTCTTTTTCTGCTTTTTAAGATATTTTTTTAATATAAATTTTTTTTGAACTAAATATTTTGTACAAGAAAGCTGTTTTAGAAAGCAATAAAAAAAACTATCCAAAACGAAACATGGGACAACTTTCTTACTGCTTCATATGTGTATTTTAATTTGATGATACACAATGTATGGCATAATCAGTAAAAATAAAATCCCTTTTAGGCTTCAATAGTGCTCCAAATCTAAACTACTAAGAACTAATTGCTTATTGCAAATTTGGTTAAGTCTGATGGAGTTGATCAAATTTCTAGTTTGGTTCATTTGTTAGGCAACATTTTTTCACATTTGTAACACCTATTATTTATTATTAATAATAGAAAAAGATAGGTGTCGACTATTTGATTTTAGTAGTTTATGAATGCCAACCATTCATTGGGATGCATCAAATGATGGTCGACAAAGAGTATTTGAAGACTTACGATGGTGGACAATCAATTTGATCATTCTCTTGATAGGAAGGGATACTGAAAAATTTGGAAGAAGGGTGTTTGACAACAATGACTGACACACATTGAATATTGATTATTAGTAGGGGTCTCGCAACGGCTAATGAAAAATATTGAATATTGGGCGATCAAGGTTAGTTGGTTGGTGTTTCTTTAGGACGTGAGACTAAGACATCCGGAGGGCGAGCATCAAATAACATGCATCGAATATTGGTCATTAATATTCATTATACGAAGGCAACATCATATGCAGGGTGATGGTGGTTAGTTAGTTTAGTCATTATTCTGATAGGAGGGAAGACCCTGTGATTGAGAAGACATGAGTCCAACATTAATGGCTGATGGATGTCAAATATCAGTCATTAACAAAAACTCAAATGTGACAATAAATATATATTATTATAAAATGTTACAGGCATCTCAAACAAATTCTTAATTTGTTTCAGGAATATGTATAATGGTTTCAATTGATATGAATTAAGAAATTTAAAACTTACCTCATATTTTTAAATGGAGAATATATTTGATTTATATCTTAATTTTAATTTTTATTATTAAATTATATTATATTTAATAATATTTATAATTACTTGTCAAGTGATAAGAATTTTTATAACATTTGATTAAGAAAAAAATTGCT
The DNA here is from genome assembly GCA_022539455.1 of Dendrobium nobile. Lineage (NCBI taxonomy): Eukaryota > Viridiplantae > Streptophyta > Magnoliopsida > Asparagales > Orchidaceae > Dendrobium > Dendrobium nobile. Next base: position 35,996,529 of record CM039720.1, on the reverse strand, counting down.
TCAAGTATCCTAATAAAATTAGGTTTTTGTATCGTTGGATTTGTTTTGATATTTGTGAAATATATCTCAGAACGAACTTAAAATTAATAATATATAATTTTTTTCTAATTGGGCTAGCCGAGCGGGCGGGCCATGCAAAGCCTACGATCAACGCGTATAATCGTTCTTCTCTAGGAACAATTATTAGGTCCTCCGACCGGACGCAGAGCTACGTCCGGTCGGAGCTAAAATCGCGCCAAAAAACAAAAAATATCGAGCAATACCAAACAATAACGAGAAATACCATCATATGAAGACCCAATACCGAATTATATCGAGTAGAAAAAACTCGGTATTTTTTATATAATTCGGTATTGCTCGGTATAGCTCGGTATAACTCGATATTGATTTTCACAAAATGATATTTCTCATTATTATCAAATAATACCTAAAAACAACAAGCAAAAAAACCAAATATTTTGACGGGATTTTAGTGCCGAGGGAACCTTCCTCTACGTCCGGTCGGAGTACCTAATAATTGTTCTTCTCTAGCCCTAATAAAACGATACGCAAGGAGGCAACGATTAAGCGACAAGAGATCGATACGATAGAGGGGATTCTTCAATCGAGCAGCAGCTATGAAGTTCGTGATGGAGTTTGCGGAGAATCTGATACTGAAGATGATGGAGGATCCACATGAGAGGGATCGGAAGGCGAGGGAGCAAATTTACAACAGGAAGGAGCGGTGCAAGAAGACCAAGGAGATGTGGAGTTACCCTCTCCGCCCGTATGGCTTCTGGACCTTCGATCGCTTTAACGCTCAGATCCATTATGACGCCCAGATCAGCCAGGCACCGGGTCGCCGCGACCCTTACGACGACCTCCTTATCCAAAGCCAGCCCCCCAAAACTTCCACCTCCAAATGAATCTTCAACGTCCATATGTAAGTTCTTTGATCTGTCATGCATTCTTAATCGCTGAATGAAGTACCTTTATTTCATCTGCTCAGCCTTGTTGCCACATCTTGAATATTTCATATTCTTAGCCTTGCTGTCATCGTCAACTAATGTTAACACCTTATCGATGGTGTTGACGCATTCAAGCCGTAGATTAATCGCACTTCAAAGTATTGTTTTTAGCATGATCTGAACATGCGCGTCAAGTCATCTTTTGATTACATATGCTTGCGAGAGTTAGAAAAGAATTTGTAATAAGGGGGATGTTTGCTCGCGTCTGTTCCACCTTGGGTTTTTGGTTTTTCTTCCTTTTTTACATGTAAGACTGATATAGAAAAGGGGAAGCTGAATCCTGGAGCAATCACATTCATATTCCTTGACTGGTCCTCAATTAAGAAGGGCTATGAGTGTTATTGTTCTGTCACTACATACATTTTTATTTCTATCATTCTTCAGCCGCATCTCTCTTAAGGGGAAGATAGTATGTGAAGGGAGACACTGAGATCATTCATTTTCCCTTCTTATCACTCGTTACAAGCCCATCCTTGACTCATTTCTACTTGGTTCATCCATACTCGACCTTTCTCTAGATAGGCTTAGCTTTGACTTGTCAGAAATGCCATCAATTGAAGAAAATTTTGAAATGTTGAGAGAAGTTCAAGTTCAAAAAAGCAAAGAGTAAGCATACACAAGAAGAAATAAAAAACCTCCAAAGGTTCAAACTTTTGCACATCATGAAGACAACCAAGAGTTGAGAATTGGGGTAAATTCAACATGAGAAGCTGAATATGGTGAATGATTTTGGCATATTGATATTGCTTAAAAAAATTTATTAGAGCATGTACATTTCACCTCGTGTCAATTTATCATAGGATGTCTTTGGCGTTGCAAGCCTTGATTATAAACCTCAATAAAGCGGCAGTCCCAATGTTTACTTAAGAAGCTTAAAAAAAGCCCATAATAGAGAACTATAGTGCTAGAGGAAATGAAATTTTTAATAATAAAATATATATGGGAATTCATTGAATCTGCAGGAAGCAAGAAACTAACTGGTTTGATACAAATATTCATGTTTATACTTGTTGAAAATGCAAGATGGTGTGACATGCAAATTGAAATTCAAATTTTTGTTGTTTTACTTTAGTTTATGTTATTTAAGTAGTTTCTTTGATTTTTATGAGTTTAGTTTTTGTTTAAATAATTTTAATCATGCCTATAATGATACATATGAGAACAAGTTGTGTTAAATAATATTCATAAATTAAAGTCCAAATTTTTTAATTTCAATTTGCATGTCCCAACATACCATCTTACATTTTCAACAACTATAAACATGAAACTACTTAAATAACATAAACTAAAGTAAAGTCAAAACTTTGACTTTTAGTTTGAACCAACTAAACTATGAGTTTTAATTTTTGTTTTAATGATTTTAATCATGCCTAAAATGATGACTATAAGAACAAGTTGTGTTATATAAGGTTCCCCTATTCGGTGTCATTTGCTGCATCAGTTGTGATTTTATTCTATACCACTCTCTTTGGATTTCCCTAGTTTAGTTGTTTCATTGGCGCAATTGGTTGAGCCTTTTGTACTTTCTATATATGATCCTTTGCTTTTAGGTTGTTGCTTCCTTCATGCTGTATTTTTCACCTTATCTTCGCACTATCATTTTATTTAACATACACATTTGTGGGTCTTCTGTGAGTGCGGGATGCGATTCTTCTAAATGATTTGTGACTTACAAATTGCATCTATTATAGAAAGGTTGCAGTTCTCATCATTTCATGAGGAGATTGACTCTATCTAATTGAAAATTGAGAGAAAATCTTTAGAGTACAAAGAGGCATAACTAGGCCTTACAGAAATCCAGATCTAATAATATTTTCTTTGAGCTATTTTGTTTCCTATTTGTTCTCAATTGTTGGTTAGATGTAATTCTTCTCGCCTGGTAACTATAAACTTGTGGGGAAAACTATTTCCTTCCATAGATGTAAAGTTTGAATTGCTACTTTGATATTGCTTATTTATTTTCTCACATTCTATAATTTTAGTGCCGGTTTAGTATTACTTTTATTGTTTTTTTTTATTTGTATATTTATTTATTTTAATTTGTTTATATTTTGATGAGAAGTAAAAGCATGGTTGGTGTCTTATGCATTTAATTATTTAAAATTCCAATAAAACCAAAATAGCAAAATAAAAATAAGTATCCTTTTTATTTGTGCGTACTTGAGATGGTGACAAAGGAATCACCTGCAACTTGTTTGACTTTGTACCCAATATCCACCATAAAGTCAGCCATCAGTGTTCAACCTAGTGCCCTCTGCAAGTTTGTGAACCTCGGAAGTGCACAACTTCATGAAAGTTGCCTTGCCTCATTCCCATCCAAACACCCCTTTGCCATCAAGCTTCTTCATCAGCCTCAATGACCTAACCAACGACCTCTTACTCTTGTGGAAACCCTCTCTTGTTTCATCTGCTATTGACTAAGACAAAGCTAATGAGCATAATGTGATGGATGCTTCAACATTTTCATCAGCTACTTGAATTTTGTGACTTTGATTGCGAGAATGTGTCTCTAACATGGCTTGCTTTGAGTTACACTCTTAGTTTAATAGCTTTTCTATGCCATTGATCTCTTTTGCTGCTCAATGGCTCCATAGTGTCGAATATCTACTTCACCACCAAACCCCCCCCCCCCCCCATGGCTCCATGGTACTGTTAATCAACTTGTCTTCATCTGCCAAGGTTGGTGAGCCGCCCCCCTGGCTCTGTTAATCAACTTGTCTTCATCTGCCAAGGTTGGTGAGCCTTAGTTAACAAATCAGGGGAGTTGTGGAATTCAACAAAATTTTAAACATTTTTTAAAATAGAAAAAAAAAAAGTGATTTCAAATAGGCATTGACATGATACAAGAAGATTTGTTTTCATTCTGTATTGATGATGCTGTCTTAATTAAGGATTGCGCTAAAGAGGGTGGCAATTAAAAAAGACTCTTAAAAGAGTTTGGAAGTAATGATCTAGGATAATGTAAGACATTTTCCAGAATGGAGGTGATTGGAATAAAGAATGATATCCTTATCTCCCAACTGAAATACATTTGATATGTTGACATAACAAGAATGTATGGGTGTCAGCTAATGAAACTCCTATTAAATTAAACGTAAAGTATAAGAAGATTGGAGATGTATTTCTCATAGATATGTGGAGATATTAAACATTGGTTTAGAGATTAATATATTTCTCATAAAGGTTAGCTATTACATTTGCAATGAGTTTAGTAAGTTAATACATGCACTATCTATTTAAAGAACACTTGTTGGATGTTTACAAGATCTTAATTTGTTCTTTAAAAAATGAACAATGAGCTATTGATGATAGAAGATTAACATTAGGTTATTGTACTAGAATTTGGAGATATCAAATCATTTGAAGAAGCAACAAGCTGTCAATGATTGCTCTTAGTCGTGTAGAAGAAAATTTCTGGCATTGGTTCAAGGATTTTGCCTTTTTATCTGATCAAAAGTGTGAACTAATTTCTATGAAGTTCTTTTGTGACGCCAATTTCATACAACTCATTCCGTCATGATGAAACAAAATGTTATGGAGTGGATGGCTGCACTTGAGCACCTTATTAAAGCAAAGGTTGCTGAAGGGTTTATTTTATAATTTATGTTCCTACAAAGCAACAAGTGGTGGATATTATAACGAAAGGACTTCCAAGCTCAAGATTTGAAATACTAGTCGATAAGCTGGAAATGAAAAATATCTATTTATCACCTTCAGGGGTTGTGGAAAACACATTTAGAATCTTACTAAGGACTACATGGGAATAATTTCAATTAATGGCTAATCTCTCTTTTTAAGCCAACAATTAATATTTCCTTGTTTTAGATTATTTGTATTATGCTTTTCTAGAATTCATGTCTCTTTTTTCCTACTCCATATCAATTTCAATTGAGTGGTTTGGATAAAATAAATAAAATTATCTTATTCTGTGTTTTTAAATGGAACTGGTCTTTGAGTTAGATGAAGTTGGAATAATAAATGGTCCAGTACTATTTGATTGTTTTTCTTAATCCTGCATTAAGTTGCTTTATTTGCCACATCATACAAGATCTCGAAACTTTGAGCCTTTTTCTTTTTGTGCTTGAGAACTTTTTATTGCAATATTGCAATGAGCTATATTATTTTCAATATAACAGAACTTAAAATTACTGTGTCTGTATGCTATTTTTCTACCGTATAGTAGGGCTCTTTAATCCAACTTGGTAGCCCTATGTTCTCTTACATCAATCAACTTAAACTACTTTGATATTTCTTATTTTGTTTCAATTATCAAGTTGAGAATTTAGTTATTGGAGGACATACAGTGCAAGCTTTTTGTTTCTCCAGAACTTTCAAGTGGTAGGTACATGTGCAAGTTTAGGTGTTGATGGAGGCTCATAGCTTGGAGGAGTTTAACAAATGATCACAATAGTTCTATAACGTACGGAGGTTGTCGGTTGTTGCTGTAAATGGATGCTTTAGGGATGCCTTTTGGTTTAGTGAGGAGTGAGGATTTGGTATATAGGGGGGAAGCATGTAATAAGTGATTAACATGGTAACCGTTGTCTCACACCATAGAGTAGAAAATGCACCATAATATATAATGTTAAAAAGTTAGAAAGAAATATAGGTAGATCAAAGATAAACTTGTGTATAAGTTCTACAAAATGATTTATGCATGATAGGCTTAGCACTTTATGCACTAAGCAAGAATAAATGGAGGATCATGATTCTTAAAAGTTGAACCTAAATACTTGGAATATATCTGATGATGATGAAGGTGCCTATTGTTCCACAAATATTCATTGAATCAACAAGAAAAAGAGATGCGCACAACCTTATTATGATTGGACTAATGTTTTAGCAGTAAATCGCCTCCATTCTTTAAGATTTCTTGTCTTGAACCATTGGATATTAGAACTGGTTGTGGTTTGGAATATCAAGCACAATTTGGTGTTTAATGGGTGAATGATGGATGACTTTAAAGAGAACAGTATACAAATTGCCAATTATGATGCTTCATTGTTGAATGTACTTGACTCCCAGAATCCCACATCCTCCACACCTATACTGCCGCAAACCTAACAATTCATGAACTTAACCAATTAGAGTGCAACCCGAACTAATTGACCACAATCCCCAATTGAATCCTCCGCTTCTTCTCCACTCACATCCCCGCCTATCTTGGCCTCTTCCCACCCACTTATTTTAGTATGTGCTAGCTTCGGTGTTGGCATCATCATTGATCTGCTTAACTTTTGCATTCATCCCTCCTGCATTTCCTTCTCTTTGGAGCAAATCATGTGTGACCCGCCTCCTAGTGGAAATGCATTTGTGATTTTAATTACATTGACGTTTGCAATAAAAAGCTACTTGGTGCCTGATCCCCCACCCTCAACAAAGGCATCGATTTGCTCGACTACCTTTTTAGCCACGATACCCACACTTCTACCACAGTTGCAGGCTCATTTGTTCTGAGCACAAGTGTTCGTGGTCGTGTTAACAGCACTGTCATTGGTCGTGCTCCACTCACCATCTCACTACATTCGGAGTTTGCAAAAATGAGATGTTCTGGCCGTAGATGCCATTTTGGCTGGCCTCATCTCCGCCATTAATGCTGGCATCCATATAATTTCTCTCTCGATTTGGGAGTCCACCCATTAAACCATTGTATCGTTACTATTGCTGCTTTTATAGCTATGAAAAAAAAAATTCTGAAGCTATGCAGCAGGGAATGATGAGCTGATTGAAAAAACACTCAACAACGAAGCGTTGAGATTACTTTTTTTCTTGGGAAGGCACACACTCCATAATCTCTTTTTGATTCTTTTGTTTCTCGGGTTATTTTCTTCTTGTCCACACTTGGCACTTCAAAGGGAAAGGTCTGAGAAAAGTTAAGCTTTTCTGCTCGAAGATTGGGTGATTTTTAAATTTATGTGCTTTTTAAATTTAGTCCGACAAAATTTGAAGAGGCCGAGAGTAAAAATGGCCGTCAGTAAGTGCGTGACTATGCACCTTATTTGTTTGCTCAGTCAGTTGCTCTTAGGCTTATAATTTTGCTTCACTGCAACTGCAAAGGGAGATTTTCGTCTTTAGTAATCTTAAAAAATAAAACAAAGTTGCATTTTACTTCATTTTGTTTCTTTAATTTTCATTTATTCTGCTTATATGTCTGCTGGTCTTCGGATATAACCTCTGTTATCACTTCAAACCATTAGGTCACACCTTGGTTTTCATTTACTATGAACAAGCAAATTCTAATTTTCTCTGCTAACAGGCAGAGTATTTATAAACCTAAATTATATATTAAGGCAAACCAAAATAGTTCTTGCATCTAGAAGTTAAAATTTAAAAGAATTAGTGCGGCACCAAAATAGTTCAAGGTGGAAGAATGCAGCTGCTGTAAGCCTTTCGTTCTCTCATTAAGCTACAGTTTTCCATAATGCTTTTGTGAATTTCAATAACGTATTTTATTTAATTTTATTTCACTTGAATGTATGCCGCCTGCGATACAACATTTCTTGAAAATATTACTTTGTAGCAATATAGCTCACTTAAGTATTTTAAATTCGGAGCTGCTTGGTTTAGTGAAATGTTATGTGATACAACACTTCATGAAGATATTACTTGTAGCTATATAGCTCACATGTATTTTAGGCTTCGCTTGGGAATTGTGATAGCTTTTTTATTGCTTTTTAAAACGGTTTTTTAGTATAAAATTTTCTAATTCAAAAAAAATTTTGTGCTATAAATTTTTTTTAAAAAGCAACAAAAAAGCTGTCCCAAACAAAGCCTTAATTTTGGGGCTGCTTGGTTTAGTAAAATGTTAATGCTAAACATTTGGATGCAAAGTTTTTATTTTTATTTTAAATATTTGGTTATTGGAAGCTTGGTGAAATTATTTCACTTCATAGTTCATTTTCTTCTCAAATTTCTAGTGCAAGCAGTAATATTTACCACATTATGATACAAACCTATTGCTGGGCAATGGATGAACAACATATTTGATTTTGCCGTCAACCCCAGGAATTGGGTGAGAGAGAAAAAGTGATCAAAACACAGGGTTGGATAAGCTTACATCCTTTCTTCAGTTTATCATGCCCTATCACTCTCGATATGGTGTATTTATAAGAATACAAAGACATCCCAGACTCATAAACTATCTATTAATTTTATGAACTGTCTATGAACACAATGTATTAAAAGATTCATGTCATAATTATTCGACAAATTTTACTTGGCTATTAACTACCTAACATAATTCTCCACTTTTCTCATCTAAGCTTCGGGACTTAGCAATAAAGGTGTTATATGAGAATTCGACTCTTAACAGGAGTACAGGACACACTGAAAGAGAAAAAAAAAAGAATTCATGTAGCCGGCTCCACTCGGTGGGATAAAGACTTGATGTTGTTGTTATTGTATTAACTACCTATGAACTAAAGGACTTACAAAAGCCTATTAATATAATCCTAAACTACTCTTTATATTTATTAATTGTAACACATTTGTTTTGGAAGCCTCTACTTTGTACTTTTCAAATACACCAAACTATTCAGTCTCTTAACATCACTGTTTTACTTTGTCATCAATTATTGTGGACGTATCTGTAATACTGCAACTAATCTCTGAATCAGAATTCTTTGTCTATATCTCTGCTAATTCCTTCGTAAAATTCTTCCAGGAGTGTTTTGTGCTTTTGTGAGGTTATGGATGCCAGAGGATGCAAAGTTGTCCGGTATGATTTGTGACATTATTGCTAGAACCTGATGAATATTTTATTGTGGATTCTTTAATCTGTATAAGTGAGCTTTACTTTGGTGTTCTGTTCCCTCTTCAAAATAATAATAACTTGATACATGATTTCTTTGTGGCTGGTAGCTGTTGTCTTTATTGAAAGATGATTCCTTTGCTGTTAATTGTCTTGCTTTTTCTTATTTAGATTGATGGAATAACAAAAAAAGTGGCTCCATTAGGTTGCTGGTTCCATATGAGCCAATCAATAATTGGTTTATACAAGAAGATATATTTTCTTATAGAGTGATATCGGGTCGAGTTTGAGCGAGCAATTTGAACTCAAATTGGTTATTTCACTTTCAATTCTAGCCAATTTAAATTGCATTTATTTTACTTGAGCTTTTTTTTAATTGAAAGTATATTAATCTTGGTTCGAAGATGATTCAAATTTGAGCACTTATGGAGGAGTTTAGAGCTTCAAATGTAATTACCAACAGTGTAACCTGATAAATTCAAGTAATTTTCATAGTTTCTAGTTCAAAAATTTTTAGTTCAAAAGTTTTTTGTGCTAAAAAGTTGTTTTTGAAAGCAGCAAGAAAGTCGTCCATGCTTCGGGTTGAGCAAAGTAACCGAAAAATCACCCAAAAGCTTGAGATTGAAGAAGAATTTTCAAATTACATCAAGAGAGGGTCTACGGTCAGGGAATTTTCCCACCAAAGCGAACTCAAAGGTTGCAGCAAGCAAATGAATTTAATCCTCCGAAATCCACAGCGATGGAAACCCACAGTAAGAAGTGATTTTTAGGTTAGGAAAGTTCGGTGAGGGAGAAAGCCCAAACAGAGTATCTCTAAAAGAAGGAGAACTCTTCGTCCCATTCAAAAAATCAGGATCATTCAAATGATTAACTGCCATATAGGAAGAACTGAATGAAAAAAAAGCCAAAACAAACATAGGAAAACAAAGAGGGGAAGATAAAAATGACTTTCCTGAAGACGAATAAAAAAACGGAGGCCTCAAGTATGGCGGCGGAGGCTAAGGCAGAGAAAACCCTAGCAGAACCCGTTAATTGTGGGATGTCATAGTTACTATTTTTTTTTTAGTTAGACTTTTAGGGTTTCTTTTATAAATTTGTTTCTTTGCTAATCTCTAATAATCATCTCAAACAAAATTATATACTGGTCTAAGAGTATAATCTTTTCCACGGATGGAATAATTTGGATCAGTATAGGATCCAATGCCTGTACACTAACAATAAGGTGTGATAATTTAACTAAAGGGCATTAAAAGTATAAGCCCTCATCCAATTTGAGAACATTGTATCAGAATGCACTCAACACCCTTTCCCACCATCTGATCTTAACTAAACAGCCCTGATGCTATGAAATAACTATGATTTTCCTAACCATGTATTTCAATAACATAATACATGCAGAATAAACCATGGAGCACTCAAACTAAAGGCTCATTAGAAGGTTTGGTTGTTTCCATAGGAACTTCTGTCCCAGATTTCAGATCCTTGTATCTGTACCACTTAGCACAAATAATGAAATATAGCAAGTTCAAAGTTGCCATTGCAGCAGTCATGTAGTAGAAAAGATCCAATCTTCCCTTATTTAAATCACCTGCCAACCAATTCTCCTTTCCATTCCCTCCTGTTGTTCTATGAACAATCATCACAATCAAACTGCACAAATAGTTTGATATGGCAAATCCCAAAAATAGAAAAGACCCAGCCACACTTCTCATGTTCTCAGGGAATTGCTTGTAGTAGAATTCTACTTGACCGATTACATTGAAAGCTTCTGAAAGTCCAAAAAGCATGAGTTGAGGGATCAACCAAAAGCTCGACATAGATGAAATGGCTTTGTCGCTTGAGCCGGCGAATTCATGAACTGCAATGCTCCTCCTTTTCTCCTCAACAATGGCGGAAACCAATAAGCCGATGATAGAGAAGAAAATTCCAATTCCCATTCTCTGTAGCAAAGTTATTCCTCCCTCTATTTTAGTTGTCCGTTGAAGTCGAGGAACGATGATTCGATCATAAATAGGTATCCAGATTGTGAGGGCAAGCATGTTGAAGACTGTGAATGAGCCAGCAGGAATCTGAAAACTGCTATTTCCAAAATGTCTGTCAGATTGGAGAGCCTGGAAAACAATATAAGTTCCTGGTTGTGTTGTTCCAATGTTATAGAACATGCCTGCAGACCAAACTGGAAGAATTCTAATTATACATTTTACTTCTTCAACATGTTGCAAGGTAGAGAGTCTCCATGGATTTGAAATCTTGTTGTTAGCTAGTTTAATTTCGTCCGAGCTTGTTATAATTGAAGCTTTATCAAGACATCTGAACAACAAATCAGAATGATCAAACAAGTTAAGTTTGTTCTATCCAAATAATATGTTTTTGCATGATTTGATTATTAGGTCAAGGTTAAATAATCTGTAGCTTGACGAGATGAATCAAATAAGTCTAAAATCATCCAATTTTGACTTCATTAAGATACTTGAAGGAAGGGGGAGGAAAACTGAAAAAAAAAAAAAAAACTGGTTTGTGTTGTCAACCTGAATTGATCAGTATGTGGCAGCTTGGATCTGATTGTACTATCAACAGTAGGGGGATTGAAGAGAGATTGAAAGTGATTATCATCAGAAAGCTTCAATTTTCGCTTTCTGTAAGCTGCCGTTAGAACCCGAGCCACATTACTCAAAGGGCTACCTTCTGGCTTGACCCTCACATAGAGATTAGTCCCCAGGAAAAAGAAAGCACAGGAAAAGAACATAAGCACAGCTGGGATGCCTAAGCCAAGAGTCCAGCTTATATTGCTCTGAATATAGATGATGAAAGTGCAGGATATCATCATGGCAACAGTGAATGTGAAATAATACCAATTGAAGAAGCTATTGATTCCTCTTCTTCCTGAATCTGTTTGAGGATTGAATTGGTCTGCACCAAATGCAAGGTTACAGGGACGAATTCCGCCGGCACCGATCACCAGAAATAGGAATGAAAGATATAAAACTGCTAGTTGAATTGGCGAGGCATCTGGGCATTGTTCACCATTGATGTTGTTGCAGGGTGTTGGGTGAAGCTTTTTTATTGCAGCTGTAAGTGTTAGGATGAACATTCCCTGTAATATAAGAAGAAAATTATGAATTGAGAAACAAATTTGAATTTTGATTTGATTGTATTGATTCAGTTATGTAAGAAAGAGCTAAAATTTGATTGTAAGAATTCCCTATAGTAATCAAATGATGATTTTTTTTTCATTTATAAAAATCCTATAGTACTACGACATTGTTTGATTTGTTGAAAAACAAATGCAGATAAAAAGGATTGCAGTGTATTTTAAATATTTAAAATTATTTGGATAACTATGAAAAGAATGCAAGTAATTGTTTTTTTTTTCTTTTGTTTGAAGTAAAATTTATAAGTCAATGATGACAGTGGCCGGTGGTAGTAGCCATCGATAGCAACAACATTGAGCGTTGCGATGACAATGACAATGGGAGTTGCTAGCCAAAGGTAGCGGCGGTGTTTGGCAGGCCGTGACAACACAGTTAGCTAGCGATAAAAGATAAATTCGATAAAAAATGTGAGAGTTTACAATACATCGAAAAAGAATTGGAGAGTGAATAAGAAATTCAATAAAATTTTAAGATGCATTTCTTTTTTATTAAAGTAAGACTCTACTTTCAAGCTGACCAAAAAAAGTATCAATCAATAAATTTTCACATTTATACATATCAATGAGCAGATGTGACAATCCTTACCAAATTAATTGTCACTACTTGACTATCTAACTGTGGCCACACATTGCCTTGCTTTAATGGCTCCAAATAAAAAAAATAATCTAAATATTTATATCTGTTTGAAATAGCTTTCTTATTATTTTTCAAAACAATTTTTTAGTTAAAATTTTTCTAAAAAAATAAAATAAAACATATTTTAAAAAACAGTAAAAAAATTGTTCCAAAAGAAACCTTATTAATTTCTTCCCATCATAATTAGAGTAGAAAATAAAGAGAGTAAAACTAAATTAAAGGCATTAATGAAAGTAATTAACGGATTAATACCAGAAGAGAAGAAACTGAAGCAAAGCCAAGAGTATAGTATCGGCCGAGATAAGTATCACAGAGAAAGGCTCCCAATATCGGAGCCAGATTTGTTGTGCCATTGAAGATCTGTAGGAGAGTTGTAGCTGCTACACTCTTCATGTGGAAGATCGTCGTCAGATATACTAACAGATTTGAAGATGTACCCAACGTTCCCAGCTTCTCAAATGTCTCATTTCCTACATAAAATATATCATTTAATCTAATCATTGTATTAACAACTTAATTAAGCTTAATTATATTCATAATCTTATGTTAATGATATTTGATCATCCCAACCGTTTACTCATCATCATGGGCTGCAGCTGGGTCATGAAAATATTGTGAAGGAAGCTGTACTGCTTGAGTTGTTATCTTTATCATTTCTTTTGGAGAAAATGATTAAAATGATGTCAATACTCTTTATAAAAGATCAAAAAGATTTTCGACTATATTTAAGTCTTATTTTTACTTAAATGATTCTACAAAATAATTAATTTTGTCTCTATTTAAAGAGACAAGGAATCAAATTAGTATTTTTAGATAGTCAGAAATTATTTTGATTATTTAGAAAAAGTTAAGGGATCAATTAGTCATTTTCTTAGTTTGAGATAATGATCAAAATGGCTAAGTGACTATTATTATTATTTTTATTATTTACAATATTAGAAGCTTATTATTTTGTTAAAATTAGGAAAAAATGAAACTTGGATTAGAATCTCTTGAGTAAAATTTATTGGAATTAATTTTTTAATTATGGATTTGTTTTGATAATATTATAATTAAAGAGTTGGTTAATTATGATGACTCAAAATTTATCCTAAAAATTATTATTAGAATCTTAAGTTAAAAATGGGATTAAATATTATTATTTTTTAATTTGATTTACATCTTTGATATTATGATTAAATGCATTATTTTAGTCAATTTTTTAATGTGACATAGTTTCTCTCATGTCATTCAAAGTTTTAGTCATATATTTCTATAGAGTAATATAATTTGGTCATAAATATTTTGAAATTAAAAAATATTTAAATAAAAAATTGAAATTGAAATTAAATTGAGATTAAATTACATTATTTAAAAAAATATTTGAATGGTTATTAAAAAATTAGCTATTTCAGTTTAAAATTCCCAATTGGAACTAAAAATTGTAAATCTGAAAGTAGAATTTTATTATAAAATTTTCATTAAAGGATTTTAAAATAAAAAATATTTATAAAAAGTACTTTTGGTGGAATCTTTAAAGAGAAAGCTGTAAAAATGATTGGAAAGTAAAAGCAATTTACCTGTCAAAGTTCATATGGAAAACTGACGAAATCTTCTACAGAAATTTCTGAAATTTTTTTAACATATTTTACACACATCATGCTCTTTTCATTCATATCATATCACATAAATTATATGTAAAAATATATACAATTTTGAAAAAAAAAACATGATTTATTATTACTAAAAATAATGAAATTAATGAATATATATACCTATGACATACGGCATAGCTTTCCATCCTCTGTACACCACAGGCTCATCTTCCCCTCCACCTTTCTCTCCTTCCATGGCTACACAAGAGAGTAAAGAGAATAGAGAGAGAGAGAGAGAGAGAGAGAGAGAGAGAGAGAAGAGGAACACAGGAGAGTAATAATTGAGCACGATTTACTCGTACTCTTTGTAGAGAGAGAGAGAGAGACAAAAGATGCTAAGATATTGCTAGAAGGAAAAACAGAACAAAGAAAAATGGAAGAAGATAAACCAAAATTAAAACTTCTGTTCTGTATAGGTTTCACGCTTTGCTTCTTCACATAAAAACCAAAACATATAGGCAAGCCGGTTTTAAAACTGTATGGAAAAGAGAAAAAATAAAATGTAAACGAAGCATTGCGTCACTTGGTTTGAAAAATTCTAACAGATATATCTAGCTGGCTGACTCTATGTGAATGACGCACCTCTTCGTCGGTCATGTTTTGGCCGATCGACTCACCCAGCAAAATGGACGGTTCGAATCGAAGGCATCTTCACGAATTTTGACGTACGAATTTGGACTCTTGGTTATCTATCTACGGGGGCGTATGAATGATTGCTCCCATGTAATAATTGTTTTGTGAAGAATTTGCGTGGAAAGTATCATTTGTATGGTCCCCATCTCTTAATACTTGAGATTAGTGTTGTTGCGTCCTTGAGTATTCGCGCGGTAGAAAAATATGAAGTTTAACGTCTATGTTTTGTACGAAGATCTAGCATGCAATCAGATAAAAATAGAGGGTGTAGCATTCATGAGAGACACCAAGATTTTTATGTGAAACACAGGGCTTAACCTAGTTTGAATGAATCCACTAGCATTTACAGTTGATTACAAATGTGAACCATCATTGGGGAAAAGGCCTTGGCTTGATGTAACAAATATACATCATACAGAGTGTCACATGAAGAATCACTGTTGATGTGTTCGTTTGGTCGGAAGGATCGTAGTCGGCGGGCAACAGATGTCATAAAGACCTATGTCTGGCGAAAGAGGTCGGAAGGATCATAGTTGACGAACGACGAAGGTCGGAAGGACCGTTGTCTAGAAACAGAGGTTAGAAGTATCGTAGTCGATGGGCGAGGGAGGACGGAAGGACCATAGTCGGAAGGCGATGGAGGTCCGGCAACAATTGGTGGCCTTGCAAAAATCTGACGTTAGTTGATGGCCGGGTAGAAAAAATAGCATTTAATTAGCAGTCGAGTATAAGTCCAACATCAGTTGGTATGTCACGACCCAACCCGACCGGGACGGATCCCGCTCGCATCGGGTCACGACGGAGCCAACAAATACAGGATCTGGCTTTGTAATTTGCTTCAAATCTTTCTTCCAAAAATAACACAGACAGAAAAACACAGAGCTACTATAAACATCCGAATACAGCGCAGTATATCAATATTTTCTTTCCTCAAAATAATCATATACAGATACAATACATGGCTTACAGACAAAAAGAACAGAACAGAACAGATAAGCCATGACTGCACAAAAATCAAAAGTATAAAATACCTAATCACAGATCAGACTCAGAACGTCTAGTCCAAGACCTCCTTCCCTTTCTCAGAACTTGAAAACCACATAAAAAAACAAGGATGAGCTAACAGCTCAACAAAACATCACTCACCAATCCAAATCATCAGAAATTCACCTCAGAAATGGCCGTAAGAAAATCATAAAATAGATACTTGATATATCAATCATAAAGCAACAATTAATACAGAAAACTGAAGTCATATCGAATTGGCGTTCAGAACAGATATCATAAAGCTTTCAAGTCACAGAGCAGACAGAATCGTATGGAAAATCAGAATCGTATATATATCGGATGATTCATAAAACAGCTCAGATAAGTCACATAACAGATTTCAGATTTCAAACATCACATTTCGGATAACATATCACATATCAGATTTCAGATTTCAAACATCACATTTCGGATAACATATCACATATCAGATTTCAGATTCCCAGACCCTTACAGAATCTCAACGGATTCTGGCCCCTTATGTCTCCATTCCCTGACACTTACAGAATCTAGACGGATTCTGGCCCCTTATAACCCCCTTCCCTGACACTTACAGAATCTCAACGGATTCTGACCCCTTATAACTCCCTTTATATAGCACACAAACACTTTAATTCATTCAAGGAATCAATTCAGAATAATCAGAATTCGTCCGAAATTTCAGCGGCACAACGGCAATATACGGAATTTACACAAAACTCACAGATTCAGAAATTTACCAAATTACCACAGAACATTCACAACAACATTGTAAGACTTTCATTGTATTGACAAAACATTTTACAACATCCTGATAATTTGCAGTTCACTTAAAACACCGCAGAATCCAAAATTTCCGGTAAAAATCTTCTAGAAAATACTTAAAACGTGCATAATTAACATCTCAGAGACATACCAAAAGTTAAGCGGTAAAACTTTTGTCAAAAGAAAATAATATCCGAAATTCGCTAACGGAAACAAAATTCAAAACAGAAAACTCGTCAAAATTCTCGTTTCTGAAAATTGAGAAAGGCGGATTGTGCCTTACCTCGAGTCGGTCAACTTCTTTAACTACAGCAACGAACGAAAACGGACCGGAGTCGTCCAAAAATCACTTTTCCTTTCTTTTCCTTCGTTTTTCTCTCTCCTGGGCTTTTCTCTCTCTTCAAAATATCTCATTTCTATATATATCCAGACGGATCGTACCGGACGATCTCAACTTCGTCCCGGACGATCTATGCTCTGGACGAATTTCGTCCAAACGAAATTAATTATCGTCACGGACGACTTGGGCTCTGGACGATTTTCGTCCAGACGAAATTAAATATCGTCCCTGGACGATCAGGCTCTATAAGATTTTCGTACAGACGATCTACCTATCGTCTAGACGAACTGTTCAGTCTCCCAAAATTCCAACACGACCTGTACCGATCGTCCCGGGACGATCCAACTTCATCCCGGACGATCCTGGGAGAAAAATGGCCTTTACATGGTAGCTGAGTAGAAGTCTAACGACGGGCATAAGTCATTGGTCGGGTAGAAATCCGACAACATGCGAAAGGCCGTTGTTGGGTAGAAGTTCGGTGACAGGAATAAGCCTGGCAACAGGCGGAAGTCCAATGTTGGGTAGAAATCAGAAGACGGTCGATGGACGGACGAAACTCCAGCAGTTGGTGGTCAGGCATAACTCCGACGTCGGTAAACTGTCTAGCATAACTCCGGCGTCGATCGGCTGCCTGGTGAAAGCCCAATGGTTGTCGAGGAGGAATCTTTTCCTTCTCTTTCTTCTCCTCCTTCTCTTCTTGCTTAATTCTGGCATCAGTTGGCGATAGGCATAACTCCGGTGTCGGTTGGCTGCCAGGTGGAAGTTCGATAGTTGTCAAGGAGGAATCTCTTTCTTCTCTTCTTACTTGGGCCTCCTTCTTTCCCCCTTTGGGGTTCCTTACTATGAGAAATGAGTTGTCTATTTATAGTTTGCTGAGAGTGGCATGACCAGTAAATAGAAGGAAGATCAGGGGTAAATGGAGAGTGGTTGGTGACAAGCTGAGGTCCGGCGTCGGGTAGAAGTTCGACGTCAGTCGGCGGCCGGGGAGAACTCCGGCGTTAGATGATATTCGGAAAAAGCTCCAGAGTCACTTGGAGATCAAGCGGAGTTCCGGCATTCCGTGGAAGTCGGGCAGAATTCGGACGTCGCTTGGGCAGAATTCTGACATCATTTGGGCGTCGGGCAGAATTCCAGCGATGATCAAGGAGGAGTTTCTCCCCTCCTATCATTCTCTTCTTCTTCTCTTCATTTTCTTTTCTTCTTGCTTGGGCCCCCTTTCAAGATAAATGAGGGGTCTATTTATAGTTTTTCTGGAGTCGCATGGCCGGTAAATATGCGAGAGATCAGGGGTAAATGGGGAGTGGTTGAATGGACGGCCGATATTGAATCCCTTGATCATGTACCATTCATCAAACATTTGATGGTCTTAATGATGTTGGAATTCAGTGATCTTTGGCTCGTTGGCTTCGTCTTCTCGAGCCGCTCGATTCGACTATAAGCTCGTCATGTTTGGAAACCATTTGGTAACTCAAATTATGATACAAACTTTCCAACAGCGTTTCGGGTCCTTGATTTGGACACATTTGGGCTCAGATTGAGTCAAAATTGGTGTGGTTGGGTTCGTATTTCCGAGACACTCAGTTTGACTATAAGTTCGCTGAAATCAGAGCAGGTGATCACGAATTTACTTTTTTAAATTTCCGGCTTGATTTTGCCTCGAGATTCGTGCCCGATCAAGATAATTTTTTGAGGATATATCAAAGATAATTAATTATTTTCATTTTATGATCTTACAAAAATAATTACGAAAATAGAAAAAAAAATTATAATTATATAAATATCTCACATCATCAAAAAGAAATCTATTTTTTCAAAATTGCTATGAAACACCTTTGTAGCTAACAGTAACTACGATAGTATTGCAACGATTTTATAACTGTTAAATTATTTTTGTGGTGATTAAAATCGCTGCCACAAAGTATATTAAATGCTGCAACAATCTTATTTACAAATTTATTTATTTTTTTTTGAAAAAAAAAACATTATTTCTAATACAAATATGAAAAATATTTCAAGTATCTTAAGAAAAACTATTAATTAGGCATCTCTCATAATTTTAAAATTTTTGATTCAATTATTGCATTATTAATTAATTTTTTTTAGTAATGTGAGTGTTCTCAAATGGTGGAAACATGATATTGTGTAGATCTTTATCTCTGCCTCTACATACATCATTGAGCTTAGTGGCTCTAATTTACAAGTTAAATTCATCTAATTTCTGACTCTTTTTCATGCCTAATGTTGACTTCAATTTTCATTCGACTGTCCTTGAGGGTCTTTGGTTGATTTAATTGAACTCCGTCGAGCTTAATCTAATCCAGGCCGATGCTAATCTAGCCCGATTGAGTTGATTCAAATTCAATTCCATTAAAATCGACTTGATGAAAATTCAATCGAAGTCGAATTGACTCGAAATTGGGTTAAATTAGACCTGATCACATTCAATCAAATTAGTTCCGTTCATTTTAGCCGAGTCAAGTTTGATTCGATTTGAGTCGTTGTTTTTTTTAACCTTTTATTTGTTTGATTTTGTTAATTTGATCGAGTCAAATTGAACCTAAATCAATCCATTTTGACCCAAATAAAGTCCAATTCAAACTCAATTTTGTCCTAACTGGTTCATTGCAATTCTAATTAAAATCTTCCCGTCGCCCCTTCTCCGTTCGAAACCAGAGGTCGCAAGTCTCTCCCCCTCTCCGCCTCCTCCCTGCTGTGGCCCGAAGCCTGCCTCTCTCACTCTCGGTTTCGCACGCCTGGACCGAACCCAAAGCCGCCGGACCACCTCCCTCTCTCTTCCCCTCTTCGACTTCTTTTGGTTCGCACGGCCCTGTCGTAAGCCACACGAAGTTGAAGCTTCTCTGCCAACCTGACTTAGTCGATCAACCTCTTTCATGACAACACGTATATGCTTCTCCCCTTTTTCTCGTACTCTTTCTTCACTCCACTTCTTCTTCTAAAGTATCATTTCAGTTAATCTTACCTGCTTCTGTGATGGGCGTTTCATTAGATGAGATTTTTAAAAAATCTGTGTTTTTTCCTTTGCAAATTGATTGTTATGCAATGAGATCTAGCTTTCTGACGTTTTTTTTTTCTGGATTTCTATTTGATGCTAAGTTCATGCTTATGTTATGAGGTATTGTTCTTTGCAAAGCCCCCATGAGTAGGGAAGATCAATGCATTAGTGAGTTTCATTGTCTTTACTTTATGATTCCATAAATCAAAGGTTTCAGGCAAATTACTTCAACGTTCCGAAAAATGATCGCTCTCTTTCATGCCAATGTTTAGTAAGTTTAATGAACTTTACATAGGTTATTTTAGTGGCAATCTCAAAGGAGGAGATACTATGATTATTTGTGATGGTAAAGTAACTATTTCCATGGTAGGTTACTTCATGAGATTTTGTAAACGTTGCATGTCAAGTATTCGTTGAAATGCCTTTAGAGAGAAGTTGTGAATTGCTTGGTTCATAGGCTTTGAGGAAGCATTGTGTTAGAAATTAGATTTTTTTTCTTTGATGGGGATCTTGAGTCTTTGCTTTGAAGTTTATTTCTATGATGAGGAAGAGTTCTCATGTGTGTTCTTAATAATGACTAAAAAGGATAGAATGACCTTATATTGTTATAGACTTTCTATGGAAATGATTTCTTGCTTCTCGGATTTTTCAACATTGAAGAATACTTCTTGCAACTAGTGAACTATATCGTTCCTTGGTTTTATAATCTTATATGTTTGAAGTTTTATGGAAGATATCCCCAAATGACCGAAGAGTCGTTTGCACTTGATTCCTTGCATTCGTAATTTCTTTTTTTTTCTTTCGGGGGGAGTTTTAACGAATTTAAGTTCTGGGGTAAATTTTGGAAGTCAGATTGATTTGTAGATAAGACACTACCCAAAGACTTCACCCTCATTTTACGAGGACTTTATAATATGAGTTCTAGTTTCCTATAGGCGCAAGCCCATATAATTAATTACCCCTCCCAATAATGAGAGAGAACTTTCGATTAAGGTTAGTCGTCAATCAGATACGTATAAATATGTAGTTTATGGCATATAATAGCAGCATTGGCATGTGTTTGGGAATTTGAAGAGTGTTGGAAGTTTGAAGATTTGATATTTAAAATGGAAATTTCACCATCTTGCACTTAAAGTGGAGGGTGGGGGAATGGATGATGGACTCGATCAAGATCCCATGGTTCCATCATCCTGGGCCATCGTGGTCCCTGGTCTACTTAGTCAGAGGAGGTTGTTGACCCAACCTGACAGAAGGATCCTTGTCGGGGGCCATGGGTTGCTTCGTGCAAGAGGACCTTGTATTGACTCTGACCATAAATAGTATTTCGTGGTACCATTTGGCGGCAAAATCACTCAGTTCAGAGGGCCCCGGGTCATAACTGTTTATCCTGTGGTGCCATTTGGCGGCAAAACTACCAGTTAGAGGACACGTACCACATTTTTATTGGCAGGATATTGTTTGAGAATGAATTCTAGTGATATTTTCAACTGGGCATTTGAATTTATGTGAGTTGAAGTTATATTCGAATTTGTCCACTTCGACAAACTATTACGGATGGTGGATGTATTTTGTTTTAAGTGTTGATTGATATATTTCAATTTTAAATATTTTTGATTTTGAGATTTTTGAGATTTGGTGGAGCTTGGAAGACATTTGAAATTATTTGTGAATCCCTTTAGTTGAGATAAGCATTCAACACGGTCATCATCAAGGTGTAAGGGGTCATTTTCATTTGTGGATTGAACCTTGTCGACTCTGTCTACTAGTCGACAGAGGATTAGACTCATAGACTTTGTGCCTTTATTAATGAATTCTCATTGCTATACGCCTTGAAGACCTAATATAAATGTATTAAAATAAATATATCGGTCATCACAACCATATATTTGTTTGATGGTTCGAACCCTGTTAACTCCTATTGATGTGCATATAAGGATCAGATTCGAACTTGAATTCACTTATTGACCCGCGAAGCATTCCTAGACGTCACGTATGTACTTATAACACGCTCGCCAGGGCCATACGAATATTTGGGGATATTTTGTAATTATTTACTGAACCTTGTCGACGTCTATCTACCTCCTTGGGAGGATTTGGTTCAAGTTTATTGATCCACGCAGCATCTCTAGACGTCACATGTGTATTTATAACACGCTTGTCGGGGCCCATGCGAGTTTGATTATATTTACCCCTTTTGTATATGTATACAATTTACGGTGTATGTGCGGGGACATTTTGAAATATTTATAAATGCCTTTTGTTCGCTTGCAT
This sequence comes from Dendrobium nobile, assembly GCA_022539455.1. NCBI lineage: Eukaryota > Viridiplantae > Streptophyta > Magnoliopsida > Asparagales > Orchidaceae > Dendrobium > Dendrobium nobile. Next base: position 35,974,302 of record CM039720.1, on the reverse strand, counting down.
AGATATTGCGGATTCGGAGGTGTGGCATAGCAGCTTGTGGATTGAATTATTTACTGCTTTATACAAGTAGACTGTCGTGCACTACTTGTCTCTTTATGTAGATGAATTATAGTGCACTAACTTATATCCTGCTTTTGGTTGTAGATGCATGTATTTATTACATGTCATTCGCCTATGCTCGTAGATGACACTTTGCACACACGAGAGGCTTCCTACGATGATTTGTAGGTATTTAAATTTGCTGCAAACCATCTGATTCTTCCTGTGAGTGGATTGTTGTATGAATAAGAACTCTTTTACATTTTCTTGTGGACAAAACACTAGTTGTACGACGTAACGAGCTTTTGTAGCAGTTCGTGGGAGCTTGCATATGTAACCTATTCTCCACATTTGCTTGTAGGAGGGGCTAGAGTTCTTGTTGTATATTTGTCTTTATTGTTTGTGGACAATATAATGTATTCATATAAATGAATCATCATAACCATTGCATGTTGGCTCTCATTGTTCACAGAGAACTGTTACATTCTTCCACGAGTGGTTGATATTGATTGTAAGGGACTTTCACATCCTCTTGCATGACTCTTGTAAATCCATATACATCAAAATCAAGTGATGTTAGTTGCATGAAAATTATGTTTGCTTTGACCTTTCAAATACACCTTTCATTAACAGTTTATCGTATGTTGAATCCCTTTGGTTGCGACTGACATGTTGAATTTGTGATAGGTCTCTCACACATCGTTGGACCCTTATGCTTATAGTAGATTAATGTATTCGTTGACCATAGGTGTGAACCCTTGGAAAAAAAAAAATTTGTGCTGTTTTTCGTCTGTACGAACCTAGTTAGTACGGGACGAACCGTCAGTACGAACTGAAGAAATTGTGAAGAAATCTGTATGGTTCGTCTGTACGAACCTGGATGGGTCGGTATGAACCGTCGGTACGAACCGAGACAGAGAGTTTCGTACAGGGACGAAAATTTGGAATTTAATTTTCGTCTGGACGATTTGATCCAGAGAAGATTGTCCCGGGACGAACCTGCTTAATAAATATCCGAATAATGTCGTTTTTGAAGAGAGACAAAGCCCAGGAGAGAGAAAATCGAAGGAAAAGAGGAAAAAGTGGATTTTTGAGCGACTCCGGTCCGTTTTCGTCCGTCGCCGTAGTTAAAGAAGTTGACCGACTCGAGGTAAGGCACATTCCGCCTTTCTCAATTTTCAGAAATGAGATTTTTGACGTGTTTTCTGTTCCGAATTTTGTTTCCGTTAGCAAATTTCTGGTATTATTTTCTTCTGACAAAGGTTTTACCGCGTAACTTTTGGTATGTTTCTGAGATGATAATTGTGCACGTTTTGAGTATTTTCTGGAAGATTTTTACCGGATATTTTGGATTCCGCGGTGTTTTAATTGAGCTGCAATTTATCAGGATGTTGAAAAATATTTTGTACAATGAAAGTCTTATAATGTTGTTGTGGATATTCTGTGATAATTTGATAAATTTCTGAATCTGTGAATTTTGTGTAAATTCCGTATACTGCCGTTATGTTACTGGTTTTTCGTACGAATTCTGCTTTTGTCCTGAATTGTACATTGAATGAATTGATTAATTGTATGCTATCAGAAGGGAGTTATAAGGGGCCGGAATCCTATGTGATTCCGTTGTCTGGGTCCGGGAAGGGAGCCATAAAGGGAAGTTCTGAAATCTGAAATTCTGTATATCTGTTCTGTTCTGATGCTATAAGCACAAAAGGGAGCTATAAGGGGAAGTTCTGGTGCTATATGCACAAAAGGGAGCCATAAGGGGAAGAGGGGAAGTTCTGACATCTGGAAGGAAGTTCGGTTCTGAAATTATCTGTTCTGTAAAGCTGTAATGTGATTATTTCTGCTATGACTTCTGTACGTTGTTGATTATTCTGTACGATCCTATCTGATCTGTGATTTGAAGCTTTATGATCTCTGATTTAAACTTGGATTTTGATATGACTTCAGTTTTCCGTACCCGATGTTCGATTTCTGATCGAGCTGTTATCTGTTCTGTCTGTTATACGATTTCTGTACGATTGTTCGAATTCTGTACGGAGACTTTTCTGATACGTTTTCTGATGTGAGTTTCTGATTATTTTGATTGGTGAGTGATGTCTTGCTGAGCTGTTAGCTCATCCTTATTTTCTGCGTGATTTCAGGTTCTGGGAAAGGGAAAGAGGCCTTGGATTAGAAGTTCAGAGTCTGATCTGAGATTAGGTATTTTGTGCTTTTGATTTTTGTACAGTCATGGCTTATCTGTTCTGTTCTGTTCTTTCTGTCTGTAAGTCATGTACTGTATCTGTATATGATTGTTTTGACGAAAAAAAAGATAGATGAATTATTCTGCATTTGGATGTTTATAGTAGCTCTGTGTTTTTTTCTGTCTGTTTAATACTTGGAAGAAAGTCTGAAGCAAATTCCAAAGCTAGATCCTGGATTTTCGATGGTTGTGTCGCGACCCGATGCGAGTGGGATCCGTCCCGGTCGGGTTGGGTCGTGACAATAGGCGAGTCGCATTTCATTATCAACCTCTTCATGTATGATGATCTTTTTTCACCTGTAGGTGGACACTATAGGCATATGAAAAAGTTTTCCGTCATTACCAACATATATCTACATCTATTATATGTTGTTCATCATTGCTTGCAAGGGTTGAATACTTTTGCTTGTATTTTGATATTGCTCGCAAGGATGATGTATCAGTTATTGCCTCCAACTATATGGTTTGTAGTGCTTGTATTTGTTGCATGTCTTTTATTAATCACAAGAGATTGTCACATGTGTTTGTCAATTGATGATTGCTCGGTGCCAAAGAGATTATTTCCTTCACAACTCTCTTATTTCACTTGTGAGCATATATGATGGCTAGCATGTCATCATATTCATTACAAGCTTCTGATTGTATGCATCTAAATGATTTGTTGGGTATACTATTGGTTGTTCACCATTTATGCATGACTCACATCACATGTCAAAAGTCCTTGTTTGCATTTTAATTGTCACTCATTAGAAGTTTTGTGTTGCTTATGTATGGATTATGAGACACATTAAAGTTTTCATTTGCTTGAAGTTTCCTCCATCATGAGTCCCCTGTTGTTCGAATTTTGTTCAAGTCCCCTTCTTCTTGAAAGTTTAAGTTCTATATTCAGTTCATGCTTGAGTTCAAACTCAGTTCACATTCACTTGAGTCCACTGTGGTTTGTTCAAGTTCACAAATTCATTGTTCTTTTGAGCTCAACATAGGTTCTCTTCAAGTATTCGTTGAAGTTCAGTTGCAAGTTCAAGTTCTTACTCAAAGTCTTTTGTATTTTGTTTGGTTCAAGTTCTTTGAGTTCAATCAAGTCCAAGTGCGGTTGTATGTGCACCCAAAATTTCAGCAGCCTCACGGCTTCTCTCCCGTTTAGGGGAAATTATGGAAAATTGGGCCTCCCGCCATGCTAGAGAAAAGCGTGTATGGTAGGTATCCTTAGACACCGCGGCCATGAAATCTTCAACCCCACCATGCTAGAGAAAGGCGTGTATGGGTCTTTGGTACCTATTGCAAAAGAGAAGCAGTTGTTTCCCCGCAGGTACAGAGTCGTGTACGAGCACTTAAGATTATCCCTAAGTGACATCTGTAGCATAAATATTGTATGAGCCAAATATCCACAAGTGACATCTGTAGCATAAATATTGCACTCAAATATAATATAATTGAACCTGTTCAAAAATCCAACCTTAATTTTTATTTTACCTTAGAGTAGATGTCTCTTGATTTTGAATCTAAAATCCAAATGATCTGACTTTTAGTGTTTCTTTTATAAATTTGTTTCTTTGCTAATCTCTAATAATCATCTCAAACAAAATTATATACTGATCAAAGACTATAATCTGTTCCACGGATGAAACAATTTGGATCAGTATAGTATCCAATGCCTGACACTAACAATAAGGTGTGATAATTTAACTAAAAGGGCATTAAAAGTATAAGCCCTCATCCAATTTGAGAACAATGTATCAGAATGCACTCAACACCCTTTCCCACCATCTGATCTTAACTAAACAGCCCTGATGCTATGAAATAACTATGATTTTCCTAACCATGTATTTCAATAACATAATACATGCAGAATTAACTGTGGAGTACTCAAACTAAAGGATCATTAGAAGGTTTGCTTGTTTCCATAGGAATTTCTTCTGTCCCAGATTTCAGATCCTTGTATCTGTACCACTTAGCACAAATAATGAAATATAGCAAGTTCAACGTTGCAATTCCAGCATTCATGTAGTAGAAAAGATCCAATCTTCCCTTATTTAAATCACCTGCCAACCAATTCTCCTTCCCATTCCCTCCTGTTGTTCTATGAACAATCATCACAATCAAACTGCACAAATAGTTTGATATTGCAAATCCTAAAAATAGAAAAGACCCAGCCACACTTCTCATGTTCTCAGGAAATTGCTTGTAGTAGAATTCTACTTGACCGATTGCATTAAAAGCTTCTGAAAGTCCAAATAGCATGAGTTGAGGGATCAACCAAAAGCTCGACATAGACGAAATGGCTTTGTTGCTTGAGCCGGCGAATTCATGAACTGCAATGCTCCTCCTTTTCTCCTCAACAATGGCTGAAACCAATAAGGCGATAATAGAGATGAAGATTCCAATTCCCATTCTATGTAGCAAAGTTATTCCTCCCTCTATTTTAGTTATCCGTTGAAGTCGAGGAACGATGATTCGATCGTAAATAGGTATCCAGATTGTGAGGGCAAGCATGTTGAAGACTGTGAATGAGCCAGCAGGAATCTGAAAACTGCTATTTCCAAAATGTCTGTCAGATTGGAGAGCCTGGAAAACAATAAAAGTTCCTTGTTGTGTTGTTCCAATGTTATAGAACATGCCTGCAGACCAAACTGGAAGAATTCTAATTATACATTTTACTTCTTCAACATGTTGCAAGGTAGAGAGTCTCCATGGATTTGAAACCTTGCTGTCAGCTAGTTTAATTTCGTCCGAACTTGTTATAATTGAAGCTTTATCAAGACATCTGAACAACAAATCAGAATGATCAAACAAGTTAAGTTTGTTCTATCCAAATAATATGTTTTTGCATTATTTGATTATTAGCTCGAGGTTAAATAATCTGTAGCATGACGAGATGAATCAAATAAGTCTAAAATCATCCAATTTTGGCATCATTAAGATACTAAGGAAGGGGAGGAAAACTGAAAAAAAAAAAAAACTGGTTTGTGTTGCAACCTGAATTGATCAGTATGTGGCAGCTTGGATCTGATTGTACTATCAACAGTAGGGGGATTGAAGAGAGATTGAAAGTGATTATCATCAGAAAGCTTCAATTTTCGCTTTCTGTAAGCTGCCGTTAGAACCCGAGCCACATTACTCAAAGGGCTACCTTCTGGCTTGACCCTCACATAGAGATTAGTCCCCAGGAAAAAGAAAGCACAGGAAAAGAACATAAGCACAGCTGGGATGCCTAAGCCAAGAGTCCAGCTTATATTGCTCTGAATATAGATGATGAAAGTGCAGGATATCATCATGGCAACAGTGAACGTGAAATAATACCAATTGAAGAAGCTATTGATTCCTCTTCTTCCTGAATCTGTTTGAGGATTGAATTGGTCTGCACCAAATGCAAGGTTACAGGGACGAATTCCGCCGGCGCCGATCACCAGAAATAAGAATGAAAGATATAAAACAGTTAGTTGAATTGGCGAGGCATCTGGGCATTGTTCACCATTGATGTTGTTGCAGGGTGTTGGGTGAAGCTTTTTTATTGCAGCTGTAAGTGTCAGGATGAACATTCCCTGTAATACAAGATGAAAATTATGAATTGAGAAACAAATTTCTTCCAATTATAATTAGAGTAGAAAATAAAGAGAGTAAAACTAAATAAAAGGCATTAATGAAAGTAATTAACGAATTAATACCAGAAGAGAAGAAACTGAAGCAAAGCCAAGAGTATAGTATCGGCCGAGATAAGTATCACAGAGAAAGGCTCCCAATATCGGAGCCAGATTTGTTGTGCCATTGAAGATCTGTAGGAGAGTTGTAGCTGCTACACTCTTCATGTGGAAGATCGTCGTCAGATATACTAACAGATTTGAAGATGTACCCAACGTTCCCAGCTTCTCAAATGTCTCATTTCCTACATAAAATATATCATTTAATCTAATCATTGTATTAACCACTTAATTAAGCTTAATTATATTCATAATCTTATGTTAATGATATTTGATCATCCCAACCGTTTACTCATCATCATGGGCTGCAGCTGGGTCATGAAAATATTGTGAAGGAAGCTGTACTGCTTGAGTTGTTATCTTTATCATTTCTTTTGGAGAAAATGATTAAAATGATGTCAATACTCTTTATAAAAGATCAAAAAGATTTTCGACTATATTTAAGTCTTATTTTTACTTAAATGATTCTACAAAATAATTAATTTTGTCTCTATTTAAAGAGACAAGGAATCAAATTAGTATTTTTAGATAGTCAGAAATTATTTTGATTATTTAGAAAAAGTTAAGGGATCAATTAGTCATTTTCTTAGTTTGAGATAATGATCAAAATGGCTAAGTGACTATTATTATTATTTTTATTATTTACAATATTAGAAGCTTATTATTTTGTTAAAATTAGGAAAAAATGAAACTTGGATTAGAATCTCTTGAGTAAAATTTATTGGAATTAATTTTTTAATTATGGATTTGTTTTGATAATATTATAATTAAAGAGTTGGTTAATTATGATGACTCAAAATTTATCCTAAAAATTATTATTAGAATCTTAAGTTAAAAATGGGATTAAATATTATTATTTTTTAATTTGATTTACATCTTTGATATTATGATTAAATGCATTATTTTAGTCAATTTTTTAATGTGACATAGTTTCTCTCATGTCATTCAAAGTTTTAGTCATATATTTCTATAGAGTAATATAATTTGGTCATAAATATTTTGAAATTAAAAAATATTTAAATAAAAAATTGAAATTGAAATTAAATTGAGATTAAATTACATTATTTAAAAAAATATTTGAATGGTTATTAAAAAATTAGCTATTTCAGTTTAAAATTCCCAATTGGAACTAAAAATTGTAAATCTGAAAGTAGAATTTTATTATAAAATTTTCATTAAAGGATTTTAAAATAAAAAATATTTATAAAAAGTACTTTTGGTGGAATCTTTAAAGAGAAAGCTGTAAAAATGATTGGAAAGTAAAAGCAATTTACCTGTCAAAGTTCATATGGAAAACTGACGAAATCTTCTACAGAAATTTCTGAAATTTTTTTAACATATTTTACACACATCATGCTCTTTTCATTCATATCATATCACATAAATTATATGTAAAAATATATACAATTTTGAAAAAAAAAACATGATTTATTATTACTAAAAATAATGAAATTAATGAATATATATACCTATGACATACGGCATAGCTTTCCATCCTCTGTACACCACAGGCTCATCTTCCCCTCCACCTTTCTCTCCTTCCATGGCTACACAAGAGAGTAAAGAGAATAGAGAGAGAGAGAGAGAGAGAGAGAGAGAGAGAGAGAGAAGAGGAACACAGGAGAGTAATAATTGAGCACGATTTACTCGTACTCTTTGTAGAGAGAGAGAGAGAGACAAAAGATGCTAAGATATTGCTAGAAGGAAAAACAGAACAAAGAAAAATGGAAGAAGATAAACCAAAATTAAAACTTCTGTTCTGTATAGGTTTCACGCTTTGCTTCTTCACATAAAAACAAAACATATAGGCAAGCCGGTTTTAAAACTGTATGGAAAAGAGAAAAAATAAAATGTAAACGAAGCATTGCGTCACTTGGTTTGAAAAATTCTAACAGATATATCTAGCTGGCTGACTCTATGTGAATGACGCACCTCTTCGTCGGTCATGTTTTGGCCGATCGACTCACCCAGCAAAATGGACGGTTCGAATCGAAGGCATCTTCACGAATTTTGACGTACGAATTTGGACTCTTGGTTATCTATCTACGGGGGCGTATGAATGATTGCTCCCATGTAATAATTGTTTTGTGAAGAATTTGCGTGGAAAGTATCATTTGTGTGGTCCCCATCTCTTAATACTTGAGATTAGTGTTGTTGCGTCCTTGAGTATTCGCGCGGTAGAAAAATATGAAGTTTAACGTCTAAGTTTTGTACGAAGATCTAGCATGCAATCAGATAAAAATAGAGGGTGTAGCATTCATAAGAGACACCAAGGTTTTTACGTGAAACACGGGACTTAACCTAGTTTGAATGAATCCACTAGCATTTACAGTTGATTACAAATGAGGCCCTTTATTGGGGGGAAGGCCTTGGCTTGATGTAACAAATATACATCATACATAGTGTGTTACATGATGGAAACATGAAGAATCACTGTTGATGTGTTCGTTTGATTGGAAGGATCGTAGTCGGCGGGCGACGGAGGTCGGAAGGACCACTCGTCGGTGGACGACGTAAATCAAAAGGACCGTAGTCGGTGGGCGCGCGATGTAAGTCGGAAGGACCGTAGTCGACGGGCGACGAAGGTCGGAAGAACTGTAGTCGGTGGATGACGTAAGTCAAAAGGACCGTAGTCGGTGGACGATAGAGGTCGGAAGGACTGCAGTTAGTGGGCGACGTAAGTCAGAAGGACTGTAGTCGGCGGGCGACGAAGGTCAGAAGGACCATTGTCTAATGATAGAGGTCAGAATGACGGCGTTAGGTAGAAGTCCAGCAATGAACAGAAACCTAACACCATATAGATGTCCGACGAAAGTCCAACAATAGGCAGAAGTCCGGTGTTAGGTGGAAATCTGGTGAAAAGCTGAGGTATGGCGTAAGGGTAGAAGTTCGACGTTAGTCGGCGGCCGGAGAGAACTCATGCGTTAGATGATATTCAGACAAAACTCCAGAGTCACTTGGAGATCGGGCACAGTTTCGGCATCCCGTGGAAGTCTGGCGGAACTCCAGTGTCGCTTGGGCAGAGTTCTGACATCACTTGGGCGTTGGGCAAAATTCCGGCGGTGGTCGAGGAGTTTCTCTTCCCTCATATAATTTCTCTTCTTCTTCTCTTCTTCTTGCTTGGGACCTATTCCAAGAGAAATGAGGGGTCTATTTATAGTTTTTCTGGAGTGGCATGACCCATAAATAAGCTAGAGATAAGGGGTAAATGAGGAGTGATTGGATGGACGGCTGATATTGAATCCCTTGATCGTGTATCATTCGTCAAACATTTGAAGGTTTTAATGATGTTGGAACTCGGTGATCTTGGGCTCGTTGGATTTGTCTCGTCGAGCCGCTTGATTCGACTATAAGCTTTTCATGTTTGGAAACCGTTTGGTAACTCAAATTGTGGTTCAAAGTTTTCAACAACGCTTCGGGTCCTTGATTTGGACACATTTGGGCTCGGATTGAGTCGAAATTGGTGTTGTTGGGTTCATATTTCCGAGACGCTCAGTTTGACTATAAGTTCGTTGAAATCGGAGTTCATGTGATCCCGGGTTTAAATTTTGAAGTTTCCGTCTTGATTTTGCCTCGAGATTCGTGCCCGGTCAAAATAATTTTTTGAGGATATATCAAAGATAATTAATTATTTTCATTTTATGATCTCACAAAAATAATTACGAAAATAGAAAAAAAAATCTTATAATTATATAAATATCTCACAACATCAAAAATAAATCTATTGTTTCAAAATTGCTATGGATCACCTTTGTAGCTAACCGTAACTACGATAGTATTGCAACGATTCTATAACTGTTACATTATTTTTGTGGTGATTAAAACCGCTGCCATAACTTATATTAAATGCAGCAACAATCTTATTTACAAATTTATATATTTTTTTTTTGAAAAAAAATACATTATTTCTAATACAAATATGAAAAATATTTCAAGTATCTTAAGAAAAGCTACTAATTAGGCATCTCTCATAATTTTAAAACTTTTGATTCAATTATTGCATTATTAATTAATTTTTTTTAGTAATGTGAGTGTTCTCAAACAGTGGAAACAATATTGTGTAGATCTTTATCTCTGCCTCTACATACATCATTGAGCTTAGTGGCTCTAATTTACAAGTTAAATTCACCTAATTTCTGACTCTTTTTCATGCCTAATGTTGACTTCAATTTTAATTCGACTGACATGGAGGGTCTTTGGTTGATTTAATTGAACTCCGTCGAGCTTAATCTAATCCAGGCCGATGCTAATCTAGGCCCGATTGAGTTGATTCAAATTCAATTCCATTAAAATCGACTTGATGAAAATTCAATCGAACTCGAATTGACTCGAAATTGGGTTAAATTAGACCTGATCACATTCAATCAAATTAGTTCCGTTCATTTTAGCCGAGTCAAGTTTGATTCGATTTGAGTCGTTGTTTTTTTTAACCTTTTATTTGTTTGATTTTGTTAATTTGATCGAGTCAAATTGAGCCTAAATCAATCCAATTTGACCCAAATAAAGTCCAATTCAAACTCAATTTTGTCCTAACTGGTTCATTGCAATTCTAATTAAAATCTTCCCGTCGCCCCTTCTCTGTTCGAAACCAGAGGTCGCAAGTCTCTCCCCCTCTCCGCCTCCTCCCTGCTGTGGCCCGAAGCCTCCCTCTCTCACTCTCGGTTTCGCACGCCTGGACCGAACCCAAAGCCGCCGGACCACCTCCCTCTCTCTTCCCCTCTTCGATTTCCTTTGGTCCGCACGGCCCAGTCGTAAGCCACACGAAGTTGAAGCTTCTCTGTCAACCTGCCTTAGCCGATCAACTTCTTTCATGACAACACGTATATGTTTCTCCCCTTTTTCTCGTACTCTTTCTTCACTCCACTTCTTCTTCTGAAGTATCATTTCAGTTAATCTTACCTGCTTCTGTGATGGACGTTTCATTAGATGAGATTAAAAAAAAATCTTTGTGTTTGTTCCTTTGCAAATAGATTGTTATGCAATGAGATCTAGCTTTCTGACGTTTTTTTTTTCTGGATTTCTATGTGATGCTAAGTTCATGCTTATGTTATGAGGTATTGTTCTTTGCAAAGCCCCCATGAGCAGGGAAGATCAATGCATTAGTGAGTTTCGTTGTGTCTTTACTTTATGATTCCATAAATCAAAGGTTTCAGGAAAATTACTTTAACGTTCGGAAAAATGGTTGCTCTTTTTCATGCCAATGTTTACTAAGTTTAATGAACTTTACATAGGTTATTTTAGTGGTAATCTCAAAGGAGATACTATGATTATTTGTGATGGTAAATTAAATATTTCCATGGTAGGTTACTTCATGAGATTTTGTAAACGTTGCATGTCAAGTATTCGTTAAAATGCCACTAGAGAGAAGTTGTGAGTTGCTTGGTTCATAGGCTTTGAGGAAGCAATGGGTTAGAAATCAGATTTTTTTTCTTTGATGGGGATGTTGATTCTTCGCTCTGAAGTTTATTTCTATGATGAAGAAGAGTTCTCATGTGTGTTCTTAAAAATGACTTAAAAGGATAGAATGACCTTATATTGTTATAGACTTTCTATGGAAACGATTTCTTGCTTCTCGGATTTTCGACATTGAAGAATATTTCTTGCAACTAGTGAACTATATCGTTCATTTGTTTTATAATCTTATATGTTTGAAGTCTTATGGAAGATATTCCCTAAATGACCGAAGAGTCGTTTGCTCTTGATTCCTTGCTTTCTTAATTTCTTGTTTTTCTTTCGGGGGGAGTTTTAACGAATTTAAGTTCCGGGGTAAATTTTGGAAGGCAGATGGATTTGTAGATAAGACACTACCCAGAGATTTCACCCTCATTTTGCGAGAACTTTATAATATGAGTTCTAGTTTCCTATAAGCGCAAGCCCATATAATTAATTACCCCTTCCTATAATGAGAGAGAACTTTCGATTAAGGTTAGTCGTCAATCAGATACGTATAAATATGTAGTATATGACATATAATAGCAGCATGAGCATATGTTTGGGAATTTGAAGAGTGTTGGAAGTTTGAAGATTTGATATTTAAAATAGAAATTTCACCATCTTGCACTTAAAGCGGAGGGTGGGGGAATGGATGATGGGCCCGATCAAGATCTCATGGTTCCATCGTCCGGGGCCATCGTGATCCCTGGTCTACTTAGTTAGAGGAGGTTGTCGGCAGCCATGGGTTGCTTCGTCCAAGGGGACCTTGTATTGGCTCTGACCATAACTGGTATTTCATGGTGCCATTTAGCGGCTAAATCACTCGGTTCAGAGGGCCCCGGGTCATAACTGTTTATCCTGTGGTGTCATTTGGATGTAAAACTACCAGTTAGAGGACACGTACCACGTTCTTACTGGCATGATATTATTTAAGAATGAATCATAGTGATATTTTCAACTAGGCATTTAACTTTATGTGAGCTGAAGTTATATTCGAATTTGTCTACTTCGACAAATTATTACAGAGGGTGGATGTATTTTGTTTTAAGTGTTGATGGATATATTTCAATTTTAAATATTTTTGGATTTTGAGATTTGGTGGAGCTTGGAAGGCATTTGAAATTATTTATGAACTCTTCCGATTGAAATAAACATTCAACACGGCCATAATCAGGGTGTAAGGGGTCATTTTCATTTGTGGATTGAACTTTGTCGACTCTGTCTACTGGTCGACAGAGGATCAGACTCATAGACTTTGTGCCTTTATTAGTGAATTCTCATTGCTATACGCCTTGAACTCCTAATATAAATGTATTAAAACAAATATATCGGTCACCACAATCGTATATTTGTTTGATGGTTCGAACAATGTTAACTTCCATTGATATGCATAGAAGGATCAAGTTCGAACTTGAATTCACTTATTGACCCGCGAAGCATTCCTAGACGTCACGTGTGTACTTATAACACACTCGCCAGGGCCATATGAATGTTTGGGGGTATTTTATAATTATTTACTGAACCTTGTCGAAGTCTATCTACCTACTTAGGAGGATTGGATTCAAGTTTATTGACCAACGCAACATCCTTAGACGTCACGTGTGTACTTAAAACACGCTCGCTGGGGTCCATGCAAGTTTGATTATATTTACCCCTTTTGTGTACCTATATGTATACAATTTACGGTGTATGTGCAGGGACATTTTGAAATATTTATAAACACATTTTGTCCGCTTTCATAGATGTTGTGGATCCGGTGGCGTGACGTAGCAGCTTGTGGATTGAATTGTTTACTGCTTTATACAGGTAGACTGTCGTGCACTACTTGTCTCTTTCTGTAGATGAATTATAGTGCACTAACTTATCTCTTGCTTTTGGTTGTAGATGCCTGTATTTATTATATGTCATTCGCCTATGCTCGTAGATGGCACTTTGCACACACGAGAGGCTTCCTACGATGATTCGTAGGTATTTAAATTTGTTGCAAACCATCTGATTCTTCCTGTGAGTGGATTGTTGTATGAATAAGAACTCTTCTATATTTTCTTGTGGACAAAACACTAGTTTTACGACGTAACGTGCTTTCGTAGCAATTCGTGGGAGCTTGCATATGTAATCTATTCTCCACATTTGCTTGTAGGAGGGGCTAGAGTTCTTGTTGTATATTTGTCTTTATTGTTTGTGGACAATATAATATATTCATATAAAGGAATCATCATAACCATTGAATGTTAGCTCTCATTGTTCACAGAGAACTGTTACATTCTTCCACGAGTTGTTGATATTGATTGTAAGGGACTTTCACATCCTCTTGCATGACTCTTGTAAATTCCATATACATCAAAATCAAGTGATGTTAGTTGCATGAGAATTATGTTTGCTTTGACCTTTCAAATACTCCTTTCATTAACAGTTTATCGTATGTTGAATCCCTTTGGTTGCGAATGACATATTGAATTTGGGATAGGTCTCTCACAGCATCGTTGGACCCTTCTGCTTATAGTAGATTAATGTATTCGTTGACCATAGGCGAGTCGCATTTCATTATCAACCTCTTCATGTATGATGATCTTTTTTCACCTGTAGGTGGGCACTATAGGCATATGAACAAGTTTTCCGTCATTGCCAACATATATCTACATCTATTATATGTTGTTTATCATTGCTTGCAAGGATTGAATAATTTTACTTGTATTTTGACATTGCTCGCAAGGATGATGTATTAGTTATTGCCTCTTACTATATGGTTTGTAGTGCTTGTATTTGTTGCATGTCTTTTAGTATTTGTATTTGTCAATTGATGATTGCTCGGTGCCAAAGAGATTATTTCCTTCACAACTCTCTTGTTTCACTTGCAATTTTAATTCGGAAGTTTCCCAACTGGTTTTTGCATCGAGATTCATGCCTGATCAGATAATTTTTTGAAACATAAATATATATATTTATATATATAAATATATATATATATATATATATATATATATATATATATATATATATATATATATATATAACTTAAGGATTGTTTGAGCGGATTTTCTCTTTTTTTGCAAAAATGCTTTGATTAATTTATGATATTTTAACATTTTGTTTAAGAGCTGAGGCATAACAATAACAAGGTCTGTGCTGAACATGTGGGTTCTTGCATAAGAAAACTTGTTTTTACAGACCTCATTGATTGATGGCAGGCAAGCATATGGTACGTGCATTAACACAGCCACAAAATTTCTGAAGGAAAATGATCAGAGAATATCTCCAACACCATAAAGTATATATAAAAAAATTCTGATTTGTGCAGAACAATATGCTGACCACAAAAATCTGAAGGTAAATCTGAAAGCCATCAAAACAGCTGCAATTAAGATCAAAAAAATCTGAAAACCATCAAAACATCCACACTTAAGATCAGCAAAAGAGCTCTTTATGAAGCAGATCTATCAAAAATATGGGATTTTCGCAGCAGTTGTTAGCGCCAATTTTAAACCGCCACAAGAGAGATTATAAGAAGTTTTAGATTTTTATAATGGTTTATAGAAGTGATTTGCAAATAGCCGTGATCGTGCCCTAGCTCCTGCTCAACCTGATTCTGAGTCCGTATCCTAGGCCCACAAAGCAATAGGTATTCTTCCATTTGTTCACTTCAAGCTGAGGGAAAGGCGTTGTTGTCGGCATCAAGGACCTAGACGTTTAAACCGCTGCATTAGGTTATAAAAAGTACCGCGAAAACTTGATGTATTAGTATGAGATTATCAATACCAAAATTCATAAAGGGATTTATATTTGGTAAATCAAACTAATGTTTATTGTGATTGGTTATGCATTGAAGTTTAATAGATTGCAAATATAAGAATTATATATATATATATATTCAAATAGTTCATTTTTGAAAGTCTAAAGTATCTTGAGAGCCGTAAAGCTTTTTTTTTCTTTTTATATAGGGAGTACTCAAGTCTTTATAGACAAGTCGATGAGTATCATTTATTATACATCATAATCATAGCTTTATTTATTAGTGGACCATAACTTTTCCTATATCCATGGACTTTGGCTTATTATAGCCAAATTACATAAATTTTTGTGTTTCTTTGTATGGTGATGTAGTTATTGTGTGGGTGGATGTTTCAAGGTGTGCTAAATGATTTGAAGTTACAAGTGGCTCGAAATATTAGAGTTTTTATACAAAACTAAATTCATCTCTAATAAATCCTATCATAAGTTAAAACTTTTATTACTTAACATACATGAAGATACTTGTAGCATACCACACAACAACAACATCAAGCCTTTATCCCATTACGTGGGGTCGGCTACATGAATCCTTTTTCTCTATTATATTCTGTTAAGAGTCAAATTCTCATTTAAATCTAATAAAGAAAATGTCATTTCTAATATTTTCTAACCAAGTCTTTTTAGGTCTCTCTACATTTCTTAACATAGGTCAAATCTAATATATCTACTCTCCTAGTAGGGTCATTGGAAGGCCGCTGTTTTACATGAACAAACCATCTAAGGCGACTCTCTCTTATCTTATCTGTCTGTGGAGCTACTCCAACCTTTTCCTGGATATGCTTATTTCGTACCCTGTCTCTAAGAGTAAATCCACTCATCCACCCGAGCATCTTCATCTCAGCAACACGTAGTATAGCATGTATAAATGAATTTAATATCATCATTTGATATTAGAAAATATTGATGTTATTATTGATGATGAGCGCCCGCCACACCCCGCTATGTATGAATGTATTTAATTTCATCATTTGATATTTTTTTCCCCATCGCTCATATACATTTCTATAAATCTAATTATATGGGAGAGAAAAGAGCAAGTTAAAGGACATCAAAATTCACTTCTTTCATATGGTGTAATTTTTTAAGTTGAGGATGTAAGATATGCTAACAATAGAGAGAAGTTACTATACATAGGCATAATTATAGATTGGTCTGATTTTTATATTAATTAGTGGTGCTCTTTTGGTGATTAATATAGATAATTACTTAGAATAGTTAATTATAGATTATATTTGTTTAAGTTAGATGTATTCTATATTTGAGATATTTTTCACGTTTGAGTCAAATTCATGTGAATGCATTTACAAATGAAAGGTAGAATTGCACAATGTTGGAGATTTTGGCAATGTGAAGTTAATGATACATGATGGTGTAATAGTTTAATTAGCTAGAGTTATGTGCATACCATATTAAGGAAAGAATTTAATATTTTTTAAATGTTCTCATTCAATGTTACATAGTATAAGTTATATAGTGATATTAAGGCCCTTAAAGATCTATAGGGGCAATTTGGTTGTCATAAAGTAGATAAAGTTAATTAAAACTACATATTATGTATACAGTGCTGCATCAAATGATTTTGTGTTGGATTCAAAAAAATTAAGTGAAGCATCAATACTTTTGGGAAGTGAAGTAAATGTGATTTAGCTTCCATTCTACAAAAATTATTCAAGAATAAATATAAGCACAAGCTAATTGGATTTTTTGATGGTCTTGGGGATAGCAGGATGAGTGGATATGACTATATATATATAATATATATATATATATATAAAATAAATATATAAATTATAATATAAATATATATATATATTATATATATATAAATATATATATAATGGGGCTGCATGGGAACTCACAAACAGGGGCAAGAAAAAAATGCCTCAAACGAACCCCCCAACGCTCCCGCCAAACCCCCATTAATATGGGGGGGGTAAAAAAAAATATTTAAAAGTCTAGTTAAAATGAATAAAAATCCCCAGATCAAAAACATTGAAGAGGTGTATTGAACCAGCAATC